>CM030359.1:226613460-227213460 GCA_017893485.1 Hemerocallis citrina | reverse complement strand
TGAATCTCTGCATCTAGCTTCTGACCTTCCATAATCTGATTCAACCTTCCGAGGATCAGTGGCCACTCCCTCCTTAGAAAGGACGTGACCAAGAAAATCTACCTCAAACTTGCAGCTCAAAAGAGATCATTACCAAATGATCTCCCACCAATCTCGATATCACAGTGCTCGTAATATCGATCAGCAATCAATTCTTTCCCTGATGGTGTTGCCACCGTCAAGGCTCTGCCTGGAAACACCTTAAGATCCACACCTAAGACTTAGAAAAAATTGGGTGACACAAATGTATGCAAGAACCAGTATCAAATAAAAATTTGCTTTTATTTCATTAACCAAAACAAATTCTGTTACATGAAGAATGATACTCAAATATCCAATTTATTCTCAAACAAAGTTTTACTTAATACATAAATGAATGAATTCAAAATTCTTGCACACCCCGGATCACATCCCAGAGTTACCCGCATTCTCCTCAGTTAATGCGAACACTTGCCCCTGCCTCTGAACTTTGCCTCCGCCTGCACCATCCATCTTCAACTGCGGACAGTTTTGTCTGAGATGCCCTTCACGACCA
This sequence comes from Hemerocallis citrina, assembly GCA_017893485.1. NCBI lineage: Eukaryota > Viridiplantae > Streptophyta > Magnoliopsida > Asparagales > Asphodelaceae > Hemerocallis > Hemerocallis citrina. Next base: position 227,212,886 of record CM030359.1, on the reverse strand, counting down.
CACTGATAATAAATAAGTGCCCTTCGAGGCTTGGTGCATGCTTCCTGATAATGACCTGCCTCCCTACAGTTGAAACAAGTCACACCTTGAATCGTGGGTGCCTTTTACACTGGCCTACTAAACTTTCCCTGCTTCGCTGGGAACTACTTCTCACTCTGACTATCTGCTAGCCTCTTGTTCTTGTTCTAGGTCTCCTGCTTCTTCTAGAATTGGTCCATACCCTCTTCTGTCATAGCTGCTCTCCTGACCAGCTTATTAAACCTCCTGATGCCTAATGGAATCATCTTCGACCTCAAATTCGGCCTCAAGCCCTGCTCAAACTTCTTGGCCTTCTTCGCTTCATCCACAATCAGCTTCGGTGCATATCTTGACAGCTGAGCAAACTTAGTCTCATATCTGTGCACTGTCATGCTGCCTTGCGGCAGATTCAGGAATTCCATTGCCTTCTTCTCCTGAATATCCTGAGGAAAGAAACAATCTCTGAACTCATCCAGAAAAGCCTCCCAAGTCACTTGCTGATCCCCAAACGTCCTCTTCACTGACTGTCACCAAACGGCCGCATCCTTCTCTAACTGCATCGCACCTAATTTTATCTTATTGACTGCTAGAGTTTCTAAGACTTCGAAGATCATCTTCATCTGTCTAATCTAATCATCGGACCTATCTAGATCAGACTGCCCCTCAAACACAAGTGGCTTCATCCGCTTGAAGGACTTAACCTGCTTGATCGGATCAGCATTAACAAACACTGGTCCAGCCCCTTGATTCTGATTTTGATTATGCGCCATATTAGCTGCTATGAATGTGTTCAAGGTCTGATACACCCTGGCTATCTTAGTCTCAAGATCAAGTCCTGCTCCATGAGAACCTTCAGCCCCATCACCATTACCACCATTCCTGTACCTGGGTCATGCCATACTACTAAATACTACAAAATGAGGGTAAAGTTAGAGCATCACAACATAATTCATATTCACATCAATACCCTATGGCAAAACCTCAACCATACTCCCAACCAAAACATCATGTTCTAACTCTATGTGATACTCACACTCTAATGTCCACACCTAGGTACTCACGCTCTAGTGTCCTCACCTAGGTTTATTTTTATACTATGCTTATTATTACTATTGAAGCATGCTCTGATACCAATCTCTGTAGCGCCCCGAATTTCTAATATAATATCTCAGAAATACGTGGCACAACACCCAACATCAACTTCAATTGCAATAGTAAATATAGCAAAAAACACAGATAATTTTTATTTCAACTTTTATTACATCACTTGTTTACAAAACATAGTAGAATACAAAACACCTTGAATTACAATCTTTCTTTTACAACACTTTCTTTTACAATTTTACATAAGCTCTATTATCAATTTAGCACAAGCATCCAAATCCCAAAGCTATAGGCACCTACCTGTAAAACATGAGACTAAAGATAACCCTAACCCCCAAAACTGCAGGGGTCAGCCATAACGGTGTGAGTGACATCAAAAGAAAACAACATAAATAAAACATAAAGAATAAAGTCATAAACAACATGTATTAACAGCAAGAATAAATGAAATAAGAAATAACAATAAGTAAAGCGTGAAAACATAAAGGAATATAAGATAGTAAATAGGAGAGCATGAAAACAACAAGTGAAACTAGACTAAGTGTCAAGTGTAGGAAAAACAGAAAACAACATGCATAAAACCAAGGCAAGAAAACATCAATGCTATATGCTGACTCTCTAATGCATACTTGTCGGATTCTATGCATCCCACAATACATAGGTCCGTGGCAAGCCCTTATCGTTCTCCACTTTATAGGATTAAATTCATCGTTATGCAACTAATCCTACTACGGTGACGGAAACAAGATCCAGAATACTCCGCGAATAGGCATCACAGCCCTCGATGCGCAAGCATCATGTAAGAATAGCTCAACAACCGGAGAATCACCTCCCAACCGTGCACCCCACGAATAGGCTTGCGAGTTCCTCGACATGTAGGTACATCGGGTACATACCGTGAATAGGCCCACCGACCCTCGACACGTGAATGCACCCTGCATGCTTGGTGAATAGGCCTACAGACCCTCAACACTCGAACATACAAATGTTCTCTCGAGACAGAACAAAAAATAGTGGACTAACAAAACCAAGAGCATATACTTACGGTTTCCAAGTTCCATCACATTTTCACTAGTGTCTGTCCTTAAGTTGGTTATTATTAAAATACAAAAATCCTCATCTCTAGTGTTAGTGTATCCTGCCAGACTTAAATCCACAAAACAAACCAAAGACCCCGCAGGTCAAAATCCACAAATCTCATCTGCCGGTTAACATGACTCCTACTGAAACTCCTAGAGATTCACAACTCAACTATCAACAGAAAATAAATCTTTCATTTTAATCTCTTCATTTCTTTGTTAATTTACTCACAGTGATAATTTCATTCATTCATCTTGTTTATATATATATATATATATATATATATAATAAAACACAAAGAAAGCTATCAAGTGGCTCTCCTTCAATTCTCTCAAAAATCAAAGGTCCAGATCTAACCTCACAAAACATATTTTCCCTCCCAAAAGTTTTTCCCCAAAACTCAAATTCAAATCCCCCATCCAAAACAACTCCTATATTTATTTAATTTTTTCTCTCTCTTTCCGTCCCTTTTCTATTCAAAAAATTAAGAAAATAAAAATTTTAAAAAATTTTTTAAAAATTAAAAAGCTAAAAAAATTTAAAATTTTCAAATTTAAAAACATTAAAAATAATTCAAAAAAAAAATTAAATTAAAAATTAAAAAACTAAAAAAATTTAAAATTTAAAAACTTTAAAAATAATTCAAAAATCTATATAATAAAACACAATGAAAGCTATCAAGTGCTTCTCCTTCAATCCCCTCAAAAATCAAAGACCCAGATCTAACCTCACAAAACATATTTTCCCCCCAAAAATTTCCTCCAAAACTCAAATTCAAATACCCTACCCAAAACAACTCCTATATTTATTTATTTATTTATTTTTTCTCTCTCCCTCCGTCTTCTATTCAAAAAATTGAGAAAATAAATTTTTTTATGATTTTTAAAAAATAAAAAATTTAGAAACTTAAAAAATTAAAAATTAAAAAGCTTTGAAAATAGTTCAAAAAAATCATATCAGATGTTTTTTGCTGGACCCCAAAAGTTTCTCATATAATATGTTTGCTACTTCAATTAATTTGCTCGACCTCCAAAACTATTTTATATGATCAAATAAGGTGCACCGTTCCGAAGACGTGCTGTAGGCACGTGCCAACGGGAAAACCTAGTATATATATATAGAAGATCCCTTTACTGAAAAGAAGTGTGCACCATGTGCAAAATAATGCCCTTCACCGAAAATACAGTTTGTGGTTATAAGCATACATAAAAATATCCCTTTCACTGAAAACATAGGTGTTTACATGACATATAGAAACCCCTCTTTGCTAATATAGAGTATATTTGCAGATAAATGAAGATGAACTTTATTTAATTTAAACATATGTATGTATATATATGACTGATATATATAAACCTCTTTCACTGTTTATGAAGGATATGTATATAACTGATATATAAAAAGACCCCCTTTAACTGATTATGAAATATATGCACATATATACTGATATAAAAAAACCCTTCTTACAATGATGAAAAATATGAGTATATATATGATACATGTAGAAAACTCCTTTTCTTGAAGTAGACGTACACTGATTAAAATAGAGAATCAAAAGGCATAGAAGATTTAGAGAAGAAAAACTCCTTTTTACTGATACATAGTAGTGTATATATAAAATCTCTTTTACTGAGTGAGGCATATGCAGGTTAGAAAAATTGATCAATGCAGGTTATAGTAGAAGTAAGCTTATGCAGATTTTAGAAATGGTCTTTTATTAAATTGAAGTATGCATACATATAAAAGTGAACTTTGCAGGTTAAACATGTGCAGTATACAGGATTTGATCATATGCAGGTATAGAAAATGCAGATACAAGAAGATGCTCTTTATTGAAAAGAACATATGTATATATATATATATATATATATATATATATATATATATATATATAATCTATAGAATGCTCTTTATTGATTTTAAAAATAGATGCATGTATAACTGATACATAGAACCCCACTTTACTGATTTTGAAGTAGAAGAATATGCAGTTGTAGAAATGAAACATATGCAAGTTGCAGCGATTCGTCATGTGCAGATCGTAGAAATGAAAGCATATGCAGTAAGTGTATAATGTAACCAAACACAGCACTCAACTAATACTCAAACACACTTACTGGATGTGTTAATGGAGGTGAACTCTTGTTTATATGTGCACCTGCACAAAGGTGCAGCAGCAACAACAGCTAGGATTTTGATACCCAACCAAAGCCTTAGCAACTTACCATGTAATTCAAACTATAGCTGGTTCTTGATAGTTGATAAAGTAATTAGGACTTCAAAAGCATCAGTATTTGCTCTTAGCATGGTAATTCTATTAGTGTATATATATATATATATATATATATATATATATATATATTAGATCAAGATTTCAATAGACAAATCATACTCAGTCTAGCTAGTTCAAAGCTTCAAACAAAAATCCATTTTTATAAAAACCCCTAATCAGTATCAGTAAAGAAAGAAACAACTCAACTTGCACATGAAAGATTTCTACTTTAAACTTGATTTCCTCTCAAGGTTTTATTATTTGTGATTTGTCAAACTCAAACTCAAGTGGTTCGTTCACCTCAGTTCTCAAAATTGCCCAAAATTTACCAAACATGCACACCCCAAATCCGAAGTGCAATCTTTATTCTTCCACTTCAAAGCTTGTCTCTTTTAGTTCAAAACATATTATATACATAACCCTAATCATCTATATCAGTTCAATCATGTTTATAAGCAATTTAAAAGACTAACTAGCAAGTTTTATGCATCAACAGTGTGTGTATGTACATACCAGCAGAGACAAATCTCACCCTAATTCACATTTATTTATTTTCATACTATAACATCACACAACCATTATATACAATCAAATAGCAACAAAATAATTGCAAACATCCTACTGGTGATCTCTATTGGCTTCTTCAACAATCACTAGTCATCAAATTAGGGTTTTAATTATCAATAGCATAATTTCAAGAAAAGATTCAATTTTTAATTCATCCACACATCAATATTCATTATCACATCATCACCTAATCTGCTTACCAATAAATAGATCAACTCATACAACATACATAGAACAATAAAAAAACAAAACTAATTCACTCACCTCTATGAAGAATCAACCGAAAAGAAATAAAGAATAAGAGAAATCCTCCTTCGTAAGAAAACCAAGAATCCTAGTTTGAAAATTCCAAAAAAATAGCAATAATAAAAATTCTTGTGTAGCACAGCAAGAGACGGCTGCACCCACTCTTTTATAGGCCGGAAATAATAGGTTTAGGGTTTTGTAATTATATTTGCAAAATATCTCTTTTAAATATATCATTCTATATATAAATCTTTATACTTGGAAACCAAATAAAACCAACTTAATTGAGTTTTAAAAACAAAACAAACACTTTATAACCAGCCGGCACTGTTTGAAAAACCCAGAAAACGAATTTACACTTTACCCCTCCGAATGGCAAATTTACGAAAAGACCCTTCTTCATCAAAACTTGTAAAATAAGCCAAATTTGTTAAAACAAAAAGTAAACTCTTTACCTCTGGGTTGACTAAGCATCATAACCAGCCCAAAAATCCGAAAATCTGGAGTTTTCACTCCAAGTGGTAATTTTGCACAAAAGTTCATCTTTTTGTAATAGTTGCAAATAGGTCCAATAAATATCAGAAAAATCCAAAAAATTGAAAAATAATATATAATAATGAATAATGATTTTTCAAAAAATAATTTTTGATTTTGAACTTCCAAGAAATTATTTGCATATGTTTTGCACGTGTAAAAAGATAAATTTTCAGAAAAATATTTATTAAATCACCAAAAATCATTTAAATTCATTTATTAATCTTTAAAAAATTATTAAAAAATCTTGGGTATTACAGAACTACCCCGAATGGCTATCCAATGTGGTGATGGTAAAAAAAGCCAACGGGAGTTGGAGGTTATGCATCGATTTTACCGAACTCAACAAGGCGTGCCCAAAGGATCCATTCCCCCTTCCGAGAATCGATGCTCTGATCGATGCGACCTCCGGCCATGAGCTCCTCAGCTTCATGGATGCCTTCTCAGGGTACAACCAGATTCGGATGTTCTCCCCGGACATCCCGAAGACCTCATTTGTGACTGATCAAGGCCTGGACATGCCATTCGGTTTGAAGAACGCAGGTGCAACATACCAGCGCCTAGTCAACTAGGTCTTCCGAGACCAGATTTGCCGAAACATGAAAGTCTATGTGGACGACATGTTGGTCAAAAGCACCCAAGGGCAAGAGCATGTCCTCGACCTCCAGGAAGCCTTCGGGGTGTTAAGAAGGCACAACATGAGGCTAAATCCGAATAAGTGTGCGTTCGAAGTCTCATCCAGCAAGTTCTTAGTGTTCATGGTCAGCCAGAGGGGCATAGAGGCCAACCCCTGAGAAGATCTAGGCCATACTAAAAATGGCTCCCCCCTCCAGTGTTAAAGATGTACAGAGGCTCACTGGGCGCCTTGCGGCGATTCTGCACTTCCTCTCCAAATCCGGGGAGAAGTGCCCCCCATTCTTCAAGGCCCTCAGGGGGGCTAAAGGCTTTGAATGGGGGGCAAGCGCAACAAGAGTTCTTCGACCAGCTCAAGGTGTACTTAGCCAACCCCCCACTCTTGAGCAAACCAAGGCCCGGGGAGGTCCTCTACCTATACCTCGCCGCTTCGGAGCAAACCCTCAGTACTATCTTGGTAAGAGAAGAAGACAGGACGCAGAGGCCCATCTACTATGTGAGTAAGGTCCTCCGGGACACTGAGCTCCGTTATCTGAAGCTGGAGAAGATGGCCCTTGCGTTGGTCATGGCGGTGAGGAAACTCCGCCCGTACTTTCGGTCTCATTCGGTGGTCGTTCTTACCGATCAACTGCTGAAGCAGGTGCTCCACAAGCCCAAAACTTCGGGCCGCTTGATGAAGTTGTCCATAGAGCTGAGCCAGCATGACATCAGCTACCAACCCAGAACCGCAATCAAGGCGCAAGCCCTAGCGGAATTCATTGTGGAGAGCACTGTCCCCGACCCCTGCCAGTCAGCTGTCGAACCCCTAGTCTGGACTGTTTATGTGGATGGATCCTTATGCACCGACGGAAGTGGAGCTGGCATCATCTTGACCGGCCCAGATGCTTTCGTCCTGCAATACTCCCTTCGCTTAAACTTCCCTGCATCGAACAACGAGGCAGAGTATGAGGCCCTCATAGCGGGGCTCGGTATGGCTTGCAAGGCAGGAACCAGGCATGTCAGAGTCTTCAGTGATTCACAGTTGGTCGTGAACCAAGTGTCGGGGGAATACGAAGCAAGGGACGAGCGCATGGCCAAGTACTTGGCGAAGGTTAAGGGGCTACTAGCCTTATTCGAACACTTTCAACTCCAGCGGGTTCCTCGAGAGAAAAATGCGCAGGCAGATGCCCTCTCAGAGCTTGCCTCCTCCTCCCTCCTGGGTTTGGAACGAACCGTCTTGATAGAGGTCCTCCTCAGACTAAGTTTCGAGGAAGACAACTTAGATTCAATGGAGACTATGCCCCTCACACTTGGGGAGAATTAGATAAATCCCTTACTTGAGTACCTTAGAGATGGAGCTCTTCCAGAAGACCCAAAGGAGGCGAGAAGGATCAGGTCCAGAGCCGAACGGTACACACTTCTTGATGGAGTCATGCACAAATGCTCCTACACTCAGATTGATGGTCAACCCTAGCTGAGGTGTCTCTCCCCCGAGAAAGTGCTCTATGCCCTGAAGAGGCCCATGACGGTATGTGTGGTGCGCACTTGGGAGCGAGATCCCTCGCCCGTAAACTCTTAAATTACGGCTACTTCTAGCCCACACTACTCAGTGACTCCGAAGAGTACGTTCGTCAGTGAAACTCCTACCAGAGATTCTCTCCAATCCGTCACCTACCACAAGCCCAACTCTATTCCCTGGCAAGTCCAATCCCTTAAGCAATGTGGGAGATGGACTTGCTCGGACCGTTCCCTTCAGCACCGGGCCAGCTAAAGTTCCTGGTCATGACGATAGACTACTTCTCTAAGTGGATTGAGGCCGAACCCTGGCAACGATCACTGAGAATAAGGTTCAGAAGTTCTTTTGGAACATAATTATTTGTCGGTTTCGGCGTGCCTCGTGTCCTCGTGACCGACAATGGAACCCAGTTCTTAGGGGCAACTTTTTGCAACTTCTGTATCGGCCTCGGTATCCAACAGCGGTTCTCTTCAATATCCCACCCTCAGTCCAACGGCCAAGCAGAGAATGCTAACCGCCAAATCCTCTCCAGCCTAAAGAAGAGGCTCGACAAATCCACCAAGGGATTATGGGTAGAACAACTTCCCAACGTCCTATGGAGCTATCGAACCATGAAGAGAACCCCGATAGGAGAGTCCCCTTTCAACCTCACATATGGCTCTTAAGCCATCATCCCCCTGGAGGTCGGCCTACCCTCGCCCTGGTTAATCGCCTACTGAGAATAGCATAATGCGAGCCAGCTTCACAATAGTTTGGATCTCATCGACGAGGTCCGCAAAAGAGCTTCTATCCGGTAAGAGACCTACAGACGTAGGGTATCCCAGTCCTACAATAAGAAAGTACGCCCCGCTAATCTCAAAGAGGGGGACCTAGTACTCTGGAAGCTATCAATCTCTCTTCCAAGCAAGAAAAGCAAGCTAGCACCTAATTGGGAAGGTCCATACAGAAGGTCCATACATGGTCTCCAGAGTTATTTGCCCAGGCGCGTATCAACTAGAAGACCCGGGGGGCAGGAAAATATCGAGGACTTGGAATGCTGACCACTTAATGAAGTACCAAGAGGGTGTTGTAACACCGCTCCAAGCAACTTCAGACAACGCTTGAGTCGAGCTGTTTCTATTCGATGCTTTTATCTATCCTGTTATTTTTCTTTTCAAAATGTAAGAGTGGCTTGAACTCAAAAGTAGTCACTCAAATCATCTTTAATAAAGGCGAGTTACTTCCTGGGAACTTTTTTTATAATAACCTAGTTGGCTTGCTTTCAGACACCCGAAACTCTAAGAACAGTGGCTCGGAGTCCAACACTTGGTTCGATTCCACTTCAACTACTTGCCTTTAAGCGAGTACGAAGCGGTTCACCATTCAGAATTGCTCCCACAACTGTTGATAATCTCTAAACGACATGCTCGGGGTACAACACTTGGTTCAAATTTGCTTCAACTACTTGATTTTAAGCGAGTACGAAGTGGTTCACCATTCAGAATTGCTCCTACAGCTGTTGATAATCTCTAAACGACAAGTTCGGAGTCCAACACTTGGTTCAATGCAACTTTTGCTACTTGCGAACGAGTGAGTACAAAGTGGCTCACCATTCAGAATTGCTCCTGCAACTGTTGACAATCGCAAACGCTAGCAAAACACACAAGTTCAAGAAACAAGTACTATTTCATTAAAGTTTAAGATACAAGTCTAACTACAACTCATCTTTACATCGAGATACAAAACTTGTGAAACAAAAGATTACAAAATTACAGAGAGCTACTTTAACCCCTCCTAGGGAGTGGGACACTTCTATTAAGTGATAACCGAGGTCGTCTAGCGTCGTGCTGTTGTGGCCTCACTTCTGCGGACATATCTAGACCGGCGAGTCGAGTTGTGTCTTCGGTGCGTAAAATCCTAAGTTTCGCCCCCGCAAATGCTCCGCTCGACGAGCCGGCCACTCCGCTCTGGTAGGAGGTGAATTGACCACAGGATGCCTGCATGATGAGTCATGTGTCAGTGTGTGGGATTCTCTCCAGGGCGCCTGGACGTGGGCTCGTAACTCATAGAACACTTAGGATACTTACCGTAGTTACCGTAGTAGTTTAAGTCATGGTGAGGGATTTAACCCTACAAGATGAAGAACGATTAAGAGCTTGCCCGCATAGAATCCAAACAAGTGCGCATTAGTGTCATGTAATATAAATAACTTCATTAAGGACTAAGTGCACAGCACAACATGACATCAATAGGATAGTCCCTTTCTAGCTTTGTTTGTGATCAAGTTTGTGGTTTGCTAGACTATTTAAGAATCGTTATACTGTTTGGCATAGAGAGGATGGCCGTGTATAATATTTTTTCGGTTGTAAGCAACTGACGTGTAACACCCCATTTTGTACGGTACCTGAATATATGCATATGTGTATGTATATTGTTAGTATGCGTGCAATTGATTGTAGTATTACGGGTTAATTTTGCCATCATGGTGGATGGTTAGGGCTACGGGACGGTTTTTGGGAGAGTTGCATTCCAAAGATGCACGAGAACGAGACGGACCGATACTAGTATAACTACTAGTTTTCGGCATGACGCACATGCAAATATAACACGGTATGGTACTACAGTGAATATAGGTTGCGTGCGCTCGTTAAAACACCCGTCTCACACTCGTTGGAGCTCATTAAGGGTTATGTTGGGCAGCCAACCTAACACACACAAAACCAATGGGCTTAAGCCATGGTTTTGATCTACAAAACCACCTAGACCCTAAACCTACCCCCCCCCCCCCCCCATGTCAAATCCGGCCTACCCTCCCATCTCCTTCATTTCCCACTTCATTTCTCCTTTTTGCTCTGGAAATTTCAGAAGGAGAATACCATAAGAGAAGGAGGAGAGAAAGAAGAAGGATTAAAGGAGATTTCCAAGAGAAGAAGCTTGAAGAAATTCCTTCTACTACTACAAACAAGGGTGGGAAGTTTCTCTAAACTTGAAATTATTGTCTTTTAATTAAATTCAGGTTGCATGCATGTGTGCTAGAATGCATAGGATTGCTCTTCTAAGGTTAGAAGTAGAAGTCAGAATTGAACTAGGAAAAACTGGTTCGGAGTGCCATTTTGTAGATTTTTCCGAGAGCAAAATATGATAAATTAGACCATGAAATTAAAAGAGTCTGTTCATATATTTCTTAGGATCATTCATGATTTATTTCCGATTTTTCTATGATCATTTGATATTCTAATAAAATCGTGAGATGGATATGTGTCGTAAGGCAGACACAGAAAAGGAAAAACAGGATGGCTAATATTGTAGGAATTTTCGTGATTTATTGAAGCATGATATTGATCTGAAATTTTTACTCACTGTTCCTGAATGCATTTTTATTATCTACAAAAATCAGTAAATTATTTGGATGATTTTAGAGGCATGAGGAAAATCTATCTATAACCAGTATCTGATGTTGAATTAGAAAACTTGATGGTTTCTGTGCTCACTTACAGTAGCTATTACTCACTGTATAATTGGAATTTTGATATGAGATCTTTGCATGATGTTGGGTATGATGTCTAGTATCACCACCAAAAATTTTATGTCCATTGGACAAGTGTACAATTTACTGTGATTTTGTGATTAAGCACTGTGCTTTTTTCCTGCCAGTTTTGATACTCTGTAAAGATTGGGAAATTGAGACCTGTTAGAGACACATTTTGAGGATCATGACCCAGTAGAGAGTTGTAGGGGCCACTTAGAACTTTCCAACAAAACTGATTTGAGGCAATTCTAGTGAACAGTTGAATTATTATGATTTTTGTAAGACTGGACAGAGGACTAGAGTAGAGCTGAGTGCTCTGAACTGGAGAGACCAATTGTGTGAATTGGTGTATCAATGATAAATGAGTGTGTTGGGGTGACTTAATGGTATAATTTGGACTCATGACCAACTAGAGAGTTGTTGAGGACACCCACACCCTTCTTCAGAATTTGAGTTTGTGTCGTTCTGATGAACGAGTAGGATTTTGTGTTAATGGTAAGGTGCAGCCCGTGCGCAGGAAGCACGCAGGTTTGAGCTTGAGATGCTATTTCGAGGACTTAGATGGTTGAATTTAAGCTCGTGATCAACTAGGAAGTTGTAGCCTAGGATAGGAACTTTCCAGGGTTGGGCTCATACACTCCAATCGGAGTTGTATCGAGAGAGTTATGACCATTTTGAGATTCGGGCAGAAACCCGTAGGTCGCTTAGTCTAGGTTTGGACTAAGGGTTGTGAAAGCATTTTTCCCTTGTGTGTTATTGGAGTCGATGACTCGTGTCTAGGAGTAGTGGATCTCTGTTATTGAGGTTGTTGACTCCCCGAGTGGGATGGGTGACTCGAGTTAGTGACTAGGGTAAAGGATACCCTGCACCTATCAAGCCTATATTATTAAACTTCTATCGAGCGTAGGACGTCCGAGCATGCCAGTGAGTGGAGCTCACGGGGAAATTATATATTTACTGCCGGAGTAGCAGCAGGCGTAGGCCATTATGCTGGATGAGTCCAAGCAGGGGAAGTGGCGAATCGGACCGGTATCGCCAGGGGCCAGAGGTTGATAGGCAAGTGTGGAAGCAGTAATTCTTACCCGAAATAATTAGAGTAAGGTAGGGGTTAGAATGGTCATTAAGGGGTTGGGAAATTGCATTAGTCCTAGTAAACCATAGTCGGTGTTGTATCTTCCAGTCGTAGGGATACGTTCTCGGCCGCTAATAGATTGCATCCCCGGCTCGTATCTCGATCTGTTGATTCCCAAAGTTCTGCCGAAGTAAGGTGCGGGAGGCCCGGAGGATTTGACCTTCCGTGGTGCTCACGTCCCTAAAGCGCGGGCTTGTGTTTTGTGGTTTATTTGGTATATATATCAGTTCATTACCCGATGAGGGTTGAACACGCATGCGTCAGTCCATGGGTGGACATGTGGAACCAAGGGTCGTAAGGACCAGGTTCAACGCGGTTTCTAAGGGTGTCCGTACGTGGGTTCCAACTGGCGGTGACCACTTGGACACTGCAGGGCGGAATTAGACCGACCGCTGCAATATCCTTGGGCGATGGACAGTCTATTGGGAACTGGAGTGTGTACAAGAGTAGGGTGCATGGCGAGGGTTCGAATCCTTAAATTGTGGAGAAAGACGGCTAGATTTTGGGGTGTATGTAGTATGGGATGCATTCGTGTTCCAAAGTCTTGCTTGCATTAGAAGTTAGACATGTGAGTTTGCTACATCTAGTCATAGGGTCATGTCATAACACTGCACTAGAACCCGAATCCACTAAACCCTTATTTTGGCACAACATTTTTTCCTTTTTTGCATAAATTATTGGTTGTGATTGAATTTTAGAGGATCGCTATTATCACCAGCTTTGCGTCAGTCGAAGTACTGACGTTCCCTACCTTTTAGGTATCAGTTATACCTTCCGAACAAGTGTAGAGATATCAGAGTCGTGCAGCAGAAGCTTGAAGCTGAGGAGCAAGTCCCGGCGGAGCCGATGGGCCGCTCAGCGAAGTTCCGCAAGTAATCAGTCGATTACCATTCCAGGAGGCAGCTGATAGCTTTATAAGAGGAGTCTGTAAATACTTGTAATAAGTTGTAATGAATTGATGTAATTTGTACTCCTTGTCCAAGAACAAGTTATCGGTTGTAATCAATGTTGTAATGACTTATTTGGCGAATAAAAAAAGTTTTTAAATTTCCATGTTATTACTGTGTTGAGATGCATTTGAAGGTAAAGATTCTGGAAGGTGTCACGAATGTCCGGTAACGGGAATCCGGGGCGCTACAGAGTTGGTATCAGAGCTAACTTCAAATTGTAGTCTAACACGGTAGGAAATTAGACTTGAAGGCCAGATAAAATGATTCTAGTTGACCAATAGGATGATTATAAATCATATGGTAGCGCTACAACTTATGATTATGATCTTCCCCATATGTGAACCAGTCTCAGATTACTTCATTTTTACTAACATGCTTGGAGCAGTCAAGTCCAAATTATGGCTAGTCTGTTACCAGACATTAGTGGAGGCAAACAGAACAAGATGTGTCTGTGATTCCGAAACTAACCCTGTTTATGTTTTGCAGATGGTGTTCGAAGATTTCTTCATCCAGGATGGGTCAGTGGGTAAGCCAATGCCTACCAGGAAAATGATAACGATGGAGGAAGAAATGAAGAAAGTGCTACAGGAGACCGAAGGTGAGGAGAACTCTCCTCCACCATCGCTAGACCCAACGGCAGAGCAGCAGAGGATAGCCATCGGGTATCTGGAAATGAAAAGGGTAAGGGAACGCAGGGACAAGGCGATCCACCGGGCCCAGCAGCAGATCAAATTTCATCAGGCACAGATGACACACCGGAAGAAAGAACGAAAGCAGCTTCAAGACGGTATGACACACCTTCAGAACTGCTGGTGGGGACTTCAGAAGGGTCCCAAGCCAAAAACTACTGGGAAAATCACCAAACCTTCTAAAGGAGAATATCCCAAGAGAACAATTGCGACTAAGAGTTGCTACAAATGCGGGGAAGTCGGACACTACAAGTCGCGTTGCCCAGCAGCGATCAAGGGTTGTTTCAACTGTAAGGAACTTGGGCATGTCAAGTCAAATTGCCCAGAATTACAAAGGGGATGCTCATCGAGCAAGTAACCGGATAAATGACAAGGTGAAGATAATATGTGGACCTACTATATTTTGAGATCTTTGGAAGCTGAAGAAGTAATGTAATCAAGTTTAAGCTGTATTTTGGGTTTATGGAAGTTGGTGGACGATGTACTGTTATAACAAGACATATATATATAAATGGAATTTTGGCAACAGTCTTGTTTGATAGTGGATGGATTCATTCTTTTGTGTCAAAATCTTTTTGAGAAAATTAAGATGCACACAAAGGGCAATCCCAGAGTTAGCTTTGATGGTAGCTACGCCGTCAGGGGCAACCCTCACTACAGATCTATGCTATAGGGGATGTAAGCTCCAGATTAGCGGAGAAACCCCAAGTATCGATTTGTTGGAGTTGGGTTTTGCCGGGACAGATGTCACTATTGGCATGGATTGGATGTCGAGGCACATGGCAAGCATTGACTGCAAGGAGAAGAAGGTAGTTATTTCAGCTGAAGGAGTGAAACTTGTATTCCACGAGGAGCAGAGATCGGAAGCAATGACTTTCGCAACTGCTAGTGAAGTACAGGTACCAGAAGAGGTGAGCAAGATACCAGTGGTGAGGAATTTTCCACTTGTATTCTTAAAGGATTTACATGGAATTCCCCCACACCGTGATGTCGAGTTTAGCATCACAATTCAACCAGGAAGCGCTCCAGTATCCAAAGCACCCTATCGAATGGCACCAGTAGAGCAGAATGAGATCAAGAAGCAGATTGAAGAGTATTTGTAGAAAGGATTTATCAAACCAAGTGCATCTCCTTGGGGAGCACAAGTATTGCTTGATAAGAAGAAGGACGGGTCGTCCGGGATGTGTGTTGATTATCGGGAATTGAATAAAGTAACTATTCGGAATAAGTACCCAATTTCCAAGATCGACGATTTGTTCGATCAGCTGCAGGGAGCAGCAGTATTTTCAAAGATTGATCTACGGTCTGGATATCATCAGGTACGAGTCAAGGAAGAGGATGTACCTAAGACAGCTTTTCGAACTCGACATGGACACTATGAGTTCTTGGTAATGCCATTTGGAGTGACTAACGCTCCAGCTATTTTCATGGACTTAATGAACAGAATTCTATGGCCGTTTATTGACTCCTTTGTCGTGGTCTTCATCGATGACATTTTGGTATATTCAAGGACGGAAAAGGATCATGCTGAACACCTAACAGCAGTCTTAAGCAAGTTACAAGAGCATCAGTTGTATGCCAAATTATCTAAGTGTGAGTTCTGGAAATCGGAAGTTGCATTCCTAGGCCATATCCTTTCTAAGGAGGGAGTGGCAACGGATCCTCAGAAGATAAAGGCGGTCAAGGAATGGCCACAACCGAAGACGGTGAAGGAAGTAAGAAGTTTTCTGGGTATGACTGGGTATTATTGGAAGTTTATCCAGAATTATGCAAGGATAGCTATACCCCTTACCGCTTTGACCAAAAAGAACCAAAGTTTCGACTGGATGGAGAAGTGTGAAGGAATTTTTCAGGAACTAAAGAACAGTTTGATCTCCGCACCTATATTGGTTTTACCTCAGGAAGATAGGGACTACGTCATCTACAGTGATGTGTCATATTTGGGGTTTGGATGTGTGCTGATGCAGGAAGGCAAGGTTATAGCTTATGGTTCGAGACAACTACGACCACACGAGAAGAACTATCCGACCCATGATTTGGAACTTGCAGCGATAATTTTTGCTTTGAAATCATGGAGGCATTGTATCTACGGAGCAAAGGTGGAAATATACACCGATCACAAGAGCTTAAGGTACATCTACCAACAGAAGGATCTCAACTTAAGGCAGAGGAGATGGTTGGTTCGAGGTAGGAGAGCGGCAGATGTATGGACCAGAAATCGAGCAACAAACGTCGGGGCAGATCAAGCTTATTCGGAATAAGCTTCAAGGAGCACGAAGCAGGCAGAAGAGCTATGCGGACAACCGCCGAAGAGAGTTGGAATTTAAGGAAGGCGACTCCGTAGTTCTCAAGGTATCGCCGATCGAAGGAGTTATCAGGTTTGGGAAAGGCGGGAAGTTAGCTCCGAGATATATTGGACCATACAAGATTCTGAAAAGGATTGGCAGGATGGCTTATAAGTTGGAGCTGCCGGACGAGCTATCTCAAGTGCATGACGTGTTCCACGTCTCTATGCTACGGAAGTATGTCCAGGATTCGAGCCATCGGTTGCCATAGGTTCCGAAGGATTTACAGATAGATCTTTCCTGTAGAGAGGAACCAGTCAAGATTCTTGATCATCAGGACAAGGTACTGAGAAATAAGGTTATCCCGATGGTCAAAGTTCTTTAGAGGAACCAGTTCGTGGAAGAAGCCATGTGGGAGCCGGAGGGCCGCATAAAGGCCTTATATCCGGATTTATTTTGAATGTTTCCTATTTTGTTTGTTGTTTTTCTTTCTCCCACTAAGGACGTTCTGGGGACAGAACGATTCTCAGGAGGGAGTGATGTAACACCCCGTTTTGTACGGTACCTGAATATATGCATATGTGTATGTATATTGTTAGTATGCGTGCAATTAATTTTAGTATTATGGGTCAATTTTGCCATCGTGGTGGATGGTTAGGGCTACGGGATGGTTTTTGGGAGAGTTGCATTCCAAAGATGCACGAGAACGAGACGGACCGATACTAGTATAACTGCTAGTTTTCGGCACGACGCACATGCAAATATAACACGGTATGGTACTACAGTGAATATAGGTTGCGTGCCCTTGTTAAAACACGTGTCTCACACTCGTTTGAGCTCATTAAGGGTTATGTTGGGCAGCCAACCTTAACACACACAAAACCAATGGGCTTAAGCCATGGTTTTGGTCTACAAAACCACCTAGACCCTAAACCTACCCCCTGTCAAATCCGGCCTACCCTCCCATCTCCTTCATTTCCCACTTCATTTCTCCCTTTTTCTCTGGAAATTTCAGAAGGAGAACACCACAAGAGAAGGAGGAGAGAAAGAAGAAGGAAGTGAAGAAGAAGGATTAAAGGAGATTTCCAAGAGAAGAAGCTTGAAGAAATTCCTTCTACTACTACAACCAAGGGTGGGAAGTTTCTCTAAACTTGAAATTATTGTCTTTTAATTAAATTCAGTTGCATGCATGTGTGCTAGAATGCATAGGATTGCTCTTCTAAGGTTAGAAGTAGAAGTCAGAATTGAACTAGGAAAAACTGGTTCGGAGTGCCATTTTTGTGGATTTTTCCGAGAGAAAAATATGATGAGTTAGACCATGATATTAAAAGAGTTTGTTCATATATTTCTTAGGATCATTCATGATTTATTTCCGATTTTTCTATGATCATTTGATATTCTAATAAAATCATGAGATGGATATGTGTCGTAAGGCAGACACAGAAAAGGAAAAACAGGATGGCTAATATTGTAGGAATTTTCTTGATTTATTGAAGCATGATATTGATCTGAAATTTTTACTCACTGTTCCTGAATGCATTTTTATTATCTACAAAAATCAGTAAATTATTTGGATGATTTTAGAGGCATGAGGAAAATCTATCTATAACCAGTATCTAATGTTGAATTAGAAAACTTGATGGTTTCTGTGCTCACTTACAGTAGCTATTACTCACTGTATAATTGGAATTTTGACATGAGGTCTTTTGCATGATGTTGGGTATGATGTCTAGTATCACCACCAAAAATTTTATGTCAATTGGACAAGTGTACAATTTACTGTGATTTTGTGATTAAGCACTGTGCTTTTTTCCTGCCAGTTTTGATACTCTGTAAAGATTGGGAAATTGAGACCTGTTAGAGACACATTTTGAGGATCATGACCCAGTAGAGAGTTGTAGGGGCCACTTAGAACTTTCCAAAAAAACTGATTTGAGGCAATTCTAGTGAACAGTTGAATTATTATGATTTTTGTAAGACTGGACAGAGGACTAGAGTAGAGCTGAGTGCTCTGAACTGGAGAGACCAATTGTGTGAATTGGTGTATCAATGATAAATGAGTGTGTTGGGGTGACTTAATGGTATAATTTGGACTCATGACCAACTAGAGAGTTGTTGAGGACACCCACACCCTTCTTCAGAATTTGAGTTTGTGTCGTTCTGATGAACGAGTAGGATTTTGTGTTAATGGTAAGGTGCAGCCCGTGCGCAGGAAGCACGCAGGTTTGAGCTTGAGATGCTATTTCGAGGACTTAGATGGTTGAATTTAAGCTCGTGATCAACTAGGAAGTTGTAGCCTAGGATAGGACCTTTCCAGGGTTGGGCTCATACACTCCAATCGGAGTTGTATCGAGAGAGTTATGACCATTTTGAGATTCGGGCAGAAACCCGTAGGTCGCTTAGTCTAGGTTTGGACTAAGGGTTGTGAAAGCATTTTTCCCTTGTTTGTTATTGGAGTCGATGACTCATGTTTAGGAGTGGTGGATCTCTGTTATTGAGGTTGTTGACTCCCCGAGTGGGATGGGTGACTCGAGTTAGTGACTATGGTAAAGGATACCCTGCACCTATCAAGCCTATATTATTAAACTTCTGTCGAGCGTAGGACGTCCGAGCATGCCAGTGAGTGGAGCTCACGGGCCAATTATATATTTACTGCCGGAGTAGCAGCAGGCGTAGGCCATTATGCTGGACGAGTCCAAGCAGGGGAAGTGGCGAACCGGACCGGTATCGCCAGGGGCCAGAGGTTGATAGGCAAGTGTGGAAGCAGTAATTCTTACCCGAAATAATTAGAGTAAGGTAGGGGTTAGAATGGTCATTAAGGGGTTGGGAAATTGCATTAGTCCTAGTAAACCATAGTCGGTGTTGTATCTTCCAGTCGTAGGGATACGTTCTCGGCCGCTAATAGATTGCGTCCCCGGCTCGTATCTCGATCTGTTGTTTCCCAAAGTTCTGCCGAAGTAAGGTGCGGGAGGCCCGGAGGATTTGACCTTCCATGGTGCTCATGTCCCTAAAGCGCGGGCTTGTGTTTTGTAGTTTTTTTGGTATATATATCAGTTCATTACCCGATGAGGGGTGAACACGCATGCGTCAGTCCATGGGTGGGCATGTGGAACCAAGGGTCGTAAGGACCGGTTCAACGCGGTTTCTAAGGGGGTCCGTACGCGGGTACCAACTGGCTGTGACCACTTGGGCACTGCAGGGCAGAATTAGACCGACCGCTGCAATCTCCTTGGGCGATGGACAGTCTATTGGGAACTGGAGTGTGTACAAGAGTAGGGTGCATGGTGAGGGTTCGAATCCTTAAATTGTGGAGAAAGACGGCTAGATTTGGGGGCGTATGTAGTATGGGATGCATTCGTGCTCCAAAGTCTTGCTTGCATTAGAAGTTAGGCATGTGAGTTTGCTGCATCTAGTCATAGGGTCATGTCATAACACTGCACTAGAACCCGAATCCACTAAACCCTTGTTTTGGCACAACACTTTTTCCTTTTTTGCATAAATTATTAGTTGTGATTGAATTTTAGAGGATCGCTGTTATCACCAGCTTTGCGTCAGTCGAAGTACTGACATTCCCCACCTTTTAGGTATCGGTTATACCTTCCGAACAGGTGCAGAGATATCAGAGTCGCGCAACAGAAGCCTGAAGCCGAGGAGCAAGTTCCGGGGGAGCCGATGGGCCGCTCAGCGAAGTTCCGCAAGTAATCAGTCGATTACCATTCCAGGAGGCAGCTGATAGATTTACAAGAGGAGTCTGTAAATACTTGTAATAAGTTGTAATGAATTGATGTAATTTGTACTCCTTGTCCATGAACAAGTTATCGGTTGTAATCAATGACGTAATGACTTATTTGGCGAATAAAAAAAGTTTTTAAATTTCCATGTTATTATTGTGTTGAGATGCATTTGAAGGTAAAGATTCTGGAAGGTGTCACGGATGTCCGGTAACGGGGATCCGGGACGCTACATGACGTGCCACACAGTTTTATATGCAGGATTTGGAGTTTACAAGAAGATATAAATATGATTTAATGTTGTTGATTACTTAAATGTTAAAGTTGATACAGCTGTACATTTATTATTGTTGTATTTTAATTATTCAGCTGCATGTTGATGTAAAAGACTCTGATGTAATTATTGTTGAACTAAAATTTTTAATTCCTTGTAAAATTGTACGAAATGAATTGTAAAGATCCTGTGGAACTTTGAATTCAGCCTTATTTGGAATTCGGGGTGTTACACGTTGCTCCCCTCGGACAGCCGTCGTAGCCGATGGTTCTCTACCTCTAGCTCCACGACTCATTCCTTCAGCGAGTCGTTCTTCACTCTAATTTTCAGTCGAGGTATTCGGCTAGAGCTGCCCTGACGAGAAGCCTCAGAAATAGCCCTCCGAAGGTGCGCCTCTTCAAAGCTCTTCTCAAGCACAACATTCTTTAACCCCTCTTGTTCGGCCCTGACATCGAACAAAGAACAACGAAGATACTTGAGCCGCAAGCCTTGGCTGAAGGCCATCGAGGGACACGTCTCCTCGCCGTCGTAGGGCACTTCGCGAGCCTTCTCTTTTAGACGCTTCAGCTCGGAATCACGATGAGCCAACGTCAACTTAAGATGGTTCAGCTCTGAAAAGCCTCTCTCGAGTCCGAGTGAGCCCCAACCTCATTACCCCTAGACCAGACCTGAGGCGTGCTACCTCGGCCATTCGAGGCACTTCAACAATTTGTGATGCTTCACCGATCTGAAAAAAGCCAGAACATGAAGGTAATAAGTTTAAACGGCTCCTACAAGACAACTAAGAGGCAAAGTTCGATGCAAATACAACACTTGGTCAAAAAAGTTTCTCATTTCATTGAGTACAAAATGCCGTGGCCAGTCCGCAACATGGTAATACAAAATCAAAAAAGAAAAAAGGTGGACAAAGTCAGGGAGCCACATCGAGGTGCTGCTCCGCACTCTCGCTCGGCACCGTCACGAGCGCCCCCTCTGGATTCGCCACCTCCTCCACGACCCCTTTGGCTTCTTCCTCCCCTCCTTCGGGCTCGGCCTTTGCTAAGGGTATAATCTCCTCACCTTCGACCGGGTCGTATAGGTGATACCCCGAGCTGTCGAAGTCGGGGATACGAGCCGCGACATACTTGAGGGACCGAGCATAGGACTCCACCACGTTGGTGAGCATGTGGGCCTCCTCCTCGGCTTGAATGGCCGCTGTCGCTTCGGCCATCACTATGTCCCGCTCCTTCTGCATCTCCTTCGAGGCGTCTAAGGCTTTCTCCCTTTCCATCTCGGCTCGGGTCTTCCCCCTCTCCAGCTCATCTACCCTGGCCGCTTTGGCCGCGATGCGCTCGTTTGCCTTGGCCAGCGCCGCTTCCAGAACGCCGATCTGAACGGCTCGGGACTCCGAAAGCTATTGCTCGGCCTTGACACAATCGCTCAACGTCTTTAGTTCCCTCTCCTGCTCATCGAACTGGTCCAGCAAGTGACTAAAGTGACAGGTGATCTGAAAGACGGAGAGAAAAAAGGACGTGAGTATCAAAAACCACAAACTTCAAAATTCCGAAGAACATAGCAAGAACACTTACCGACATCGTGGCCCGGGCTATCTCTAGCGCGTTGTCGCCCACGGTTCCCGCCTTCAGCGCTGCTCGGTCCTTTGGGGTCGGCAGGTGGCGCACAGCCTGCATGCTCATCACGGCATCGCCGAGGAAACCGTCAATCTTCATCACTCTCTAGTCGGGGACGAAGAGCTTCTTGTGTTCCTCAGTCAGAATGGCCTCTACCTCAGCGGTGAGGGGCGGCACCTCAAGCGCTAGCACAGCCCCAACAGAGAACGCCCTGACAGGAAGCTCAAAAGCCTTGGTCAAGGGAAGTGCAGCTGCGGGAGCAGAAGGAGAGTCGGAGACCAAATCCACAACGGGCGTGGGGGTGCCTGGGCTGCTCGGCCGGACAGGGGTCCTGTCGTCATCTTCTTCCTCTTCTTATTGTTCGGTACCTTCGCGGCGGCCGCACTCCGCTTTGCCAACAAGGCTTTGAAATCCATACCAGGGGCCTCTGAAAAAGAAAACCGAAAGGAGTTAGCGCCAGAAGAGAACGATGTGAAAAACGAAAAAAAGAGAAACAAAATTAGACGGAGCATACTAGGGTCGATCAGACTGAGACCCCCACCGAAGAGGACCCCCTCAGTGATATCTTTCCAACCTAAGTTCAGAAGACCGAGGATCTTCGACACAACCCTCTCTTCCTCCTTAGTCAGCACCAGCTCGGCCTTCGCCCACTTCGGAACGTCCTCCTTCCAACTCGTCGTAAAACTCCACGGCTCGGGACCTCAAATCAAGAAGTACTTCTCCTTCCAATGTTTGATGGAGTTCGGATTCTCGATCAACTTGATCCCCTTCCTTGGAGATAGATAGTACCGATACTCCATCTTGCTCATACAGAAGATCCGGTAGAGACTGCGGAGTACGACGAGCTGAGGCTCGACGCTTACGACTTGGCTTTGGAGGATGAAGGCGATGACGTGCCGCCACATATTCAGCATGAACTGCACCGGGCTCAAGTCGTACCATTGTAGCACTTCGACTACGAACAGTGGCAGAGGCAGCCGAAGGCCGGCGTTGAGTGCATCGTAGGGGAAGACGCAAGTGTCAGGCGAAGTCTCCGTGCCCACTCGGAAGCCCGGAACAGGGAGGGGCAAGGTGTACTCCTTCGGGATCCGGAACCCCTTCTTGATACGCTGAAGATCCACCTCGGTCAGAATCGAGGGGATATCATCTACCTCGGAAGGATCCCTCGGACGATTCTCCTCGTAAGTGGCAGACCTCCCGTATACCGCCTTGGACAGAAGGTCTCTGGTGTAGTTCCTAACCTTCCCGTGGCTCGATAATGTGGACGGTAGCCGACCTAAAGCGCTAGCCCCCTTCACATTCTCAACGATGGTCTCCATGATTGCCGACCTCGCTACTTCCTTCCCCTTGCCCACTACCGGGGAGAACACTAAGGGTCGGTCGCTGTCTCGGTCCGAGGTGGTGGTGTCACTCCCCGACGACACTCTAGACATCTCTAGATACAAGTTAAGACAATTAATTACCTTGATGTGACGGCTACGGTCGGAATAGTTCGCCGGAAAGATGATCGCCTGGCCACGACCGCTAGCAGCGCCACTCGAGAGCAAAAAATAACTGAGAGTGAAAGTGAAAGTGAGAAGTGAAGAATGGGGGAGCGGTGAGAGCGGAGTGAGATCTTATAGCACTAAAGAGAATGCAGGTGGGCTTTCAGATGTTTTGGGCCCCCACAAAGGCCCACCAGAAGCCTAAAATGCCTCTTTCATCGTGATTCGTGCCTGATCTCCATTAGACGGCCATGATTGTACCACGTCGCTCAGAACCAAAATTTGAGCAACTGGGAGACCGAGCTGCGTATTGGAGAAAAATCACTTACTCATCGTGATTCGTGCTCGATCTTCATCAAACGGCCCTGATTGAGCCACGATGTGAAGAATCACTCTTTTCTGGTGATCCACACCTCTTTCATCGTGATTCGTGCTTGATCTCCATCAGATGGCCATGATTGTGCTACGTGATAAATCCGATAATGTCCACATTTTGGATGCAATATCTGAATGCAATTAGATAGTTAAACTCTCTATATGTGGTAATTTATTCTGCTTTTCTCTTTTCCATAGGAAACAGCCTAAAAGCAACTAAACGAAGCTGATTCAAGATTACTGAAGACTGTGAGGATGATACACTCGAATGAAGAGCCTAAGTTGCATCAAAGCATTTGATAGAAGCTGCAGAATACAGTCAACTGGTCCCTCAATGACAGTCGACTGAACAGAGGAGGTTGAGTTTTCGAAGCTTCACAGTACAGTTGACTTACTCCAAAAGACAGTCGACTTGACTGACTGGATTTGAATCTCCAGAGTTCGCGGCACAGTCGACTTACTCTAACACCAGTTGACTGAACTGGCATTCAGCGGGAATTAGAGATAAGATCAGTTGAGATTCACCCTCATCCAAATCCGCAAATAAATCAGATTGAGTGGTAAAAATCCAGGTTAGCTCCAAATAACAACTTTCCAACAAATCAAGTTAAAGATCGAGTTTGGCAAGTATTAAGATCGACTCAATCCATATCCGATGCGTGAAGAGATAGGAATCTGGAACTTGAGATCTGTAGATGAGGGCAAAAGAAACTATAAAAAGGCTGGAATATACAGTTTAGATCATCTCTCGATATCTGGATAGTGAGAATCAGATCGGAAAAGGAGAGAAGGAATTAACAAAGGAAGAACAAGTACAATCAAACAAGGAGGAGACCGAGCACCACTGGAGGAAGAGATCAAGTCGACTTAGAAGCAGATCAAGTCGACTTCAAGACCGAACATCATATAACTCAGTGTTACTTCTTTTCTCTCTAGTTTTTGTTCTTATTGTTAGAGTCATGAATTCTAAGTTTTTAGTCAATAAAAGTAGTATTATGTGCAACTAATTTCATTGTTGGGCTGATTGAAACCGTAGTTATGTAATGTTTATAATCTTCTAAAACACTACTTTTATCACTTATTGATTAAACCTGGTTGTCTTGATCAAATTTATAATATGAATAAACTTTTGTTGGAAAGTTCGCAGGATCAGTCGACTGACATCTAACGACAGTCGACTGATCTGAAGAACCTTACGTTATTAAGTTTGCTTATTATAAAACTGACTCTGTTATATGAGTATAGAGATGATCCATATCTTATGCTCATAACTAGTAACACAAGAATCATTTAGATTCTTGGTTTAATCAACTTGGAGGATCTAGATTTGATACCAACTTCTAGAGCTTTGAGTGTTTGTTAATTTCCATCGTTTCTATGCTTTCCTCAAGTGAAACTTAGTAGATACCATGCTAAATACTTAAGGAGAGAAACGAATTAGAGTAGATACCATGCCTAATTCTTTGCCTAGGGAAATCTTAACTTTAAGGAGTAGATACCATGCCCTTAAATGAACAAATATGAGTGATCAGAGTAGTGTAAAAGTTAATTTAGCATTCGTGACTATAGGTGGAAATCAAGCCCAACTATTTAATAGATATTTGTGATTCAACTTGAGAACTACTTGATCTAGATCCTATTTCCTTTAAAAGTAGACTAGAATAAAACTTTATGATTTGTATTTCTGTTTTATTGATTAGTAAGTTATTTACAACAATCTCTGTGGGATCGACCCTTGCTCTTCACTATGCTTCTATAAACGATTCGTACACTTTGTGTCTAGTTTAAATAAACAGATAAACTAGACACAGATTAAAACGTCGCTCGGAACCAAAATCCAAGCAACTGGGGGACCGAGCTGCGTATTGGAGAAAAATCACTTACTCCTCGTGATTTGTGCTCGATCTTCATCAAACAGCCCTGATTGAGCCACGTCGTGAAAAATCAATCTTTTCTCGTGATCCACGCCTCTCTCCCCTGATTCGTACCTTATCTTCATCTGATGGCCATGATTATGCCGCGTTGCAAGGAACCCAAATCCGAGCAACCGAGGCACCGAGCTGCGTATTGGAGAAAAATCACTTACTCCAAGTGATTCGCACTCGATCTTCATCAGACGGCCCTGATTGAGCCACGTCGTTAAAAATTACTCTTTTCTCGTGATCCACGCCTTTCTCCTCGTGATTTGCGCCTGATCTTCATCAGACGGCCATGATTGTGCCACATCGCTCAGAACCCAAATCCGAACAACCGGGACACCAAGCTGCATATTGGAGAAAAATCACTTACTCCTTGTGATTCGCGCTCGATCTTCATCAGACGGCCCTGATTGAGCCACGATGTGAAAAATCACTCTTTTCTCGTGATCCACGCCTCTTTCATCGTGATTTGTGCCTGATCTTCATCAGACGGCCCTGATTGTGCAACGTCTCTCGGAACCCAAATCCGAGCAACTGAGGCACCGAGCTGCGTATTGGAGAAAAATCACTCTTTCATCGTGATTTGTGCCTAATCTTCATCAGACCACCCTAATTGTGCCACGTCGCTCGGAACCCAAATCCGAGCAACCGAGGCACCGAGCTGCGTATTGGAGAAAAATCACTCTTTCATCGTGATTCGTGCCTGATCTTCATCAGACCGTTCTAATTATGCCACGTCGCTCAGAACCCAAATCCGAGCAACCGAGGCACCGAGCTGCGTATTGAAGAAAAATCACTCTTTCATCTTTATTCGTGCCTGGTCTTCATCACACGGCCCTGATCGTGCCACGTCGCTTGGAACCCAAATTCGAGCAACCGAGGCACCGAGGTGCTCATATGGGGAAAACACTTCCGAACCATAAGAACCGTCCGTTCACTTCAAAATTCGCATCACAATCGGATCAATGGTCCAGATTCGACCACACTGCCAAGTACCGATCCATCATCTGATCATTCAGATACTCCCGCCCACGGTTGATGGACGTCCCAGATCGTCCCACGCCATAAATAGGGTGATTAAAATTATTTTTTATTTATTAATTCGAATTATATATTTAAAAATTGCAAAAAAATGATTAAAAATTTAGGAAAATTAATTAAAAATTCTAAAACATAATTATGAATTTAGGGAAATATTTTTGAGTACCTGGGTAAATAATTATCAGTTAGAATAATTAATTAGTGCTCTCGAAAAATAAATCATCGATTTGCAAAATTGGATAAATG
Organism: Hemerocallis citrina; assembly: GCA_017893485.1. Lineage (NCBI taxonomy): Eukaryota > Viridiplantae > Streptophyta > Magnoliopsida > Asparagales > Asphodelaceae > Hemerocallis > Hemerocallis citrina. The sequence continues at coordinate 227,185,693 of CM030359.1, read as the reverse complement.
ACTCGAAAAACAATATACAAATCGAGGAAAATCACCAAAAATCCAGAAGAGCCTAGGAACAATCTTGGGCGTGTTACTGGCTCAGAAAAGTACTGTTACTCCTCGAACAAGATTCGAACCCCCTCTAGGAACTCCAATAAATCCTGAACGTCATTGAAACATCAAAACTACTCCCCAAAGGCTGTGACAAATAGTCTTTGGGAGTGGGGGGCTCGTGATATGGCTTAAAATGGAATTAAATCGGGACCGTTCAGATCGGGCACGAATCTTAAAGTTTACAGGGGCAAACAGTAATTTTGCCTCCATGCGGGTCCAAAATGGAAAATGGGTCTCTCTTCCGAAGCCCAATAAAAATAGATCCATTCAGCTAGGGTACGAGTCCCAACCCGTTAAGAGACAGTTCAAGAAGATAGGGAGAAATCTTGATCCGCCATTATCCTTAGGAGGTGGTTCTAACCACTTCTATCCAGCCACACCGGGGAGTAGAGATTCGTTCTTATCCCGAAGCAGATCCCCACGGCAACTATAAATACCCCCTACCTCCTACCGTTACAAGGTCATCACTCTTGGTCTACCTAAAGCTCTTTCATATTCTTTTCTGAGTACTGACAAGAGCGCCAGAGGGTTCGTCGCTGGGATCAACCCCAGTGTTTCGAACTTTCATACAGGTCAACGAGAGCAGCTAGAGGCCAGTTCAACAGCAGTGGAAGAGGTCAGAATTGACCTGTTCGAGTTCTTGCAAATCCACAAATTTATCTGATTGCCCCCACACCGAAACCAGCGGCATCATGACTTAATTCCGCAACAACAATATTTCTGATTTTGAACTCCCCAAGAAGATATTTGCATGTGTAAAAAGATAAATTTCAGAAAAATATTTATTAAATCACCAAAAATTTTTTAATCCGTTTATTAATCTTAAAAATATTATTTAAAAATTTGGGGTATTACAAGTCGACCGGCCATTATCGACAGTCGACTGTCATTGTTCTGGCTGATGGATTTCTTGAGTTTTTCTGATGTTTTCTTTAAACAATTGGTCCTTCGATATTGTGTATTATTAATCTACTATTTTAGATGACGTTTTGCTACAGATTATAGTATTTTATGAAGAGTTATATTTTTGTTTGTATTGGAATTTAAATTACTTTTCTATGACTTTATAAAAAGTGATATATGTGTTTTTCAAAAGAATTGATGTTTTGCGATATTCGACGACTTCAAAAATATGATTTTCTGTTATTTGATGGGTCCAATATTTTATTTGAATTCTGGAATTTCATGAGTACATCAAATGTATTTGGATTTTTGTCGTTTTCTTTATATAAACGTTTTGATGATGGATTTATGAGTTTTATTGAAAGATTTGGTATTGATGGTTGAGTTATGAATCTCTAGAGGGTAAGCTGGACCCTAATTACCGACGTTTGAGATTTTGTGATTTGGTTAGTTGATGCCTTGTTGTTGATCAGTTGAGATTTTGTGATTTTGTTAGTTGAGGCCTTGTCATTGATCGGTTGAGTTAAGTCCGGTAGGGTACACCAAACCATAGGAGATTCATAATAAATTAATTAACTTAACAAGATAAAGACAGATACTAGATGGTGATATGATGAAATGAGTGCAAACGTGAGTTATGGACTCTAGGATGATCCGAGGAATGAGATATTCTCCAGTATTCCAGGATGATGGCTGAAATAGGACACCGAATGATCCAACGGGAGTGGGATTGATCTCCATTATTTCAAGGAAGAAAGCGATGCTCATGGGTGTTGGATCCTGTAGGCAAGACAACAAATACTAGAGGGGGGGTGAATAGTGTTTAATAAAAACTGCGGAAATTTTTCTCGGTGCAGTCGACTGAGTTATGGACCAGTCGACTGATATGTCCAAAATAATTGAAAATAATAACTCTGTGCAGTCGACTGATGAATGAGACAGACGACTGAAGGCACAATGAAATTATAACTACAAACGGCACTGACCAGTCGACTGTTAGTGCAAGGAGTCGACTGTCCAGAAGCTTTTTGTAGGACTTAAATAAACAAGAGAGAATGCAAACACAAGATAATCAATCACAGAGTACACAAGATATATCCTGGTTCGGTCCTCCCGACCTACATCCAGTCCCCAAGCAACCCACTTGAGATTTCCACTATTCTTGAAAAAGATTACAAGAATACCCTACGGCGTTACGACAACAACCTTGTCTAACCCGTAGTCCTTTCTCTCAACCAGAGAAAGCCGACCCACTCTACTACCAAGAGTGAAACAACACCGACTCTACAACCTAGAGTCAAAAACACTCTCCAACCGAGAGCAAGAGAACAAGAATACTTTATAGTCAACCTATAGCCTTGTTGGTGTATGTGTTGATGCACGTGGCTAAAAGAACAGGTCGACTTCTATACTCAGTCCAGAGCGAATTCAATGCTATACTGGACTGAATGTAGAGAACCAAACAGTATGAACTTGAAAGCTTTGTTTCTCAAAAAATGTCACTGAATTTTTTCTCAAGAGTGCTCGGATTGCAAAAGTAAAATCTGTTGATCTTTTCAGTGAGATCTGAACTCTACTTAAAGAGTTTGATCTCCTGAACGTTGGGAAGCAGTTACTCAACTGTCAACCAACGGATCTAAGCTTTTGAGTTTGAAAAAATTCGATTTTGAAAAACAGAAAACGGTCAAAAGCTCTCGAACAGTCGACTGGGTTGCCATATGAGTCGACTGATCAGAGTTTGAATAATTTTAAACAGTTTTGTACTATCAGTCGACTGGCAGAAGCTTAAGTCGACTGGTACTTAAAAGTTAAAATTCTTCAAACTGTTTTGACTTCTTTTTGGGGGTTTTTAAGAGAGACACATTATGAAATTTTGAGTGTGTGTGTGTGAGACAAGGCTTTACATCAGACTAAGACTCAACAGAAAGTAAAATACAATTGTTTTTACAAGACATTATAATTGACACAATTTGAGCTAAGATCTTGAGTCTTGAATCTTGTCTTGAGTGAAATCTTGGATCTTGTCTGATTGAAGTCTTCATCTGTATCTGTTTGAGCTTGTTCATTTGATCAGCTAGAATTGTCTTTGATATGTACACTGCAATGTTAGCTATATAACATAGACACATGTTGCACTGTGTTGTGATCATCAAAATCAAGAATCAACATTCTCCCCCCTTTTGATGATGACAACACAATAGCTGATAATAAGAGATAATATAGTGAAGACATGCTCCCCCTTATAAAAACACAAAGTGCATTGTCTTAAAAAATGTAATATATATATCAGTCGACTTATCAACAATGGAAGGCGACTGACTAGTAAACATACTTTAGAAAAAAAAAACATAAGCAGAATATACAGATGCAGTAGCTAGCAGCAGTCGACTGTATCCCTTGGGGAAGTCGACTGACCAGAGATATTTCAATACCCAGAACAATGTTAACAAATCAAAACATAAGCAACACATAACACAGATAGATAAAATATAACTCAGATATTAACTCAGATATTTCTCTCCCCCTTTGGAATCATCAAAAAGCAGAAAAGAACAATCTTTTGCATTAAGAATGAAACTAAGATAAAGTCTGATAAATAAAACAAATGCATTAAAAAAAAGAAAATTACATAATAGAACAGAAAATAAAAATTTTCAATCTTCTTCATCGGAGTCTTCATCGTCATCTTGAGAAGGAGGATGAAACTGAGAGCTGAAGAGATGAGTGAGGTTGTCAAGCTTAGAGTCAATGTGATCTAGCTTGGAATCGAGGTTATGGAGTTGGGTATCGACAGTGGCTGAATGTTTCATTAGGTAGGAAACACAGTCGTAGAGAGTACGAGGGTCATCATAATTTGCTTGAAGACGTGGATCAGAAGAGGTAGAAGGTCTAGAACTAGATCCTAATGGAGCTTGAGAAAGAGGAGACCTAGGGGGTGATCGGGTAGGAGCATCAAGGAGTTTCATACGTGCCAAACTAGCACGATCGAAACACTCATAACGAGAAACAACATTTGTCTCCGAATCAAGATCAACACCAAAAGCTATAAAGACTCTAGTAAGAAGACCTCCAAAAGGTAGAAAGTGAGTGTGGTCTTGATTAAGTTTAGAAAAAATAACTTGACCCCAGTTAACAGCAATTTTACCAAAAATTGCATAAATAGCTTTTTGTAATTCAATAGAATATTGGTCATAGCTACCCTTTTTAGGAAGGATGTTATAGGCTAATATTCTACCTACAAGCTTAGCAATTGGTTTGATATTTTTGCTTGTCATTGGAGGGCCATGATTAGGTAAGAAAATTTTAGATAATATAGAAGCATCATCTAAAAGAATTTCATCAAGAGGGAATCCTCCATCATCAATACCTAATATCTGATTAATCCTAGTCGGTGTGAGTGTCATTTTAATATTCTTCACAGACGACCGGATTAAGACATCCCCATCTGGTTTTTGCACGACTCTCATATGTGTGTAAAACAAATAGATGAGTTGGGGATAGTAATTGGGTTGGTTTGATAATGAGAGAAAATCATAGAGACTACTATTTTGGAATAAAGGGATGAGATTGAAACGGTCTAGGTCATTAAAATTTACAAATCTTCCATGGAAGATTGTAATGGTACAAAAGAGATACCATCGATCAATAAGATCGGGACTCAAGAGATATTGAGTGTAGTCTTGGGAAGAGGAACTACCCTCATGAGATCGTTTAGATCGTTTGGGTGCCATGAAATTAAAGGGGTAAGGATTTTACCTAAGAAAAAAAGAGATGCGATCAGGGGCAAGCACAAGCAGCACTGAGAGAGTAGATCACCTTCTTCTCCAAAAGCTAGGGTTTTAAAATTGGGGGTAAAAACTAGAGATCGGTAAGGGGTTAAAACGGCTGGTAAAGGGGGTTTTAACAGTGAATAAACGGCTGAGATCAAAGAGAGAGGAAATCGATGGTAGAGATTAAAGATCACGGGTTAAAAGATAGGTGAATTCCATCTCAAAAGACGCGATGAATAGTCGCTGAAGACGATTTAGCTCGCGACAGTCGACTGGTAGGGTATATCAGTCGACTGAGTCGAGAAGAAAATAAAAGTTTTATGTCTACTAATCAGTCGACTGGGATAGGTACCAGGCGACTGGTCAGATAAAAAATTGGTATGTTTTAAAAAGCCAGTACAGTCGACTTACTCAAGAATACAGTCGACTTAACAGTAACAATTTTCAGCAAATATCAACAAAATCACAAATTCCAAGTTCTCTTCTTAAATTAATGAAAGTATCCTCTTTAAGGGGCTTGGTAAATATATCTGCTACTTGTTTATCAGTAGAGATAAAGTCTAAAGATATATCTCCTTTTAAAACATGATCACGTAGAAAATGATGTCGAATATCAATATGTTTCGTACGTGAATGTTGAATCGGATTTTTAGATAAATTAATTGCACTGGTATTATCACACATAATTGAGGGTTTCTCAAATGAAATACCATAATCTAATAAGGTTTGTTTCATCCATAAAATTTGTGCACATGCCAAACTTGCAGCGATATACTTAGCTTCTGTAGTTGATAGGGATACGGAGTTTTGCTTTTTACTGCACCAAGATACTAGGGAATGTCCCAAAAAGTGACATGTACCACTAGTACTCTTGCGATCAGTTTTGCTTCCAGCAAAATCGGCATCGCTATATGACAAAAGTTGGAAATTATCGGTGCGTGGATAAAATAAACCATATTCAGATGTGCCTTTAATATATCTTAAAATTCGTTTCACTGCTTTTAAATGAGACTCTTTAGGACTAGATTGATATCTACTACATAAACATACACTGAACATAATATCTGGTCTACTTGCAGTAATATATAAGAGTGAACCAATCATACCTCGATAGAGTTTTTGATCAACACTCTTACCTAATAAATCTTTGTTAAGAGTAGTAGTAGTAGCCATAGGTGTGGATTTACTACTAGTACTATCCATGTTAAAACGTTTGAGTAGTTCCTTTGCATATTTGCCTTGATTGATAAATATGCCATTTGAGGACTGTTTAATTTGAAGTCCAAGGAAATAATTGAGTTTACCCATGTGACTCATCTCAAATTCATTTTTCATGGTATTAACAAATTCTTGACATAGATTATTATTAGTAGAACCAAAAATTATATCATCAACATATATTTGTATGATTAAGATATCATTCTTAACTCTTTTGATAAACAAAGTAGTGTCTACTTTACCTATTTCAAATCCTGTTTCTAAAAGAAAAGTTTTCAGACGATCATACCAAGCACGAGGTGCTTGTTTAAGATCGTATAAAGCCTTTTTCAATTTATAAACATGATCTGGAAATTGTTCATGTTCAAAACCTGGTGGTTGTTTAACATAAACATTTTCTTTAATAAACCCATTAAGAAAAGCACTGTGACAGTGTAAAAATGGCCTGAGGCCCAACCAGGGCCCAATACAATTCCCACTCAGAAAGGTAAAGATAGCAACCTGGTTCGGCTCCGGACCACTTCAGGGTCGGCGCCGAACCTCGTGTTTGTCCTCACGGTACTGGCCTCCTCGTACCGACGAGCCTCAGTAGCCCTCGGAGTCCGATCCGGGACAGTCCCACAGGCCGTCCCCCCTCTCTGGCGGGGCAGAAGGATGACCTGGCGCAGCCTAGGCCCTCCAATCCCCCCCAGAAGCACAGGAGGCCCACGATGGGCCACGTCAGCTCCAAATACCGCCAAGGGTTTCGCCACGTCAGCCCTATACCACTCCTGGTATCGCCACGTCCGCCCTAAACCCCCTGGGCCTTCTGCCACGTCAGGCCCACGGGCTTTCGGATCCAGACCCGGCCCCCAAGTGGAACCAAACCCGGTTGGGATTCTCTATAAATACTAGACCCACACCCACCTTTTGAGGTAATGAATCTTTTGCCACTTAAATATACCTAGTTATTGCTACTCTCTCACAGAGACTGACTAGAGCGTCGGAGGGTCCGCCACCGGGACAAACCCCGGTGTTTCAGGACCGTCTGCAGGTACACAAGACCTCGGATCCGCCCTTTCCGATCCGAGCCCAGCCTTCAACATCTTTCCGAGCTCATCGTAGGTCCCAGAAGGTCAACCGAAGGTCGGCAGACGAGCGGCATTCTCCTTCAATACAAATTGAGTCCGAACTCACACCTGGTGCATCCACACGTCTCCCAGAAATAAACAACATCACGTTGGCACCGTTTGTGGGAAGAGCTGCTCCAGAAGCCGATCCGACCCAGACCCTCAAAGGCCATCGACAGCCGAACCCTCATGGCCTCCAAAGGCAAGGGGGCTGCTTCCTCCGTCAACCAACGGGACTCGCCCCCACCCACTGATAAAGCCAGGCCACGCACGTCGAAACACAAGGCTCCCTCTCGGGAGTCCCAAAGGAGCGTCGGCCGGCCAGCCCAGCCCGACCTCCGGGGAATAATCCTCAACCGCAAGATTATCCGCAGCAGGGGAAGGGCCGCTTCCAACCCGGTCCCGAACCATCCGAGGCCGCCGCCCGAGGTGCGAAGACCCGCGCTCAGCCGAGTCGGAAGACAACCCTCGGACCGGCCAAACCGGGTCGAAGGAGCCCCCGTCACTCATAAGGAATTCCAAGACTTCCGAAGAGAAATTCTGGGAGCCCTCCGACGGGCCCCCAGGGAAGAAACCCTCCATTCCCAAACAGGGTCGGACGCCGAAGCCAGCGCGTCCCGCCCTTCAACGATCCAGCCGGAAGACGATGACGTACTCCTAAGACGCCTACAAGAAATGGAGGATCGCCTCGATCACATAGGGGACGGCGGCCAAAGAGTGGCTCAGGGGTACAGACCTGTCCGTCCTCCCTTCTCCGCCCCCATCCTCCAAGCGGAAATACCCCGAAATTTCCGACCCCCTCAATTCGAGACCTACGATGGCGAGGGAGATCCTGCTGATCACATGGAGGGTTTCAAAACCCTCATGATGATTCACAGCGCCTCGGATCCCCTGCTCTGCCGAGCCTTCCCTGCCACCCTTCGGGGTCCAGCTCGCGAGTGGTTCTCGAAACTCGCCCCCGGCTCCATTTACTCCTTCGACCAACTCGAGGGCAATTTTCTTGCCCATTTTGTCACTAGCCGGAAGGCCGAAAGGACCAGCGCCTCATTACTTGGGCTCAAGCAGATAGAGGGGGAATCACTCAGAGTGTTCGTCCGGAGATTTACCACTGAGGCAAGGTCGGTCTCCTCCCTCGACCCAGGCGTCGCTTCAGCGGCATTCCGACACAACGTCCGCCCCGGACAGCTGAAGGCTTCTCTGGCCAAGAGACCCCCCGTCGACTTTCCTGACCTCCTTAATAGGGTCGAGAAATACATTAGGGCAGAAGAGGCCCTTAATCCCGAAGATGCCAGGGATGCCACCGGGAAAGGAAAGCGGAAGACCGAGGAAGTCGAACCACCAAAGAAAGCTCCAAGGGACCCGGGGGCCATGAAGAAGGTCCCGCCATTCCCCCGCTTCGAGAGGTACACTCCCCTGATGCATAACATATCCGCCATCCTCTTGGAAATCGAAGACAAGGGCATTGTCCGACTACCCCCCCGATCTAATAACAACAAGAATCGAGACCAGCGCTTTTACTGCCGCTTCCACAGAGATCACGGGCACGAAACCGACCAATGCCGAGCCCTGAAAGACGAAATTGAAGAACTCATTTCCAGAGGGTACCTCCGAGAGTTTACCCGAGAAGGCCCACGGGATCGGCAAGACGCTAGGAACTGGAGGCAATCGCCTCCGAACCCTCCTCCAAACCAGACCCAGGGTCGGGACCCCGATTCCGAGGGAGCCGCAGATATCCCTTTCATCTTGCACTGTGTCCACGGAGGGCCGATGGGAGGTGAATCAAACACTTCCAGAAAAGCCTTCATCCGAGAGGTGAACGCTGTCAGAGACAACCCCTCGCCCAAACTGCAATCAAGGCCGGTCTCCTTCTCAGGGGAAGACCTTGAAGGTGTTCGCTTGCCCCACTGCGATGCCCTCGTCATTAACCTCCACATGGCTAATTGTGAAGTCCGCAGGATCCTCGTCGACAACGGTAGCTCGGTGAATATTCTTTTCCTCGAAGCCTTCGAAAATCTCAGGTTACCCCGAGGCAAACTCAAGCCAGCCGGGTACACCTTGCACGGGTTCTCAGGCGTCCCTGTCGTAATAGAAGGGATTGTTACCCTCGACGTTACCGCCGGGTCGACTCCTGTCAAGAGGACCGAATCCATGGACTTCATGGTGGTCAACGTCAAGGCGGCTTACAACGCCATACTTGGCCGGCCTGGACTATGCTCCCTACAAGCGGTGCCTTCGGCTTACCATCTGAAGCTCAAGTTCCCCACCCCTCAAGGAGTCGGCATCGTCCGAGGCAGCCAAGAAGCAGCACGATCATGCTACATGACCACCGTCGGGGGAGGTGTGTTCCCCCTCGACGCCGAACGAGCATAGATTATGGCCCGGCTAAATGTAAATCTGTTTTTGTGTAAAACCCTCGTATGTAAAGGGCTGCCTTAGCGGCCCTCCCTACCTTATACTAAAAATACCCCTTTTTGTCCGAACCCAAATGTCTCGATAGTCTCAGTACGAGTCCGGACCGAGGGTCCTTCCTAAGGCCCCACTTCGATCCCTCGCGGAGCGGTGGAGCCAGACCTTGCCTACGACATTGCGTGCTATACTACTGGCCGGAGCGAGGAAGGAAAAGGATTCTTTGTTCATACCCCTTTATTTTCGTTCCAAAGAGAAAAAATAAAACGAAAGAAAAACAAAGACCGTTACAAGACCGCTCCACTCATCTCAAATCAGGAAGATCAGGGCCCCTCGGGCCCAACGAGGGACGAAGAGTACTCCGACCAAGCAACTAGGGGCCCCTCTCCTCGTTGTGGTATTCCTTAGCCTCAGCCACAATCGACACTCCAGCCACAGAACTCTGGGCGTCATCCGGTCGCGTCCGCTGCAACAGCAGCAGCGCAGAAGGAACCCCCTCCGCCTGTCGACCCGCGGAGGAAGAGAACGAGGCACCCAACATCGCCTTGTAACGAGGCATCTCCATCTCCTTCTCCACAAAGACGTCGCGAGGTAACCCCCCAGGAGAGGGCCTCGGCACCAAGGTACTAAGCCCGGCCTGTCTAAGGTCCGCACCGCCGAGCTCCCGATCCCACATCGCCCTTCTCAACCGGCGCGCCTCCGCACTTAAGACTGCGGACTTATTCCGATAAAAGTTACAAGCCGTATCGGTGTCCCGAGCCCCCCTTCGATGACGAGCCAGCGCGGCCTCCAGGACCTTAACCTTACTCCGGAGCCGTGCCACATAGAAACTACGGGAGTCCCCCTCAGGGAGGAGAGCCGCGACCTACAAGATAACCAACCAACTCAACACACATTCTCAAGAAGATTCAGAAATGTCCGAGGTCAAAACAACCGGCCGGTCAAAAAACTTTTCTTGCCACTATAAATCCAGGTGCTTCTTACAAAAAATGCAGTGGCCAGTCCGCGGGAGGCAAACACAATCGAGGGAGAGAAAAAGAAAGACAAAAATTACACAACTCATTGACCCACCTCCGCGTCGACGGACGGATCCACGGGTGCGTCGGCCGATGGGTCGACGGCAGGCCCTTCTTCGCCAGGAGTCTTCGACGTCCCCTCGATCTCCATATCATACTCAAACTTGGACAAATCGAGGGCCGGAAAGAAGTGCCTCACGTGGCTGAGGGCCTTCGCATAGCTTTTGTCTTGGGCCTCGATCACCATCAGCTGGCCCGTAGTCAGCACCTCTTTCGCCTCCTTGGTGAACTTCGTCTTCAGGGAGGCCATCTTCTTCTCCCACTCCACATCCTTGGCCTTGAGCTGGAGCTCCAGCTGCTGCTCCCTCTTATGCGAACCCTCGAGTTCGATCCGCATCTCCTTCATCTCCAGCTCGCTCTTTTCCGCTCGAGCTCGCTCTTGGGCCAGGGACACCTCGTACAGGTTCTTTATGTTGGCCCCCTGTATGCAAGCCTACAGCCAACGGCAGACAAAGATCAGGCCTCCGCACGAAAATCAACAAGGAGGGACAGGGTCGACAGACTTATCTGCACAGTGGCCTGCGCCAGGCGTGCGAACGCCACCTCCACGGGCTCACCCTCCATCGCCTTGCGATCGCGAGGGGTCGCCAGCTTTTCCACCACTTCAACGGCTTGGGCCTCCTCTGTCAGGCGGTCCCCCATCAGAACCGACCAGTCCGGAGCCCACCGCTGCCGCAACAACTCCACCACCGGATCCTCTTCCTCGGCCTCGACCCAGGGACCTTTCCCCTTGTCGAGAACAGGGGCCCCCGCTAGGCCCTGACCCTTCGAAGCAGCCACACCCTTGCTCGTCTCCGAGCGACCCCTCTTGGTCCTCGGCTCGAGTTGGACCTCCGAGATGATTAGGGACGACCCCCTCGGCCTCTTCGCCGCCTCCTTCTCAGCCTTCTCCTTCCTCATGGCGAGCCTCTTTGCCTTGATCGACGCCTCGTCCATACCTGCGGGAAAAACCATTAAGAGCAATGAGCAAGAAAGCAAGAAAGGACCAAGAGAAAAGAAACAACTACATACACATAACAGCTGGGCTCAGTCCAGCGCTCGCCAAATTGGTCTCCATCACCTCCGTCCAATCAATACTAGGTGACTGGCGGAGGCGCTCGACAAACCCCCATTCATCGGCCGACAGATCCCCCTGCCTCGGCGGTTGGTAGTTCGGCTTGGAGTGGTTCCATCGAGTGGGAATGTCCCATGGCTCTTCACTCCGGATCACCAAATATTTCTCCTTCCATCCCTTGATGGAATCCGGGTGGTGGCGAACGACCTTCCCCCCACTCCGGGGAGAGATATAGTATACACCCTCGGCCGACGGGTTGACCATCAACATCGCGCGGAACACATTCAGCCGCAGGGGTACTTGCTGTTCCTCGCACATCAGCACAAAGCAGATAATCTGCTTCCAAGAGTTCGGCCCGTACTGCATGGGCGCCAAGGAGGCCCAGTTCAACACGTCCCTAACGAACGGGTGGATTGGCAACCTCAGGCCAGAGATAAAAGCGTCCACTGGGAAGACACAGTACCAAGCGGATAAGGGATCGGTGGGGCGCAGAGTGGAGCTCGGCAGTAGCAGTTCGTAACCAGGCCCTATATGATACGCCAGCTGCAGAACCTCCAAATCCCCGTCCTCCAAAACGGTCGAGATCGCGTCCATCATCACCCTCCTCCGGCTCGGCGAAGAGGGTTGCACTCCGAAGAGCTCCCGGTCAGAAAGGTCGTCGGGGTACTGACGGAAATGCTTCGGCTGAACGGGCGAACCCGTCATCAGATTACGGAAAACAGGCGCCTTGCTCGAACCGCCGGTCCTCGAGCCCGGTTTTCTTGGGGCCCTCTTCTCCTTCTTGACTCGCTCCGACGGTCCTCGACCCTGAACGGTGGATCTCCTCGCTATATCACCCTCGCCTCTCTCCTCATCGGAAGACAACTCCAGCACGCGAATGCCGTCCGACCCATCGCCGGCTCCCTCCAACCCGCTACTCTCCACCACAAAGGGACGTCGGGAGCGCGACGGCCTCGTCTTGTGTACCGCTTCCCCCTCACCTACTGAGTCCTCCAAAGAAACCAAGCCAGTAGGGCCCACAACGGGCACCGACTCCTCCTCGAACACGGGCTCTTCCCACGACGTCGACGGAGAGTCAGGCTTTACTTCCCCCCTGGACGACGACGCCGACGAACCGGACTGAGCCCTATCCATCTGTGCCTAAAGATAAAACAAACTTACCAAACTAACCTGGGACCGCTTCGGGAGGGTGAGCCGAGTACGGCAAACTGCAAGAACAATCGCTGAAGGGTTGGGAGATTTTTTGAAGAAGAAAGCAGCAAGATTGAAGTGGGCGAAAGGGAAAAAGGGGGGAATACTTATATAAGGGAAGAACGGCTCCTCGACTTCCGCGATTACTGTTCACTGATTGACGCACAACTGCCGCCTGGAAAATCGCGCCGCGTCCTCGAAACCTGTGCGGAGGACGTCATTAGACGCCAGACTGACAGCCCAACTCTGGGGTCGGTTCGGGTGGAATACGCGACGGAGAAAACATTTTTACTTAAGGTTTAAGATGCCATCATATGACAGACGCCCCGGGCTCCAGCGCTCGACCAGTTCCCCTCTCACCCTCGAGCAGCCCGGGACTTACAGCTTCGGCAGCCGAAACCCCGAACAGTTCGAGGGTGGGACAGAAACCGCCATCGCCTGCAGCCCTATCAAGACGGACTGGCCGACCCCCGATGGGAGGTGGTCCCCCCATCCGAGGCCCTTCAGCCCCAAGACCGGAATACGGTTGGTGCATCTTTTCGTCTGGATCTCTCCCGGGCCAAACATCCATGACAGGGTAGTCTGACCCGAAAAGGGATCCAGACGGCAAAATCACCACCAATCCGAGGCTCCTCTTCCACCAGCACGGATCTCGGCCGTTACCCCTCTCGCCCTGATCTCCCATAGATCTGGCTGCCGTATCAAGGTCCGTCAGATCCAAGAGAAGATCCGGGCGGCAGAGTAACCACCTCTCCGACGCTGCTAGGGTTGAAAATATTAGCAAAAGACAGGCGTCCGCCGAAGCAGACACCTCTGAGGGCTAATGGGCCACCCCTGTTTTGATCATACCTACGATGGAGGGGAGAGGTATTTATAACCTCCCCCAGGGACTAACCGTTGGGGCGCGGGGAAGGTCAATCAACGGAAAACCATGCGCCATCTACATTTATTAGGCGGCGCCATTAAATGCCCCTAGGAAATTGGACCATCACACCGTTCTCGGAGAGCCTTCAATGCTCCACAGGAATGGCGGGATATCCCCGCTCAATCACTCTAGGGTGCCAACCGATCGCCATCCCCCTTGTTAGCCCGAAATCCCTCGACCAGCTCGAGGTCAGGTCTAGCATCAGGGTAGTCTTCTCAGGAAGGCTTCACGGCTCGCCATTGCCCTTGCCTTCCAGTAATCCCTCGCCAAGCTCGAGGTCAGGTCTGGCACCAGGGTGGTCTTCTCAGGAAGGCCAACGGCTCGCCACCCCCCTTGTTGGCCCGTAATCCCTCGACCAGCTCGAGGTGAGGTCTAGCACCAGGGTAGTCTTCTCAGGAAGGCTTCACGGCTCCCCATCGCCCTTGCCTTCCAGTAATCCCTCGCCAAGCTCGAGGTCAGGTCTGGCACCAGGGAGGTCTTCTCAGGAAGGCCAACGGCTCGCCACCCCCCTTGTTGGCCCATAATCCCTCGACCAGCTCGAGGTCGGGTCCGGCACCAGGGGAGTCTTCTCAGGAAGGCTTCACGGCTCGCCATCGCCCTTGCCTTCCCGTAATCCCTCGCCAAGCTCGAGGTCAGGTCTGGCACCAGGGTGGTCTTCTCAGGAAGGCCAACGGCTCGCCACCCCCCTTGTTGGCCCATAATCCCTCGACCGGCTCGAGGTCGGGTCTGGCACCAGGGGAGTCTTCTCAGGAAGGCTTCACGGCTCGCCATCGCCCTTGCCTTCCAGTAATCCCTCGCCAAGCTCGAGGTCAGGTCTGGCACCAGGGTGGTCTTCTCAGGAAGGCCAACGGCTCGCCACCCCCCTTGTTGGCCCGTAATCCCTCGACCTGCTCGAGGTCAGGTCTAGCACCAGGGTAGTCTTCTCAGGAAGGCTTCACGACTCGCCATCGCCCTTGCCTTCCAGTAATTCCTCGCCAAGCTCGAGGTTAGGTCTGGCACCAGGGTGGTCTTCTCAGGAAGGCCAACGGCTCGCCACCCCTCCTTCTTGGCCCGTAATCCCTCGACCGGCCCGAGGTCAGGTCTAGCACCAGAGTAGTCCTCTTAGGAAGGCTCCTTGGCTCGCCCTCGCTCTAACCATCAGGATAACCCTCTCATGAAGGCCCAGTGACTCGCCATCCCATTTCTACAACCATAAGCACTCCTCCATGGCTAGCTCCCGCACCCCCTGCAGGAGTGGGGGGCTTGTGTGACAGTGTAAAAATGGCCTGAGGCCCAACCAGGGCCCAATACAATTCCCACTCAGAAAGGTAAAGATAGCAACCTGGTTCGGCTCCGGACCACTTCAGGGTCGGCGCCGAACCTCGTATTTGTCCTCACGGTACTGGCCTCCTCGTACCGACGAGCCTCAGTAGCCCTCGGAGTCCGATCCGGGACAGTCCCACAGGCCGTCCCCCCTCTCTGGCGGGGCAGAAGGATGACCTGGCGCAGCCTAGGCCCTCCGATCCCCCCCCCCCCGAAGCACAGGAGGCCCACGATGGGCCACGTCAGCTCCAAATACCGCCAAGGGTTTCGCCACGTCAGCCCTATACCACTCCTGGTATCGCCACGTCCGCCCTAAACCCCCTGGGCCTTCTGCCACGTCAGGCCCACGGGCTTTTGGATCCAGACCCGGCCCCCAAGTGGAACCAAACCTGGTTGGGATTCTCTATAAATACTAGACCCACACCCACCTTTTGAGGTAATGAATCTTTTGCCACTTAAATATACCTAGTTATTGCTACTCTCTCACAGAGACTGACTAGAGCGTCGGAGGGTCCGCCACCGGGACAAACCCCGGTGTTTCAGGACCGTCTACAGGTACACAAGACCTCGGATCCGCCCTTTCCGATCCGAGCCCAGCCTTCAACATCTTTCCGAGCTCATCGTAGGTCCCAGAAGGTCAACCGAAGGTCGGCAGACGAGCGGCATTCTCCTTCAATACAAATTGAGTCCGAACTCACACCTGGTGCATCCACACGTCTCCTAGAAATAAACAGCATCAAGCACTTTTCACATCCATTTGATAGAGTATAAAATTCATAAAACAAGCAAAAGATAATAAAATACGAATAGATTCTAGTCTAGCAACAGGAGCATATGTTTCATCAAAATCTATACATTCTTCTTGATTATATCCTTGAGCAACTAATCTAGCCTTGTTCCTTACAACTTGTCCTGATTCATCTAACTTATTTTTGAATACCCATTTGGTACCAATGATAGTCTGATCAGGAGGTCTAGGAACTAAATCCCATACATCATTCCTTATAAATTGGTTTAGTTCATCTTGCATGGCATTCATCCAATATTCATTCTCACAAGCTTCTTGTATATTTTTCGGTTCAAAATCCGACAAGAATGCTGTATGAGAGATCATATTAACATGTGAACGTGTCTGAATACCATGGGAGATGTCACCAATTATTAAGTCGTGAGGATGATCTTTAACTTCAACAAATGACTTTGGTAAAGTTGAAGATATCACAATCGGATCAGTCGACTTGACTTGTTCTTCAGTCGACTGCTTTACGTCAGTCGACTGGGAGACCTTATCAGTCGACTTATCAGACAGATTAGTTTGCTCTAAGAATTTAATCACATTATCTAAAGGTGATAAGTCAGTGTCATCATCTTTATTTAAGGTTGATGAAGGTAAAGATTCATCGAATGTAACATGCATTGATTCTTCAATAGTCATTGTAGACTTATTGAAAATTCTATATGCTTTACTCCTATTTGAGTATCCTAAAAAGATACCCTCATTAGATCTAGGATCAAATTTGTCTAAATTATCTTTTGTGTTTAGAATAAAACACTTACAACCAAATGTCTTAAAGTAAGAGACTTTAGGAATTTTATTAAAAAATAACTCATAACAAGTCTTCTTTAGTTTAGGTCTTAGAAGAATTCTATTTAAAACATAACAAGCTGTAGCAACAGCTTCAGCCCAAAAATGCTTTGGTAGATTGCTTTCAACAAGCATAGTACGTGCGCATTCTTGCAAAGTCCTATTTTTCCTTTCAACCACTCCATTTTGTGGTGAAGCTCTAGGAAATGCAAATGAATGTGTTATACCATTCTTGTTGCAATATTCTGTAAATATTTCATTTTCAAATTCTCCACCATGATCACTTCTAATAGTGACTATGGTTAGAGATCTTTGATTTTGGACACGTTTACAGAAATGTGCAAATTCTTCAAAAGCATCATTTTTATGTTTTAAAAAGAATGTCCAAGTGAATCTTGAAAAATCATCTACTAAAACAAACACATATCTACTTTTATTTAAAGAAGCAACTCTAGTAGGGCCAAATAGATCCATATGAATTAATTCAAGTGGCCTACTAGTAGAGATTACTTCTTTTGTTTTAAAAGTGGATTTGATTTGTTTTCCTAGTTGACATGCATCACATAACTTATCCTTTTTAAAGGATAGTTTTGGCAGTCCTTTAACTAGGTTATATTTAGATAATTTTGAGAGATTTTTCATATTCACATGTCCAAATCTTCTATGCCATAGCCAAGATTCATTGTTAGAGGCTATTAAACAAAAGTCATTTGAAAGATCAATTGCATTTAAATACAATTCATAAATATTATTTTTACGAAAACCTTGAAAAATAACATTTTGCATAGAAGAATCATAAATCAAGCATGCATCTTTTTCAAAAACTATTTTATATCCTTTATCACACAATTGACTAATGCTTAAAAGATTATGCTTTAAACCACTAACCAATAACACATTTTCTATAGTCGGGTTAGAATTTTTACTGACCATGCCAATGCCTATGACTTTGCCTTTGTTGTTATGTCCAAAGGTGACGGTTCCTCCATCTATGCTTTGAATGGTGGACAGTAGGTTGGCATGTCCTGTCATGTGTTTTGAACATCCGCTGTTTAATATCCAGCGTTCTTTCTTGGGTACCTATAAAAAATTTAAGGTAAATATGGTACCCTTTTTATTGGGTCCAAAATACATTAGTTTGGGGGAAACCAAACCCATGAAGAGTTTGATCTTCCTCCATAAGCAGGAATATAATAAGTAGAATTACACACATTTAACATATATGAGTTAATATAAGCAATTCTATCATTCTGATTTAGACTGACTGGAACCCATACTAACTTGTTCTGTCCAGTCGACTTACCAGTATTTTTCAGTCGACTGTTGGTGTACATCAGTCGACTGGTTGATACACTAGGTCGACTTATAAGAGGTTTTGATCTCGTTGAATAAGATCCAATTTCTCTGGACAGACGACTGGTTGTATGGTTCAGTCGACTTAACCGAACGTTAGTTTTGCTTTTATCACTAAAGTTAACAACCTTAGGCTTTGCAAAGAAATCATACAACTTGTGTGTAACACTAGAAATAGATGCTGATTTATTCTTACTAGTGTTTACAGCAGGAGATTCTTTAACAGAGGATTTTTTAAAACCAAGTCCATATTTTTGACTAGATGTAACTTGATGATGAAGCATATCATTTAAATTCTCTTTGCCTTTGTTAAACTTAGATACGTTCTTTGAAATCTCTTCATAATTCTTTTTGAGAGTTTCAAGATCAGTATCTAAACTTGCAATGCGAGAATTTAAGGATTTTACTTCCTTATCAAGGTTAAGATTTTCTTGATTAAGTGTTTGATTCACTTTCTCAAGATTCTTAACTCTAATTTTTTCTTTCTTTAACTCATGAAATATTTCATTAAAAGCATCAAGAAGATCTTCGGAATCATAATCATTACTTACATGCTCTTGTGCAGCCATGAAACAAACATTTGCCACTTCGTTATTTTCATCCGTTTCTTCTTCGGAAGATGAATCACTATCATCCCATGTAGCTTGATAAGCCTTCTTGTTCTTGGCAAATTTGTTCTTTGGATATTTGTCCTTCTTGAAGTTGGATGATTTTTCCTTGTTCTTTGCATTTTCTAAGGGACAATTCTTCTTCATGTGACCTATTTTATTGCACCTGAAACATGTAGGAGGGTCATTAGAATCTCTAACTTTAGAATGAAACTTACCCTTCTTTAAGAACTTCTTGAATCTCCGAGTGAACATTGCTATTTCTTCTTCATCTTCTTCCTCATCTTCTGAGTCTGTCATGGCTTTAAAAGCCAATGATTTCTTCTTTGCTTGGTGTGATTTTGTATCTTTCTTTCGATCTTCAAGTTGGACCTCATATGCCATGAGATTGCCAACAAGATTCTCGAGAGTAAGTGTTGACAAGTCATTCGCTTCCTCTATTGCTGTGGTTTTCTTCTCCCATTCTGGAGTGAGTGCACGTAGGACTTTTCTAACCATCTCTGCTTGAGTATAAGTCTTTCCAAGCGCCACAAGAGAGTTTGTGATGTCTGTGAATTTGGTAATCATCTCGGACACAGTCTTACTGTCCTTCATTCTGAACATCTCAAACCTGTGGACAAGAACAGAAATTTTAGACTCTTTTACTTTATTCGTTCCTTCATGTGTTACCTCAAGTGTACGCCAAATTTGATGTGCGGTTGTAGCATTTGATACATGGTTGAATTCTTCTTTTGTAAGTGCACAAAATAAGGCATTCATTGCTTTGGCATTGTTCATAGTCTGATTCTTTTGATCATCATTCAATTGTGCATATGGAATGGTAGGGGCAGTGTATTCCGTCTCTGTCATTTGCCATATCTCATAGTTGATTGATTGAAGATAGATTCTCATTCGGCACTTCCAATAATTGTAGTTCGTTCCATCAAATAGTGGTGGCCGTTGTGTAGATTGGCCTTCATGGTACTGATTTGTATTTGAAGTAGTTGCCATAGCTTGTAACCTTGCTCTGATACCAAGTGTTGGATCCTGTAGGCAAGACAACAAATACTAGAGGGGGGGTGAATAGTGTTTAATAAAAACTGCGGAAATTTTTCTCGGTGCAGTCGACTGAGTTATGGACCAGTCGACTGATATGTCCAAAATAATTGAAAATAATAACTCTGTGCAGTCGACTGATGAATGAGACAGACGACTGAAGGCACAATGAAATTATAACTACAAACGGCACTGACCAGTCGACTATTAGTGCAAGGAGTCGACTGTCCAGAAGCTTTTTGTAGGACTTAAATAAACAAGAGAGAATGCAAACACAAGATAATCAATCACAGAGTACACAAGATATATCCTGGTTCGGTCCTCCCGACCTACATCCAGTCCCCAAGCAACCCACTTGAGATTTCCACTATTCTTGAAAAAGATTACAAGAATACCCTACGGCGTTACGACAACAACCTTGTCTAACCCGTAGTCCTTTCTCTCAACCAGAGAAAGCCGACCCACTCTACTACCAAGAGTGAAACAACACCGACTCTACAACCTAGAGTCAAAAACACTCTCCAACCGAGAGCAAGAGAACAAGAATACTTTATAGTCAACCTATAGCCTTGTTGGTGTATGTGTTGATGCACGTGGCTAAAAGAACAGGTCGACTTCTATACTCAGTCCAGAGCGAATTCAATGCTATACTGGACTGAATGTAGAGAACCAAACAGTATGAACTTGAAAGCTTTGTTTCTCAAAAAATGTCACTGAATTTTTTCTCAAGAGTGCTCGGATTGCAAAAGTAAAATCTGTTGATCTTTTCAGTGAGATCTGAACTCTACTTAAAGAGTTTGATCTCCTGAACGTTGGGAAGCAGTTACTCAACTGTCAACCAACGGATCTAAGCTTTTGAGTTTGAAAAAATTCGATTTTGAAAAACAGAAAACGGTCAAAAGCTCTCGAACAGTCGACTGGGTTGCCATATGAGTCGACTGATCAGAGTTTGAATAATTTTAAACAGTTTTGTACTATCAGTCGACTGGCAGAAGCTTAAGTCGACTGGTACTTAAAAGTTAAAATTCTTCAAACTGTTTTGACTTCTTTTTGGGGGTTTTTAAGAGAGACACATTATGAAATTTTGAGTGTGTGTGTGTGAGACAAGGCTTTACATCAGACTAAGACTCAACAGAAAGTAAAATACAATTGTTTTTACAAGACATTATAATTGACACAATTTGAGCTAAGATCTTGAGTCTTGAATCTTGTCTTGAGTGAAATCTTGGATCTTGTCTGATTGAAGTCTTCATCTGTATCTGTTTGAGCTTGTTCATTTGATCAGCTAGAATTGTCTTTGATATGTACACTGCAATGTTAGCTATATAACATAGACACATGTTGCACTGTGTTGTGATCATCAAAATCAAGAATCAACAATGGGATGTTTGTGCAATGAGGGTTCCAGGATGTCCTGCGGAGTTAGGCAATCCCCACTATTCCGGGACAATGGTTGAAATAGGCCACAAAATGATCCAACATAAGTGGGATTGACCTCCTGTATTCCAAGGACGAGAACCGATACTTGCAGAATGTCTAAATCTTGTAGTAGGCATCGTAGTAGGTTTAGTTTCATAGCGGGAGATTAAACCCTATCAAGAGGAGAACGATAAGGGCTTGCACCGAACCTATGTAGCGTGGGATGCATAGAATCCAACAAGTATGCATTAGAGAGTCAACATATAGCATTGGTATTTTCTTCACTTGGTTTTACGCATGTTGTTTTCTATTTCCCTACACTTGAAACTTAGTCTTGTTTCACTTTATATTTTCATGTTTCATTTATTGTCATTTCTTATTCCATTCGTTACTACTGTTGATACATGTTGTTTATGACTCTATAACTTATGTTTTATTTATGTTGTATTTCCTTTATGTCACTCACACCGTTATGGCTGACCCTTGTAGTTTTAGGGCTTAGGATTATCTCTAGCCTCATGTTTTACAGATATGCACCTATAGCTTGGGATTTGGATGCATGGGGTAGATTGTAAAAGAATGTGGCTTCAATATGGCTTATGTAAATTGTATAGGGTAGCCTTTATATATGGCTTATGTAAATTGTAAAACAATGTGTTGTAAAAGAAAGAAACTGTAATTCAAGGTGTTTAATTTTCCGCTATACTTTGTAAACAATTGATGTAATAAAATGTTTTAATTTTCCTGTATTTTGTTGCTATGTATATGATTACATTAAAGTTGATTCTGGAAATTGTGCCACGTATTTCTGAGATATTATATTGAAAATTCCAGGCACTACAGTATTGGCTCATTGTAACCAAGTCCTCGATTATCATGATATGATCTTGAATTCTTTCTAATAAGATAACTAGGCCCTTTATATTGTTTAACAATTTTTTCGAGCTCAATTATTCTATTACAAAGCATTTTTCGAGTCTTCTCATTGTCTTTGGTGTTCCAACGAAAAGTGACTAGGGTAGTATCAAGTATTCTATTTTGTTCGAGTGCTTCTTTACAACCTTCCACTATCTCATCAAATTTTCTTTCTCGTTTAAATCATCAGTGAGTTTAGCAATATAAACAGATTTCTCATGATTTTTTTTAGATTTTCATCATGTGTTGATAAGGATTTTTGAATCTGTTGTTTTAAATACTCATTTTCCTCTATCAACACATCATGGTTTTTCCTAAATGACTCAAATTTTTCAATAATAAAAGAATTTTTATTTTTCAACTTTTGATTTTTAGCAATGCAAGATTCATGTGATTCATTTGACATTTATTTATATTCTCTCAATTTACAACTTAATTTCTTTGCATAATCTCTTAAACCATTACACATGTCAACTAAATCATCATAGGTGGGTTCTTCGATTACCTCTTCTTGGAGTGGTGATTGCACCTCACCATTCCAAAGAGCCATGAATCCAAAGTCGTGGTGTTCTTGTTCTTCATTGCTGGAATCTGAATCTAGTCATGTTGCCTTCAATGCCTTCTCTCTAAATCCTGAGTTGGAGTGATAATGATCCTTGTTTCTGTCTTGTAAGATAGGACAGTTTGTGTGAATACAGATTCTTGCATTTGTAACATATGTCATCGTTGTCCTTTTCTCTTCCTCCTTGAGACCTGCCATACTTTTTGTGTTTGAGATACTTATGGAATTTTTTGGTCAATAGCGCAATATCTTCATCTGATTCTTCATGATCTGACTCTGATTTTGATGCTCGCGAAGTGTCTGCTTTCAAGGCAATGGTATTTTCTTCAGCTTTGGGTTCAATCACAATGGTTTGATGGTACCTCTTTGTTTTGGTCATCTCCATCTCATGTCTTAAATTTTTCTTGGAAAGTGTAGTAGTCAAACTCTTTTCTTCAAACGTCTCCCCCATTGCGGCGGCTTTTACGTCCCATTCAGGCGTGAGACAGCTTATGAGTTTTCCGACCTTTCGGTCATCATCCAACCCCTTACCTAAGCTCTCAAGCTCATGTGCGATAATGTTGAAGCGAGCAAGCATCTGATCTACGTTCTCTCCTGGCAACATACGAAAAATATCAAACTTATAAAATCTTAAATTAACTTTGCCTTTACCTCAGATGCAGTTCCTTCATGTCATTTTAGCATGTTGTTCCAAATTCCATACACTGTCTTGCAATTTCGCCCACACCGCATCAACTCTTCATTGTTTAGACCTGCATAGAGTGTTTTCATAGCTTTAGAGTTTGCGGTTTTTAGTGCTAGTTCAGATTTTGTTAAAGCCCTCTTTCCGTCACTGACAGGAATATCTGTTTTGTTTATGCATACGTTCCGAACTTCTTCTCCAAACATCTACAAAAAGTGAAACATAAGAATTTTCCAAACATCATAGCATTTTCCATCAAAATAAGGTGAACGTGTTAGACTTGTCCCATTGGAGTTAAATGGCTCCGACAAGAACAAGTTTTCGGGAAGAGGAATTTCGGCTATTGGACATTTTTCTCAAGCTTTTAATAAGAACCTCGCTCTGATACCACTGTTAATCACCCTAGAGGGGTGAATAGGGTGATTGTGTGAAACTTAAAAATTCAAATAAAATGCGTGAAGTAAAAAAAAAGTAAGAGAAAGCAAACAGAGCAACGAGCAAGACACAATGATATAACGTGGTTCGACCCTCCGGTCTACGTTCACACCACCTACTTGTAGCATTTCTCCGCTACAAGCGTTACACTATACTTTAAACCCTTGTATAGTGATTCTCGGAATTCCGGTCGAGAGACCAATTACACCCACAGGACTTCTACAAATAAGTCTCGCAAAACTCACTGAAGTGGAAAAGAAAGAAAAACTCGCAAAATATAAAAAGACCTTGACTGAAGAAATAATAAAATCTCTCACACTCGGAGTATTGATTGAATGATTAGTTCAGAAGAGTTATGATAGCCATGGGTAAAGAATTCACGATGAATTCACCTCAATATATAGAGTGGAGAAATGTATCTTTCCGAAAATGAAAACATATTTCCAAAATAGTCAAATCTGCACTAGGACGGTCACCCGCAATGATGGTCATTCGACCGTTCATCTTTTAACTCATAAGTCGAGCGATGACCGGTTAACTGACTCATCTGTTTCACAGAGATGAGCTGTCGACTGTCATTTCGTGTGGTCGACCGCTGTCGTGCAGATTTGTCTTTTATTAGGTGATTTCACTTTATATTCTTTCCAAAACTAATTTACTAATCAACACTAATTTACATAAATTCTCCTCACATAAAAAGAAATAAATCATCTATTTTGGCTAGCTTTCTTGATGATTTGAAGCACATGTTTCTTGTGTGCAATCTTAATGGATATTTAGAATTCATGCCTCTTTTGCTTGATTTCCAATCACCTTGAATCTTTTCTTTTGGTTTTCCTTTTTCTGTAGATCATGTGAATCTCAACTGAAAATATTAGTTGTAGCTGATATGTTTTGTGCACACCAAACTTAAGGTCAACAGGAAATATAGTGAGATAATATTCAACTAGATAATATTACAAAGAGTTAGTTGCAAACTCTCACCAAGAACTATCTCTCAAACCTCACTTACAATGGAACAAATATCAATGAAGTACTTGTCTCTCTCAATGGAGACTATTACAATTTATAGAGTTCTAGAGAAACCCTAAGCAGGGCTGTCCTTGGCCCAGGGCTGGCTGGGCAACCACCCAGGGCCCAACTCTCGGGAGGGGCCCAAATTTTTTTTAAGTATAAATATATAATGGATTAATGAGTTTGTAATTAATATAATGGATTAATGAGTTTGTAATTAATATTAGGGGAGGGGCCCAATGCAGATGCAGGCATGCAGCAGATCTCCTCTCTCTCTCTCCTTCCTTCCGCGCCACTTCATCTTCTTCAACAAAAAAAAATTCTATCTTTCTCTCCTGAGTCTCCTGTTTCGGGTCAGTGACTCAGTGGTTCTTCTTGACTTCTTCAACCATTGTAAGTTACTTTGTTTTAGCCTTTATCTGCTCATTTTGTTTTAGATTTGGGTGGTGAGGCTATTGTTCATCTTCAGGTGCGTCTCAGAAGTCAGAACAATGATGCCTTTGACCCTTGCTACTGCAGCCTCGTTGCTGCCACCGGCCCACCAGCATGCTTCTAGAGAGTGAAGTTACATGATACATCGTAGGTACTCTTAGTCACTCTTTTCTTTAAGTTACTCTTGGTCTTCTCAGATTTATTGTTTTTGAATTAATTTTAGTTTTTATTTTAGATTAGATTATGAAAAAGTCATAACCTCTAGCCTTTCACCTGAAAGTTTTCTCTATATTTGCTAGATTTATATGTCCTGCAAGTAATCACCTTCACTTATTCATTTCAGCTAATAGGAGTTGGTCACCATTTTTGAAGTATGTATGGGCATGTGTGATAAATTATAATCACTAATTTTGGATATTGTAGGAGAAAACAACCAAACAAGCATGACTCTGTTTTTGCTAGATTGGGCATGTGTGATAATTCCTAACTTTCGGATATTGTAGGAGAAAACAATCATGAAAATGATTACAACTGACACAATTAGCTCTCTATTGAGAGTTTGTGCTAGTTCAGTTTCTTGTATTTTTTTTAACCTTTAGTCGTGAGTTGACGATTTTACTTATATTGCTCATATCAAGTTGAAGAGTACTCTAAAAAGGAAATGTAAAAGTAAATATAAGGTGCTCATTGGCATACAGGAAAATGTGAGTGCAGATTTTGCACCAATACACTTTTATGGCTTATGAAGCAACTGTCTTATCGACAAAATAACATTGAGATAAATTTAGTTTGGAATGAAACTGAAACACAATTGCCAAAAAACTTGGAGAAAATAGAAAAGTTACAAATTAAGAGCACTCACAAAAGGAAGAAAAAAGTTATATTTCAATTTCCCTGAATGGAGAAAACCTTTTACATCAAGCAGATTCATGTAGTAGCAACAAAATCTATAAAGCAGAGAGTGAGAGTTTTCTCCAGGAAAGCATTTCCAAAATCTCATTCCAACTGGTTGGAAGAGTAGATTAATATCTATTACAGGCATAATAATTACCTTGTTCTTGCCTAACTCATGAATGATGTTGAAAGAATTATCAGAAACTTGGTTTCTCTTATTTTATGTTGGAAATTGAACACTTAATTCGAGATCAGGTTCAGTTCGTTGTGTGTGAATGCAATGTATTCAATATTTATCAGACTTCTAGTCTTCTACATCCAACATTCCCTGAAAAGGAAATTGGCATCTATCTTGTACATTATTCCAACTGTTTCACCTTCAGAAACTTGTAGCATTTTTATGATTCCAATTAAACTTCATCATCAATTCCTCTCTAAAATAAGATAAAATGCTCATTCTCTTTGTTTTTTATTTATTTATACAAGTATTAGAATTTAGAATTTTAGTTTTGGGAATTTTAGTTTTCAGATTTGCCGATTGATTTGAATGCAGAGTTGAGAATTTTCGAATTGCAATTCTACATTCACTATCCAGGTTCTATTGCTCTATATTTTTATTCTTTATTAATTTCATTTTAATTTCTAGATTAAAATGAATGTTTCCTAAGAAACATGCTTCTAGGTATGCAAAAAAGAAAAAGAAAGAAAAGGGAAGAAGATATTATAAAATCTCAAAGTGGTTCTTTAGATAAATTTTTGAAGAAAATAAATGTTTCTTCGGAAAACCAAGTTGAAAATGAGGTAAACGAAGGAGTTCAAGATTTAAATGGAACTGAAAATGAGGTAAACGAAGAAGTTCAAGAATTTGTTCAAAATGAAAATGAGCAAACCAAAAATATGGAAGAAACAACAAATGTTACTGAAAATGAGAACATTGAAAATAATATAGAAATAAACAATGTGTTTGAATGTTCAGGAGTTATAACATCTTTGAATGTATATGATCCTAGAGTTTGGGATAGTTTAGATGGGAAAATGAGAGATTTTCTTGTAGAAAACGGTCCTATTAGAGATACCAATATTAATTTTCCTAAGGATAATCAAAACAGGGGGTTTTCTTATGATTTTTATTATCAAAAATTAACAAATGGAGAACTTTTTAATAGAAATGGTTGGTTTACTCAAAAGATTTGGATAGAGTATTATGCTTTTGTTGTAAAGTGGTAGGAAAAGTTCATACTAAAAGTAAATTAGCAGATGAAGAAATTAATGATTGGAAACATCTTGGAGATAAGCTTAAACAACATGAAAATAGTCATGAACACCATATTAACTTTAGAGCTTTAGTTGAACAGCGAGTCAGATTGAACAGAAATCAAACAATTGATAAAGAATTACAAGAGCAAATCAAGAAAGATACAAACCATTGGAAACAAGTTATGGTCAGAATAATTGATGTTGTAAAACGTCTTGCTATGAATAATTTGGCATTTCGTGGAACAAATGAAAAAATCTATGAAGATTCTAATGGCAATTTCTTAGGCTTTCTTGAATCAATGGAAGAATTTTATACAGTAATGATGCAACATTTTTGACTAATTCAAGATAAAAATATAAATTATCATTATCTTAGTCATAAAATAAAAAATGAATCGATAACAATGTTAGCATCAAGTGTCAAGAGTGCAATTATAAAAAAAATTAAAGAGGCCAAATATTTTTCTGTGATTCTTGATTTCACTCCTGATACTAGTCACAAAGAACAAATGACTTTGATTATACGAAGTGTCGATGTCGCAAGTTACCCAATAAAAAAAGAAGAGTATTTTTTAGAGTTTCTAAATTTGGTAGATACATCTGGATTGGGCCTTTTTACTGAATTACAAACTGCTCTATACTCTCTTGATTTAGATATTGGTAATGTGAGTGTAACCCCTATTTTCATTATTGTATTTTTTGGTATTATTATTCATTGTACTCTTCATTGTTCTACTCTGAACCCTTGTATTTGATATTTCTCTTAATGAAAGTTATTTTTGTCTTCAAAACAAATTTTTGCCTCTCAATCTGTTCGATTTCTATTTTCTGTTAAGCCTCAAATTTGTTGTTCACCATGTTCAATTCTTGCAGTTTTTCATTCCCAAATTTTCTTATTAAATCCTATTTATAAATCTCTTTTGATCCTAATGAACACCATACCCAAATACCGAGTAAACCAAAGCCCTTACCCATTTCCTTGTAGGATCAAATACCCACCAACCCGAAACCCACCCTTAACCATCCTGATAATCCTATATATATAACCCTTAATTTCAACCCTAATTACATATTAAAAACCCTAATCTCTCATAACCAGCCGTCACCCTTCCCCTACCTCCCGACTCTCTCTCTCTCTCACTCCGGGTTGCCATTCCCGATCGCCAACAGCCTCGCCACACCACCCTCCAGCCTTGTCCTCGTCCTACCGCCAGTCGACCCCAGTCATCCACTGCAGAGCCCCGTCGTTCCCTCTCCCTCAACCGTGCCTCTTCACCTTCTTCATTACCTCCTCCCTACTGTAGTCGAGCCCCGACCACCGCTGTCCTCGACTGCACTCCACCTGCACCCCGAGCCGCTGACAGCACCAACAGTCCTATGCCAAAGACCACAGCAGCCACCGCCTTGCCTTCCCGTCGACTGCCTCGCAATCGATCATCCTTAGTCGTCACCAACTGCTTCTTGACCACTTTAGTTGTCGGGGCTTCTGAGTTGCTGCTAGCGGTGCTGTTGTTGCCGTGACTTGCTGTTGCTACCCTTCATGCACGTGATTCGGTGCACACATATCGCACGTGCTTCCTTGCCCGGAATCCAGTTCCGTTATTCTGATTTTTTTTCAGAATCATCTTCTATCAAGAGAAGTATCTTGTACGAATTTTTCCCATACAAGTATTTTTTTTGAAATGTCACAAGTAGATTATTCGTTGTGATTTATTTGTATGTTTGCCCATTGATGATCTTGATCCCTATTCGTTTGAGTCATTCTATCCATTCCGTAATCATAAAGGATCACAAAAAATTTCGTTGTCACACCCACTACACAAACATAGATTAGATCTAGATATATTTTTTTATATAAATGCGTGTTCATGAATCACTATGAGTTGTAGATGTTTTGTTCATATGTTTGACATGTTAGTTGTGTTTCCCTTTTCATGGTTTTGAAAATGAACATGTCATGCTGATTTGAATGCCCATTTAATTCTAATTTGCATTATACACTAATTTGGATCCATCATAATTGTTATAAATGTTACAATTCATGCAAAAAGTAATTTCATTCACTGCTGCCCTGATTTGGCGCGATTTATTTAGAACCGGTTAATGTCAAGATAATAACTAAATTTGTGAATATGAAATGTAGGCCACTAAGTCTTGTTTTCATAACTTTTAACGGATCTGAAATCCGATTTGTAGTATGAGTTATCTCAGTTTTACTGCTGTTATGTCGCAAATTTCCAGATTTCTAATTATAAGATCTTTGGTATGAGTCATTGATTAAAATAGATGCTAATGGTAAAATCTAGACTTGATATTAATCTGGGTATAACTAGACATGTTTAGGAATCATCCCAAATTTTTGTAGAATTATTTGATAATTTTTCTGAACTAATATATTTGTGCAAACATGACTATATAATTGCTGCCTGCATGCTAGTACAGTAAAGAACCTCAGTTTTGACCAGTTCTATTTGTTGTTGATTAAAACTTATTTAACATGAATTGTAGCTCCTTGAGTCTATTTTCCCGAACATCTGACGGAATTGAATTCCGATATGTAATTTGCTAGATATCTAACTTTTAGTACTGCTGGGTCTGAATTTCCAGATTCACAATTTTATTTATGTCACCCTGATTTATTAATTAATAGAACATGTTAACAGTAAAATAAAAATGTGAGAATAATTCGGTTGAGACTAGACATGCTTAGTAATTACCCAGAATTTTGTGGATTTAATTGATGAGTATTCAGACCTAATACATGTACGTGAACACAATCTATGACCTATTGCCTGAACATAAAATCTGTAAAGAATAAGAATTTGAACCGTTTTATATGTCGTGTGTATATGCGCTGGAACCGGAAGAAAGTCTAGTTTCTAGAACTTCTTACGGATCCATTTTTTTTTTTCTTTTAGCAATGGGAATTTCAGTTTTGGTGCAGCAATGTCCTGCTGTGCAGAATTGAAATTCTTGTTGTTTCGACGTTATATATTTTGTTTATGACACCCAATCATGATTTTCGTCCTGTCTGAACCTGTTTTCTGTCCTAGTCATGTTTACTTGTCCCTGTTTGTACACATTCATGTCTTTCATGTCTGTTTTGGTAAAAAAAAAAAGTAATCAAGCCGGGGTTTAAAGGAAAGATTCGGTAGTGGACAATATAGGTAAGTGTACTCGGCGGGGGGCTCACGTTTCCCATCTATTATCTGTTTATCTGTTTATATGATTCATGACTACACTCTTCCCTATAGGAAGGTATACTCGGGAGGAGGACCCATAGGTCCCATCTCTTTGCATGAATACATGATTACATAGTTCGTGTGTCTGTTTATCTGTTTATATGATTCCTGGCTGCATTCTTCCATATAGGAAGGTGTACTCGGAAGTGGGGCTCGTAGGTCCCATCTGTTTGCATGAGTTTATGATTACATGATTCATGTGTCTATTTATCTCTTTATATGATGCCTGAGTACATGTCCCAATAGAATCCACCAATAAGTCTAAACGTAACTTGATTGTATGCATCAAACATGTGATATATATATGGGACGCATGATTGCTGCATTAGTTAGGATTAAATAAAAGACTTAAAAATAATATGTTCCACCTGCACGTTCCTGTTACAAGTTTCATGATTACTTGACATCTGTTACAAGTTTACCTGTTATCTGTTACTTGACACCTGTTACAGGTTTACCTGTTATCTGTTATCCGATTTTGTTTATTCGCTTATTAGTTGATTTGAATCGATTCATCTATTACATTCCTTTCATGCTATTTCTCGTATTCCTGTTTCTTTTTTTTCTGTTCCGCATTCTATTTACCTTGCTCCTGTAACCTTTTTTGCTTGGACTACTTGCGGCTCGTAACTTGCACTAACGGACAGATTATTTTCATGTTCCTTTGTTTCTTTCAATGTACAGGTTTTGGAGACGAGTTACCCGAAGGAGTGAGTGATCAAGTGTTTTAAGCTTTGATTGTGATCTTTTTATGCTTTAGTTTATTCTTGTATTGAGTTTATTATCTCATTTTGTTGCTACTTGATACTTTGTATTGGACATGTTGTCCCGAAGTTTTATTTTGTTCTCCAGATCTTATTTTTATTTGAGGATTATGTATTTGTTTTTCAAATAATTATTTTGATTATGAGATTTGTTTCATGCATGCGTGGTTGTATATTTCTTGTATAATTCTGTTTACTTGAGTTGATCCTTACAGCTTATGAATAATGAAAATCATTCGCTGGGCTTTGTCATGTACTCGTAATCCGTATTCTTTTAAGAAGCGGGGCATGACAGGTTTTTAGTCGTATCAGAGCCAGGTTAGGCTTTAGCCGAGTTTGGCTCTAGCCAGTTTAACTCAACAATAAATAGGCCATGCAATCACTTGAACAATTGATAATCAACTTGATCTGGATACTAATTGTTTTGGGTTTTATGCAGACCATGGTGATGGAACTGCGATGATTCCCAGGACCACGAATTGGTGTGCGTATCGATCATAAAAGCTTAACAGATTTAATACGTGATCTAACCCTTTATAGCGGAATCTAGGGTTCACGAATTATACCTGCGATGAGAAGAAGACGATAGTTTCTAGCAACCTCGAGCCATCAGCGACCCCAAGATCTTCTGCACGTATTCCTTCCTCGGGTTGGACGTCGTGTGGGCGACGGTCTCCCAACCTTTCTTCTCCTTGGCTGACCTCTCTTTCTCTCCTTACGTGAATCACGAATTTAGAGAAAACTTCTTATCGCTTATATTGATCTGACGGCCAGAGAATAGAGGATATATATATAAGGCTACGGCAGGGACCATGAGGAAAAATTAGGGTTAGGTCTCCTAACGAATCTGGGTATCCCGTGTTCAGCCCGAACACACAACCCAGGCCCATTAACAATAGCTCGATCCACTAAAGAGCTATTGTTGCACTACCTTCCTAATCCCAAATTATATTTATGGGCTCCTTTTATTATATGCTCGTTCAGCTCCCCATGTTAAGATATCGAATGTTCGTCGATCAAATTAAGTTACTGACAACTATATTGATCAACATCTTTTGTCCTTAAGTAGTACCACTCAACTTTATTTGTCATGTCGGATGTAATCCACCTGCAGGGTTTACATGACAATCCTTATGAGCTCCTTAAGGGGACATCATCAACCCGACGTATCGGGACATGGATTCCTTTTACAATCAACAGCCCATCATACATACAATGCTATTACCCAATTCATAGAGGTTGTTGATCCATAATGAATCTCACTCTTTTATGAGTCAAAGTAATGCACACTGCATATACATGTCTGTTATTATATCTGGATTAAGAGCATAAGCATCCATAATAACAGAGGTGTTTGTTCTCTTTTGTAGTCAGTACAAAGAGAACAACCTCAAGTGGTCCTGTTCAATACACTCAAAGTGTACTAGTGTAAACCTATAGTCAAGATAGACTAATACCAGATTACACTACAACCTTTCCAATGGATTGTCCAAGTCCGTCTAGGTTGTGAACTATTTATATATTCCATAGGGAACTGATAATATGATCTTCTGTGTGTCACCTCACACCATATTATCAACCTTATAGAATATCAGATACTTGCATTAATATTATAATAAACACAATATGCAAACATATGCCCATATGATTCTCATTCAAAAAAAATAAGGAAATAAAGTTAATACAAAAGTGATGCTTTCAGTATATAATCCTAACAGGCTCATAGGGGTGCTTCTACTTTTCGCCACCAAGATGAACAGCTGGACATTGCGGCTGCCACACAAGTGCTGCGGCAAGTGGTCTGGATGCAGCAGGAGCATAGTGAGCTTGTGAGGGTCGCATTGGAGGCCACCAACCGGAGCCCTGCTGTAGGAGCTTTTCCCCCCCGTCCTGGTACTGTTGCAGACTTTATGAGGCTGCATCATGATAAGTTCTCAGGAACCGAGACGCCACTGGAGGTTGAACAGTGGTTGATCCAGACAGAGCAGTTGCTATAGGCAACAAGAGTTGCCGACGTTGACCGTGTGGATGTCGTGAGCATCCAGCTGATGGACCTTGCCCACATCTGGTGGAGAGGCGAGTATGAGAGGCTTGAGCGGCCTATTACTTGGGCCACCTTCACCTGGAGTTTCTTAGAGAAGTTTTTCCCCAGCATCACTATGGTGGAAATGGAACAGTAGTTTCTCTCCTTAAAGCAGGTTCATCAATTAGTGCTCGTGTTTTGAATTTTGTTACGTATTATATATGTGGTATCCTAACACGAAATTTTCTTAACACCGGGTACTAAATCCGTGGATGAATATGCTGCAGAGATTACTAGGCTCAGTCGTTTTACAACCGCTTTGGTGGCGAATGAGGAAGATGGGACCCGGAGGTTTCTGTTGGGGCTTGATCATAATATCCAGATGCATTTGGTAGCTCTCCGCCTCCGCACATATGCTGATTCCCTTGAGGCGGCTCGAGCTCAGGAGCATGCTCGCAAAAGGGGGGCCCCTTCTCAGCGGGTTGCTCAGTACCCTGCTGCTACTATTGCTAGGCCCACTGGAGGGCCGATTCGAAGGCCAGTCCTGGCCCCCCCCCGTCAAGGTAGCTCCCTATCCACCTACTGCTTAACAGAGATAGGTGATCTGTGAATTCTACCGGGTAGCCGGGCATGTGCGTAAGGACTGTAGGAGGGCCAACCGCCGATGCTTCGAGTGTGGTGCTGGTGACCACTCAGTTCGGGATTTCCCCCAGGGGAGGCATGGCCAGCCCGCAGGCGCACCAGTCCCTAGTCAGATCAGGCCACCGCTTCTTCCTCAGCAGCAGATCGTTGGTCAGAGGACCGCGGTCCTGAGGAGAGGTCAGGCCTACAACCTGACTACGGAAGAAGCTGAGACGATAGAAGATGTTGTTGCAGGTATATTGTGTTTAATTGTTCTATTATTTCCTTGCTTTATTATTCCTCTCTTGCATAATTCATTCATGTGATCTTCCTTACATCATTTTTATTATTCCTTATTCATCATTCATTATTCATTTCCCTTGTTTTTGACTCAATCATAGGTATCATTTTAGTTCATTCCTTCCCTGCCCATGTATTATTTGATTCTGAGGCGACTCATTCTTTCATCTCTTCCCACTTCGTGGATCGACATCAGTTGGGGTGTAGTGCTATGCCGATAACTTGGAATATTACTACAAGTGGCGGTGTTGTCGTTTGTTCCAGAGAGTGCAAGCAAAGCCCTATGGTAATCAGTGGTGCAGATTTCAATGCTGATTTGATTGTGATCGGGAATTCTGGATTCGATGTAATCCTTGGGATGTATTGGTTGGGTGATTACCATGCTATTATCGATTCCAGAGCTAAGAAGGTTATGTTCAAAATTTCGAGCCGTTCAGAATTTGAGTTTCTTGCTGGTGAGACACCCCTTGGGCGTGTCAAGAACACAACTGATCAGGAAGGTTGTGCCTTAGGGTTGAATGCGGTCAGTGAGGCTGTGCCTCTAGTTGTGTGGGAGTTTCTAGATGTGTTTCCGGAGGAATTTTCTGGGTTGCCCCCAGACCGAGAAGTGATGTTTGGTATTTAAGTTCAGCCGATACGACATCGATATCGAAGAGTCCTTACATAATGGCATCTATCGAGCTAGCAGAGCTGAAAGTACAAGTCCAGGAGTTGTTAGACTTGGGTTTTATCAAGCCTAGTGTTTCTCCATGGGGAGCTTCGGTTTTGTTCTTCAATAAGAAGGATGGAAGCCACAAGCTTTGCATCGATTACCGGGAGCTGAATAATGTTACAGTGAAGAATCAGTATCCACTGCCAAGGATTGATGACTTGTTTGACCAACTGGGGGGTGCTTCAGTCTTCTCGAAGCTGGATCTTCATTCCGGGTACCATCAGGTTAAGGTGAAGGATGAGGAAATTCAGAAGACAAATTTTCGGACGAGGTATGGTCACTATGAGTTCTTGGTGATGCCGTTTGGGGTCACTAATGCATCGACATTCTTCATGAGCTTGATGAACATGTATTCTCTCCTTTTCCGGATAAGTTTGTTTTCGTGTTCATCGATGACATTCTAGTGTACTCCAAGAACCAGGAGGATCATGCTGAGCATTTGAGATTGGCCTTGCAGACGCTGAAGGAGAATTAGCTGTATGGGAAGCTCGGTAAGTGCAAGTTTTGGCTCGATCGTGTTGCATTTCTGGGGCACATTATATCAGGTGATGGAATTTCGGTGGACCCGTCCAAGATTGAAGCAGTAAGGGATTGGCCAGTGTCTAAGTCAGCTTCGGAAGTGAGGAGTTTCCTTGGTCTAACAGGCTACTATCGGAAGTTCGTCAAGGACTTTTCTAAGATTGCTGGACCTTTGACTAAGCTGACTGGGAAGGATCAGAAGTTTGTGTGGGATGGGGCTTGTGGTAAAGCTTTTGCAGAGTTGAAGAGCAGGTTGATATCAGCACCAGTGTTGACTGTTTCAGATGGTACATGAGGGTTTGTCGTTCACTGTGATGCTTCTGGCAGTGGTCTAGGTGCAGTGCTGATGCAGAAGGGCCGAGTCATTGCCTATGCATCTAGGCAGTTGAGGCTGCATGAGAAGAACTATCCCACGCATGACTTGGAGCTTTCCGCCGTAATCTTTGCTCTGAAATTATGGAGGGATTACTTGCTTGGGGATAGAGTGGAGATATTCACTGACCACAAGAGCCTCATATACGTGTTCAAGCAAAAGGAGTTTAACATGAGGCAGAGGCGATGGTTAGAGTTGATGGTCGACTTTGATATCAACTTGCAGTATCACCCCAGTAAGGTGAACTTTGTGCTCGATGCTCTGAGTAGAAGGCATGTTGCCATGTTTCTTACTCAACAGAGAGAGTTTTGGGAAGATATGAGGAGGCTGGATTTGAATGTGGTTTTGCCCGGTGCCGAGCGGCAGTGTATGATGCTTTAGTTACAGTCTTCTTTGGTGGAACAGATCAAGGAGGCCCAATCGGGAGATGAGCAGTTACAAAAGTTCCGAGCTGAAGTGGAAGCAAGTTCAAGGACTAATATGGATGTTCACTCAGATGGATCACTTCGCTTTGGGGCTAGATTGTGTGTCCCAAAGGGTGAAGTCCGGCAGAAGTTACTTGAAGAAGCTCATCAGTCATCTTATTCTATTCATCCTGGAAGCGCGAAGATGTACAGGGACTTGAAACAACATTTTTGGTGGCACGGCATGAAGAGGGCAGTGGTTAGATTCGTTTCCTAATGTTTGATCTGTCAGCAAGTGAAGGCGGAGTATCAGAGGACGGCTAGACTCCTTCAACCTTTTCCTATTCCAGAGTGGAAATGGGAGAACATCACCATGGATTTTGTGACTGCGTTGCCCAGGAGTCCCAATGGTCACAATTCCATTTGGGTGATTGTGGATAGACTGACGAAGAGTGCCCATTTCATCCCTTTTAGAGTTGGTCAGTCTACTGAAAGTCTAGCCGAGAAGTACATGCAAGAGATTGTGCATCTTCATGGAGTTCCAGTCAGCATTGTATCCGACAGGGATATGAGATTCAGGTCTCAGTTCCGGGAGAGTCTTCAGGGAAGTCTTGGGAGCAAGTTGAACTACAGCATAACTTTCCATCCTCAGACAGATGGACAGTCTGAGAGGATGATTCAGACTTTGGAGGACATGTTGAGGTCTTGCGTCCTTCAGTTTGGGGGTTCTTGGAAGGACCATCTTTACTTGGTAGAGTTCTCGTACAACAACAGTTACCAGGCTAGTCTTAACGCTGCACCGTACAAGGAATTTTACGGTCGGAAGTGCAGATTGCCAATGTGTTAGGATGACATTGGTGAGAGGAAACTTTTGGGGCTAGAGTTGATCACGAAGACTGTCACTGCAGTGGGCCAGATCAGGAAGCATCTACAGGTAGCACAGGATAGGCAGAGAAAGTAGGCTGATGTTCACCGAAGGCCATTTGAATTTGAGGCAGGAGATCATGTCTTTCTCAAGGTTTCACCGTGGAGAGGTGGCATCCATTTTGGAGGTGGGGGCAAGCTAAGCCCCAGGTTCATTGGGCCATTTGACATTGTGGAGCGAGTAGGCAAGGTAGCTTATAGACTCGCATTGCCACCAGCTTTGTCAGGGGTTCATGATGTGTTCCATATCTCACAGCTGAGGAAGTACATCAGAGACGAAAGCCATGTGATCGACTATTCAGAGTTGTTTGTGCAGGCAGACTTATCTTGTGAAGTCTAACAGGTTGCCATATTGGATAGGCGAGAGAAAGTATTAAAGAACAAGGCAATCAGGTTGGTTCGGGTTTCTTGGAATCCACACTCGCCGGGTGAGTCGACTTGGGAGTTGGAGGAGGAGTTCCAGAAGAAGTTCTCTCATCTGTTCGAGTAGTCCCCTTTGTTTTTCTTTCTTTTTAGGGTTTCCCTATGTACCACTTCTTTGAATTTCGAAGAAGAAATTCTTCTTGTTAGGTGGGTAGGATTTGTAGCCCCTATTTTCATTATTGTATTTTTTGGCATTATTATTCATTGTACTCTTCATTGTTCTACTCTGAACCCTTCTATTTGATATTTCATTTTGTCATTCCCAAATTTTCTTATTAAATCCTATTTATAAATCTCTTTTTATCATATTGGACATTATACCCAAATACCCAGTAAACCAAAGCCCTTACCCATTTCCTTGTTGGATCAAATACCCACCAACCCGAAACCCACCCTTAACCATCCTGATAATCCTATATATATAACCCTTAATCTCAAACCTAATCACATATTAGAAACCCTAATCTCTCATAACCAGCCGTCAACCTTCCCCTACCTCCCGAGTCCCGACTCTCTCTCTCCCTCCGGGTTGCCATTCCCGATCGCCAACAGCCTCGCCACACCACGCTCTAGCCTCGTCCGCATCCTACTGCCATTCTACCCCAGTCATCCACCGCAGAGCCCCGTCGTTCCCTCTCCCTCACCCTGCAACTCTTCACCTTCGCCATTACCTCCTCCCTATCACAGTCGAGCCCCGACAACCGCTGTCCTCAACTGCACACCACCTGCACCCCAAGCAGCTGATAGCACCATCAGTCTTCCGCCAAAGCCCACAGCAGCCACCGCCTTCCCTTCCCATCGACTGCCTCGCAGTCGATCATCCCAAGTCGTCGCCAACTGCTTCCAGACCACCTCAGTCATCGGGGCTTCTGAGTTGCTACCACCGGTGCTGTTGCTGCCCTTCGTGCACGTGATTCGATGCATGCGTATTGCACGTGTTTTGTTGCCCGCGATCCAGTCCCGTTATTCCAATTTCGTTTCAAAATCATCTTCTTTCAAGGCAAGTATCTTGTACGAATTTTCTTGTTCCCCGTACAAGCAATTTTTTTTAAATACCGCAAGTAGATTATTTATTGTGATATATCCTTATGTTTGCCCATTGATGATCTTGATCCCAATTCATTTGAATCATTCTATCCATTCCATAATCATAAAGGATCACAAAACATTTCGTTGTCACACCCACTACACAAACATAGATTAGATCTAGATATATTTTTATATGAATGCATGTTCATGAATCACTATGAGTTGTAGAGGTTTTGTTTGTATGTTTGACATGTTAGTTGTGTTTCCCTTTTCATGGATTCGAGAATGAACATATCATGTTGATTTTAATGCCCATTTAATTCTGATTTGAATTATACATTAATTTGGATCCATCGTAGTTATTATAAGTGTTACAATTCATGCAAAAAGTAATTTCATTCACTGCTGTCCTGATAATAACTAAATTTGTGAATATGAAATGTAGTCCTCTGAGTCAAGTTTTCAAAACTTTTAACGGGTCTGAAATCTGATTTGTAACGTATGAGTTATCTCAGTTTTACTACTGTTATGTCGCAAATTTCCAGATTTCCAATTATAAGATCTTTGGTATAAATCATTGATTAAAATAGATGCTAATGGTAAATTTTATACTTGATATTAATCTGCGTATGACTAGACATGTTTAGGATTCACCCAAAAATTTTTTAGAATTATTTGATAATTTTTCTGAACTAATATATTTGTGCAAACATGACTATATAATTGCTGCCTGCATGCTAGTTCAGTAAAGAATCTCAGTTTTGACTTGATTTTATTTGTCATTGATTAAAACTTATTAACAAGAATTGTAGCTCCATGTGTCTATTTCCAGAGCATTCGACGGAATTGAATTCCGATATGTGATCTGCTAGATATCTCACTTTTAGTACTGCTGGGTCTGGATTTTCAGATTCACAATTTTATGTATATCACCCTAATTTATTAATTAATTGTCATGCTCGGCTTCCCGAAAATACGGAATACGAGCACGTAACATTCGCACAGCGAATGATTTTCATTATTCATAAGCTGGAGGATCAACCCAGCATCATAACAAGAAATATAACAAAATATACTCAACCACGCATGAATGAATAAATTATTAATCAACAGAAATTATTTTAACAAATATAAACTTCCCAAATAAATACAAGATCTCGATCAAAAAGTAAAACTTTTGGGACCACATGCCCATTACAAGTTCAAGTAGCAACAAGAATTAAATAAACTCAAATACAAAATAACTAGAGCAAATTTTCCCAAGCGAAGCCTAGAACTTTAGCTCACCAACTCCTTCTGGTAGCTCATCTTTAAAGTCTGTATATATCATGCAGAAGAAAAATAGAGAAACAAAGACAAACGCCCTTAGTGCAAGTTAAGGCCGCAAGTAGTACAAGTAAGGGTACAAGAAGAGAAATATAAATAAGAACAAGGACCAAGGTATAACAAGGAACAAAGACAAGAATCAAGGAACATGAAATAAAACGAAGTCGAGTGTGATGCAACTAGAAATAAACATATGAACGGACGAACAACAACTTGCAACTGGAAAACAAGTAACGGAAATGGGTTCATGCAAACTTGTGAATCCAAATCATGTGACTTCTAAATCAAAATCATGTAGCTTCTAAATCAAAATCATGTAACCAAATCATGTAACTTGTAACGAAATCAGGAAACTGGCAGACAGGATCATGCATGTGCTTAGTGTCAACTTAAGTTTATTCATTTAATTCTATCTAGGTAGCACTTCATGCATCCCAACTATTTACCACATGGTTGCTACATATAAACAAGTTACGTTTAGATTTCGTAGGGAATTCTATAGGGCTGTGTACTCCTGTATCAAGTAATCCAAAGCATATTAACCAAATGATATACCAAATTCCAAATTATCCAATTGTAATCCAAATCATATTAACCAAATCATATACCAAATTCCAAATTCCACATGAGGGAAACACGGCCCCCTTCCGAGTACACTTTTCTGTATTGTCCACAACTAGATCTTTTTCTTAACCCGGCTTGTTACATTTTATTACAAAATAAACATGATCAAGAGATAACGAGAACAAAATTAGGAAAGGATAAGGTTGTATCAAGAGCTTATATGATGCAAGGAACATGTCCTAAATCACAAAACACAAGAAACAATATGCAAATATTTAACCGTAGCAAAATACTAATTCTGGACCGCAAGACGTTGTTGTACCAAAATTGAGATTCCCGCTACCACAGAAATGAAAATTTGGATCCATCAGAAATATGAAAACTAGACTCTCTGCCGAATCCAGCGCATATAAACAAGATACATAAAATTTGTAGCAACTGGTGTCAAAACCGCAAACTACACAGAATTCGTGTTCAGCTAGAATTTGTAAAATTGTGTTTAGAAGCATGAAACAGGTCTGAAACTATATTAATTAATTCCAGGAAAATTTGGCAATGTTCTCTAGTGTCTCTAGTATTAGCATGCAAAATATCAATTCACTATATTACAGGTACCTTGTTAATTTAATTCGTGAAACAAAGTGATGCAACATATTTACGAATCTGAAATGCTACGACACAGCAGCAGTAAAACTACGATAACTCACAAACCACCACTTGGAATTCAATTCCGTCAAAAAAATAGTAAACTAGACATCTGGGGCTACATTTCATGTTTAGAACTCAAGTTCAGATTCTGATGTTATCGGGGTCGAAACAGCAAGCAAAGACAGGAACATCAGCAAACAAAGATAGTTTTTGCATGAAAAGCTTTAAAATTATTATTCATATGGGTCTACATTAATATGTGATGCAAATCAAAGTGTAATAGGCATCAGCGAAAGGTTGTGACTCTTATGATCATGGAATTGATAAGAAGTAGAATGAGATCATCAAACGATAAGCCAAAGGGGAGTTACAACTACAACCTACTTGCACAATTTTCAAAGAAAAGCTTGTACTAGAACAACGAATTGTACAAGAAGATACTTTCCTGAACGACGGTGAATCCGAATATGAACGAATAACGGGATGAGAATCCCGAGAAACGAAACACGAACATGGACACGCGCAAACAGGTGCAAGCTACGTGCGAAACACCAAAACAGCAAGATGGCACCCAATAAAATAGTAGGGGTAGGGGGCGAGGGTTAGGGTATTAGGATATTTATATAGAATAGGTTATTGGGTTTGGCTTGTGGGTATGAATAAGATCCAATAAGAGATACTGTTTTGGGGTTTTGGGGCTAAAATCCAATAGGAAAATAGAATAAAAATATAATTTATAACAAAATGTAATTTACATTACAATATAGAATTTATTCGAAATAAATACAAATACAATTAGTGCATAGAAGTGGATTTTTAATAAACAGTCAAAATTAATAATAATAATAATAATATATTTATATCAAAATGCAAATTCGAGTTTAACAGATTTATTAAATTAATCCAAATAAAATATAATGTAAATAGTCGATCAAATAGAAATAGAAATTAAAATTAATATATACAATCATTTGAAATAAATAAAATTTCGGATTAGTAAATATTTTAATAGAGAATCCAAAATGAATTTAACACAAGATAAATTATAATTAATCGAAATACATAAAATATACAGAAAACATTTATTTACGAAAACGGGGGTTACAAATCCTACCCACCTTACAACAGAATTTTGTCCTCGAATTTCAATTGAGGCGGAATGTATGACAGGGCAAAAGCAAATTTATGGGGGGTAACAAAACAGAGAATTAAAGGGAAAGATACAAAGTGGTGGCAACAGCAGAAAGGAATAAGGAACAAGTGGATGAGAATGATATCAAATAATGGATTAATGCATGATGGCAAAATAGAATGAAAGAAAGAAGAAAACGGTATCAAAAAGGAAAGAAACAACACAAGATAACAAAGCAAGATAGAGAGTAGGTAGAACAAGAACCAAACAGAGAAAAGACAGGGAAGAATTGAATCAAATACGAGTCAACGGATGAAGATGAATACAAGGAATAGAAAGAAGCAGACAATGCAAGGAATAGAGAGAAGCAAACAATACAAGGAAGAAGAAGCAACAAGGGAATCCTGGGACCTATTGGTTATGGGCCCACGACTCTTCCACTACGACACTCTGATCGAGAAGACTCTGTCAATAGCATCCATTAGCTCCAGCAATCTGCTTCTTGGCTCACCGTGTCCTCGACACGTCCAAACGATATCCCTCTAGCATGAAGTCCGAAATCCTTGCAACTTCAGATTCTGAACACTTCTTGAAATCCTGGGACTCTGCATGCACATCTTAGAGCAAAAGACGACACTTCCTCTCCTGGCAATGATCCACGCTGCTAACATGTCGTAAGAGATCCAGCGATGTCGATCGAAGAACCAAGCAGGAAGAAAAGAATGGATAGCACCGGAATTTGAGGAGAACAAGATAAGGAAGAAACAACTAGTATGATACACAATATGAATCAACAAATGAAGATAAATGACGATGATATCAAATAACAGATTGATGCATGGAAGAGTATAAGAATATAATGCAGGGAAAAACATAAAGCAATGAAACAATAGAACACAATAATAAAAAGGAAAACACAATATACCTGTAACAACATCCTCCGCAGGCTCTGCCTCCTCCAAAACTAGGTTATAAGCCTGGCCTCTCCCAGGAGCTGCGGCTCCCTGACCATAGACTTGCTACTATGGTGGAAGCAGTGGCCTGATCTGACCACGGACTGGGGTTTTGGTCGGTGGGTCTTACCTCCTCTGGGGGCAGTCCCGAAGCGTGTGATCCCCTGGTCCACACTCAAAGCATTGACGGTTGGCTGTCCTGTAATCCTTGTGCACATGACCAAATCTGTGGCAAAAGTCGCAGGTCACATCCTTCCTCGGAGCTACAGATGAGTAGGGCGTCGCTCTTGCAACAGGGGTCGAGGCTGGCCTCCGAATTGGCCCACCAGTTGGCCTGATAGTAGCAGAGGAAATAGTCCGCTCGGGAGGAGCCAGCCCACCACGAGCCTGCTCCTGAGCTCGAGCTGTCTCAAGAGCCTCAGCATAAGTATGCAATCGAAGGGAGACGAGCTGCAACTTAATATCTAGCTCAAGTCCCAGTATGAACCTATGAGCCCTGTCCTCTTCGTTGGCCACAAGAACGGCTGCAAAGCGGCTAAGTCTAGTAAATTCCGCTGAGTTCTCATCCACTGACCTGGCACCCTGTTCCAAGAGAGTCTCATGTTACAACATTACATGGATAATATGTAACAAAGCTCCAATAGAACAACGACCAACCTATTTTAGGGCCAGGAACTGCTGCTCCATCTCAATTCGAGTGTTGCTAGGGGAAGAACATTTCCAAGAA
This sequence comes from Hemerocallis citrina, assembly GCA_017893485.1. Classification (NCBI taxonomy): domain Eukaryota; kingdom Viridiplantae; phylum Streptophyta; class Magnoliopsida; order Asparagales; family Asphodelaceae; genus Hemerocallis; species Hemerocallis citrina. The sequence continues at coordinate 227,141,768 of CM030359.1, read as the reverse complement.
GCTCCCGGTGAATGTGGTCCAAGCAACGGGTCGCGCGAGCCTTTCGGACTCAGCCATCCACCATATGTGTGCAAGATCCGTCAACTGGATGGTCACCACATCCACACGTTCTGCATCAGCGATCCTAGCTGCCTATAGCAGACTCTCTGTCCGGATCAGCCACTGCTCAGCCTCTATTGGCGTCTCAGTGCCGAAGAATTTGTCAGGGCGTAGCCTCATGAAGTCTACAACTATATCCAAACAAGAAGGAAGTGCTGCCTATGCAGGCACAGCGGGAGGCAGAACCCGAGCAACTTCTAGGGCGGCCATCACAAGATCACTGTGTTCTGCTGCATCTGGACTAGCTGTTGTAGCACCCGGGTAATAACCGCCAACTCAGGATGCTCATCCTGAGAGTGGAAAGATGAAGTGTTTCTGCGAGCCATAGTCTGCACAAAACCAAAAATAATTAGTATCCAGATCAAGCTGATTCTCAATTTGCTCATGTGATTGCATGGTCTGTTTAATGTTGAGTTAATCCTGATTGAGCCAAACCTGACTAACATATTAGCCAAATATGACTAACACATTAGCCAAACCTGGTGCTCTTATACCACTAAAAACACTGTCACACCGCGCTTTCCAAAAATACGGAATACGAGCGCGTAAAATTGGTCTAGTAAATAATTTTCATCATTCATAAGCTATAGGATCGACTCAGCATCATAACAAGAAATATAACAAAATATACTCAACCATGCATGTGAATAAATTATTAATCAACATAAATTATTTGAACAAATATAAACTTCCCAAATAAATACAAGATCTGGATCAAAAAGTAAAACTTTTGGGACCACATGCCCATTACAAGTTTAAGTAGAAACAAGAATTAAATAAAATCAAATACAAAATAACTAGAGCAAATTTTCCCAAGCGAAGCCTAGAACAAAACACAAAAAACAACATGCAAATATTTAACCGTAGCAAAATACCAATTCTGGACCGCAAGACGTTGCTGTACCAAAACTGAGATTCCCGCTACCTCAGAAATGAAAATTTGGATCCTTCAGAAAATCTGGAAACTAGACTCTCTGAAGAATCCAGTGCATATAAACAAGATACATAAAATTTGTAGCAACTGGTGTCAAAACAGCAAACTACACAGAATTCATGTTCAGCCAGAATTTATGAAATTGTGTTTAGAAGCATGAAACATGTCTGAAACATCATTAATTAATTCCAGGAAAATTAGGGAATGTTCTCTAGTGTGTCTAGTATCAGCATGCAAAATTTCAATTCATTATATTACAGGTAGCATAGTTAAGTTAATTCGTGAAACAAAGTAATGCAACAGATTTATGAATTTGAAATGCTACGACACAGCAGCCGTAAAACTGTGATAACTCACAAACCATAACTCAGAATTCAAATCTATCAAAAGGATAGTAAACTAGACATCTGGGGCTACATTTTATGTTTAGAACCCAAGTCCAGATTCTGATGTTATCGGGGATGAAACAGCAAGTAAAGATAGGAACATCAGCAAATAAAGATAGTTTTTGCATGAAAAGCCTTATAATTATTATTCATATGGGTCTAAATTAATATTTGATGCAAATCAAAGTGTAATAGGCATCACCAAAAGGTTGTGACTCTTATGATCAAGGAATTGATAAGGAGTAGAATGAGATCATCAAATGATAAGCCAAAAGAGAGTCACAACTACAACCACTTGCAGTATTTTCAAAGAAAAGCTTGTACTAGAACAACAAATTATAGAAGAAGATACTTGCTTGAACGACGGTGAATCCGAACATGAACGAATAACAGGATGAGAATCCCGATAAATGAAACACGAACATGGAAATGCGCAAACATGTGTGAGCAACGTGCGAACCACCAAAACAGCAAGATGGCACCCAACAGCACACAAAACACCAAATGCCAAGATAGCGGATCGAGATCCCCCCTCTCACAAAACAGTAAACACCAAATGGAACCAATCCAATAGCAACATATGCTCCCCCAAACACCAAACACGGATCCATGATCCCCTCCTCCTACACAATAGAAAACACCCAACCAATCTTCTCCAGTCACGAATAGAACACAACGATGGAAGAACCCAACTCTTCCTCTTCTTTAGCGATGAAAAGAAAGACGGGGGGGAGGGGATGGTGACCGGCGGTGACTCGAAAGGCGGCTGACGGCGGGCGCTGGCGGTCGAGGAGCGATAGCTGCGACGAAGGAGCGACTCGAGCGGAGCTACTCTGTTTCGCTGGGAAATAAAGGAGGAGTAGCAACGAAAGCTGGGCTTGGTGGCAGTCGATAGGAGCACAGGGTCAGGGTGGCTACGGGATGATGAAGGTGGTGGTCACGGTCAAGAAGTGACGACGACGGAGCTGCAGTCGATGACAGGGCGGATGGGTGAAGGCGGTGCAAGAAACAGAGGGTGAGGGATTGCGGGGGTGCAGGGGTGAAGACGAAGGTGGGGGCTCGAGGTCGAAGGTGGAGGTTACAGAAGACGGGAGGAGCAACGGGCAGAGAGTTGGCTGTGGGTTCAAAGGGAAAAAGGGAGGGAGAGAGTGGGAGATGGAGAAGGGGGGAGGTGTTAGGCGGCTAGGGGTATAACAGTAGGGGTAGGGTTAGCGGGCTAGGGTTAGGGTATTAGGTTTGGGTTGTGGGTATGAATAAGATCCAATAAGAAATATGGTTTTGGGGTTTTTGGGCTAAAATCCAATAGGAAAATAGAATAAAAATATAATTTATAACAAAATATAATTTACATTACAATATAGAATTTATTCGAAATAACTACAAATACAATTAGTACATAGGAGTGGATTTTTAATAAACAGTCAAAATTAATAATAATAATAATAATAATAATAATAATAATAATAATAATAATAATAATAATAATAATAATAATAATAATAATAATAATATGTATATGTATATGTATATCAAAATGCAAATTCGAGTTTAACAGATTTATTAAAATAATCCAAACAAAATATAATATAAATAGTCGATCAAATAGAAATAGAAATTAAAATTAATATATACAATCATTTGAAATACATAAAATTTCCGATTAGAAAATATTTTAATAGAGAATCCAAAACGAAATTAACACAAGGTAAATTATAATTAATCGAAATACATAAAACATACATAAAATATTTATTTATGAAAACGGGGGTTACATTAAAAGAACATGTTAATAGTAAAATAAAAATGTGAGATTAATTTGTCTGAGACTAGACATGATTAGGAATTACACAGAATTTTTGTGGATTTAATTGATGAGTATTCAGACCTGATACATGTATGTGAACACAATCTATGACATGCTGCCTGAACATAAAATCTGTAAAGAATAAGAATTTAAACCTAGTTTCTGTGACTTTTATATGTCGTGTGTATATGCGCTGGAACTGGTAAAGAGTCTAGTTTCTAAAAATTCTGACGGATTTAGATTTGCTTTCTTGTAATAGTAGGGATTCCAGTTTTGGTGCAGCATCGTCCTGCTGTCCAAAATTGAAATTCTTGTTGTTTCGACATTATATATTTTGTTTATGACACCCAGTCATGTTTTCTGTCCAGTCTGAACCTATTTTCTGTCCCAGTCATGTTTACCTGTCCTTCTTTGTGCACATTCATGTCTGCTTTGGAAAAAAGAATAAGTAATCAAGCCGGGATTTAAGGGAAAGATTCGGTAGTTGACAATATAGGTAAGTGTACTCGGCGGGGTCCTCATGTTTCCCATCTTTTATCTGTTTATCTATTTATATAATTCCTTATTGCACTCTTCCCTATAGGAAGGTATACTCGGGAGGGGGACCCATAGGTCTCATTTTTTTTGCTTGAATACATGATTACATGGTCCGTGTGTCTGTTTATCTATTTAAATGATTCCTGGCTGCATTCTTCCCTATAGGAAGGTATACACGGAAGGGGGGACCATGGGTCCCATATGTTTGCATGAATTTATAATTACATGATTCATGTGTCCATTTATCTGTTTATATGATGCTTGAGTACATGGCCCTATAGAATCCACCACTAAGTCTAAACGTAACTTGATTGTATGCATCAAACATATGGTATATATATGGGACGCAAGATTGCTACAATAGTTATGATTAAATAAAAGACTTAAGAATAATATGTTTCATCTGCACGTTTCTGTTACAAGTTTCATGATTACTTGACATTTGTTACAAGTTTACCTATTATCTGTTACTTGACACATGTTACAAGTTTACCTGTTATCTGTTATCTGATTCTGTTATCTGATTATGTTTACTTGCTTATTAGTTTATTTGACTCTATTCATCTGTTACATTCCTTTCATGCTATTTCCCGTTCTCCTGTTTCTTATTTCCTATTCCGCATTCTGTTTACCTTGTTCCTGTACCTTTTTTTTTGTTTATACTACTTGCGGCACATAACTTGCACTAACGGGCAGATTATTTTCTTGTTCCTCTGTTTCTTTCAATAATAAATGTATAGGTTTTGGAGACGAGTTACTAGAAGGAGTGGGTGATCAAGTGTTTTAAGCTTTGACTGGGATTTTTTTTATGCGTTAGTTTATTCTTGTATTGAGTTTATTATCTTCTTTTGTTGCTACATGATACTTTGTATTGGGCATGTTGTGCCGGAGTTTTATTTTGTTTTCCAGATCTTGTTCTTATTTGAGAATTATGTATTTGTTTTTCAAATAATTTTTTTGATTATGAGATTTGTTTCATGCATGTGTGGTTGTATATTTCTTGTATATTTCTGTTTACTATTGAGTTGATCCTTACAACTTATGAATGATGAAAATCATTCGCTGAGTTTTGTCACGTACTCGTAATCGGTATTCTTTTGGGAAGCGAGGCGTGACAGTGAGGGAACAAGGTTATGATAATGGTTCTAATATGAAAGAAAAACACCAAGGTGTTCAGAAAAGGTTACTTGACATAAATCCCAGAGGTTTTTATATGCCATGTGGTTGCCATTCTCTAAATTTAGTACTTTGTGATTTGGCAAACTCTTGTCTAAAAGGAAAATCTTTTTTTGGAGCATGTCAAGCCATTTATAATGTGTTTTCTAATTCAACAAAGCGATGGAATTTGTACCCTTGTTTTTCATTTTTGTGTATTTTTGACTGTATTTTTCGTTTTGGTGTATTTTCCTCTCTTGTATTTTTTCTGAACCGTATATTGGGTTTTTTTTCAATATATATTCGTTTTATTTCATTTTGAGCTCCTTGTGATTGATTGATTGTCTCTTTTGTATCGTTTTTCATCGTTTTAATCTTTTCCTCATTTTTTTGGTCTCGTTATCTTTAATTTTATTTTTCTTGGTGTTGTGGTGGTGTTTTGGTTGCCTTTTCCCATTCCCATTATTTTTTTATCCCTAATAAGATTTTTTTAAAGCCAAGGAATTCCCTATCCTATTTACATTCCTATTGTTATTTGACCCAAAATCTAAAACCCATTTGTATACCTATTACAATACCCAATACCCATTAGCCCACATCTAAATCCTACATATAAACCCTCCTAATTCTAAACCCTAACCCTAACCTTATTTTCCTCTCCTTCTCAATACCTGGCCTCCCTACCCTATCTCTCCCTCTCCTTGCGGCACACCCGCACCCGACCTGCCCCATCCACCATCCCGGCCTCTCCACACCAGGCCGACCACCCCCCCTTGCCGGCCACCTCCCCAACTCCGACAACCCCATCAAACCTGAGCCCCTTTTTCTCCTCCCTTGATTTTCCGATCACCACACCACCATCAACAACATCAAATCTTGCACCATCATTTCCCCTACTTCTCTTTGTGGTGTTCTCAAAGTGGTCGCTTGCCACTTTGATCATCGTCGCTTCAAGAAGGTTCGTTCGTGTGGAGATTTGTTCGTGATTGCTTGGATTCTTTGCTTGTAGTGGATTTCGTTCGTGGATTTTTCTTCTTGGCTTGATTGCATCGTTCTTCATCCCCAAATTAAGGCAAGTAACTTGTACTTCAATTCATTTGTTTGATACAAGTCCCAAAGTTCACCTATAGTGTAGTTGGGTCTAGAGACAACTCTTGATTGTGCTTTCCTTGATGGGTTTTGTCTCTATTGTGTTATTTTGGCCATAGAAGACTCACGACACAAATCTTGACATGAAATAACCTAGCATTCGCCGTTCTTGAATTTGGATCGTGTATGTGTGACTTTTGTGTGATTTTGTGTTTTGGTTGATACCCATGTGAAATTCTTGGCGTGGACATGTTAGGTACCCTAAAACATGATGTTTAGACACTTGGTAGACTATATTTCAAGTTTTTATGTGTTTGGATCAATATTCTTGAAGTTATGTTGTTTTGGTTTTGAAGGGTGAAATCTGTATTTTCTGTTCTATTTTGTTTGCTGTTTTCGACTATGCTACAGTCAGTTGCTTGATTTCGGTATAAAACATGAATTTTAGATAATTTCGTCTATTTCCAAATCCCTCTAACCTTGCTTGACCTCTAACCTTGTTTGATTTTGATTTCGTATGACTGAGTTATGACTGTTTTAGTACAGAGGTGTTAATCTTTTCCAGATTCTGTTTTTGGATAATTTTGATAACAAACTATTTTCAAGAACCACTCTATACATATTATTTTGATTTGAAACTTTGGTCACTGTTTCTTTATCTAGTTAGGGGTTACCCAGAATTTTGGTGAATTTTATTGATAAGTTTTTTGTGGTGTTTCATGCTCATTTCTAAAATCTATACATGCTATATTTTGCTTGTTGTTCTGTAAAGAACCCTATTTTCACTATGATTCCTTTTACTAAATGAAAAATATTTGTGAAATGTGAAATTTAGTAAATTATATCTATTTTCATATCCCTTTGGCGGAATTGGATTTCGTTTTACTGGTTGTGCGATATCTTAGTTTTCGTACAGCAGTGTTGGGATTTCCAGATTTGTCAAACTATGTTTTCTTGATGCTTTCGTATTTTTGATGACTGATCTATTTTTACTGAAAAATTTTAAAACTTTATATTTTGATTCTGGACATATAGGGGAATACCCCAGATTTTTCTTAGATTTATTTAATGTGTTTTCATGCTGTTTTCCTGTTCTTGAATTCGTTTTCTTGATTTCTTGCTGGACCTAATTTCTGTATTCAAATCAGTTTTGAGCTGTGTTTTTGTGACTTATTATATGACTTAATTATATTCGCTGGATTTGTGTGGAAGTCTATTTTCCATATCCTTCGACGGGTCTAGATTTTCTTGTTTGTAACTCTGGGAATCACTGTTTTACTACAGTATGGTCTTGCTGTCCTGAACTTGAGATGTGTTTATTTTGTTCCTTTATGAGATATCTTGCACTTGTACTTGTTTAGTTTGCTACTTGCACGTGTCACATGATCATGCCACGTTATACTTGATATATTTTGCACATATACATGCTTGTTTGACATTAATAAAAAATAACCAAGCCGGGGTTTAAGGGACAGATCTAATAGTGGATAATTCAAAAATGTGTACTCGGAAGGGGATCCACTGATCCTATGTAATTACTTGAGACATGATACTTGACACGTGATTACTTGATACTTGCACGCAAGAAACGATACTTGCCACTTGTACACCTTGACACGTGATTACATGATACATGATACTTGGAGCTTGGAGCTCGATTACTTGCGTGTCCCCGAGTATACTGCCCTCCATGGTCAACTTTGAAATCTAAAGCGAAAATGTTTTGCTGTAGCAACCATATCGTATGGGCTGCATGAAGTGCTACCTAGATAGTAATTCACTACAAGACTTGAACATGCTACTTGAACATGATACTTGAACATGATACTTGATTATACATGCTTGTTTGATACTTGGCTACATGATACATGAAACTTGAAACTTGATACTTGATACATGAACATATGATACATGACACTTGATGCATGTTTACATAATACTTGATTACTTGACATTTGATTTATGCCATGTACACTTGATCACTCTTACCATGCCAGTTGTTATTTTGACATCACACTTATACCATGTGCTAGTTAGTTTTTCCATGTGCTTATATCCTACATTATAAGTATCTCGTGACTTGCAATTGATGGGTACTTGTGTTTTCTCTTTTCCTCTTTTCAGCATTCGTTGAATTGCAGATTTTGGAGAACAGGTTCCAGATGGTATCGGAGACATGAAGTATTAGTGCTACTTTTTATTATATTATTTCTTGTATCGTGCTTGAACAATAATGTATTTTGAGACTTGGATTTATTTTTGTATTTGGGAAATGTGGCCCAAGACTTGTATTTTATTCAGATCATGACTATTTGAGATTTATGTATTTGGTTTCAAGTATTCTTGTTGGTATTTTGACTTATTATGTGCATGTGGTTGATTAATTCGCTTTCGACTCTGAATGTTTCCTGTGCATGTTGTTAAGATATCTTGAACAGCTTATGGATGATGAAAATCATTCGCTGGGCTTTTGTTACGTATCCTGTTTCGTATTCTTTTGGAAAGAGGGGCGTGACAGGGTTTTTAGTGGTATCAGAGCACCAGGTTTGGCTAATGTATTAGGCAACTAATATATTAGACAAGCTTGGCTCGAACTGGAATCTGCGCAACATTCCATCAACCATGCATGCATAAATGAATCAAATATTACCAACATTGATCTGGATATAGTCTTAGTCCATTCTTTTTTTATCCCTTATTATTTGATTTCTTGTTTGGTATGAATTCATTCTTCTCGTACCCATATTCCTTGATTTTGGTGTCAACTATTCCTTTTCCTTGTCTCTTTTGCTTTATGTCTTAGGTGTTGTCCTTGTTTTCTCTTTTCCTGCTCATGTTCTGTTTGATTCTGGGGCAACCCATTCTTTTGTCTCCTCTCGATTTGTTGCTCACCATTAGTTGGAGTGTAGCAACATGTCAGAGGCTTGGCACATCGTGACAGGTGGTGAAGTTGTCAGTTGTTCCCAGATGTGCAGGCAATGTCCCGTAATTATTGGTAGCACTGAGTTCAAAGCCAATCTAATTGTAATTAGGAATTCGGGATTCAACGTTATTCTGGGTATGGATTGGTTGGGTGAAACCCATGCCATTATTGATTGCTGTGCCAAGAAAGTTATGTTCCGGATTCCAGATCGCACAGAGTTTGAGTTCCATACCGGGGAGTCTTCCCTTGGACGAGCTACAGTTGATCAAGAGATTTGTGCGATGGAGTTACATTCAGGCTGTGAGGCTGCGCCTCTAGTAGTTCGGGATTTCTTGGATGTTTTTCCAGATGAGTTGCCTGGCTTACCCCCTGATAGGGAAGTGGAATTCGGTATTGATGTTCAGCATGGAACAGAGCCGATATCAAAGAGTCCCTACAGGATGGCACCGATTGAGCTAGCAGAGCTTAAGGTGCAGATTCAGCAGTTGCTTGATTTGGGTTTCATCAGACCTAGTATTTCGCCTTGGGGTGCTCCGGTCTTTTTTGTTGACAAGAAGGATGGTAGTCGTCGACTGTGCATGGATTATCGAGAACTGAACAGAGTTACTGTGAAGAATCAGTATCCGTTGTCCAGGATTGATGATTTGTTTGATCAGCTGAGTGGGGCTGCTGTTTTCTCGAAGTTGGATCTTTGTTCTGGATATCACCAAGTCAAGGTGAAGGCTGCAGATATACAGAAGACTGCTTTCAGGACTAGATATGGGCACTATGAGTATCTTGTGATGCCGTTCGGAGTTACGAATGCGCCGGCTGTATTCATGAGTCTTATGAATCGGGTTTTCTCTCAGTTCTTAGACAGATTTCTGGTGGTCTTCATTGATGATATTTTGGTGTATTTTTGGAATCGGGAAGATCATGCTGAGCATCTTAGAGTGGTTCTGCAGACTTTGAGGGAGAATCAGCTCTATGGGAAACTTAGCAAGTGCATGTTTTGGTTCGACAGGATTTCATTCTCGGGGCACATTATCTCAAGTAATGGTATTTCGGTGGATCCTGCTAAGGTTGAGGCTGTGAAGGATTGGCCTATTCCCAAGTTAGTTTCAGAAGTCGGGAGTTTTCTCGGTTTGGCTGGCTATAATCGGAAGTTCGTCCATGATTTTTCGAAGATAGCAGGACCGTTGACTAAATTGACTGGGAAGGATCTGAAGTTTTGTTGGTCTGATGAGTGTGATGGAGCTTTAGTTGAGTTGAAGAACAGATTGACGTTAGCGCCTTTGTTGACTATTCCCGATGGTTCAGGCGGATTTGTAATTCACTGTGATTCTTCTGGTGAGGGCCCTGGAGCAGTTTTGATGCAGAAGGGCCGAGTCGTTGCGTATGCATCGAGGCAGTTGAGGCCGCATGAGAATAACTATCCGACTCATGACTTGGAGTTAGCGGCAGTGATTTTCACTTTGAAGCTGTGGAGACATTATTTACTTAGGGACCGAGTGGAGATCTTTACAGACCACAAAAGTCTCAAGTACGTCTTCACCCAGAAGGAGTTAAACATGAGGGAAAAGGCGTTGGTTAGAGCTTATGGCCGATTATGACATCAGTTTGCAATACCATCCTGATAAAGTAAACTTGGTGCCAGATGCTTTGAGCAGGAGACCGGCAGTTATGTTCTTGACAGAGGGATCTGATTGAGCAGATGAGGAGGTTGGAGTTGGAGGTTTTGTTAATGAATTCTGATCGAAGTTGTTTGGGGCTTCAGCTGCAGTCGTCTCTTGTTGATCAGATTAAAGAGGCGCAGGCTAGTGATGCACAGTTGCAGAGATTTCGAGCTGAGGTTGAGTCTGGGTCTAGGACGGATATGGTTATTCATTCGGATGGATCGCTTCGTTTTGGGTCTAGATTATGTGTCCCGGAAGGTGTTGTTTGTCAGAGGTTGCTTGAGGAAGCTCATCAGTCTTCGTATTCAATCCATCTTGGCGGTACTAAGATGTATCGAGATTTGAAGCTTCATTTCTGGTGGCAGGGTATGAAAAGGGCTGTGGCTCAGTTTGTTGCTCAGTGTTTGATCTGCCAGCAAATTAAGGCAGAGCATCAGAGAACCGCTGGACTTCTTCAACCGCTTCCTATTCCAGAGTGGAAGTGGAAACATATCACTATGGATTTTGTGACTACTTTGCCGAGGAGTCCTAAGGGTCATAATGCTATTTGGGTGATTGTCGACCGTTTGATGAAGAGTGCTCAATTCATTCCTTTCCGCGTCGGTCAGTCTACTGAGAGCCTAGCTGAGAGGTATATGCAAGAGATTGTTAGACTTCATAGGGTTCCAGTCAGTATTGTATCTAACAGGGATACGAGATTCAGATCTCAGTTTTGGGAGAGTCTTCAGAACAGTTTGGAGAGTAAATTAAAGTACAGTACAGCTTTTCATCCCCAGACTGATGGACAGTCAGAGCAGACTATTCAGATTCTTGAGGACATGTTGAGGTCCTGTATGCTTCAGTTTGGTGGGTTTTGGGAGGATCATTTGCATCTCGTAGAGTTCTCGTACAATAACAGCTTTCAAGCTAGTATTAAAGCTGCTCCGTTCGAGGCACTCTATGGGCGGAAGTGCAGATCACCAGTGTGATGTGATGACATTGATGAGAGGAAGTTTTTGGGTCCGGAGTTGATCACCAAGACAATTGATGCAGTGGTTTAGATCACGAAGTACTTGCAGGCAGCTCAGGACAGGCAGAAGCGATGGGCTGATGTCCATCGTAGGGCTTTGGAGTTTGTTGTCGGTGACCATGTTTTTCTTAAGGTATCGTCGTGGCGCGGTGTCATTCAGTTCGGTGGCGGGAGCAAGCTTAGCCCTAGGTTTATTGGACCGTTTGAGATTTTGGAGCGAGTAGGCAAGGTGGCCTATCGTCTTGCATTGCCGCCGGCTTATCAGGAGTGCACGATGTTTTCCATGTCTCACAACTCAGGAGGTATATCCGAGATGAGAGCCACGTGATCGACTATTCTGAGTTGACCATTCGGCCGGATTTGACTTGTGAGATTTCGCCAGTTGCTATTGTGGATAGGCAGGAGAAAGTGCTTAAGAACAAGGTCATCAAGTTGGTTCGTGTTTCATGCTGGCTTCTAAATCTATACATGCCGTATTTTGCTCGTTGTTCTGTAAAGAATCCTATTTTCACTATGATTCCTTTTACTGAATGAAAAATGTTTGCGAAATGTGAAAGTTAGTAAATTATATCTATTTTCATATACCTTTGGCGGAATTGGATTTCGTTTCACTGGTTGCGAGATATCTTAGTTTTCGTATAGCAGTGTTGGAATTTCTAGATTCGCCAAACTATGTTTTCTTGATGCTTTCGTATTTTTGATGACTGATCTATTTTTAGTGGAAAATTTTGAAACTCTATTTTTTGATTCTGGACATATAGGGGAATACCCCAGATTTTTTGTGGATTTATTTAATGTTTTTTCATGCAGTTTTCCTGTTCTTGAATTCGTTTTCTTGATTTCTGGCTGGACCTAATTTCTGTATTCAAATCAGTTTTGAGCTGTGTTTTTGTGAATTAATATATGACTTAATTATACTCGCTGGATTTGTGTGGAAGTCTATTTTCCAGATCCTTCAACGGATCTAGATTTGCACTGTTTTACTACAGTATGGTCTTGCTGTCCTGAACTTGAGATGTGTTTATTTTGTTCCTTTATGAGATATCTTGCACTTGTACTTGTTTAGTTTGCTTCTTGCACGTGTCACATGACCATGCCACGTTATACTTGATATATTTTGCACATATACATGCTTATTTGACATTAATAAAAAATGACCAGGCCGGGGTTTAAGGGACAGATCGAATAGTGGATAATTCAGAAATGTGTACTTGGAAGGGGATCCACTGATCCTACGTGATTACTTGAGACATGATACTTAACATGTGATTACTTGATCCTTGCATGCAAGACACGATACTTGCCACTTGCACAACTTGACACTTGATTACATGATACATGATACTTGGAGCTTGGAGCTCGATTACTTGCTTGTCCCCGAGTATACTGCCCTCTATGGTCCACTATGAAATCTAAAGCGAAACTGTTTTGTCGTAGCAACCATGTCGTATAGGCTGCATGAAGTGCTACCTAGATAGTAATTCACTACAAGACTTGAACATGCTACTTGAACATGATACTTGAACATGATACATGCTTGCTTGATACTTGACTGCATGATACATGAGACTTGAAACTTGATACTTGATACATGAACATATGATACTTGACACTTGATGCATGTTTACATAATACTTGATTACTTGACGTTTGATTTATACCATGTACACTTGAACACTTTTACCATGTCAGTTGTTATTTTGACATCACACTTATACCATGTGCTAGTTAGTTTCTCCATGTGCTTGTATCCTACATTTAAGTGACCCGTGACTTGCAATTGACGGGTACTTGTGTTTTTTCTTTTCCTCTTTCATGCATTCGTTGAATTGCAGATTTTGGAGAACAGGTTCCAGATGGTATCGGAGACATGAAGTATTAGTGCTACTTTTTATTATATTATTTCTTGTATCGTGCTTGAACAATAATGTATTTTGAGACTTGGATTTATTCTTGTATTTGGGAAATGTGACCCAAGACTTGTGTTTTATTCAGATCATGACTATTTGAGATTTATGTATTTGGTTTCAAGTATTCTTGTTGGTATTTTGACTTATTATGTGCATGTGGTTAATTAATTCGCTTCCGACTCTGAATGTTTCTTGTGCATGTTGTCAAGATTTCTTGAACAGCTTATGGATGATGAAAATCATTCGTTGGGCTTTTGTTACATATCTGTATTCCGTATTCTTTTTGGAAGTGGGGCGTGACAGAATCTTTCACTTGAATATGTAGATGAATTAACTTTGAAATCTTTATCAACTACGTGCTAGGAAAGTCACATTGAAAGCGTAAAAGCAATAAAAAGTCAAGCTCCCAAAATAAAACAAGCTTTAATTAAATTAGTAGAAATTTCTGATGATTCTAATGTGTGTTGGGATGCTAAGAGATTTGCATCAGGTGAATTTTCAAGATTTGATTTTATTTTAAGTTTGGTTATTTGGAATGAAATTTTGTATAAAATAAACTTAGTGAGTAAAAAGTTGCAGACTGAAGATATGCTTCTTGATGTTGCAATTAAAAACTTGGAAGGATTGGTTTTATTTTTTGAAAATATAATGAAAATTGATTTACTTCTGCTATGATTGAAGCTAAAGAAATTGCATATGAAATGGAAATTGAGCCCTTATTTTCTGTAAAACATAGGATTTTTAGAAAGATACATTTTGATGAAATTCCGGATACAGATAGAGATTAACAATCTGCTCAAGAAAATTTTAGAACTGATTATTTTCTTGTTTTAGTTAATATGACTTTTTCTCAATTGAAGAGCTGATTTGAATAAATGCAAATGTTTGAATCTATATTTGCCTTCTTATTTGATGCATCACGGTTAATTTCATTGGATGATGATGAAATGAAAAAAATTTGTATGCAACTTGAAATTTCTTTGAAACATGGTGAGGTGTCTGATATTGATGCAAATTATTTACTTTCAGAATTACGAATATTGCAAGAAATGCTACCGAGTGAAGCATATGAAATAGATAAACCATGGCATTCAATTAATATTAAGCAGTTTGCAAAAAAAATGGATATGTTTCCAAATACTTTGGTTGTTGATATGGTATAGATGACGTGGCCCAATCAGGGCCGTTAGATCTCCTCAGATTACGCTCATCCCAGATCATCAAGTCAACAAGTCCAATGGGCTTCTGCCAGCTCAGGCCACCGGAAAACGGGTCCGACCCGGCCCGTTAGGATCCCAGACCCGTTTACCCCGGCCTATAAATACCAGACCCCCTCCTCCTCTCAAAGGTAATAAACTTTTTTCCCCCCTGAGCCCTAGCTACTAGATCGTCAGAGGGCCAGTCTCTGGGAACTCTCCCGGTATTTCTAGGCAGTGTGCAGGTATCAAGATCCGAGCCGAGCTACAAAGATCCGAGCCGGTCCACAAGATCCGAGCCGAGCACCCAGCCTCTACCTCTCTCCTGCTACTCCTGAGCCGACAGTACAGCCCGGGATCAGATCAACGCCAGTGTCGTCCGTTCTGCTTCACAAATTATAAGAACTCACACTTGTTGCCCCCGTACCCGAAAACAAGCAGCATCAGGTTGGCGCCATCTGTGGAAAATTTCACGTCACTGACACCGGTCTGACCCGAGCTTGGCATGTCATCTCGAAGCCAGACTTTCCCACGGATCCCAAAGCCAGAAAAGCCATCACCACTGGATGTCGTCCAGGCCTTCCTCCCTCTCGCAGCCATGGCTCCGGTCGGCCTCTAGGTGGGAGAGGACCTGAACCAAGCGCCTCACGCTCGGTGGCCGCTTCTGACTTACGGTGCAAGATCAGCCTATCGAAGGGAGGGGTCGCTTCCAACCCGGTCCCGAACCACGGAAAGCAGCCGACCCAAGAATGGGAACCAGCGCACAGCCACTCATCCCGGGGGCCTCCGCTTTCGTGCGGCCAAACATAGCAGACCCCGGTCACGAGAGTCGAGTTCCAAAACTTTAGGAACGAGGTGCTCCAGGCCATCCGGGGTGGTCACAGGGCCGAGGTGCGCAACAACACCAATCCTCGGCCAGAAGCCCAGGGCAGAAAATCTCATAGTTCGACTCGCCCACAAGAATGAGACGATGCCGTCCTCTGATGCCTCCAAGAGATAGAGAACCGCCTCGCCCATTTCGGTAAGGCGGACCACAATCTGGGCAAGGGAGCCGACCGAACCGACCTCCGTTCTCCCCTTAAATCTTAGATGTCGAGATCCCCAAGAATTTCAGGCCTCCCCAATTCAAGACCTACAACGGCGAGAGTGATCCTGCTGATCACATAGAAGGGTTCAAAACCGTCATGTTGATTCACAATGCATCAGATCCTCTCCTATGCCGCGCCTTCCCTGCCACCCTACGTAGACCAGCTCGAGAATGTTTTCAAGGCTCACCCTGGCTCGGTCTTCTTATTCGTCCAGCTAGAAGCAAGCTTCCTAGCCCATTTCGTGACCAGCCAGAAGTCGAGAAGATGAGCGTGTCCCTTCTGGACTTCAAGCAGAAGGAAGGCGAACCCCTCCACAAATTTGTCCAGATGTTCACCACCGAGGCGAGAGTATTCTCCTCTCTCGACGCGGGCGTACCTTCTGCAGCCTTCTGGCACAACGTTCACCACGGCCAGCTGAAGGCCTCATTAGCCAAGAAACTGCCTGTCGACTTCCTCGACCTCCACAATAGGGTCGACAAGTACATCCAGGCTGAGGAGGCTCTACACCCTGAGGGCATTAAAGAATCCACTGCCAAGGGGGAGCGGAAAGCAGACGACTCCGAGCCCTCCAAGAAGGCCCCGAAGGATGCATCCGGCTAGAAGAGCCCACCTCCCATCCCCCATTTTGAAAGATATATGCCGCTAACCCAGAACGTGTCAGCCATCCTATTAGAGATCAAGGAAAAAGGGTCATCCGACTCCCTCCTCGACCGAGCAACAACGAAAAACAGGAACAGATGTTCTACTGCCGATTTTACCGAGACCATGGGCACAAGACGAAAAAATGCCGTGCCCTTAAAGACGAGATCGAGGCCCTCATCTAGCGAGGGTACTTAAGGGAGTTCACTCGGACCAGTCCAAGAGACCGAAGGGACTTGAGGAACTCGAGGAACCCGAGGCCATCACCTCCGCCTCGAACGGTCAACCGACAGCCTGAGCAGTGTCCTAAGCCCGAGGAGACTGAGGGAACGGCCATCCTACACTACGTCCATGGAGGACCCATAGGAGGAGAATTAGACACTTCCCATAAAACCTTCTTGCGGGAAGTAAATTTGGTCCACGACCATCCCCCTCCCCGGGTTCGGCAGTAGGCGGTCTCCTTTTCAGCAGAGGACTTGGAAGGCGTTCGATGACCGCATTGTGACACCCTCATCATCAGCCTCGCCATGGCAAACTTCGAAGTTCGTAGAATTCTCGTAGACAACGGAAGCTCGATCAACATACTCTTCTTGGAAGCTTTTGAAAACCTCAAGCTCCCCCGCAAGAAGTTAAAACCGACTGGGTACACCCTTCATGGGTTCTTTGGCGTCCCCGTCCAAATTGAAGGGATCGTTACACTTGACGTGACCGCCGAGATGACCCCGATTATGCGAACCGAATCAATAGACGTCATGGTGGTCAACGTCAAGGCTGCGTATAATGCCATTCTAGGCCGACCCAGCCTCTGCTCATTTCAGGCAGTTCCCCCTTCCTACCACCTAAAACTCAAATTCCCCACCGACCGTGGAGTCGGTGTCTTCTGGGTAACCATGAGTCTACACGGTCTTGCTATATGACCGCCGTAGGGGCCGGGGTATTCCCCCTTGATGAAGAAGAACTTCCACCCAAAAGAGACCAGTCCGAGTCGGAACTCGTGGACGAATTGGAATAGGTCTCCTTCGAGGCGAAAGACAAGTCTAAATGGTTTGCGTGAGCCGCTCCCTGTCCCCCGATCTTATATCAACCCTCATTGAGTGTATTCGTCGTAATATCGAACTCTTCGCATGGACCCCATCCGACATGCCCGAGATTTCTTATGACCTCATCATGCACAGACTGAGCATCCACCCGGGCTCCAAGGCGATCCAGCAGAAGCGATGTAGGTTCGCTCCCGAGAGGCAACAAGCAATGAAGGAGGAGGTCGAAAAATATCTATCCGCCCGGTTCATACAAGAGGTCAGCTATCCCGAGTGGCTGGCTAACGTCGTGATGGTGAAAAAGGCAAGCGAGAAGTGGAGGATCTGTATAGACTTCATGGACCTCAATAAGGCGTGCCCCAAAGATCTGTTCTATCTCCCAAGTATCGACACTCTGATCGATGCGACATCGGGTCACAAGATACTGACCATCATGGATGCCTTTTCGGGCTATAACCAGATCTGGATGTTCCCTCCGGACATCGCTAAGACATCCTTCATAACCGACCACGGTCTCTACTGCTACCGGGTCATGCTCTTCAGGCTAAAGAACTCTGGCGCTACCTACCAGAGGCTCGTCAATCAGTTCTTCAAAAAACAGATCGATCGGAACAAGGAGGTATACGTTGATGACATGCTCGTCAAGAGTCGCCGAGGGCAGGATCATGTGGCTGACCTCGAGGAAGCTTTTGGCGTCCTTCAGTTCCACAACATGAGGCTAAATCTCGCTGAGTGCGCCTTCGGCGTCTCTTCGAGAAAATTTCTCGGGTTCGTCGTCAGCCAGCGCGGCACAAAGGCAAACCCCGAGAAGATCTAGGCCATAATTGACATGGCCCTTCCTAGAAAAATAAAGGAAGTTCAACGGCACACGGGGCGACTAGCGGCCATTGGCCGCTTCGTCTCCAAGTCCGGAGAGAAATTGTTCCCCTTTTTCAAGGCCCTACGAAGGGGGGAAAGGCTTCGAATGGGGTGACTTTCAGCCGTAGGCGTTCGACCAATTGAAAGTCTACCTCACCAACCCTTCTCTTCTAAGCAAGCCTGAGCCAGAAGAATCCCTCCCCCTCTACCTATCGGCCTCAGAACATGCGCTCAGTGCCGTGTTAGTTAGAGAGGACGGGGTTCAGAAGCCACTCTACTATGTCAGCAATGTCCTGCTCGCGACCGAGACCCGTTACGCAAAGATGGAAAAGGTTGCCTACGCTCTGGTCATGACCGCCCGAAAGCTCCGTTCGTAATTCCAGGCCCACTCGATCCAGGTTCTCACGGACCAGCCTCTCAAGGTCGTCCTCCACAAGCCAGAGAATTTTGGCTGCTTAATCAATTGGTCGATCGAGCTGAGCTTGTACGTCATCAGCTACCAACCCAAAACGAATATCAAAGGGCAGGCCCTCGCCGAATTCATCACAGAGTGCACTGTTTCTAAGCCTTCCGAACTTTAGGAAGGGGAACCGATTTGGGAGGTTTATATCGACAGTTCATCCTACGAGGTTGGAAGTGGTGCAGACATCATACTCAGAGGCCCCGATGACTTCGTTCTCCAGTATTCCCTATGCTTGAACTTCCTCGCCTTCAACAACGAGGCGGAGTACGAAGCAAAGATCACAGGGCTCACATTAGCACATAAGGCAGGGGCAAGGAAAATCAGGGCCTTCAGCGACTCCCATCTTGTGGTCAACCAGATTACCGGGGAGTATGAGGCCCATGACACTCGGATGGTCCAATACTTGGCACTAGTCCAGCAACTCTTAACTGCCTTCGACTTCACCTCGGTAGAAAGGATTTTGAGAGAGAAAAATGCTCAAGTTGATTCTTTGTCCAACTCCTAGTCTTTCGAAGGCCTCGACCGCACCGTCTTAATCGAAGTTCTCCTGAAGCCTAGCATCAACTTTCCTAAGGTACCGTGCCTCGCTGTCGAGGCTCAGTCGGACACATGGATGGCTCCCATCAGAAAGTTTCTGACAGAGGGAAAACTTCCTGAGGATCGAGCCGAGGCGAGAAGGACTAGAATCCGCTAAAAAAGATTCACTATAATCCATGGGACACTCTTCAAATGATCCTACACTAAGGTGGATAGAAGACCTTATGACTTGACGCATGACTAGTTATATGATCCTACAACCGCACCACCCGACCCGATGTGTAGCATTTTTTTAACAGGGTCTGAACCCAATTCTCACGGGTTGGGTTTGGGTCCAATACTTATTATAAATTTTAAACTAGAATCATATCCGTTAATCAAACCAAAAAATATTGCAATATTGTATATATGTTATTTGTCACGCATGGAATAATAATTTCTAATCTCTATTATAAGTCATCTCATCCTTCAGAAAGAATGAAGGAGGAGAGAAAGGAGAGGAGAGAGGTGCGTGCATGGCTGCCTTAAAACACGAGCAAATCTTTTGCTCAAGTTCTCAAATCTTCACGTCCTGCCTCTCATCATTACTCTACACACCCACCCCCTCGATTCCCACGCCCTTCTCGAATTCCCCACAACAACTTCACTTCTCCACCGTCTCACCTCCCCCCACTCCTCAAAAATCCCACTTTTCCCCTCATACCCATCTTCCCCTCAGACCCCTATCCCCGAAACCCCAGACCTCCTCTTCCAAAGCCTCGCCTAAGAAGGATGGAAAAACGATACATGAAGTGCGGCGACTCCGACCACCTGGCAGTCGACTGCCGTAAAAGCGGATTCCACTGCTTCAACTGCCAAAAATTCGGCCACCGGGTTCGTGACTGTCCTCTCCACAACCGAAGGGATTCTTTGACCATTGAGGTCTCTCACAACTCAGAAATCGCCTCTGCTCTCCCAGGGTTACATGCAAGCGCCTTCCTACACCTCATCAACCCCCGGACTCGCCCTGATGCCGCGACAGTTGAAAGTGCTTTGAACTTTGCTTGGAGGACGCAAGGAGGTTGGTGGGTAGTGAAGATGGTCAGTAAGGCGGTGTTCCACGTGCAATTCCCCACCGAAGAAGAGGCAAAGAAGGCTATCGCTGATGGTGTCTTCCAATTTTCAGGTTTCAGTGCAACTTTTTCACCATGGTCGATGGACTATAGTGCCAAGCTCAGCCCTGCTTCATTTGGATTAATGTGCCGCTACTCCCCTTCCACTTGTGGAACCAGACCTCTCTAGAACAGCTGGTTCAACCCTTTGGCAAACTCATCACCTTGAGCGGTGACATGAAGAATGTTGTCTCTAGAGATCAGGCACTCGTCCTCATTGAAGTTGAAGATGTTAGCCTCATCCCTAAGAACCTTGTCACGCCCTGCTTCCCAAAAAATACGGAATACAAGTGCGTGACAAAGCCCAGTGAATGATTTTCATCATTCATGAATTGTAGGATCGACTCAGCATCATAACAAGAATATAACAAAATGTACACAACCACGCATGCATGAATAATTTATTAAGCAACAGAAAACAATTGAAACCAAATAATAATATCTCAATGGTTTTCAAATCTGGAACAAAAGATAAATACTCGGGAACATAAGCCCGTTACAAGTTTTTAAGTAGCAAGAAATAAATAACTCAAAAAACCAAAATATCTAAGCAAGTCCTTACTCCAAGCGAAGCCTAGAATGTCTGCTCACCAATTCCAGTGGGCAACATGTCTCCAAGGTCTGTATATATAAATATGAAAAAGGGGAAAAAATAGGGAAAACAAGATAAACGCTCTTAGTGCAAGTTAAGGCCACAAATAGTAAAACCAGTATAAGAAATATGGAACAAGATTTGAAATCAAGAATGTAATAGGGATGCAACAAGTAGTGTGGATTCAAAAAATTAGCTAGCAAGAAAGACAACTCGGGTGACGAGATTTGGTAACAAATACTAGTAATAGAACAAGTGTAGTAACATATAATGGTATCAAGCATCAAGTAACAAGTATCACGTACGAGTGTCGAGTGACAAGTAACAAGTCTCAAGTGTCAAGTACAAGTATCAAGTAAGCATGTATCGTGTTCAAGTATCATGTATTAAGTTTTGTAGTTATTACTATCTAGGTAGCACTTCATGCATCCAAACTTTTACTACATGGTTGCTACATACAATCAGTTACGTTTAGGCCTAGTAATGGAGTTTATAGGGCAGTGTACTCAGGTATCAAGTATCATGCAAGCCATGCTCATGAATTGGGTAATCATATAACTAGTCATATGTCAAGTCATAACAAGACAAGTCATGAATCATATATATACTAGTTCATGAATCAAATAATATACTAGTTCATAAATTGATTAATAATATAATAGTTCATGAATCAGATAATATACTAGTTCATGAATTGGATAATAATATACTATTTCATGAGGCATGTATCAAGTGGAAAACATGGGCCCCCTTCAGAGTATACTTACATATATTGTCCACTACTATGGTCTTTTCCTTAAACCCCGGCTTATTATTTATTATTATCAACAAGCAAGCATGAGAGTCTGCGAAACAAGTCAAGTATACATAATCAAGAACATGGAACGAGTCTAAGCTAGGTAGGATACAAGTTTGAGGGTCAAAACAAATCAAAATATCAAGAACAACGAAAATCTCAAATCCAGACAACACGACGTTGCTGTACCAAAACTGCGATTTCCGTTGCTACAAGATAGCAAATGTGGATCCGTCAGAAGGTCTAGAAACTAGACTCCTGCTCGGTTCCAACGCATATAATTAAGGTACATAAAAGTTGTGGTAACATGTGTCAAAATAGTAAACTATACAGCGTGTTCAGCCAGAATTTGTGAATCTGAGTTTATACATATGAAATAGGGTTGAAAAATTATTAATTAATTCTGAGAAAATTAAGAAATGTTCTCTAGGGTGTCCAGTAATAGAATGCAAAATTTCAAGTCAATTACTTATTAGTAGCATAGTTAAAATAACTGCAAACTAAAAAGCTGCAGCAGTTTTTGTGAATCTACGACTACTGACACAGCAGCAGTAAAACTGCGATATCTCTCAGACCGTAACTCAGAATCGAAAATTCTGGATCTTATTGAAAACTATAAATTTAGGGCTACATTTCATATTCAAGGCTTAAGTTCAGATTTTGGTTTTATAGGGGTCTAAACAGCAAGTAAAGACAAGAATAGCAGCAAGTGTGATTTTCTTTTATATACAAGTTGCATGATAAATGACTATTATGAGTCTAGATTAGTGTGTGATACAAATACGGATGTATTGGGGATCAAATCAGAAAGTCACATGTATTTCTCAACTCAAAAGAATGTAAGATCATCACAACACACGTCTACAAGTCAAGGGGTTCATGTTCAAATAATTAGGAGATAAAAAGGGTCCAACTAGTTTTGTAAATATATCAACGAAGGGTTGTGACTCTTAAGATTATGGAATCGATGAGGAATAATTTAAGATCAACAACGATGAGACATGGAGCAGTCACAACTACTATCTATTTGTAGTATTTTTAATTAAACGCTTATACTAGAACAATAATTTGTACAAGAAGAATACTTGCCTTGGGGGTGTAGACGATGAATCCGACGAAAGAATAATAGGATCGGAATCCCGGTGACACGACGACAAGCAATGATCACGATGATCACGATCGGGCACGGATCTCGATGATCAAGGTGAAGATCAAGCGAATCCGACGGTCGAGATCGAACATAAAACATATAAGAATTAGATGAGTACCAAAAGGAGTAAATATACCATGATTGAAAATTTGATGAATGAGAACAAAAAGTGGATCAAATGTTTAACTCACCAAGTAGAAGACGAACAAGACGATCAAGGGCCGAGATCAAGTGTGATCGGTCGATCTGACGGCTGAGATCGAAGATCAAGATCAAGATGATGATCACGATCACGATGATCAAAAGAGATCCAATGGTCGAGATCAAGATCTTGATGGTGATGATGATCGATGCAAATCCAACGGTCAAGATCCACGGATCAAGAAGCGATCGACGGCTTAGATTGATCATATCGGGATGGAGATGATAATGGCTCAGATCTTGATCAGATCGGACGGCCCACATTACACTAGATAAAAAGCAACCCAGATCCAACCTCACACCAAAACAGCAAACACCAAGAAGAAATCCCAATCACGATGGCGATCGAACGGTCGAGATTCAATCAATTAACCTTCTCCTTCCTTCTTCTTCTTCACAGTGAGAGAGAGAGAGTGTTGGCAGAAGAGGAGACGGCGACCATGGCAACGGCGGTGGGCGACTACGGCGGCGCGGTGGTGCTCGACGACGGTAGGGAAAGTGGTGGAACACGGTGGTGCGATGTCAACTAGGGGCAGCCGACGGAGACAGAGGACCAAGGTGGCGTGACTGGCCATCGTCGGAGGGGATGAAGCTAGGGAGGGTTGCGCCGGGGCACTGACGCTGCTGGCGATGCTGGCATCGTGACTGGACGGTGCATCGAGGCTGCTGGTGGCGTCTGTTGCTGTTGTCGACTCTAACTGGGGTTGGCGATGTGAGCAACGCAGCCAGGGGGATGCGTAGCATGGCAGTCGAGGGTAAGGGGTTACTGCGGTGACGAGGGCAGAGCGCAGGGGAGAAGTGCAGGAGATAGGTTGCGGGATGGAGAAGGATGACAGGATGGAGGGGGGAAGATGAATAGTTAGAGGGTAGGGGGGTTGGCGGCTACAGGGTTGAACAATAGGGGGGTTTAATAGGGTTAGGGTTAAGGTAGTAGGGTAGGTTTATATAGAATGGGTTATTGGGTTTGGGTTATCAGGTATTGGGTATGGGCATTAAAATAGATCCAATAGGAGTTAATAGGATTTGGTTTTTTGGGGTTCAAAATCCAGTAGGTGAACAATTATGATAACCAATAAAATATAATCTATAATAAAATGTACTTTGCATTACAATATAAAATTTATTTGAATACTACAAATACAATTAACAACATTAATAGATTTTTACTTTATCAATTCAGGGTAATAATAATAATATCAATAATAACAATAAAATAATAATAAGATAAGAATAAAAGTAATAATAATAATACTAATAACAATAATAATAATAACAACATAAATAGGGTTTGTATTACAATATGAGAATCATAGTGAATAGTTACAAATAAAATTATTGATTAAAAATAAACTTTAATAAGAGGTTCGACAATACATTTTAAGAAAGAATTTGAAAGTGGGAAAATAATTTACAAAAATTTAAAATACCAAAAATGCACAGAAAATACAGAATTGGGGAAACAGGGGTTACAAACATCCTCGTCAACTACAGAGTACCTTGGACCCAAGAGCTCCAGATTCATGAGGTCCCCGTTCTTATTCTCGGCAGCCCTATTCCATCAGATGATGTTGAGCTTTTTACCTCCGGCTCCGGCTCATCCACCTCTTTTTTGCATCGTAGGGACTCACCGACGGAGAAACAGGACGGCAGCAGTCAGTCACAAAATCAGGAAATCGTTGGAGCTGTTGAGGGAAAGGCGCATATCTCGGATGCGAATCTTTTAGTTAGAGGATCTGCAGCGCAATCATCGCTCCCCCAAAATTTTGCCACCTTTGATGGAAAGTTCCTTAATATATCAGGCATGGCTGATTCCTCTGCAGAAGATTCGAAAATGGTTCCCAAACCCCCCCCAAAAGCAGGATGCAGCTGATCCTGTGGGGACCAACCTGGATGAAAATATTGCTATCAACGCCCCACCCGTAATTGATATCCCCTCAGATTCCCCTAAGGGCAATTTGGGGATTGCCTCTGGTGCTGCCAACAATGACCCTGACAGCTCTTCTAGCTCACACGACATCCCCCCAGAATAAGAGATTCGGCAGATGGTTTGGAAGGGAAAAATAGTGCATATCCCCCTGTCTCTTTACAAGGAAATTTAACCTTCTGTTGAGCACGCCCTCGAAAGTTCTGTGGCTAAGCGTGTAGGTAAATCTGAAGCTCCCAAGACTATGCAATTCAGCGCTGGCACCAAGAGAATGTGTGCTTCCAGCTTCTGCACTAAGTCTCTAATCCCCAGGTACCGCAGACTTATCTCATCTTCTACCTCAGACTCTGCACCCCCAGGCTTTAACGAAGGCAGTAGAAAACGACGGAAGCATTGCCGCTCAGCTTCCAAGATTTCCTCCTTCCTCCACCAGACCCTTCATGCACCACCTGAGGGCCTCCGCCAAGTCAGCCTCCCACCATAAGACCGAAGGTACCTCATCTTCGATGCTTTCAGTTACCAATGCCACAATCCTTTTGCTTTACTTTCTAGTGAGGACATTCTCGAGGTAGCTGAATCTATAAGAGTGGAGGCTTTGGGGCCACACTCGGTTGATAAGATCAAGAAAATTGCAGCGGTTACTGTTGATCCTCCAGATCAACAGCAGCAGCTCAATTGAGTGCTTGCAATTATTGAACCTTGCTTTGTCATGTTTTTGCTGTGTGCTCTAATTATTTCAATAAAGATTGGTAGCTAGAATGTTCGTGGGCTGGGCAATCCCAACAAATGTGCCCTGATCAAAGACGGTATTCAGAATGCTAAGATTTCTTTGGTCTGCCTTCAAAAATCCAAACTTTCTAAGCCCACCAACCGCAAGCTTTCTTCCATTGGGGGAAATTTTCTCACAAACTGGAAATATCTCGACGCTATTGAAAGCTGTGGTGGTATTCTCATTGGTTGGAATGACAACATTTTAGACTGCTTCTATTGTACAATTGACATCTTCTCCTTATCCTTATCCTTCCGCACTAGAGCAACTGGAGCCGAGTGGTCACTCACATCTGTCTATGCATCATTTGAATTGGATGACAGAGAGCTCTGCTTTCGGGAGATTACCCTGTGTAGAAGACTCTTATGTGATGCTTGGGTCATATGTGGAGATTTTAATGCAACCATCTCTAATTCTGAAAGGAATGGTGGCCTTAGTTCGAGCAGAGATATGAAAGACATCAGGAGCTGGATTCAACAACTTCACCTCAGCGATCTCTCCCTTGCTGGTTGTAACGCCCCGAATTCCAAAATACACTGAATTCGAGATTCCACAGGATCTTTACAATTCATTTAGTACAATTTTACAAGGAATTTAAAACTTTTCACTTTACATCAGAGTTTACATGAAAACTTTACACTTTACAATGTACAGCGGAAGCAAATTTACAACATTTAAATAAGGTACAACAACATTGATTAATATTTAAGCATCTGTTCCTCTTTAATCTTTATCATGTCATTTACCCTGCATACAAAACTGTGGGTACGTCAGTTTATTCAACCGACGAACATTATACACGGCCATCCTCTCTATGCCGGAAATAGTATAACTAATTTTCCATATTTAACAAACACAAACTTGTCACATATCAAACTAAAGGGAATACCCTAATGATGTCGTGTTGTGATTGTGCACTTAGTCCATAATGCAGTTGTTTATATTATATGACACTAATGCACGCTTGTTCGGATTCTATGCATCCCATACTACATAGGTCCGAGGGCAAGCCCTTAATCGTTCTTCATCTTGTAGAGTTCAATCCCCCGTCATGAATTAATATACTACTGTAACTACGGTAAGTATCCTAGATGTTTTCTGACATACGAACTCATGTCTAGGTGCCCTGGAAGGAGTCCCAACGCACTGACACATGACTCATCATGCAGGCATCCAGTGGTAACTCAGCTCCTACCATAGACATGACACCACCTGCAGTCGTCCAACACCCCATGAGCGTGGCCACCGGGACGGTACTCTGGAGCAGTATCCACGCCCTATCATGACTCATCATGGGACATCTTGGGATACGCTCCCGCCGCCAATCCAATGGTCTTCATACTCAATGTTTTTCTCTTACTTTCATCACATCTTCACTATGTAACTAATCCTTAATTCTAATGAAATCATGACCAAAATCAAAGCTCTAGAGTTAGCCCTCTCACTACTACCGGTCTTATTTCTTTCATTTCACAATGACCCAAACCTGGTCTTTTCAATGTCAATAATCATGATTCATCATTTTTCACTTGCCGGTGTGAGTTTTGGCTACACTCTAATTTTCAATTTCAATTCATAGATTCACATGTTGAGTTGTCATACTCAAAAAATATTTCCGTTTTTCCAATCATGATTTCTAAATTATTCAATAGTCCATAACTATATATGGAATTCAATTATTCATCATGTGATTCATGAAATATTATTTTCACGTTAAAAACCACATCACTAGTTATATGATCAAAGATGAATATTTACACTTCATAATTTATCACACTATTCTCCAATGAGAATAATTCACATCACTTCACATAATTCCTTTCTCATTCATATTTCTTTTCTAATATTCCATTTCAAGTCCTTTTGCAAGGTACAATTTTCATAAAAAAATGCAAGTGTAGAGCCATAGTTCTATATTATACTTTTGGTCTCAAAATATACTCTATTTCATTTAAATAATTCCCAATTTATTTTTCATAAATCCCACATATTTTTGGGATAATAATCATATTTTTTTCATAATTTTCCAATCATCAAAACCCCCCAAAAAATTATTTTTTCCCACAACACAACACAGCTGAGACCAAGGATCGAACCAGCGACCACAGGGAAACCAACCGAAGGCACAGGCCACTAGGCCGAACGCACTATGCGTTAGAAAGGGGAGCTGAGCATTAAGTGCTCTCGGCTGAACCTTATTATTTTTTAAATGTTCGAAACAAAAATATATGGTGTCAACGGGATTCGATCCCTCAACCTCTGAGAATAATTAACACAAATTAACACAAATATATGGTGTCAACGGGAATAATTAACACAAGAATAACTAGTCTAGGGGGGGTATTTATGATAAAAATTTAGGAAAATGGAAGGCTACGATTGAAGTAGGAGTTAGGATTAAAAGGCTAGGATTCAAGGAGGAGTTACAATAACCAACCATGATCAAGTAACCACCACCCATGATTCCAATTGAAATTTTCATTTTCCCTCCTTGGATTGCAACCGGCCATACACAAAGGTGCAATTTGCACGTGCACGTGCATGCAATTGTCTCCCAAAATTTGTACATTATATTTTACATAAAAATAATCTTTAAAATGTATTCTACATTACAAGTTGTAAAAATAAAAATAGTTCATGGGCTTTAGTTTATGGCCCAAAATAATAATAAAAATATAACAAATAAATTAGATTTGGGATTTTTAAAAGAAAGGCTTTTGTCTATTTGAAAAAGGGCTTTATATAAAAATAATTAAAGAGCACATATTTAAACATCCATACTCATCATAATGAAAATAATTATAAGATTTAATTCTACCAAAAATATTGCACGTGCACACTACGTGCAAAATAAAATAATTTTCATTAAATGAAAAATCGGGGCATTACAACACTCCCTCCTTAGAATTGTTCCGTCCCCAGAACTACAGTCAAGAGCGAGAAACAAAACACAAACAACAAGCACAAGAATACCAAATACAAAATACAAATCAAGCAAAAAGCTCAGGATAATCCTTCAACATCCTCTCCTCAGACTCCTAAGTAGCCTCTTCAACCAAATGGTTTCTTCAGACTACCTTGACCATCGGTATCGTCTTATTCATCAAGACTTTCTCTCGACGATCAACAATCTCGACAGGAGACTCGATGTAATTCAGATCCAACTGCAAACCTTCCGGCACTTCAGGCAAATGATGACTCGGATCTGGAATATAACCTCTTAGCATAGACACACGAAAGACATTGTGCACCTGAGATAACTCTTCCGGTAATTCAAGCCGGTAAGCAGTTTTCCCTATCCTTTTCAATATCTTGTACGAGCCTATAAACCTCGGGGCTAACTTCCCGCCTTTGTCAAATCGAATCACACCTTTACTGGGCGATACTTTCAGAAAGATGAAGTCACCGACCTCAAATTCAAGGTCCCTTCTCCGGTTGTCTGCATAGCTTTTCTGCCTGCTCTGAGCCTCTACCAACCTTTTCCTGATCAGATCAATCTTCTCAGAGGTTTGTTGTACAAGCTCAGGACTAAACAATTGACGCTCCCCAACTTCAAACAAACAAACAGGTGTCCTGCACTTCCTGCCATACAAAGCTTCGTACGGCGCCATCCCAATACTGGTCTGAAAACTGTTGTTGTAGGCAAACTCTGCCAAGGGTAAATGCCTTTTCCAACTGCCTCCAAAGTCTAGTACACAACACCGAAGCATATCCTCAAGAATACGGTTGACTCTCTCGGTCTACCCATCGGTCTGCGGATGAAAAGCAGTGCTGAAATCCGTCTTGGTACCCAAAGCTGTCTGAAGACTCCTCCAGAAATGCGAAGTAAACCGCGCATCTCGATCAGACACAATAGTTGACGGAACACCATGAAGCCGGACAATCTCGCCAACATACAACTCAGCTAATTTGTCCATCGAAGCAGTGAGTTTCATCGCCAAAAAGTGAGCGGACTTGGTTAGTCGATCAACTATAACCCAAATCACATCATTGCCTTTAGAACTTTTGGGCAATCCCGTAATGAAATCCATACTGATATTATCCCACTTCCATTCCAGAATAGGTAACGGCTGTAATAGACCTCCGGATCTCTGATTTTCGTCTTTGACTTACCGACAAACCTCACACTTCGCCACAAATTCAGCCACATCCCACTTCAAACCTGACCACCAGAAATGCGGTTTGATATCTCTGTACATCTTAGTACTCCCAGGATGTACCGACAAAAGAGTAGCATGCGCTTTCTGAAGAATACTCTCTTTCAGGTCCGCCTGATTCGGAACACATAGCCTCTCTCCAAACCACAGCACTCCATCCTTGATTTGAAATCCGGGCAACCTGCCAGCATTAACCTGCTCCTTCATCTCTAAAATATCAGCATCAATCTCCTGACTTGCAATGATCCTTCCATTCAAAGTAGACAGAAGCCTCAACTGAGCTAAAGATGCTCCCAATCCTTGCAAGACAACTTCAATACCTGCTCGGTCCAATTCCTCAATCAGATGCTTCTGAGTTGTAATCAAACTGGATAAACTGCTCTTGCGACTAAGTGCATCCGCAACAACATTAGCTTTCCCAAGATGATACTTGATCTCAGGTCGCATGTCCTCAAGCACTTCCAACCAACTCCGCTGCCTCAAATTCAGATCCTTCTGCTGATATATGTACTTCAAACTCTTGTGGTCCGTGTACATGTTCAATTTCTCACCGTACACGTAGTGTCTCCATTGCATCAGGACAAAGATATTCGCAGCCAGCTCCAGATCATGAGTCGGGTAATTCTTCTCATGCGGTCTTAGTTGCCTAGATCCATAAGCGATTACTCTTCCCTCTTGCATTAGGACACAACCAAGCCCACGATGTGAAGCATCGCTATAAACATCATACTCAACACCTGCTCTAGGCAAAGCCAAAATAGGTGCAGTAGTCAGCTTCTCTTTCAACTCCTGAAACCTCGCCTCACATTGCTCAGTCCACTTGAAGTTCACATTCTTCTTGGTCAA
Source organism: Hemerocallis citrina (assembly GCA_017893485.1). Classification (NCBI taxonomy): domain Eukaryota; kingdom Viridiplantae; phylum Streptophyta; class Magnoliopsida; order Asparagales; family Asphodelaceae; genus Hemerocallis; species Hemerocallis citrina. The sequence goes on along the minus strand of CM030359.1, from coordinate 227,110,863 downwards.
ACTAGTAAGCGGTACAGCTAACTGAGCATAACCTTGAATGAATCTCCTGTAGTATCCAGTCATTCCAAGAAAACTTCTGACTTTCTTTACTGTAGCAGGCCTAGCCCAATCTCTCACTGCCTCTATCTTCTGAGGGTCAGTTGCCACTCCCTCCTTAGAAAGGATGTGAGCTAGGAATGCCACTTCAGATTTCCAGAAATCATACTTGGATAGCTTGGCATACAACTCCTGCTCTTCCAGCTTCTTCAAAACTGCTGCCAGATGCTCAGTGTGCTCCTCCTCTGACTTGGAGTACACGAGGATATCGTCGATAAACACCACGATGAAAGAATCAATGAACGGCCTCAGAACTCTGTTCATCAAATCCATGAAGATTGCGGGTGCATTCGTCACTCCAAATGGCATAACTAAGAATTCGTAATGCCCATGTCGAGTTCTAAATGCAGTCTTGTGCACATCTTCGGCTTTCACTCGAACTTGGTGATATCCTGATCGAAGATCTATTTTGGAGAAAACAGCTGCTCCTTGTAAACGATCGAACAAGTCATCAATTCGGGGAATAGGATACTTATTCTGAACAGTGACCTTATTCAGCTCTCGGTAATCGATACACATTCTCATCGATCCATCCTTCTTCTTTACCAAAAGCACTGGTGCTCCCCAAGATGATGCACTAGGTTGAATAAAGCCTTTCTCGAACAGTTCCTCAATCTGCCGTTTCACCTCATCTTGTTCCACTGGAGCCATCCTATACGGTGCCTTAGAAATGGGTGCACTTCCCAGTTGAACAGTGATGCTGAACTCTACATCACGATGTGGGGGTAACCCAGGAAAATCATCCAAGAACACAGTCGGATAGTCCCAAACCACAGGAATTCCTTGCACTTCCACAGGAATCTCTTCCTTGCAGATAGCTGCCACCAGCCTAGAATGCTTCTTCTTCCCTTGGAAAGTGACTTCAGCTCCACCTGGGGCCTTCACTGTTACCGTCTTGGTCTTGCACTCGATGCTTGCACTGTACACCGACATCCAATCAATGCCAATGATAACATCGACTCCCAAGATAGTCAGCTCGATTAGATCAATCCCAAAGCCTCTGTCCCCAATGACAATCTCGCAATCCGCATAGTACCGATCAGTGGTTAAAGTTTTCCCTGATGGAGTAGCTACTGCTAAGTCTTACCTAGAAAAATCTTCGGTTCAACTCCCAACACTTTAGCAAATTTAGGAGAAACAAAAGTATGAGAGAATCCAATATCGAACAACACAACAGCTTTCATTCCATTTAAATAAAGTTCCCCTGTTACATAATACACACTCATTACGTAACAGTTCACTAAATAACGGGAAAAAGAAATAACATAAACCTCTAAACATCCGCCCTCGTACTAGTGATGATATGATCTACCTCATCAGCATCAGCTTCCGTCAAGGAAAATACTCGCCCTGGTTGGTACGGTCTCTTCCCAGTCTGCTGCATTGGTGCATTGCGATTACCATTCCGTGGCTTGGGACATTGAGATTTGTAATGTCCCGTCTCACCACAGTTGAAGCAAGTTACCGCAGGAGGTCTTACCACATTGTTCCCAGGTCCTCCAGCCATACTAATAGCGTTCGTCCCTGTCAGTTTGAACCTTTGTGCAGATGGTTGACCCTTGAAATTCCCAGAATTGGCGGGCTTCTTTCCAGACTGCCAGTTGTTCCTCCGATTCTGAACAACATGAAACTGCTCCATGTCTGCTTCAGTGGCTGCTGCTCTCATGACCAACTTGTCGAATCTTCTGATACCAAGAGGTATCATCCGGGACCTCAAGCTCGGCCTCAATCCATGCTCGAACTTACGAGCCTTCTTAGCCTCATCCATCACTAGTTTCGGAGCATACCTAGAGAGCTGAGTAAATTTGGTCTCGTACTCCCTAACTGACATGCCACCTTGCTGTAGTGACAGAAACTCCATAGCTTTCTTCTCTTAGACGTCGGAGGGGAAGTAGTGACTGCGAAATTCTTCCAGAAATTCCTCGCAGCCAAGAACTATGCCACCCATTGTCCTCTTCATCGACTGCCACCACACAGCCGCGTCCTTCTCAAGTTGCAGAGTCGCCAACTTCACCTTACTACCCTCAGGGGTCTCCAGCACTTCAAAGATCGTCTCTACTTGACGAATCCAGTTGTCAGCCGCATCAGGGTCTGACTTCCCTTCGAACACAGATGGTTTCATCCGTTTGAACGATTCCACTAGTTTAATCGCTTCGGGCACCGGATTCGCAGGTCCCCTTCCTTGGTTCTGATTCACGGCCACGGCGTTGAGCATCTGATAGACCCTCGCAAGTTCCGTTTCCAAATCCAGACCTTTCCCGTTTCTAGCTCCTCTTCTAGCCATATTCTGATGCAAAAGATCCATTAAATTCGAAGTATAAGACATGAATTTTAAATCAACTTGCATTTCATTGAATTCCAAACTTTATACATTCGAATTGAAAAACATTTCTTGACATCAGAATGAAAACAGTAGAAGCTACAAGAGTCTAACTCCTACGGTTCCTCTTCGCTTCTCGAAGTTCTCCCCGTAGTTCATCAACTTCTTCCTTCAGCACATCGGTCAGATTCTTCCTCTTCTCGAGTTCCCATACCCGATGACTGAGAACTGCAAAGTCGCCCTTACGCTTTTCCAATTGAGCCTCCAATAATCCGACTCTCTCCCGCAGTGTTTCTACCTGCCTCTGAAGAGATATCACAAGACTATTCGGAACTGGTTCTTCTTCTTCGCCAGAAGAGTTGTCAGATCAATCCGGAGGTGGGGTAATCTCTCGGGATTTAGGCCATTCTTTCCCGTCAGAATCTGCTTGCCCTGGGTAGTACTCTTCCTCGGAATCTGCTTGTCTAGGATGGTACTCTTCCTCGATGATATGTCAGTCATCGTCTCCAGCAGGGTCGAAGTGATCAGTCATCTTAGAAATAGGGAGGAAGAAGCATAAGTCATAGAGCAACACAAATGTAAGTCACTTACATTTAAATCTCTAGACTCAAACACACACTCTAATGTCCACTTCTAGGGTGTCGTTCCTTATAAATTTGTACAAGTGTGAAGCGTGGCGTTGATACCACTCTGTAACGCCCCGAATTCCAAAATACACTGAATTCGAGATTCCACAGGATCTTTACACTTCATTTAGTACAATTTTACAAGGAATTTAAAACTTTTCACTTTACATCATAGTTTATATGAAAACTTTACACTTTACATTGTACAGCGGAAGCAAATTTACAACATTTAAATAAGGTTCAAGAACATTGATTAATCTTTACGCATCTGTTCCTCTTTAATCTTTATCATGTCATTTACCCTGCATACAAAGCTGTGGGTACGTCAGTTTATTCAACCGATGAACATTATACATGGCCATCCTCTCTATGCCGGAAATAGTATAACTAATTTTCCATATTTAACAAATACAAACTTGTCACATATTAAACTAAAGGGAATACCCTAATGATGTCGTGTTGTGATTGTGCACTTAGTCCTTAATGCAGTTGTTTATATTATATGACACTAATGCACGCTTGTTCGGATTCTATGCATCCCATACTACATAGGTCCGAGGGCAAGCCCTTAATCGTTCTTCATCTTGTATGGTTCAATCCCTCGTCATGACTTAATCTACTACTGTAACTACGGTAAGTATCCTAGATGTTTTCTGACATACGAACTCATGTCTAGGCGGCCTGGTGGGAGTCCCAACGCACTGACCCATGACTCATCATGTAGGCATCCTGTGGTAACTCAGATCTTACCATAGACATGACACCACCCGCAGTCGTCCAACACCCCACGAGCGTCGCCACCGGGACGGTACTCTAGAGCAGTATCCACGCCCTATCATGACTCATCATGGGACATCTTGGGATACGCTCTCGCCGCCAATCCAATGGCCTTCATACTCAATGTTTTTCTCTTACTTTCATCACATCTTCACTATGTAACTAATCCTTAATTCTAATGAAATCATGACCAAAATCAAAGCTCTAGAGTTAGCCCTCTCACTACTACCGGTCTTATTTATTTCATTTCACAATGACCCAAACCTGGTCTTTTCAATGTCAATAATCATGATTCATCATTTTTCACTTGCCGGTGTGAGTTTTGGCTACACTCTAATTTTCAATTTCAATTCATAGATTCACATGTTGAGTTGTCGTACTCAAAAAATATTTCCCTTTTCCAATCATGATTTCTAAATTATTCAATAGTCCATAACTATATATGGAATTCAATTATTCATCATGTAATTCATGAAATATTATTTTCACGTTAAAAACCACATCACTAGTTATATGATCAAAGATGAATATTTACACTTCATAATTTGTCACACTATTCTCCAATGAGAATAATTCACATCACTTCACATAATTCCTTTCTCATTCATATTTCCTTTCTAATATTCCATTTCAAGTCCTTTTGCAAGGTACAATTTTCATAAAAAAATGCAAGTGTAGAACCATAGTTCTATATTATACTTTTGGTCTCAAAATATACTCTATTTCATTTAAATAATTCCCAATTTATTTTTCATAAATCCCACATATTTTTAGAATAATAATCATATTTTTTTCATAATTTTCCAATCATCAAAACCCCCAAAAAAATTATTTTTTTCCACAACACAGCACAGCCGAGATCAAGGATCGAACCAGCTACCACAGGGAAACCAACCGAAGGCACAGGCCACTAGGCCGAACGCACTATGCGTTAGAAAGGGGAGCTGAGCATTAAGTGCTCTCGGCTGAACCTTATTATTTTTTAGATGTTCGAAACAAAAATATATGGTGTCAACGGGATTCGATCCCTCAACCTCTGAGAAACCCCCGCATATACTGTAGCGATTAAGAGCATTCCGACCACTCGAGCTATAGGCTCGGGTTGTCATAGTGCAATTCGAATTCCAATTAAATCAACCCTCTTTGTTTAGTAAAACATTTCGATGTTCATCAAGTTCTCATTTCATTTTGCCCTTACTAACATGTTGTAAAAATTCCAGATTAATTATTTTCATCATAAATTATACTCCAGTATATAAAAATAATTTTTTCAATAATTAAATATATTTTTCCCAATAATTAACACATATCTACCATACAATATGGTTAAATTTATATACTACTACTAACACATTTCTTTTTCGACATTTCTTATCTAATTTGAATTTCACTAATCTCTACATTAATTTCTGTTTTTATTCATTTCACAAACACACCAATTACATTCTAATTCATTCATTACAACGTTATCACGAAAGTCCATTTAAGCACATAAAGCGACATTGTCAATCTACTAATTCTTGCATATAATTTTTAATGTTAATAATGAAGTTTTCTTCAAATAATTCATGGCTATAATCAATTCGCACACAACTTAAATTTTAATAATAGAACCACACACAATTGCATATCAACATTTCAATCAATCAATAGGTCATTTTTCCAAATAAATGTGTTCTCTTATTAATCATTTTCATGCATCATTCTTTTAATTCAAATCTAGCATGCTTCCTAATTAGAAATATGAAAAATTTACCCACCTTGATTGGAGAGAAGTACAAATAGCAACACCTCCTAAACAAATGTCCTTGCCAAAAGTGCGGTCCTCCTCCTCGTCGATGCACACACTAGCCTCCAAGATGCAACCCGAGCACTCCCTATTGATGCCGGCCTCTCCTTGATGATACAAGCACGAACTCCCCACACACACCCTCAATCTTTTAACTCACTTGCTATATTACTAATAATGTATTTTAACTATAGGTTTGGAGGAATAATTAGCACAAGAATAACTAGGCTAGGGAGGGTATTTATACTAAAAATTTAGGAAAATGGAAGGATAAGAATAAACTAGGAGTTAGGATTAAAAGGCTAGGATTCAAGGTGGAGTTACAATAACCAACCATGATCAAGTAACCACCACCCATGATTCCAATTGAAAATTTCATTTTCCCTCCTTGGATTGCAACTGGCCATACACAAAGGTGCAATTTGCACGTGCACGTGCATGCAATTGTCTCCAAAAATTTGTACATTATATTTTACATAAAAATAATCTTTAAAATGTATTCTACATTACAAGTTGTAAAAATAAAAATAGTTCATGGGCTTTAGTTTATGGCCCAAAATAATATTAAAAATATAACAAATAAATTAGATTTGGGATTTTTAAAAGAAAGGCTTTTGTCTATTTGAAAAAGGGCTTTATATAAAAATAATTAAAGAGCACATATTTAAACATCCATACTCATCATAATGAAAATAATTATAAGATTTAATTCTACCAAAAATATTGCACGTGCACACTACGTGCAAAATAAAATAATTTTCATTAAATGAAAAATCGGGGCATTACACTGGTAGGAAGTTCACTTGGTCTAATCTCTGAGCAAAGTCTGCACTTGCTAAATTGGATAGATTTCTCATCACAAGTCAATTTGATCAACTATTCCCTAATTGCCTCCAGCATTCCCTCCCGCGCATTGCCTCCGACCACTGCCCCCTTATTCTTGATTCACAAGCTATTACTCCCAGAATCCATTACTTCAAATTTGAAAAGGCCTGGACCTCCCATTCAGGCTTCACTCCTGCTGTTGCTTCTTGGTGGTCTAGCTTCTCTTGCTCAGGCTCTTCGGTTGACATCTTTGCCACCAAACTTGCGCTGCTAAAGAGACGGATCAAACGTTGGCGTAATGAGGAGTTCGGCCACATTCGTATTCGCAAAAAGTCCCTCCTAGATAAAATTCACAGTTTGGAAATCTTGGCTGACTCACAACCCCTTGATCATATGCAAGCAAGCGAGCTCTCTGCAGCCCATAAGGATTACCGGTCTCTGATTCAGGCGGAGGTTGTTGTGCAATCTAGATACCTAATTAAATAGATAAACTAGACACAAATTAAAAACCTCGCAAGTGCACGAATCGTTTATAGAAACGTAGTAATAGCAAGGGTCGATCCCACAGAGATTGTAGAAATTAACTTACTAATCAATAAAATAGAAAATAGAATCTGAAAGTGTTGATCTAAAAGTCTAAGGAAATGAAAGGATAAAAATCTAAATTAAATAGCATCACAAATTGAGTCACGAATATCTATTAAAGTAGTTGGGCATTGATTTCCACCTATAGTCAATAATGCTAAGTGTATACTACTCCAGTTACTCATGTTTGTTCCTCTAAGGGCATGGTATCTACTCCTTAAAGTTAATGTTTCCCTAGGCCAAGAATTAGGCATGGTATCTACTCTAATTCGTTTCTTTCCTTAAGTATTTAGCATGGTATCTACTAAGTTGCACTTGAAGAAAGCATATGAACAATGGAAATGAACAAACACTTGAAGTTCTAGAAATTGGTATCAGATCTAGATCCTTCAAGTTGATTGAACCAGGAACCCCTAAAGATTCCCTTGTTACAAGTTACGAACACGAGATACGGGTCGTCTCAATATGCTCATATAACAGATTCAGATCTACACTAAACAGACTTGATAAACTCAGATTCTGCAATGCAGTCGACTTACTGTCACCTCAGTCGACTGCTCTTCAGAAACATCTGAACAAGTTCGAGCATTATAAATCTATACCAATACTCTCAGGCTTAATCAATAAATAATAGAGTAGCATTTAGAAAAACATAAACATTATATGACTACGGTTTCAATCTACCCAACTATAAAATTAGTTCCACATAATAAAATTTTTATTGATTGATAAAATAGAGTTCATGACTACAATAAAAATAAGACTCAAAGGAAGAACAGAAGAACACTGATTTGTATGATGTTGAAATTGAGCCCAATCAGCAGTCAACTTGTTCTCCTTCTTTGATGCTTGCTGTCGATGATGGCTTTTCTTGATCGGTCCAGCCTCCTTTTGATTTCGGTCCCTTGTTGATATTTATAGACATGGCTAGAGAATTAGGGTTTGTACTTTTTGCAGAGAAGTCCTCTTCTTTTGTTTATTTCTTTCCTTATTTTGATCTGCGTTTTTATATCTTTCTTTTTTCTTCTTTTCTTCCTTATCTGCTCACCACGTGCTCTTGCTTTGATTGTTGGAGAAGTTGTTATTCGCAGAAAACACCTGGGTTTGGATAACTTAATTTCTGATTCGGATTTGGATGAGGATGCATCTGTTCTTATCTTCTGACTCACCGCATACCAGTCGACTGGTGTTGGATGTAAGTCGACTGTGTCGAGACTTCTACGTAAACTTAACTCTGTTCAGTCGCCTGTGTGGAAGAATAAGTCGACTGATGCTCTGTAATATTCTGAATTCATCCTTAAAATCCTGAATCTACTTCGTTTTGCTGTTTTAGGCTGTTTCCTATGGAAAAGAGAAAATAAGAGTTAAATACCACATAAAGAGCTTTTAAATGTCTAATTGTATTAAGATTATTGCTCCTAAATGTGAATAATATTGTGTTCATCAGAGGTCACCTATTGGAGGCAACGTGCTAGAGTATCTTGGATTCAAGAGGGAGATGCCAACACCAAATTTTTCCACTCTATTGCTAATGGAAGAAGGCGTAAGAACTTTATTTATTCTCTATCTCACAATGGTGATTTCATCACAGATCAACCCTCCATCAGATCATGCTTCGAGTAACACTTTAGAGAAATCTGTGGTTCTAGTTCCCCCCCTCCCCCCAGATTTCAATGTTGACTGGGCTGTCTTTACCCCAACCCTTCTCTTGAGCTCTCTAACCTTGATGCACCATTCACTAAAGAAGAGATTCATAAGGCAGTCTTCAGTATGAACGGAGATAAGGCTCCTAGCCCCGATGGCTTCTATATGCACTTCTACCAACAACACTGGGAGACAGTTCAAGACAATCTATGTTGCATGCTTCTTGACATCCAGAATGGTAAGGCTGACATCAACAAATTGAGCTACTCCAACATCGTCCTTATTCCTAAATGCGATGGTGCTAACACCGTCTCTGACTTTCACCCAATTAGCCTCCTCAACTGTTCTATGAAAATCTTCACCAAAATCCTTGCTAACAGATTAAGTCCTCTACTGCATATTCTTGTCTCCTCTTCACAAAGTGCTTTTCTCAAAGGGAAGTCCACGGTTGACTGTTTTCTCGTCCCCCACGAAGCAATCAACCTTTGCTGCTCCAAAAAGTCTGGAACACTTATGCTTAAGATTGACTTTAGGAAGGCCTTTGATACACTAAGCTGGACTTTCATTGTGCCGATGCTTGTTGCACGAGGTTTTGGCCCACGCTGGTGCAGCTGGATCAAAGACATTCTCCACTCAACCAAATCTTCTGTTCTTGTTAACGGTGTTGCCGGAAAAACAATTTTATCCAAAAGAGGATTGAAGCAAGGTGACCCTCGTTCTCCGATGCTATTCATCTTGGGGGTTGATGTTCTTGCCCAAATGTTGAGAACGGATAGAGATTACGGCACTTTTTCTCAGTTGAACCTCAGGGGCTCACTAGCAGAACTTTCCATACTGCAATTTATCGATGACACACTCATCTTCTGCAAAGAAGATGAGCAGGATGTCCTCCACCTAAAATTGCTCCTTCACATATTTGCAAATGTATCTGGCCTCCACATCAATCTCTCCAAATCCTCCATCCTATACTTCGGACATTCAAAGGCTAAGCTTCAAGCTTTCACTCATATCCTGGGCTGCAAGCAGGACTCCCTCCCCACCAAGTATCTGGGTATGCCCCTCTCCAAAGGTAAACTTAAGAAGAGTGATTGGCAATCACTTATTCTCAAAATTGAGAGACGACTTTCCACCTGGAAGGGACGACTGTTATCTAGAGGGGAGACTAATTCTCATCAATTCAGTTCTTAATGCACTGCCAACCTACTTCGCTTCCTTCTTCAAACTACCACAATGGGTGATTGATCGGATTGATCAGATACGGAGCAGATTCTTTTGGGTAGGAGGGGATACTAAAGCTTCAGGTATCTCTTGTACAAATTGGAAGCGCATTTGTCAACCTAAAAGGCAAGGAGGCCTAGGGATCTTAAACCTTAGCCAATTCAATAATTCTCTCCTCATGAAATGGTGGTGGAAAATTCTTTCTGAAGAATCCCTTTGCACTCAAGTTATCAAATCCCTCTACTTCAGGAGTGCAACTAATTCCTTCATCTACACGTCCCAAGCCTCTGACTTTTGGAAAAATGTTGACAAGCTCAAAGAGCAATTCGATCAAGGAATCTCCTGGCATCTAGGAAATGGGCAACTGATTAAGTTCTGGACCTCCAAATGGATCGAAGGTAGCAGCATTGCCACCTTGTTCCCTGCTCTTTTTGAAGCAGCTTGGAACAAAGATGCCAATTTGAACTCTCAAGGTTTCATGAATCACGGCAGATGGACTTGGAAACCTAGCCTCCACACTTCCACCCCCACCACAATCAATCTAGGAAAAGTTCAACTTCTACAGCTTCTCCACAATGTAAAACCTTTTACTATTTCAGACACTTCACATTGGAGGCATTCTAGCATTGGGAACTTCACCATGAAATCAGCATATGAGTTCTACGGTATCTCAGGACTTCTATCTCCATTCTACTGCGCTTGCTGGGAGAATCTAGCACCGCTCAAATGTAAGATTTTTATTTGGATGTTGAGTTGGGAAACACTCAACTCCAAAGAAAGACTTCACTCCATGGGATGGGATGGTGATCTGACATGCACAACTTGTGCATGTCCGATGGAAACCACCTTCCACATGTAGAACCCCGTATTTTCAAATATTAATTTTATATTTGAAAATGAATTAAAATGATTTACTGGAAATTTAATAAAATATTTTCTAAAGAATTATCCTTTTACATGTGCGAAACACGTGCAAATAATTTTGGTGTAAATATATAATTTGATATTTCTAATAAGTTCTCATACTTATTATGGAGTTTATTCTAAATTTTGGGATTTTTCTGAATAAAGAAACTATTTTTACAAATATCTCGAAAGAGAGTGGCTTTTATGTAAAAAGTCGTTTGGATCTTAAATAAACTATGAAAATTCGTTTTTACTGATATTTTGGTTTCCCATGGTTAGCATTTAAATTTAAATATATTTAGATTTCATTTAAAGTCGAATTGGTGAAGATTTAAACAAAAAGGGTGTTTTTGCAAATATGAAATTTAAGTAGAATCTAGTGCAAATGTTTTTCTGGAAGGTAAAGGTCAAATATTTTGATTGGAAAATAGAATATGTATTACTAGATATTATTTCTGATTTTTCTAGATTTTTATAAGTATTTTATGATGTGTTTGCAAATATTACAAAAGGGAGGGCTTTTGTGCAAAATTGCCACCCTGAGTGTAAATCCGGGATTTTCTTATCTCTGGACCGTGCTGGGTTGTTGGAAAACTTAGTGGTAAAAAGATTTTATTTAGTTTTGATTTATTTAACATATTTTTAACTAAGAAAGGTTATATATGTGAAGTAATAAATTGAAAAAGGACTATTTTGCAAAAGTACTTCAAAACCCTAATTCCTTTCAATCCCGGCCTGTATAAAAGAGGGTGTGCAGCCGTCATTCGCTGCACAACTCCAGATTTAATATATTACTATTTTCTTGGCGATCAAGAGGAGGATTCTTGGATCTAGCAAAAGGAAGGCTTTTATTCGGATCTTTGCAATTCTAAGGTGAGTGACATTGTTTGTGTTGTTGTTTGATTTTGCGAATGATATGAAATTGGTTGTTTTGATTTATGTGAATGACATCGTTTGCTTTGTTTCATTATATGAATGATATGATCCTTGTATTGTGATGTGAATGAACCATTGTTATTACTTGGACCATGTTTGTGAAACTCATGAATATTGAGTAGATCTTGAATTATGAGATTATATTGTTAGGAAGCATGTTAAGAATTGATTATGTTGAGATCGGATGACGAACATCTGGATCTCATGGTTATAAATCAGACTTTGATCATGGTTGTGAAAGATATTTAGTATTGAGAAATCCTAATGGAAGAATTAGGAGATTAGAACATGAGAATTAAGTTTTGAGATAACGGTTGATTTGAGGAAATGTATCCATAATGGAGATTATTTGAGATTGTCGATTTTACCTAAATACAAATTATTTTAGTAAACAACAATTGCTTTTGGAAAACCCTAATTTTGATTATCATGAACAACCAAACCTTGCAGACTGAAGGTCGACAGTCGACTGGTATCCTAATCAGTCGACTGGTACGACCCAGCTGCTGTATCTTTAGTTTTCTTGAAAATCCACTCTGGACAGTCGACTTAGACCCCTTTTCAGTCGACTGGTACACTTAGAAGTTATTTTTCAAAGTTATCTTAGATTTTCTCTGGTAAGTCGACTTATGACCTTTTAAGTCGACTTATATTGTATTTTAAGTCGACTTATGACTTTGCAAGTCGACTTATGACACTTAGATTATTTTCTTAAAGATTTTTGGAATTTCTCTCTGGTAAGTCGACTTATGTTTTTATAAGTCGACTTATGTTCTTATGAGTCGACTTATGTCTCCTTTAAGTCGACTTATGTTTTCTATAAGTCTACTTATGATCTGGTAAGTCAACTTATGTTTTTTATAAGTCATCTTATATTGTTGGTAAGTCAACTTATGATTTTTATAAGTCATCTTATATTGTTGGTAAGTCAACATATGTTTTTTATAAGTCTACTTATGAATTTTATAAGTCTACTTATGTTTTTGGTAAGTCACCTTATGTTTTTATAAGTGTACTTATGTTTTTGGTAAGTCACCTTATGTTTTTATAAGTCTACTTATGTTTTTGGTAAGTCACCTTATGTTTTTATAAGTCTACTTATGTTTTTGGTAAGTCACCTTATGTTGTTATAAGTCTACTTATGTTACTTAGTTTATTTTCGTAAAAATTATAGATATTCTCCTCTGGACAATCAACTTACTACAGTATAAGTCGACTGGTGTCCTGAGGTCTTTACTTTGTAAAATTTGTTCTGGACAGTCGACCTAGACTGATGTCAATCGACTGGTCTGTTGAGAGATTATTTTGTTCAGTCCCTTCTGGTCAGTCGACCGATTCTCTTTTAAGTCGACTGATATGACTTAGTCTATTCTTGTGAAATTTTTGGGATATTGTCCTCGGGGTAGTCGACTGGTCTACTGTACAGTCGACTAGTACTGAAGGATGTTTGTAATCTTTAGTGTTATTTCGAATGATTGGTTTTAGATAAATCAATCTATACCTTATTCAGTTCAGTATTTGATTTTGAGATATTCAGTTCATTATTTGATCTTAAGATTTTCAGTTGAGCCACTCTTGTTAGTGGAAATTTGTTTAGACTTTTGAGTCTCTAGAGGTACGTAACCCTAGTATACCGGTGTTGAGATATTTGTTAAGTTATTTTGTTGAGGCCCATTGAGGCATTTTCAGTTATTCAGTCTAATTTTTAGGCCGGTAGGGTACACCACTCTAGGAGATTCGTTGAGTAATTAAATAACCCACAAATAATAAGGACAGGCACTAGTGGTGATATGATGAACGGGAACATGAGTTATGCACCGCATTACGGCTTTAGATGAGAGATTTGATCTCCTGAATTATCCAAGTAACTATCTTGAGGTGAGGGATTTATCTCCTGAATTATCCAGGTAAATTACCTGAGATGAGAGATATATCTCCTGAATTATCCAAGTGGTTTGCTTGAGATGCGGGATTGAACTCCTGAATTATCAAGGTCGAGGCGACGCACATGGGGTAATCATGTGATGATGTGTCTATGTCTAGATGTGGGATGATCTCCTGAATTATCCAGGTAAAATACCTGAGATGTGGGATCCATCTCCTGAATTATCAGGCATGGGCTAATTCTCACAGTTTATCTTTATCTCGTAGTAGTCATCGTGTTAAGATTAGTTGCATAGCGGGGATTGAACCCATATGAAGTGGAGACGTTAAGGGCTTGCACTGAACCTATGTAGAATGGGATGCATAGACTTCGACAAGTATGCATTAGAGAGTCCACATATAGCAATTGTGTTTTCTTGACTTTGTATTATGCATGCGTTTTCCAGTTTTTCCTACACTTGACCTTTAGACTAGATGCACTTGTTGTTTTCATTCTATGATGTTTTCATGCGTTACATCTCTGTTATTCCTTATTCACTTATTATTGTGTTAATACATGTTGATGATGACTTTACGTTTTATGATTAAATTATATTGATTGTTTTATGTCACTCACACCATTTATGGCTAACCCCTTTAGTTTTGGGGGTTAGGGATCATCTCTAGCCTCACATGATGCAGGTTGCTTAGAGTTGGAGGTGGGATGCAATTTGAGATAAATTGGATTATTAAGAGTTTGGTGTAAATTTGTAAAGACATATTTGAGATGCTTTGTGTTGTAAATAAAAAGAAATCATGAGTTGAGTTTGTTTTTGAATTCCGCTGTGATTTGTAAAAGATTTGTTGTAATAAAGTTGAAAATTTTAGTGGTGTTGGTTGTGTTTATTGTTACATTGAAGTGGATGCTGGGATGGTGCCACGTATTTTCTAAGTTATTATATTAGAAATTCGGGGCGCTACACCACATCTTCTTTCAATGCCCTTTGGCTGTTCAAACCTGGCATTATTTCATGCACCGCTTTGACATTCCTCATCTTCCCTCATCCATTACTGACTGCTTCACACACTGATGTTTTGATTATCACAAGCACAAGTTTACACACTCATGGCACTTGGTTACACTTGCTGCATGTTGGAGCCTTTGGCAGGCTCGTAATGATAATACTTTTAACAAGAAATCTGTTACCGTGGACAAGCTTATCTCTAACGCCAAATTTTGGTTCTTTCATTGGTTAGATTGAAGTCGAGAATCAAAGAAGAAGGCCAAGATTACTCAGGAACTTCTAGCTACCGGGGACAGCGACATGATGAGGCCAGGAGAAGCTCACTCTCAACCAAGTGCAGGGGGTTCCCAAGGGTGATCCAGGGTTTTACAACTCAGCTTAAGTATTTGTTTTATTACTTTTTGAGGAAACTGTCTGTCCCAGACCTTGTATTGTGTTAACTTTATTGTGCTCGGCTATCTTTTGGAGGATTGGCTTTTTGTGTATGAGCTAGTTGCGATGTGTGTCTGGGGGATGAGATCATACTATTGGGCTAGTTGAGGAGTGCGACAGATGTCCAATGCCCTCTCTACGCCCCAATGGTATGATATCTCAAACTTAGATACACACAAGAGCTCGGTTGTCGCCACTCTACTATATCTAGGATATTATGTAACTCTTGTTAACTCTTTTCTCATATATATATTTTCTTTCGTGGGGTAGGTTAATCCTACCTTTTACCTGTCAAAAAAAATGTTATTAGTCACGCCCCACTTCCCAAAAGTACGGAATACGAGTATATGACATTGGCCCAGCGAATGACTAACATCACCCATAAGCTGTTTATCCGATCAACTCAATAATATAATCAATACAGAATAATTGCGCAGAAAAAAATAATAATCTCATGAACAATAATACTTGGAATAAACAATATGAGATATCCAAATACAATAAACCAACGTCTGGAAAGAATAACAAAATCTGGTTCATAAGCCTAATACAATAATAAATTTCAAACACAATAGTAATAAGTCTCAATACAATGAAATAAAAATAGTCTAATAATTAAGTCTACATGACAAAATAATAATTTATTAAGCGGCGATGCAATCAATTCCTTCACCAATGTTGTTCTCCCAGTCCATTAGGAATTCTCCATCAACACCAGTAAACAATTCATTTAAAAAGAGGGGAAAAATTGTTCTTAGAGCAAGTCATGGACAACAAGTAGAAAAAGCAAGGAACAATGGAATAACGGTATAATAATGAATTAATGGATCGATAGGAATCAATAACATGGGATAATAACAATAATCAATATCATGATAATCGGTACAATGGATATAAACAATGATTCAATATTCGGTAACAATAATCAATGATCAATATCAATAACACTTAGCCAATATTCAGTATCAATAGGAACAATGATGAACAATATGCAGTGTCAATGTGATGCAACTCTTAAGTCTATTAATCATTTTAATCCTAACTAATGTAGCATTCCATGCGTCCCATTTATTTACCACATGATTGCTACATATAAATAAGTTACGTTTAAACTTAGTAGTGGATATTATAGTTCATGTACTCAGCACGAACGCAATGTTCAATCCACAACGGTAATTTATCAATAAGATGCTACAAAATCACAAGACCACAAGATAACAATATAGGGAACTACGAGCCCTTTATCCGAGTACAGTCCTTATATTGTCCACTACTAGAGTCAACCCTTAAACCCTTATATATGGGGCCGCCGGAGGTCGGGGGTCAACGGGAGAGGAGGAGGACAGGGGTGGCTCACCGGAAATGGCACCGGAGAGAATTGCAGTAATGGGTTCAGGTGGATTTAGGCGGGAATTCAGTCGAGGAGAGAGAACGGCGATGTAACATCCCGTATTTTTATTTCAATTAAAAATGCAATTTTAAATTTTTGCACGTATGATGCACGTGCAAATTTTTCCATCTTTATTTTTCTTACTCTCATTTACTATTTTAGCATGCATAGTCTTTTTATTTAGCCTTTTATTAAACCCATGGACCTAAGATTGGATTCTAGCCCACTAGCCTAATTAATTAATTAATTAATTAAAAGAAAGCCTAACAAGACAAGTCCATTAATTAAATCTATTTTTATGCATGGACTCACACATGACATGTAACAACTTTTAATACACATTTTAGAATCATGGGAATTGTATTTATTCTTGTGTATGTGTGTGCACTAGTGCACAACACGTGTACGTGCAAGTCGAGAGAGAGAATGGCCGGTTTTGTACATGAAGAGGTTGGGGGTTAGGGTTTTTGAAGAGTTGGGAGTTAGGAGAGGTGAAGGGTGGGGGGTTATGGGAGTTAGGGTAGTGAAGAGGTGGAGATTTAAGTGAGAAGTTATTAGGTGGTGAAATTTGCAAGTTAGGCCCCTACTTTGTCCTATAAATATCCTAGTTGTTTCTTCTCATTTCACACCTAAAATAAACAAATTAAAGAGAGGAAAAAGAAAGAGAGAAAGAGAGTATTCTTGTGCATTGGAGGCTTGTTGGAGAGCTCTTGCTAGGAGGAGAATGACAAGAAGTGCTTGTTGGAGCTAGAAGTTGTGTCTCTTCATCTTTGTTGTTTATTCTTCATAAGAGGTGAGTGGTCTTTGTACTTTCTAATTCATAGGTTGAGCATACTAAAATATGACATTAGTAATGTAGATCAAATTGATGTGATGTGGGTAATCTTGGTTTTTTTCTAAATATAAGACATGCATGCTAATATATTACATGAATAGTAAAGATAAAGTTGATGTGATAATTAGAGAACAAATTCATGCTTTTATGTGTGTAACGAATTGTAAAAATTTTTTATATGATTAAATTAAGAAACAAATTTTCATCATGTTAATTAGAAATGAGAAAACGAGATAATGAGTTATGGCCATATATGCATGTTAATTCACAAATGTAGAACTATATAATGGTAGGAACACTTGTTGAGACTTTCCCTTATGATAAAAATGAAATTTTGATGAAATTGAATTGATACACATAGAATCATTTTTAAATTATTTGTAAGAGATACAACATGCTATTTTTTTATTAAAATGAATAAATGAAACTTATGTTCATTAAAGAGAAGGAGATAATTTGAAATATAAATACAATAGTTAGAACACAAGTTTGGGAATTCGTGAATCTTTGTTTTCAAATAAAATCAGTATGAATAAGAAAATTTCAGTTCATTAAAGAAGATTAGATTGATCATATCTCGAGTTTTGTGAAAAATAACTAATTTCATAACGTTATGAACAAAACTACAAAAGCGAGGTTCCTAATCAATAATCATACTTAGACTTATTGGCTAGGCAGTACGCCATAAAGTGCTACTGTGCTTGTAAGAGATCTTAGGTTCAAAACTTTTTGGACACATTTTATTTCGTTTCATTTAATTAAATCCGAAACTCGAATTTGAGTATATGGGAATTTCGGTATGGGTTCTTGACACCAAGTCCACTTGGACTTAGTGGTTAACGGGTTGGACTTTAAGCGTTCACTATAGCCGACAGCCAGTCACGGGTTCGAAACCTGATGGCTTCAACATATTTTTTTTGGGTTTTGTTTAAATCAAAAAGAGAGTTTAAATGCAAATAAAAATTTGGGGAAAATTCTAATATTTCTTTAAAAAGATTTAGAGTTTATTAAAATTAGTTTCATAATTTTTCATGTATATTTGAGATATAATTGAGATAGAAAAATGAATTATTGACTGCGAAATTTATTATTTGAGAATAGGACTTTCATTTTGTGAAGAAGAGTAAAAATTTTTGTGTGAAGAATAGTAAAATTTGTTGTGTGAAGTGATTTCTCTTGAAGAGATTATACTCTTATTTGGTTTAAGAAATATTTTGATGTGAGTTGAGACATTTTATGAGCTTAAATTGCTAATAAGATTTCAAGTAATGAATTTATGTTCATGAAAAGAATTATTGCTTCTAAAGATTATGAATGAATAAATGAATCATAAATAATGTCAAGATAAGACATTGATCACTTTGTGAATTAGTTGAAGATATGAATACATTATGTTAATACATGATTATTGAAGGGTATGAGTACCCATGGATTCTTGTACATAAAAAGTTGTGATTTAGAGTTAGTGAGACCTCGGGTACCAGCACTATTGAATTAAAAGAATTGAATTATATTTTGTGATATGGTCTTGGAGCTATCTCGGTATTTGTGATTAAGTCTAGTAGGTGGTAAGACTAACTCTAGGTACGATAATTTATTCATGTCTTGAACTTAAGAACTAAGCACTTAGAAGAAGATCTAGTAAACCTGGGCAAACGTAAGTGGGGCACTCTATATAGTCGGGCGGTGGATTTCGGGACTGTGGTTGCTTCGTGGGAGACGAGCTTTTATTTTAAATTCGGGACTATGCATAGTCGGGCAGATAGTTTGCCGTACTCCAATGTATATACGTATACCGGAGCTAGAGGGGCACTTGTGAGATGATTCGCACGATGAGGAGTCTGTTATAACAGTCGAACGGTGGACTCCAGGATTGGGATTCGTACTCATTGAATGATCTAAACCTTGCTTTATTACTGGGTAGTTTTCATGTCGAGGGATCGAACCCTTCAAGGTAGAGTACGTAGGTGCTTGCCCTCGGACCTATGTAGTATGAGATGCATAGAATCCAAACAAGTATGCATTAGTGTCATGTTAGTATAAAATAGTTGTATTAGGCATTAAGGCATCACATACACCTACATGTTTAGTGTAGTCACCTTTAACACTTTATTTGCATTCAAGTTTGTGGTATGTTAAAGTATTGAGATCGTTATATTTTCGGTATAGAGAGGATGACTGTGTATAAAAATTTTCGTCGGTTGTAAGCAACTGACGTGCCCACAGTTTATTATGCAGGATTGGATTTTCATGAAGATATAAAGTGGATATGCTGTTGTTGATTAATTACATGTTAAAGATGTTTCAAGTTGTATATTATTTTCATTGTTGTAATTCATTTTATCTTCCGCTATGTAAATAATTGTAAAGAACTCTGATGTATGATGAAAAGTTTAAATTTTCTTGTAAAATTGTACGAAGTGAAGTATAAAGATACTGTGGAATCTCGAATTCGGTCTTATTTGGAATTCGAGGCGTTACAGGCGAAGAGAGAGGAGAGAGAGAATAAGCGGCTACGGTTCAATAATGTGCAATTTTTAGGGTTTGTAGTAGAGTTGTATTTATAGGATACAATTAGAGTATTTTGATTAATGATTTAGGATCCAATAATAGCGGTTTTGGGTCAAGAACGAATGAAATTGGATTGTAGGGTTCTATAAGAGATAGATCTAAATCAATAGGGTTCAATTAAAAATACCGACTATTAAATAAGAGAAAATATGATCAACAAGAATAACTCATTCAAGAAGGACGAAGAATTTCATAAACAAAAATTTAAATCTAAATAAATAAATAAATAATACAAAGGAGGAGAATATAAATTGGCTTGAAAATAAATTGGAATTCGCCACAAAAACTAGATCAAGTACGAAAATAAAATAATTCGATAAATGAACTTTAATTGAATAATCAAGAAATAACAATTAATAATTTTAACCATAATAAAATGAAATTATATAACAAATTAGTATTCGGGTTTAGCAATTTATTAAAATAATCCAATAATAATAATATATTTGATTTGGGCCCAAATATAAATATCTGATCAATAAGAAATAGAAAATAAGATCACAATACACCACTATTCGAAATAAATAAAATTTCAATTAGAAAACACTTTAATAAAATATTCGAAACGAACTTAGCACAAAAGAAATTTATAAAAATTAAATTATAGAAAATACACGGAAAATACTTATTAGCGGAAATGGGGGTTACGTTATTATATGAACTTTTCAACAACAAAAAACTTTGCTATTTTCTCATTGTTGAAATTTTGTGCAATATTACACAGGATTACACTAGTATAATAATAGTAAACATGTTATGAAATACAGTGGAAGCAACAAATTATCGTGTGAAGGGGCTGTATTAATTTGTTTGCTGAAAATCAAGATGAGTTTACATTTTCTATCTCGCGGCACCATATCAATCTCTAATATTATAATGGGAGAATGCCTTAGTGGCATTTGTAAATCTACCAACACGTGCATTGCATGTGCATAACTAATATGAAGGAGGTCTTTGATTCGAGTCCTCACCACGTCTGATTTTTTACTTTAAGTTTTTTTAATATATTAAATGTGCATCCCACGTGTAAATTATTATCTATCTATCTATCTATAATATAATATATAATCTCTAATCTCTAATATTATAATGGGAGAAAGCCTTAGTGTCATTTGTAAATCTACCAATATGTGCAATGCACGTACATAACTAATGTGAAGGAGGTTTCAAGTTCGAATCCTCCTTACGTCAGATTTTAATTTTTTAAAAAAATTTAAAACGTGCATCGCACGTGTAAATTACTATTTTTTTTTTAAAGTGAGATCTATTTTGCTATTTATTAATGATAAATTTTCATTCTCACAATTACAATTTCCATGTTTGCCCAATAATTTTATTGGTTATTTTTATAGAGTAATATTACACACACTACCTTTATCTTCACTACCTTTTATGACACACTATTGGTGGAGGTTATTGTAAAGTAGGTTTAGAGTAGGTGGTAGAAATCTCCAATAGTAGTGTGCCACTTAAGGTAGTAAAGAGAAAGGTAGTTGATTTGGTAGTGGGTGTAAGATTACTCATTTCCATATAACTCACTCACAAATGTGCCAATTCCATATTATTCACTCACAAATCAATATGTCCATATAACTCACTAACAATATTAAGTACTTTCAAAAAAACTACTTCTAGTTATAAGCCATAATAAACTAAAGAGTAATTAATGTAAAATGACATATCAATCAATCTCTACACCACCACTAATATAAGATGATGGTAATTTAAATCAGGGGTAAAATATTTTTTTTTAACTCAAATTAATGTTTAATCTAAATTTAAGTAAATAAAACTAACATAAGAAGTTTTTTGAAATACATTCATAGGAAGTGAGTTATATATATATAAATAATATGCTGTGAGTTCTGAGTATATGGAATTAACACATTTGCAAGTGAATTATACGGAAATAACCTAATTTTATTAGATATGCATGCTGGAGATTCATGATAAGGTTATGCATGATGAGAGATTTTTAGAGACACGGGGAGGAGGTAGGTAAAAAGAAAAGATAAAAAGTAGACAAAAGTAAAGAAAGATGAATAAGAAAAAACAATAATAAGAAGGAATGCGTATATTGAAAATCCACACTGGTCCCCAACAAATAGTACAATTCTATATTTGATAATCACTAATCGCTCTTTTTATATTAGTTTATCAATCAACTCTAAGAGCATCCACAGTCGTTGATGCTAAAAAATGGCAAACTGCATTTTTTAGCAATCCAATTCGATGAGCACGCACAGTCGTCAATTGGCAAAAAAATGGCAAAAGTGGCTGAAACGAAACATGATGTTTCGTCCCAAAAATTGAAAAAAATTGAAGGTTTTTTTTTGCAAAAAAATTTTGCAAAAAACAATTTTTAAAAATTGTTTGTAAATAATATTTGCAAAAACAATTAAAAAATTGCAAAAACAATTAAATAATATTACAAAAAATTCCATCAGTCCGGAAAGGTGGCCCAGAAATCTGGACGAAACACCATGTTTCGTCCGGAATTTCCGGGGGGTTTTTTTGTAAAAAAAAAATTGCAAATTTTTTTTTTTGAACATATTGTAATTTTTTTTTTGCAAAATCAACTTAAATAATTGCAAAAAAAATTTAAAATTTACTAATTTTTTTTAAAATGGGATTGGGACGAAACATCATGTTTCGTCTCAAACTGGACTGTTATTTTTTTCGGTTTATTTAATTTATTTCAATTCGGACGAAACATCATGTTTCGTCCGACCAATTTAGAAAATAATAAAATAATCCAGACGAAACATCATGTTTCGTCCGCTATAATATGCATATTGCTATTTCGATTGCTATATCTCCGTATCTACTGTAGCGCTTTTGCCAAAAAATGGCAAAATGGCAAACGACTGCGAGCGCTACAGTAGAAAAAAAATGGAAAATATGGCAATAAAGCAAACGACTGTGGATGCTCTAAAGGTGAGCAAATATTTGAGCTCCAAATATAACCCTAGGAAAGTTATATTGCGCTGAAACAAGGCTATGCTTGAAAATGGACCCTTTAACTATATGTATTTTTGATAAAATACTCTTCAAGTTTTTTTTTTTTTGATTTAATAAACAGTCCTCTTTCGCTATTTGATCTTATCTCTTCTGTTTTGCTTAATTCTACTTTATCTTTCTTCATTGCAGATCTGAGGTGATCGTTGGGATCTTTCTTTATTTTGCTTTGGGACTTTGGATTGTTCGTTTTGAGGTGTCTGATCCGCAGTGATCTGTTCCTGAATTTTGTCCTACTCTAAGATATCTTTGCTGGTTGGGGAATTTTGTTGGTTTTGGCTTAGGTTGTTGACTTTTTTTTTCTTTCTCATGCTTTTATGCCACTAGTATATGCAGTCTCTTGGTTGTATTTCTGTTGTATATACTCCCCCCCCCCTCCTCTGACTCTTATTTTTTATGTTTCTTCCCTGCTGTTATGTTGTTTGCGGTTGTTAGTGAAGTTGGATTTAGGTTTCTTAGTGTGGTTTTTGTTGCTGCATTTGTTTACAGCTCTCTCTAGCGACCTGATTGATGTTTTTTTTGGTTGGCTTCTGGCCTGGCTGTTGTGCATGGTGTATTTTTATTCAACCTTGATTCTTAGCAGCTTAGCCTCGCTTTGTTGGGGTCCTGTCTCAGGTTTTTGACCCGAAGATTGCTCAGTCCGGGCTTCTTTTTTTATTGCCAGGGTACTGATGGCTATTTCCTATGTTCCCTTTTCTAGATTCTTGTATCCACCCAGCTGTTGTCCATGCTAGGTTTGGTTCTGTGTGTTGGTGTTCCCTAGCTCCTTTGTATGGCTTCTTGTTACTTCATTTAGATGCAGCTGGTTCTGGACGCATTATTTTTGTGTTCTGGGTTGGGTCTTGCTCCGGTTGCTGAGATCTGATTCCAGAATTGGCTGTTTAGATACTTTTAGCTTGGCAATAATTCGTTCTAACTGTCACTAATCTTTTCCCTGGAGGTGGACTCCAGGGTCTGTTAGGTCTGAGACCGACAGTGATATCCTTTTAACCTCTTCTTCGTCGGGATTGGCCGTATTTCTTTTGGAAAGTAAGACCCGTTCTCCGCTTTCCAGCGGGACGAGCCTGATTTTCAAATCTCTTTTAACTATATTTCCTCCCAGCAACTCCTTTCCTAGCTTTAATGACTATTTTCGATCATCGTTTTGAGCTCGTTGTGCCCTCCCATCAGTCTTGTTCGACAGCAGTGTCTAAGGGTTTTCGGCTCGGTGCATTGCTATTGCCTCCCTCAGCTCAATGCTGTCCTAGTTGGTCGCCCTGTCGCTGCTGCCTGTCTTGCTTTCTGCTCGGCCTTGTTAGCTCCAGATTTGAGGGTCTACTTGCGCTAGGTGTGGAGGGTCCAGTCGAGGTGTCTTTTCTTCGCAGCGGTTGTTTTGTTTTGTTGTATTTTCTTCAGTTTGTGTTTCAGCTGCTTTTAGCTTCTGTTTTGGATAGTTTTTGGGCAATAAGCTTAATTGCTCGTTAGCTTTTTTCACTTCCTCTGTCTTTATTTTTACTTTTTTATGATGGTGTAAAATTGGCTCGATTTGTATCTATTTTTTCATTTATATATTGGGCTGAAATCAGTCGATTCTATCCTCGTTATCCAAAAAAAATAAACAGTCCACTTTCTTATAAAAAAAAAACATCCATCAAAATACATAAGGTTAAGGAGAGTTTTTCAAATATTAATGATAGTTTAAGGGTACTTATATTCACAACTAAAAGCTTAAAGGTGTTTTTTGTATCACTAATATAGTTTAAGCAGTTTTTTCAAACAAAAAATTGGTGGATCAAATTGAAAAAAAAGGTTGAGAGGTATTTGTTCACAAAAAAAAGTTAATGGATCTTTTCATTAGACATGCACATAATTGATGGGGTGTTTTTTCAAATTTATCCTCAAAATAATGTTGGAGTGATTCTTTTTATGTAGAATGTTGAAGAGAAGGAGAGAGAGATTATTTCACTTACGATATTTTCTCAAAAGTTGGTTCAATACATAATGCAATCATCGATTATGTTAGGTCACTTTTAGAGTTGACAGAGCCACTAACAGCCTGCTGTTTTTTTATGTCTGATAAGTTTTTTTAAAATACTAGTTTGTCCACTTCTATATTAAATATTATTTATTTTTCCCAAAATCCATTTAGTGTATTTCCGCTATCATACCAAATCTAACCCCAAGGTTCCCATTCCTGATAAGGGGTGGTTTGGTAGGAAGAAGTTCTACTGTAGAAAAATAAAAAACCTATGAGGAATATTGTATATAGTGTTGTTTGCTTGTAAAAAGTGTTCGATTTCATTTCATCATCGGACACAATAGTCCCCTTTGCCTGCTATTTTGGACAATTTAGTTTTCATTATATAAGAGAGGAAAACAATTGGACAACGATGTTCACAAATTTTTTATATTAGTTTACTCTTCTCATGACTTTTTCACATTTATACCTCACTAGTAATTTTCACGTGCGGTGCACGCCTTAATAAATATACTTTTATTAATAGTAAAAACTTTAATGTAGTCTAGTCTTAAATCTAATACTTCCTTTATATTAGATTAGATATGCACGGGTAATACACGAATTTGTTTGTCTACAAATGTTTCTATTAATTGAATTTAATTTGGACGTATATTGCACTGGTTTACTCAGTTACAAAATTAGGATTTGTTTGTTTACAATCCCAACTCTCCCATTAAAATAGTAGAGATATTTCTCTCTCTTGATTATACCCATATGTTACTACTACCTCACCTCTCTTTTTGCCTCATGCTCTTTTCCTCTTGGTAAAACACTATTTTCCTTCATCAATACCTTTTTTCCATTATAGATTTTTTTAAAACTGCAACTTTTAAACCTAAAAAAAATTGCACCTTTTTCGTGATTTTGGAACAATTAAATGTGGTCTTGATCTTATCTGCTCTTGTGATTTTTGAGGTCTAAATTGTATGAGTTCTTTTGAAACTTATGGAGGGGTAATTTGTTCTCTTGTTTTCCCAAATCAAGAATGAAAAGCAAATGGTATAACTCCCTGGTTTGGAAGCCTAATTTTGATTTTACGTTATTATTTGAAAACCATATGTACCATTGGAGAGTTGGATCTATAAAGATAATAATGTTAAAGAAAAATAAGTGATATGGGTGAAACTCCAGCCCAACCTGAGCCGTTTGATCACCTCAAGATCTGTGCATCCCTACAAATCAGACCTGATTGTCCCTATGGGCCTTCTGCTACTTCAGGCCCACAGAAGCAGGTCGACCCCGGCCCATTAGTGATAGAGCTCCCTCTCTCTACCTATAAATACCAGACCTCATCCCCTTTCTGTAGGTAATGTCACTTTCTCAATTCAAACCCTAAACTCCACTTTTTTCCCAGTGACTGACTAGATCGTCGAAGAGCTTGTCGTCGGGATCTCTCCTGGTGTTTCTAAGCTGCTTGCAGGTGTTCAGGTCGGCCAGCTACCAGCGGCACTTCCTCTCATGCTCCTCATGAGATCTCTATCTCCGATCCAGATTTGTGGCTAAGATTTGTCTCAGAACAATATTTTCCTCTACAAATAACAAGAACTCACATATGTTGGTCCCAATAAATCAGCACCATCAGATTGGCGTCGTCTATGGGAAAAGACAGACTGATTCGATTCCAGACTCGGATCTCACCCCGAAGCTGTCCCCCTTCATGGCACCCAAAGCCAAGAAAGCACCCACGGCGAGACGTCATGCCGACCCTCATCCTTCTCGCAGTCACGTGAACACACAAGGGTCCCGAAGACAGCAAGTCGAGGGTCCGTAAGGACTTGGTCCGAGCGCTTCACGCTTAGTCGTAGTTGACTTTCGGTACGTCATCAATAATCAGCAACCAGTGGATGACCTCCGACACTAGCATAGTCGATCAAAGGACAGGGTCGCCTCCTCCAACCAGACTCCGACCCACAGCATTCACCCATCTCAGGGTCAGGAGCAGAGGTGCAGCCTTTCCCTGAGAAATCGTCCACCCCCGAATAGTCAAGGCAAACAGGTCCCGATCATGAGAGTCAAGTTCTGGGATTTCAAGACCGAGGTTCTCTAGGCCCTTCGAGGTGGCCCAGGACCAAGCATCAAAATGACTACCCCAGTCAGGAGGAAGCCCAAGGCAGTGAGTCTCACTGTTCGACACAGCCGGCGAGACAAAATGAGGTCGTTCTTCAGCGCCTCCAAGAAATGGAGAATTACCTCGCTCGAATCGGCGAGGGCAGGTTACAACCCAACCGGGGGTATCAGCCTACCCGACCTCCATTCTCCGCTAAAATCCTCGATGCTAAGAATCCAAGAAATTTCAGGCCACCGTAGTTCGAGACGTACAATGGAGAGAGTGATCCTGCTGATCACATGGAAGGGTTCAAAACTCCCATGATGATTCACAGCACCTTGAATCTTCTTCTCTGTCGCGCCTTCCTAGGTACGCTGCGTGGCCCAGCACAGAAATGGTTCTCCAAGCTCGCTCCCAACTCGATTTTCTCATTCGGCCAGCTCGAGGCGAGCTTCTTTTTTCACTTCATGACCACCGCAAGGTCAAGAAGACGAGTGCGTCCCTTCTAGACCTCAAGCATAAGGAGGGAGAGTCCCTTACGAACTTCGAGTGGAGGTTCACCATCGAAGCTAGGCCGGTCTCTTCCCTCGATGCTGGCGTTGCGTCCGTGGCCTTCCAACACAATGTTCGCCATGGCCAGCTAAAGGCCTCCTTGGCGAAGAAGTCGCCCTTGATTTTCCCAACCACATCAATAGGTCAAAAAGTACATTTGAGCCGAGGAGGCTCTACACCATGAAGGCCCGAAAGAAAACCCAACCAATGGGAAGAGAAAGGTCGATGACACTAAGCCTCCGAATAAGGCTCAGAAAGATGCATTCGGTCAGAAATGACCGCCTCCTGTCCCCCGCTTTGAGAAGTTCACTCCAATAACTTAGAGTGTGACAGCTATCCTCATGAAAATTGAGGACAAGGGGATAATCCGCCACCCTCCCCGAGCAAACAACAATAAGAAGAGGGACTACAGATTCTACTGTCGGCTCCATCGGGACCACAAGCACGAGACTGATAATTGATGGGCCCTCAAAGACGAGATGGAGGCCCTCATGCAGAGAGGGTACCAAAGTGAGTTCACCCGAACTAACCTGAGAGACCAGAGGGCTTCACCCCCTCTTCGAACGGCCAACAGGCATCTAGAGGCGGAACCCGAGCCCGAAGAAGCTGGGGGTCCGGCCATCCTTCAATGTGTCCACGGCGGACCCATGGGGGGAGAATCAAGCACCTCCCACAAGGCCTGTTCATATGGGAGGTTAACGCAATCCATAACTATCTGCCCCCCAGAGATTAAGGAGTGGTAGTCTCATTCTTCAGCGAAGATCTGGAAGACATCCGACTTCCTTATTGTGATGCCCTAGTAGTCAACATCGGCATGGTTAATCATGTGGCCTGCTGCATCCTAGTTGACAACGGAAGCTCCATCAATATCATGTTCCTGGACGTGTTCAAAAAGTTCAAACTCTCGCGAGAGGCTGAAGCCGATCCGGTATACGCTCCTTAGGTTCTCGGGCATCCCTATCCAAATTGAGGAAATCTTCACACTCGATGTAACACCCGGAATGGCCCCGACCATCTGAACATAGGAAATGGACTTCATGGCGGTCAACGTCAAGGCCGCCTATAATTCCATCCTTGGTAGACCCGGCCTCTGCTCCCTCCAGGCGGTGCCCTCTCCTATCACATTAAGTTGAAATTTTCTACCGGCCTCAGGATCGGCACTGTCCGACGCAATAAGTAATCCGCCCGTTCATGCTATATGGCTGCGGTGGGGGCTAGAGTCTTCCCCCTTGATGTGGTGGAACTTCCATATGATAGGAGCCAGTTGCACTTGGAGCCCGTCAACAAGTTGGAGGAGGTCCCCTTCTCCAGGGAGGATGAATCTAAACAGTTCCAAGTGATCTACTCTCTCGCTCCAGACCAGAAGTTGGCCATTATTGGCTGAATCCGTTGGAACACCGACCTCTTCGCATCGATGCCCTCGAATATGCCAGGGATTTTGAAAGACCTCATCATGCACAAACTAAGTGTCCATACGGACTTAAAGCCAGTCCAGCAGAAGTGGCATAACTTCGCTCCCAAAAGGCAACATGCAGTGAAGGAAGAGGTGGACAAACTCCGCTCGGCGCAGTTTATACAGGAAGTAAACTACCTACAGTGGTTGGAAAACATTGTGATGGTGAAGAAACCAAGTGACAAATGGAGGATCTGTATTGACTTCACAGACCTCAGCAAGGCTTGTCCTAAAGATCCGTTCCCCCTCCTGAGCGTCGACACCCTGATAGATGCGACCTCAGTTCACGAGCTGTTGAGTTTCTTGGACGTCTTCTCAGGTTACAACCAGATCAAAATATTCCCTCCAGACATCCCCAAGACCGCCTTTGTGACAGACCACGACCCCTACTGTTGCAGGGTCATGCCCTTCGTGTAACGCCCCAGGGCTAGCCCAAACAAGTCCCAACAACTGCCCACCACAGGTGTGACTCACAAAATGTGCTACAACTTATTGGTACCCCTTGCTCATAGGAAATCCTATTTAAACTCATTCTCTCTCACAATCTTGGCCTATGTGGGACTAAGAAAGCCCCACACCACCACACAACAGCATACACACAACACACCAAACACCACACACTCATCCACCTTACTTCTCATCCATGTTAGCACCCAAACTGGCCCACCACAAGTGCAGCCAAATCTCATCATGCTTGACCTATGAATTCCATGCAACCAAGCCCATAGAAATCTCTATGGGACCAACCACCACCTTATCACTTATATTATTTTTATTTATATATATATATATATAGAGAGAGAGAGAGATATCTTCGGTTGCTCACTACTTTAATGAGAACTCACGAAATAGAGCACCTATAAAAAATTCGAACCTCTCATATTGTTCTATATGCCTAAGATAGCCTAACAATAAAAAATTATTTAATATGAAATTCATTTGTCCTTGATTTACATCATCACAAAATTGTCTGGCAGAAAATTCTAACAGCATGATTGATAGGCAAATGAACTTCAAATTACTTAATTTTTTATTGTTAGGCTATCTTAGGCATATAGAATAATATGAGCGATTCAGATTTTTCATACGGTCTTTATTTCATGAGTGCTGACCAAAAGTAGTGAGCAACCGAAGGGGACTCTCTCTCTCGATTTGGATTTTTCATAGGGTCTTTATTTCATGAGTGCTCACCAAAAGTAGTGAGCAACCGAAGGGGACTCTCTCTCTCTCTCTCTCTCGATTTGGATTTTTCATAGGGTCTTTATTTCATGAGTGCTCACCAAAAGTAGTGAGCAACCGAAGGGGACTCTCTCTCTCTCTCTCTCTCTCTCTCTCTCTCTCTCTCTCTCTCTCTATCTATATATATATATATATATATATATATATATATATATGGGGAGCCCTTCGGTTGAGAACTAATTTTGGTGAGAACTCTGTAAGAACTCACGAAGTAAATCCCCCATCAAAAATCCGAACTGACCATCTCGTTCTACATGCCTTAGATAGTATAACATAAAGAATTCAAATAATTTAAAGTTCGTTTGCTCATCCATCAAATGGAGTAGAATTTTCAGCCATACAATTTTGCGATGATGTAAATCATGGGAAAACGAACCTCAAATTATTTGAATTCTGTATGTTATGCTATCTAAGGCATGTAGAACGAGATGGTCGGTTCGGATTTTTCATCGGGGGTCTACTTCGTGAGTTCTCATGGAGTTCTCACCAAATTAGTTCTCAACCGAAGGGCCACCTATATATATATATATATATATAGGGTAAAAGAAATATGAGCAACTTGCTTATTTAGTAAATGAGCAATTGATTATGTGGCATGCATGTGATACATTGGACAACTAACTCTTTTAAGACTTTTCCAATCACATGTATGCCACATCATCAATTGCTTATTTACTAAATGAGCACGTTGCTCATACCCCTTTTCCCCATATATATATATATATATATATATATATATATATATATATATATATATATATATATATATATAGAGAGAGAGAGAGAGAGAGAGAGAGAGAGAGTTAGTCTATTATGAGATGGTGAGCTCAGATTCTTATCGTGAGCTGAGATTCTCAGCCGTTCGATTGCGATCTGATGGTCAAGATTTGATCCGACCATCAACTGATATGTTGAAGGGCAAAACAGCCATTTCTCAGCTTCTTTCTATCTCATCTAAGTTACTCTCCTCTCCCGTTCTCTCTCTCTCTCTCTTTGGCAAATTTGAAAAAATCTCAGCTCCTCGGTTCTCTCTCTCTCTGCGACGCGTCACCCATCTCCCTTCCTGAGCGATTCGAAGCTAGGATTTCTGATTCGTCCATTTCTCATCTCTCTCGTTCTCTTTTTCTCTCTTCGACGCGTCGCCCATCTCCCTTCCTGAGCAATTCGAAGCTAGGGTTTCTGATTCGCCCATTTCTCATCTCTCCAGTTCTCTCTCTCTCTCTCTCTTCGACGATTCACCCATTTGCCTTCCTGAGTGATTCGAAGCTAGGGTTTTTGATTTTGGTCCATTTTGGGAAATGGAGTGCTGGGGTTTTGAGGGGTTTGGCTGCTATCGAATTCATCGTCGGTTGATAGTCGAATTCATCGGATTCTCTCCCAAACTAGGATTTATCTTCGGTAAAATTCGAATTTTTGTTACTGTTATCGCTTCAATTTCATGTTTTGGGGGTTCAATTTACAGGGTTTCATCAGTTGTTGAATCGATCGTGTGTTCGATTCCAAGAATAGGGTTTATGAGTTGCATATATGGATACTGCCAGTTTTTTTGAGGTTTGATTGTTGATTGGACTTATTTAGGGCTTGTAGCTATTTAGTTGAAAAATTCAGATCCTGAGATGATGTGGATTTGGGTGTTATGGTTGTGTTTGATTACTTGAGAAATGGTTACACGATGGTGATCTCAGATTCTTATCGTGAGCTGAAGTTTTCAGCCGTTCGATTGTGATCCGATGGTCAAGATTTGATCCGGCCATCAACTGATATGTTGAAGGGCAAAATAGTCATTTCTTAGCTTCTTTCTTTCTCAGATTCATATATATAGACTAACTCATATAGAGTTAGTCTATTATGAGATGGACTTATTTAGGGCTTGTAGCTATTTAGTTGAAAAGTTCAGAACCTGAGATGATGTAGATTTGGGTGTTACGGTTGTGTTTGATTACTTGAAGTTATGAAACTTGATGGAAGCCGAGCTTCGAGAAGAGGGGTTTGGTGTTTGTTTCGAAATTTGGGTTTTGGTCGGTTTTGAGTATGGTGGATACTGCTTATCGAGGTTGGAGAGATCGAAACAATATTTACAAACTAGGAAGAAGGGTTTAGGATATTTTTGAAACTATTTGAAATTTGAGTTTCATGGTTGCAAGTGGTTTCGATGGTTCTTATGTAGCGAAACATAGCTTGTATCTAAAATAATGCTTTTAAATTTGTAGAAACTGCCTTTTGTTGTGTGTGTTGGTATAGGCGATGATGACAAGCACTCTTTTACATGCACTACTTTGAATTATTATGCCACCCCCTCCCCCCCCCCAACAAAAAAAAACACAAATTTCTGATTGAGTCTTGGTTATGTTGTATATTGGCTGATTGAGTTGTTTTTTATATTGTTTACGAGCTATTTGATGGATGTTTATGTTGTATCTTGGCTGATTAAGAATTTTTTTATGTTATTATGAGCATTCTAAGTTGGAATTTGGGGGGGGGGGGGGGGGGGGGGGTTGAAACTAGTTGGCATGGGCATAGTAATGCAGCCCTAGAGAAATAAGTATGCTTCATTTAAACAAACAGTGAAATAGAAGTGTGTTCTGAGCCTACAACTACTTAGCTTATATAGGCACAAGTTAACATTTCGGCCCATTTATAGGCCGATCTCACTTCCTCTTGGTTTATCTTGTTGTTTTTACCTTTTTAGAATCTTTTTTTTTTTCCATTCTTCGTTATGGAAATGTTTGAGTAATGATTCATAGTATTCGGTAATTAAGTGTATACGTAGTTCTTTCTATTCTTATGAATGGTCACTTGATTTCTTTGTTGAATTTATTGGTATTGATGATATTTTGTGAGACAGTCATGAATTTGGATTAATTTAGTTGACACAGTCTGTAATAAAGAATCAGAGATCGCCTCCTTTGGTTGGTAATAGTAGTCGGGTCTATAAATCAGCAGTTCAATATACTATGTAAAGAGCTAGTATTCTTAAAGAGTATTTTTTAAGATGTTGGAGATTTAGATATGCTAAGGGTATTGATGATAAATCCGCTCAGGAATTCTTAAAGAGTTCCTTCAAATCCTGCAGATTTATCTGAAGCCATTTGTTTTGTAAACAAAGTAAAGGTATTGATTGTAGTTTGCAGATTAGTTGTAGTTTCTGGATTTTGTATTGACAATTTCTTTGAACTATTAGAAATACCTCTCTGCCTATAGGATCGCATCCAATATGACGAACAGATTTACAAAACATTTGTAGATCTTTTGAACATGTTTAGGAGTAATATTTTTCACTTGATCTGTTAGTTTTTTGCAGATAAGAAGCCTATTTACAGACCACCCTGATTTGATTGATGGGTTTGAAGTCTTCTTGCCTGGACCAAAATAACTCTGTATTACATGGTCAGATGATTCCATTGCTACCAGCTTCCTTTTTTTGTTTTTTGTCTACTTATATGTTTCCTTTTCCTTTTTCTACCAATCATCTCATTAAAAAAAAATCACACTTGTTTACCTCACTCATCTTTTTGTACTTGCATATGGCTGTATTCTTCGTATTCACATTTGTTTACCTTTATCACAAGTAGATGTTCACAGGGTGGGGAATCGTTAATCCTCACTTTGCAGCGGAGCACGAGATATAAAACCTACATGTCAACACATTTGATGCGAAATGTATGCTTTGGTTGAGTCCTTGTTGTGGTGCTCGAGATCAATTTTTGAATATAGTTTAGTAGGGTTGTATTATCGATTCTCATTTATGTTGAGATTTTTTTCACTAATGTAATTACAATTTTACTAACCTTGCTTTGTTGAATTTCTCATCTCCTAACAGTGTGTAGCAGCAGTTGTGGTGTATGAAGTGGAATAATAGTGAATTCGTTGTTGATGAATAATTGATTAGAGAATCTTTTGCAATATAAGCTTTAATCTTTGTGAGTTTGTGCAAGAAGATATAAGTTAATTATGAAGTTCCAACTTTCTATGTAAAATGAGAATAATCAATGGTTATAGCACCCACCTATGAGAACCTCCCATAAATAATAAACCTTTGCTTCATATATTTTCTTTGCCCCCAAAACAAACCAAAAAATCCAATAGATTTGGAAGGAAAAACCAAGAAGAAGCTGCATGTCCTTATCAATTAAAATGAAGCATCTAATTGATCATGTTCAAAATCACTGACAAAACTGTAGGTAATGTATACAGAAAAACAAGTCATAATAACTAGCAAAGAAGCATTAGAATTTACAAGTTACAAATGAATACAACTATATAAGGTTACAATTTACAATTTAAAATTACACGTTTTTATAACACTTATTGCATTTTGCACTTGCACAAGCACTGAGGCAGAGCTACAGTCTGCAGAGAAGTGAAAGTGTGGAACTGTATAAGTATAACTGCAATTTGCACTTGCATAATTTGCATTTTGCACTTGACAACTCAATCCTGCACATACTTGAATAGACATGTAGATTAAGAGTTAGCAATAAAACAATCAATAAATCGTAAAGCTCAGATAGGATTATTTCATCACTAGTCACTCCTATAAATATTTAATTAAATCATAAAAGAATCATAGTGTGCAATTTCAGAAACATAATCCATCTCATCTCTTTTAAAAAATAAGGGAAGATTTCTTGCTGCTAATGCAAAACAAACTATTCAATTATACTCAAAGCAAAATTTGATTTGTAATAGGGCAAGCATATGGCTTAACATAGAATTCACACTAAAGCATGGTTAAACAGAATACCGAACTCAGCTGTTTGATTGCGATCCGATGGTCAAGATTTGATCCGACCATCAACTGATATGTTGAAGGGCAAAACAGTCATTTCTCGGCTTCTTTCTTTCTCATCTGAGCTACTCTCTCCTGTTCTCATCTGAACTCATAAACCCTATTCTTGGAATGGAACACACGATCGATTCAACAACTGATGAAACCCTATAAATTGAACCCCCAAAACATGAAATTGAAGCGATAACAGTAACAAAGATTCAAATTTTACCGAAGATAAATCCTAGTTTGGGAGAGAATCCGACGAATTTAACCATTAACCGACGATGAATTCGATAGCAGCCAAACCCCTTAAAACCCCAACACTCCATTTCCCATTAAAATGGACCAAAATTAGAAACCCTAGCTTCGAATCGCTCAGGAAGGCAAATGGGCGAATCGTCAAAGAGATAGAAAGAACGGGAGAGATGAGAAATGGCCGAATCAGAAACCCTAGCTTCAAATCGCTCAGGAAGGGAGATGGGCAATGCGTCGAAGAGAGAGAGAGAACGGGAGAGATGAAAAATGGGCAAATGAAAAACCCTAGCTTCGAATCGCTCAGGAAGGGAGATAGGAGACGCGTCGAAAAGAGAGAGAGAACGTGGGAGCTGAGTTTTTTTTGATTCGCCAAAAAGAGAGAGAGAGAGAGAGAGAGAGAGAGAGAGAGAGAGAGAGAGAACGGGAGAGGAGAGTAACTTAGATGAGAAACAAAGAAGCTGAGAAATGACTATTTTGCCCTTCAACATATCAATTGATGGTCAGGTCAAATCACGTCTGCAGAACAATAAAACATATGAAAAGTCTTGTAAACAGTAAATCAACAATTATATAGCTCAAGTTTGAATAGTATGACAATAATTAGTTGTAAATAAAAGTCCATGTTTTCATTAGTATATGTTTAAAAATAATTATGAACTGGGGTATAAAAGTCCATATTTCTTTAAGTATATATATATATATAATTAAATAAATAAAGGAGTTGTTTTGGGGGATTTGAATTTGAATTTGGGGGGGAAACTTTTGGGAGGAAAAATGTGTTTTGTGAGATTAGATCTGGGCCTTTGATTTTGGGGAGATTGAAGGAGAACCACTTGATAGCTTTCTTTGTGTTTTGTTTTTATTATTATTATTATTATTATTATTATTATTATTATTATTATTATTATATATATATATATATATATATATATATATATATATATATATATATATATTCACTCAATATAATATTATATATATACTCTTAAGTAAGGGGTATTACACACCCCCCTTAAGAACTCAGAGTCCTCGCTGAGCCGGGTATTTGCAACCTAGCACAGGATTCCTTCCTAGCCGATGTGAAGTGGAGTACCCTGATTCTGCTAGCTGTACAGCACTACCCGGAACCCTAGTTACCCACCAGTGTACATCTACTAGCTCCATCTCAGGCATACCTCTAACCCTCTTTTACCCGCGATCGGTGTCGAAAGTCAGCTCTGATACCATTTGAAACGCCACGGGTGTGTGTGTGTATATATATATATATATATATATATATATATATATATATATATTCTCTCTCTCGATATCATATTATATATATACTCTTAAGTACGGGGTGTTACACAAATGGTATCAGAGCTGAGTATATATATATATATATATATATATATATATATATTCTCTCGACATCATATTATATATATACTCTTAAGTACGGGGTGTTACACAAATGGTATCAGAGCTGAGTTCTTAAGGGGGTGTGTGTAACACCCTGTACGTAAGAGGTGTGTATATATATATATATATATATATATATATATAATGAGATGAGTTTGGCAATGGGTGTTGGCTGCTTTGAAGCCCACCTCACGTAAGGTGGAAGGTGGGGCCCGTTTGTGGCTTGGCTGCTTGTAAAGCCAGTCAGTGTGTAATGCACGTACATGTGGGTGTACGGGTGATTGAAGTGTAGGCTTCAGTACCACATCGGTGGATTGATAAGAAAGCGTGAGTTAAATAGGATAACCTATGATCAAGAGGAACCAAATAGTCCAGACACCTTTTGTGAGGCAGCCTGTGGTAGGCAGTTGTTAGAATTTGTTTGAGCGGGGCCCGAGGCCTTACAATTCGGGCTGAACGCCAGTGCCACGTACCAAAGTCTTGTCATTCAGGTCTTTAAGGAATAGATATGCCAGAACATGGAGGTATATGTTGACGATATGCTCGTCAAAAGCCACAGGGGACTAGACCACGTCAGCGATCTCAATGAGACTTTCGGGGTCTGTAAACCCTGTTCCTGCAAATACGTATTTTTTATGTATTTTTGGTTTTTTTTTTTGTAAATTAATTTTTCCGCTTTCAAATTCTTTTTGTTAAAATGTATTGTTGGATCTTCTATTAAAGTCTATTTTTATTCAATGATTTTATTTGTAACTAGTTCCTAATGATTTTTATATTGTAATACAAATCTTATTATTATTATTATTATTATTATGACTTTGATTATTAAGGATATTATTATTGTTATTGTTATTAAACTTATTGTTTATAAAATTTTTGGAAGCCTACAGATCGTAATCTATATTGTATTTTTATTAGAGTATGGATTTTATGTATACCATTTTATTTAATTAAATAATATGTAACATTGTTTTGCTTCTTATTATATTTTGGTTCAATTCAAATGCAGTCTTGATCATTTCGTGAGGTCCTACATTCTATTATATTTAGTAGTATTTGAGTATTAATTTGATGCATACAAATTGATTAATTGTGTTACATATTATTGTTGATCTATTTATTAATTTATTTTCCTCAAACTCCAAACCCATTTTCTTATTGGATCTTTACCCAAAACCCAATACCATTTTCCCTATTGGATCCTACTCGCTTACCCTTTAACCCAATATCACCCTAACCCTAATTCTAATACCCTATAAATACTAATTATCTCCTAATCACTCTTAACTCTAATTACTCTTAACAGCCGCCTAATTCCTCTGCAGCCTCTTCGTTTTCCTCTTTCTCTCTCTGTTCCAAAACAGAGCAACCCAACCGACCCTCCGCCCTATCTCCCTACTGCTCACCCTCGCTGCTGCTCAACCTCCATCTCCATCCTGTTGCCTCACCATTGCCCCGCATGCATCTCCTCTCACCATCGGCACACCATCCTCGCAGCACCCCGCTACCGTCGCGCTGCCAATTCGTCACCAGCACTCTAAGACCCCGGCATCCTGACCCCGAAACACCTCGTTGTGCCATTGCCAAGCACCCCTCCTCAGCGCTCTGCCTTCCAACTGCCCTTGCCATGTCTCTGCCCGCACCGTACCGCCATTAGAGTCTCGCGGTTGTCGCAGCTGTCCTTGGTGTTTCCGTCGACCAGTTCGAGCCTCGTGCCCCATTGCTGCCCCCGCTCGACTGCTAGCAAGCTCCATCAACCCATTCAGTCGACCCCCTATCGTCATCCAGAACACCGTTGACCACCTTGAAGCCCAGCAGCGAGCTCCCCCTGCTGCCTCCCGCTCGTAGCACAGCCACCCTGCCATCGGAGTCGAAACCGACCGCCACCATTGCAGCATCATCATTAGTGGCCACTTGATCGTTTTATATCCTGACCGACCGATCTCCTCTTGATCATCACCATCATCTTCATTATCAGGGAGATCTGAACTTGATCACCTTGATCTTGGAATCTGAGCCGTCCGATCGACCGATCGTGATCATGATTATCATCTTCATCATCATCAAGATCCGTGTTATTTTGTTCGTTGCCCAGGATCCATTCTCGTTATTTTATTCTTTTCGCCAGATTCGTCATCTACTCCAAGACAAGTAACTTATATTATTTTGTTGTATATACAATTACAAAATTTTGCCAGTAGTCTCGCATTATTTTTAGGGTTGTCCTCGTGAAAATCTCTTGTTAGATCTTGACTTTATTTGTTGATCCATCCATAGTCATCATTAGCCACACACACGACATGAAATAATTTAGACCTGACTAGACTCTTGATGCATGTATGTATATTGTTTCGTGATCCATAATATGTTGTAACTTCTTTCATGCTTGATGTGTTAGTTGTAGTATCTTGGGGTAGACTTGTTAAAATACCCATACCATGTTCTTTTGGACATCTAGTATACCATGCTTTGTATTTTGTCCTAATTTGGATTTGTTGCCTATGAACGATTTGATTTAACGCATGAGAAGAGATTTTGTTTTGCTGCTGCCATATTTTGATTCGGTATTTTAGACCCTGTTAGGGTCAGTAAATTAAACTATTTTGTGAACATGAATCGTAGAACCCGTTGTCTATTTTCCAGAACTTTTGATAGATCTCAGTTTCAATTTGTGAGGTGTGAGTTATTGCTGTTTTATTGCAGATGTGTGAAAATTTCCAGATTCTGTTTTATGTGATTTCTATATAGTTATTTATTTTAAAACTGATGCTAAAGGTAAGATTTTGATCTAATATTTTTGTGGGTATGACTAGATATAACTGGGATTAACCCCTAATTTTTTTTATTTAATGACTTTTATAAAATATTCCATGCTTATGAACAAACCAATATATTTCCAAACTGCATACTGTTCAGTAAAGAACCATAATTTCAACCTAATTCTAGTCGCTGTTGATTAAAACTTTATAAATATAAAATGTATCCTGTTGTATCTATTTTACAACCCTTTTGACAGATTTGGATTTCGAGTTATACTTTGTAATTTATCGTTATTTTAGTACTGCTGTGTTTAAGGTTTGAGATTTGCAAACTTGCTATATCTTGTTGTTTCCCGAATTTATTTGACTATACTATCTGAGTTGGAATATTATGAAATTTTATTTTCTGATACTAGACATACTAGGAAATACCCTATATTTTTCTTAGATTTAATCAGTAAGTTTTTATGCCAATTTCATGTTTATTAATACAACCATGTGATTTCTGGCTGAACATGATTTCTATATATAATTTTGTTTTAAGCCCTGTTTCTGTAATTATTATATGACTTATACATATGTGCTCGATTTGGCCGAGAGTCTATTTTTTAGATTTTTTGACGGATCTAGATTTGCATGTCTGTGACAACGGGAATCTCAGAATTGGTGTAGTCTGTCTTGCTGTCCAGAACTGATAGTTTCGTTGTCCTAGTCTTTTATGAGTTGTCTGTGACCTGTGCCTATTTATGTCTGACCGGAACCTGTCTCTTGTTCTTTCCATGTTGTTCTTGCCCTATTTTGCGCACGTATATGCCTTTTTGATAATAATAATAAGTAATCAAGCCAGGGTTAAGGGAAAGACCTTAGTAGTGGACAATATAGTTATGTGTACTCAGAAGGGAGCCTCGTTCCCATTTTATGTTTGATTCATGTTGATTCATGAACCGTTTGCACTTTATGTTTGATTCATGAATCTGTTAATTCATGAACCTGTCGTACTTTATGCTTTGATTCATGAACCTGATGATCCATGAACCTGTTTATTCATGAAGGTGTTGATTCACGAATCCGTTGATTCGTGAACCTGTTATTTTACTACTTGATTCATGAACATGTTCCTGTTACCTGTTACATGACGCCTGAGTACACGTCCCTATAGAAACCCACCACTAGATCTAAATGTAAATTGCATGTATGTAGCAACCATGTGGTAAAAATTTGGGACGCATGAAGTGCTACCTAGATAGAAATAAATACAAGATTTGAAATAACACGATCACCTGCATATTCTTGTTACATGTTTACCTGTACATGCTACTCGACACCTGTTACATGTTTACTTACTTGCATGATACCTGCTACGTGTCACATGTCACAGGCACCCTGTTATCTCATCATATTATTTGATTTTTCCCCTAATTTATGTTAGTCATTCTATTTTGTTGTCACTCATTCCATGCCTATTCAGTACTTGCTTCCATTGTTACTTTATTCTTGTCTATCTGTTTTTCCTGTACTTGTTTCCTGCACTACAAGCGGCCCGTAACTTGCATTAATGGGCGTTTTGTTTCTTTTTCCTCTTTCTGCAATTTGTTAAACTTGCAGACTTTGGTGACCAGCTGCCCGATGGAGTAGGTGACCAAACATTCTAGCTGGCTGGAGTTTCTTGCTTTAGTTTATTTCCTGTTTTGAATAAATTATATTTTGCTACTTGGATTTTGTATTGGGCAGTTTTTCCCAGAATTTATAACTTGTTTCAAGATCTGATTATTTGAGATTAAGTATTCTTGTTTTTCAAGTAATTCTGTTGATTTAGAAATTTATTCATGCATGCGTGGTTGATTATCTCCTATTTATTTCTTGTTTATTCCTGTAAATGTTGAAAAGATACTTACAACTTATGAATGGTGAAAGCCATTTACTGGACTTAGTCGCGTATCCGTATTCCGTATTCCTTTTGGGAAGCGGGGCGTGACAGGGTCCTGCGGTCCCACAGTATGAGACTCAACCCCTTTAAATGTGCCTTTGGCGTCACCTCGGGAAAATTTCTCAGATTCGTGGTTAGCTAGCGAGACATTGAGGCGAACCCAGAAAAGATTCAGACCATACTAGACATGGCCCCTTCAAGAAATTTCAAAGAAGTCCAACGACTCGCGGGTCAACTGGCGGTTATCTTCTATTTCTACTCATGCTCTTCAAAGCCTCTCAATGGCAGGCTTTCGAGCAATTGAAGTCCTACCTGGCCAACCCCCCACTCCTTAGCAAACCCGAGCCGGGCGAGTCCCTCTATCTCTATCTGGTTGCTTCGAAACACGCGCTCAGCGCCGTATTAATCCCGCACGACACTGAACTCCGATACACCAGGATGGAAAAGGTTTCCTATGCATTGGTGATGGCCGCTCGGAAACTCTGACCGTACTTTCAAACCCACTCCATCCGAGTCCTTACAGACCAACCTCCAAAGACGATCCTCAACAAACTAGAGAATTCTGGTCGCTTGATCAAGTAGCCAATCAAGCTAAGCCAGCATGACATTAGCTACCAACCTCGAACAGCCATCAAAGGGCAAGTCCTCGCAGAATTCATCACAGAATGTACCATTCTCGAAGCATCTAAAATCCGAGAGGATGAACTAGTTTGGGTGATCTATGTTGACGGGTCATCCTGCGAAGGTTGAAGCGGAGCTCAGAGGCCCTGACGACTTCTTCCTCCAGTACTCCCTGCGTCTCAACTTTCAGGCCTCCAACAACGAGGTAGAATACGAAGCAATGATCGTCAGGTTCATGCTAGCCCACAAGGTAGGGGCAAGACGAGTCAAGGCCTTCAGCAACTCTCAGCTCATGTCAATCACATTTCCCGGGATTATGAAACCCGTGACGCCTGGATGATCCAATACTTGGCACGCATCAGGGAACTTTTAACAGTCTTCGAGGGGGTCGTAGTCGAGCACTGTAACACCCCGATTTCCATATACTGGGAAATCGTGACATAAGCCAGAATCTTTCCTTCAACTAGCCACAGTACGCAGAAAAAACAGGAAAATTTTTAAAAAAAAATTCAACACAAATGTATTACAAGTCCGAATGTTACAAAATTGCAATACATTACAACAGTGTTACAATAATACCGTTACAATCCCAAGTGTTTCAACTTTCAACAATTTACATCAGAGTACAAATGAATAAGGAACAACACTTGGTACTTCACTTGGATGCTTTCCAACAAATAAATAAATTACAACAATTGTTACAAAAGAAACAATAGTAATCAACATATATTACAGCGGAAAACTTAAATAAAAGCGACTCTTTGCTTCTCTTGCCTTGAGTCCTCTTGAATCCTGTACCTGTACTCCTGCAATCCAGTGCGTGTAATTTTGTAATCCAATACCTATTGAAATGGGGACATCAGTACATATACTGACGCTTTAAAGCTGATGACTAGCAGCAATTTTCAACTTTAAGCAAACAGATTGATGAAAAGAGAAACGTGTGTATATAATTGATGTGCCAGTGTATGCTATGACTTAGACTCTTATGCAAGATTAACCAATGCGAGGATGCTCTTATTCTAATACAAGCAAGTCTCCGGAACAGTATGCGTCCCATACTACATACGCCCCTTCTCGAGCCGTTTCTTCATATATAGGGATTTGAACCCGCACCATGAATTCTACTCTTGTACTCAACTTGTTTCTGAAGATACAACATGACTGATGAGGTTG
Organism: Hemerocallis citrina; assembly: GCA_017893485.1. Lineage (NCBI taxonomy): Eukaryota > Viridiplantae > Streptophyta > Magnoliopsida > Asparagales > Asphodelaceae > Hemerocallis > Hemerocallis citrina. The sequence continues at coordinate 227,067,807 of CM030359.1, read as the reverse complement.
CCCTGAAACAGTTTAATCCTGCCATTTGCAGTCTGCTTATGGTGTCCCCATTTTCCACTACTACCCGGCGTACCGAACCTCACTCAAAAACCAGATGAACCCTCAGAGTTACTGCAACACAGGTTAGCTCGAAGCATCCCCTGCGACCCCCTAACTCATAGACCATAGTCTATGGCCTGTTCGCTTCCCTGGTATAGAAGATGACGGAGTTCCGGGGGTCCATCCCCTAGCTTCGCCCGCTCTTATCATGGCACTTCAGAAATTAACAAACGATATACGGATCCCGTGCTCCCAACTCGTGAGAAGGCACAAACCATATCCCTTTGACAAGAAGGGTACAACCCAATAACACCACCTAGTGCTAGCCTGGAGGACAGATCAGATCATAAGGTATCATCTTTAACACCAACTCTTTCTCTTCGGTGAAAATGATAATAAGTAAAGGTTAAGTAGTAATAGCCATAAGTTACTACTCTACGATGTCACTAACCCTGAACAATCCTAGGGATGACAATAGTACTAACATAACATGCTAGGTCTTAAGTTAGACTTTGCAAGATAACTCTACTAGGTGCTCAACCTAGACTTACCAGAATCCCTAAGAATCCGGTTCATAGCCTATCGATCCAAGACCCTGGAAATACGAACGTATTCGCATGCTGCTACTACCCTGAACTTGGATTTCGTCTACGCTCCGGTCCGCGATCAACCAACACTGATTAAGATCTGACGGTACACGAGGAGTGAATCGTCCACAGTACCTTAGGAGTAAAATAAATACACATCTTGATGGTCGATGGCCCCTAGGGCAATGTTATCACCCTAGACGAGCACAACAAAACTGTGTACTAGCTAATAAGCTACATAAGAGTAAACAAAAACACATACGAGCTAAACAAGCTACGTATGAAACCAACAAATACATACGAGCCGGGCGGGCTGCGTATGAGACAACAACATACATACGAGCCGAATAAGCTACGTATGAAACCATAGCCTACGTACGAGCCAGGTGAGCTTCGTACGAGCAAAACAACATACAGCAACTTCCATACAGGTATTCTAACAACCTAGAAGCAACCAAACGTGCTACTAGCAAAACCTGATCTTCTATAATTAGAAGCAACAGAAGAATCTACTAACAATCTAAAATAGACATATTACCAAAGAAACACCTCGAAAGTGACATAAAAAGCCTTCCGACAGCCTAGAAGCAACCAGTGCTACGCTTATCAGAATTCGAAAAAATTATACTTTTTAGAAAGGTGAGAACATTTCCTGCAACTCTCTAGTTGAACACTTTTTCAGATTCTGTAAGGAATCCAAAATCCGGTGCATCGAACACACTGAAACAGTTTAACTAAACTGCAGATTTTCAACAAAAAGCTAAAACTTCTACAACTTGTAACTTTTGCTCTACTTATCAGAATCTAACCAAATCATACAATTTAGAAAGGTAGGAACATCTACTAAAACTCTCTAGTTGAACATTTTTCCAGATTCCTTATGGAACTCAATCCACCGTCCTCTGAATACACGCAAAAATTAAGCAAAACAACAGAATTCCACAACAAAGCTGAAACTTCTAAGGATTGTAACTTTTGCTCTACTTATCGGAATCTAACGAAGCTGGACAATTTGGAAAGGTGGGAACATCTACTATAACTTCCTAGTTAACCACTTTCTCAGATTCCGTAAGGAATTCCACATTCCTGACCCTCGAACATATGCAAACAGTTAACCAAACTACAGAATTTCAACGAAAAGCTGAAACTTCTATAGCTTGTAACTTTTGCTTTACTTATCAGAGTCTAACGAAACTGGACAATTTGGAAAGGTGGGAACATCTACTACAACTCTCTAGTTGCCACTTTCTCAGATTCCGTAAGCAATTCCAAATTCCTGGCCCTCAAACATATGCAAACAGTTAACCAAACTACAGAATTTCAACACAAAGTTGAAACTTCTACAGCTTGTAACTTTTGCTCCGCTTTTCGAAATTTAACCAAATCATACAATTTAGAAAGGTGGGAACATATACTAAAATTCTCTAGTTGATTACTTTTTCAGATTCCCTATGGAACTCAATCTACCGTCCCTTGAACACACGCAAAAACTAACAAAAGATAGCCCAAGCTACAATAAAGCTGAAACTTTGAGAGCTTATAACTTTTGTTCTACTTGTCGGAATCTAACCAAATCATACAATTTAGAAAGGTGGGAACATATACTACAACTCTCTAGTTGATGGCTTTTTCAGATTCCTTATGGAACTCAATCTACCGTCCCTTGAACACACGCAAAAACTAACAAAAGACAGCCCAAGATAAAGCAAAGCTGAAATATTGAGAGCTTGTAATTTTTGCTCTACTTGGCAGAATCTAACCAAATCATACAATTTAGAAATGTGGGAACATAGACTGCAACTCTCTAGTTGATGAATTTTTCAAATTCATTTGGAACTCAATCTACCGTCCCTTGAACAAATGCAAACGTTAACGAAAACAACAGGTTTCTTTAACAAAAGCTGAAACTTTGAAAGCACAAAACTTCTACTCCGCTTATCGGAATTTAATCAAATAGGGAAATTTGGAAAGGTGAGAACGTCTACTACAACTTCCTAGTTGGTCACTTCCTCTGATTCCGCAAGTAGGAGGCTCGAAAATAACAAACAAGCAAAACAGCGAGCACTCTCAGCCAAGCTGGCTGCTCTGTTTTGTAACGGCCATAACTTCTGTCCCTCTTATCGGAATCTAACAAAATAGGACATTTTAGAAAGGTGAGAATGTCTACTACAACTTCCTAGTTGGCCACTTTTCCAAATTCCATAAGGAACATCAAGTTCCAGCCCCTCGAACATAGGCCGTTGTTCACCCCAAAACAGCAAGTTGTCTTTTGCCCTACGCTCGTTGTTTTGGGGGAAACGGTCGTTTCAACCATCAAACCAACTCAAAAAAATCTATAAAAATTAGGGCATGCTAATAACACATATAAGAACCACTAAAATTAATTTGGAATCAAAATTCCAACTTTAACACAAGTAATTAATTCCTACTACATGGTAGTTTAGGGTTGATTCTTTGGGTTCTATTTTGTGTTCTACCCTTCAATCTTTTATGCCATCTATTATAATCCTCAATCAATAACATACAACAATAATAACAATAATAATACTATAAACAAGCATGAGAATGAGAAACCCCCTCCCAAACTTTGGTTGGAAGAAGTTGCTAGCTTCCCATCTCCTTCCTTGCTCCTTGTTCTTCCTCCCCTTCAAAGAGAACCCATGAACCCTTACCCCTCTTTTGATTTGATTTGATCTCTCTTTCTTTTTCTTTTCTTCTCAATCTTTTTCTAATTTTTCTAAAATAAAACTAAGTAAAGAAGGAGAGAATGAGAAGGAGAAGTGATCGAGAGACAAAAAATGGAAGAGGGCTTTTGCCCTCTTATGTTGGCTACCCTTCATATAGGAGAGGGAGAGAAAGAGATGTGGTGGAGAGAGAGCCACTTGTCTCTCTCTCTCTTGTGGCTTACACAAATTCGAATCAATTCGCAAATTTACATTGCATTCAAACCCTAATTAATTTGCAATTAACACCCAAAATCATCTATAACCCTTCATTTTGATCATGATTGATCAAAATAAGAGCTATTTTCCAAATCACATACTACATGATTTCGTACAAACGTACGAAATCGATACAATTCAAATACGTATATATATCTGTATATACAGATAACTTTTATTAGTTAAAACGAATAATCTCTACCGAAAATATTTCAATTCAGAAATAATAATAAAATAATTTTATTTTCGGCTCGGAAGATTCCAGTATCAATTTGATACAAAACAGTCATATATCGACTAGTATATATACATAGATAATGTTTATTAACAAAACCGGGCGATATCCACCAAAAATATTTCAATTCTGAAAATAAAATAATAATTTTTAATGTCTGCCCGGGATTTTCCCGACATTTTCTCAAAAACGCATTTTTCAAGATTTTGTACAAGTGCACAAAACTGATACAATACCTGTATATACTTACTAGTATATATATCCAGGTAACCTTTTGTTAGAAAAACCAAGTAATTTCTATAAAAATATTTTAACTTTAAAAATAATAATTGTAGAAATATAATATCCGTCCGGAATATTACAAGCGCATTCCTAGGGAACAAAATAGCCAGGACGATGCCTTGTCCAAACTCGCCTCATCGTCCTTCGAGGTCCTTGATCACACTGTCCTCATTGAGATTCTCTTTAGATCTAGAAACTAGAACCCTTAAGTCCTTTGCATCAACCCAGACATTCAAGCTGGCACTTGGATGGATTACGTCCGGAAGTTCTTGGCAGATGGCGAACTCCCTGCTAGACATGGCCGAAGTCAGGAAGACAAGAATCCGATCAGAAAGATTCACCTTGATTGATAATTTACTCTTCAAGCACTCATACACTAAGGTTGACAGGGAAACCATATCTGTAACACTCCGCAAAATGAAAATGACAATTTTGCCCTAGTGTGATACGAACATGTATTTTGTACCGTTACTGGTAATATTTGTAACGTGTTTTCATTACGTATTTTTTTTTTCCAACTATTTATGCATTTCCCGTATATTTTATCCTATTTGAGTCAACTAAAATATTAAATTTCAATCTTTGTGTTTTTACGTGCTTTTTACGTATTTTCGATGCACGTATCGATTACGTATTTTCCACTGCTAAGTGTAAGATTTTAATGCATTTCAATTATTTATTTATGTATTCAAATCCATTTTATAAACCAGAAATTCATTTTCCCTTATTTTTTGATTAAAATACTTTTTACGTGTAATACACGTGTTTTCTACGTACGCATTGATTACGTATGAAATATGTATAAATTAATAAATATATTTTTCTTATATTTTATTTTTTATCATCTTTAACATTTTTCGTTGATAACGTCGAATTTCATATTTTTGATATTTTACGTGCGACGCACGTATTTCTTTCGGTGCGCATATTTAAGCGTATTTATTTTCAAAATAAATTTTGAAGTGTGTATATATTTTATTTGTTCATGAAAAAATATAGATTTTAAGTAAACAAATTTTTACGTACATATTATGTATATATATAATTTATGTTTTGAAAATAATTAATTTGAGGGTGTGCACTAGTGCACGCACATGCACGTGTTTTGGGTTGTGAAATGAGTAAACCGGGCTGCTCTTTGATGGAGGAAAAATTTTGGCTTTTGAAATTGTGTGAGTGGAGTGAGTGGAGTTAGTGTTTCTAGTGGGAGGTGGTTTTAATAACTACCCTACTACTCCCCTTATAAAAATACCCCCTACTCCTTCATTCTCCTCATTCCCTCTTCTTCTCTGGTCTAATCTGAAGCCAAAAAGCCAACATACTCATGTGCTTTCTCCATTCATTCACATCGTATGTATATATATATATATATATATATGCTAATGCACCCCTCACATTTCTCCCCTTTTCCATTTTGCCTCCTCTGTCCTTGCCGAAAGTCACATCCAGCACCCATGTGCTAATTCTCCACCTAATACTTCTACGACATATATCCCTACTTCTCATTATTCAACCATATATATATATATATATATACATATATCTGTGTGTGTGTGTGTGTGTGTGGAGTAGTAACGCTCATGCTGTTGTTGCCGAAAAGAAGGAGGCCGAAATGGAAAGGAGTGCTTGCTGTTTTGCATTTGGCCGAAAGTGGAAGGTTAGGGTGGTTTTCTTGTGCACGGATTTCGAGAAGGCTAATCGAAGTTTCTAGGAGCTCTTATTTTAGGAGTTCATTTGAGTACATCACAATTTGGGTGGGTGTTTCTTAAATCCTTTCTAATTTAGGAATAGAAATTGCATGATAGATAATATATTAATTTATTTTTTTAATTTGAATTGGTATGATAAAAATAGTTTCATGCTAGAATTTAATTAGTGTGGTAGATGTGAGTTGCTCTCTAAAGTTGTTATAATGGGTGTTAGTATATTTGTATGCTAAAATATTTGCAATTTGATGAATCATGGTTGCATGATGCATGATTAGAATAGTAGTAGAAATAATGCAAATATATGAAAAAATGACTTGTGATGTCAATGTGGCAAAGAAGTGCGGTTCTAACCTCAAAAATATTTATTTTATCAGTATAGGAATTTTATAAAGGAATTTTTGATGAAAGGCAATATTTTATTTCGGGAAAAATTGATTATATGAGTTTTTATACATTTTGAAGAAAGATCATATTATAATGCAAACATACGAAAACATTTACGATATATTTTTCCAATGAAGCATATTCTGTAAAAATTATTTATATTTTGTGGAAGCACGAACCTATCGAAGAATCGAGTTTATTAAAAGAAATTAAATAACAGGGCGGTATAAACAAAAAGTATGTAACTATTTTCATAACAATAAGTGCTCATGGACTTACTGGTCTTCAGGTGCTCAACAAAAATGTTACTGTAGCTGAGGGGGTTTCAGAGGTCTTGGGTTCGATTCTCTTCAGAGACTTTAATTTTTGGAAGTTTGATTTTAACTCAAAACCAAAACCCGAAGTTTACATAGAATTTAATTCACCATTAAATCAGTTACTCACCTTGGCCATATTGGTCAGAGGGTGCAGATTGGGTTGTTTACTGTTCATTGTGGGTCTGGGCTTTGGTATTGGGTTCGAAACCTAGTTTTGACACTTAAATTTTTTTTAAAAATAGGTTTAGAGAGTTTTAAAGTGAAATAAAAATTGGGGAAAATCCTATTTAATTTTCTAAAATAGTTTGGACTGTATGAAAATTATTTCTACAATATTTGAGATATTTTGGGAGTATTAAAAGAGGAGTTATTCATTAAATATTGTTAAAGAACTCGGGTTTACCAATTAAAAGAATTAGAAGTGATTTTTTTATAATGAAGATTGTGACTCTTATTTAATTAAATAGAGATGAATATTTGGATTGAAATTAGATTTTTCTCTTAATGAGATTTTATAGGTATTAATATTTGATTGAGATTATTTGAAATGCACACAAGGGTATGAATGATGAAATTGATAAAGAGGTTGAATTGAATTGTTCTCATGTTATGAGATGATAAAAGAAATGTTTTTGAGAAAGAGATATGAATAAAGAAAATGAAAGATTAAATTGAGATTGATTACGACTTATTGTTGATCTCTAGAAAGAGATAGTTGTTAGAATCTAGAGGCTAGGCGAGACCCTAGTGACCGGCAGTTTTATTTATGATTTTGAGAGCTAACCATTGAGGGTTGAGCGTCTCTTGAGAAGTAGCCAGATAGGCTGACTGTCTCTTTTATTTTGGTTTAAGTCCGGTAGGGTAAGCTAGCTCTAGGTTGTGATGATTTTCTTTTAAAACAAACAAAATTGTAAGGACTACACTATAGTGAAGTTATGATGAAAGTTAGAGAAAAACATGAGTATGAGGGCCATTGGATTTGCGGCATGAAAGTGTTCACAGGATGTCCTCCTGATGCTTCATGATTAGTGCGTGGACACTACTCCAGAGTACCGTCCCGGTGGCGATGCTTATGGGGTGGTCTAGTGACTACGGGTGGTGCCATGTCTATGGTAGGAGGTGAATTGACCACAAGATGCCTGCATGATGAGTCATGTGTCAGTGCGTGGGATTCTCTCCAGGGCATCTGGACGTGGGCTCATAATTCATAGAACACCTAGGATACTTACCGTAGTTACTGTAGTAGACTAAGTCATGGCAAGGGATTGAACCCTACAAGATGAAGAACGTTTAAGGGCTTACCCTCGGACCTATATAGTATGAGATGCATAGAATCCGAACAAGTGCGCATTAGTGTCATGTAATATAAATAACTGCATTAAGGACTAAGTGCACAGCACCCACGAAATTAATAGGATAGTCCCTTTGTAGCTTTGCCTGTGATCAAGTTTGTGGTTTGCTAAAGTATTTAAGAATCGTTATATTGTTCGGCATAGCGAGGATGGCCGTGTGTAATATTTCGTCGGTTGTAAGCAACTGACGTGCCCACAGTTTTATATGCAGGACTTGGAGTTACAAGAAGATATAAAGATGAAATTGTTGGTGATGATTACTTAAATGTTAAAGTTGTTACAGTTGTACATTTATTATTGTTGTATTTTATTTATTCCACTGCGTATTGATGTAAAAGACTCTGATGTAATCATTATTGTAAATAAAAGTTTTTAAATTCCTTGTAAAATTGTACGAAATGAAGTGTAAAGATTCTGTGGAACTTCGAATTCAGTCTTATTTGGAATTCGGGGTGTTACAATATCTTCGATGTCTGAGTCCCGAAGAAGCCAAGTATGTGCTAGAGGAGCTGCACGAAGGAAGTGGGGGATGCCATATAGGCAACAGGTCGCTCGTGAGGATAGTACCCAACCACGACTTCTATTGACCGACCATATTGCTAGATGCCCATGATCTTGTGAAAAGGTGTGACCCTTTCTAGAGATTGTCTTCGATCAGATACTTTCCCCCAAGCCGAACTCAAGTCACTGACCAGTTTGACCCCCTTCGCAATGTGGGGATGGACCTAGTCGGCCCCTTTCCGAAGGCCACGGGCCAAATACGCTTCCTCATAGTGGTCATCGACTACTTCACTAAGTGGGTCGGGGCGAAACCATTGGCCACAATCACTGAACATCAAGCCCAACAATTCTTATGGAAACACATTATTTGTATATTCAGGATCCGCGCGTGCTCATCACCTGATAATGGAACTCAATTTGCAGGCAAAAATTTTCCAAAGTTCTGCAAAGACCTCAGGATCTAGCAGCGGTTCTCATCAGTAGCCCATCCCCAGTCGAACGGCCAAGCTGAAAACGCCAATCGCCAAATTCTTGAAGGTATCAAAAAATGGTTGGAAAAATCTCCCATGGGACTATGGGTCGACGATTTGTCGGGCATCCTTTGGTCGATCAACAACTAAAAGGATCCCTACGAGTGAGTCCCGATTCAACCTGACATACAGGACAGAGACCGTCTTCCCATTGGAAATTGGGCTTCCTTTGCCTAGGATCATGGGCTTCAATAAGGATTCCAATTCGAGCGATCTCAGGGCCAACTTGGACCTAGTCGACGAAATCCGTGAAAAATCCACCATCAGAAGAAATATGTATCAGCAGCAGATTGAAAAGTTCTACAACAAGAAGGTACGTCCGACCGACATCAAGGAGGGTGACATTGTACTCAGGAAGCTCGCTATTTCCCACCCCAGCACGAAATGCAAACTTTCCCCGTACTGAGAGGGCCCGTACAAGGTCTCTTAAGTGGACGTTGTGGCACGTATCGACTCGAAGATCTGGGGTTAAGGATAGTCAAGAGACCCTGGAATGTTGAACACCTTATTAAGTTTCATGAGGGACCATAAGGGCGCCTGTGGTTGTAATCGGCGCTACGCGCTATTTCTTTTGTGTAATCAAGCAAGCAAATGTACTGAAGTTTTTTTCATTTTTCGAGTCAGAATGTCTCGCGTTTACTTCTCAAAAGAGAGATTTCTCAGTTTCTCATGTCATCTCTCAAGCTCTCACATCCTCGCCACTCAGCTTGGACCTCGAGCCCTAATGAGAGATTCCTCAATCTCTCACGTCCTCACCACTCGGCTTGGACCTCGAGCCAGCAGCCAACTTTTTTATAAGTTGCACTATGCTCGACGCTCGGCATGTTCCTCGTGCCCCAATGAAAGATTTCTTCTCAATCTCTCACATCCTCGCCACTCGGTTTGGACATTGAGATAGAAACCAGCTTTTTTACAAGTTGCACTACGCTCGACGCTCGGTATGTTCCTCGACCCCTAACGAGAGATTTTCTTTTCAATCTCTCACGTCCTCGCCACTCATATTGGACCTCGAGCCCTAACGAGAGATTTCTCAATCTCTCACATTCTCGCCACTCGGCATGGATCTCGAGCCCTAATGAGAGATTCCTCAATCTCTCATGTCCTCACCACTCGGCTTGGACCTCGATCCAGAAGCCAGCTTTTTTACAAGTTGTACTACGCTCGACGCTCAACATGTTCCTCGAGCCCTAAAGAGAGATTTCTTCTCAATATCTCACGTTCTCGCCACTTAGCTTTGACCTCGAGCCAGCTGCCAACTTTTTTACAAGTTGCACTACACTCGATGCTCGGCATGCTCCTCGACCCCTAATGAGAGATTTCTCAATCTCTCACGTCCTCGCCACCCGGCTTGGACCTCGAGCCAGTAGCCAGTTTTTTTACAAGCTGCACTACGCTTAAAGCTCGGCATGTTCCTCGAGCCCTAACGAGAGATTTCTTCTCAATCTCTCACATCCTCGCCACTCGGCTTGGACCTCGAGCCAGCAATCAATTTTTTTTACAAGCTGCACTACGCATGACGCTCAGCATGCTCCTCGAGGCATAACGAGAGATTTCTCAATCTCTTACGTCTTCGCCACTCTGCTTGGACCTCGAGCCAGCACTCAGCTTTTTTACAAGCTGCACTACGCTCGACGCTCGACGCTCGACATGTTCCTCGAGCCCTAATGAGAGATTTCTTCTCAATCTCTCCCGTCCTCGCCACTCGGTTTGGACCTCGAGCAAGCAACCAGCTTTTTTACAAGCTACACTACGCTCGATGCTCGGCATGTTCCTCGAGCCTTAACGTGAGATTTCTTCTCAATCTCTCACGTCCTCGCCACTCGGCTTGGACCTCGAGCCAGCAGCCAGCTTTTTTACAAGCTGTACTATGCTAGAGCTCGGCATATTTCTCGAGCCCTAATGAGAGATTTCTTCTCAATCTCTTATGTCCTCGCCACTCGGCCTACACCTCGATCCAACAGCCAGCTTTTTTACAAGCTGTACTACGCTTGACGCTCGGCATGTTCCTCGAGCCCTAACGAGAGATTTTTTCTCAATCTCTCACGTCCTCGCCACTTGACTTGGACCTCAAGCCAGCAGCCAGCTTTTTTACAAGCTGCACTACACTTGACGCTCGGCATGATTCTCGAGCCATAACGAGAGATTTCTCAATCTTTCACGTCCTCGCCACTTGGCTTGGATCTCGAGCCCTAATGGGAGATTCCCCAATCTCTCACATCCTCGCCACTCGGCTTGGACCTCGAGCGAACAGCCAGCTGCTAGCTTTTTTACAAGCTGAACTACGCTCGATGCTCGGCATGTTCCTCAAGCCCTAACGAGAGATTTCTCAATCTCTCCCGTCCTAACCGCTTGGCCTGAATTTCCCACCATTTCCTAACCTCTCAAGTCCTCTCCCTCCGGTGTCGAACTCGTACCTCATCACCTCCAAAAGTTTTACTTATATTTACAGCCCTCACCTTCGGCAAGGACCTCGAGCTCCATGCCCCGAGTTGGTCCCTCTTCTACCCGCTGACAACCACGGATTGAGCGGCTTTCATCGCTGCTACCCCTAACTGTCAGCGGGTAATAGGAGAAGCACCTTTCATGAGAGCTCTTAGCGAATTGAGAAATGAGAACGGGATGGGGGTGGGGTTATATAACTTAAGGGAAATCTAGAGCTCAATATTCATGACGCTGACGTGGACGAATACCCACCGTTCACCCACATCCAATGGCCCAGAAAGGCATCGATACACTTTCCAAGGCCAAACGTTTCGCCTTCTAATAAGGCGCATTTATGACGATCCATCAATTCGCTTGGAAGATGAAATGTTTCATGTTCCAGTCCATTAATGTCCTCACGAGATAAAACATCTCACATTCAGTAAGTCCACCTTGCCAGCACACTCAGATCAAAGCCGTGCTCAAACAGCTGAAGGATCATTTTATACGACATATAGAAGTTTATTGATTCGATTGGCAAGGATAAATGAGTTATGATTCCAACCAAGTTACAAGAAGTATGAAAGTTACAACTATTACACACTCGGCCTACCCCTCCTCTTGAGGGGGCTTAGGATTGACGCAAACCAGTTCGAGCCCAACCAAATGCGTTTGTTCCTTAACGAGCCCATCAAGATCCCTAGGAATTACTAAGGTGGATGCTCTAGCAACAAAGCTCTGAGAATCACCCGTTCTCACCGACTCCAACCTTAGGGTCGTAGTTGGGCCCCCAACAGAGGGTCAACATCCCCCGAAAGAACGGGTTCGGGATCCACCGACTTCGAGCATGACCTTCAACCTTTGTATCTCCAATTCCACATCTACTATAACCTCGCGAAGGAATGATTCAAAGGTCGGTCGACGGGCGAAAGTACCAGACATCGATCATCTAGGCGCTCCCCAAGTTACGGTTGGAAATTGTCTTCTTTAGACGAGCCGACTCCAAGCTCAGTTCCTTCGGCTTATTCATAAAATAAGAAACTGTTACCTCCCGAGCATGGGCATGTTTGCGATAGCGAACCAAGACGGACTCCGTAGATTTCAGCTTGCCCCTAAGGTGCTCAATCTCGACATCACGAGGATCGGGCTCGTTCAGCTGACACAAAGAAGGAAATGTCACATCATTCTGAGCCTCATACACTTGGTCAAATTATAAAACATCACATTGCAGATATTATCCCAAAAATTCCAAAGTCAAAGAGTTAGGAAAAAAATTATTTTCATTCATCAAAATTCTTACAAAACAGCGGTGGCCAATCCGCACTCGGCAAATACCAAAAAAAAGGAAAAGGTGAAGCTACTGCTTAAAAGAGAGGGGCACCTCTTCAGTCACCTGCCGTGTCGACTTCTGGGTTGGCCGTTTCTACCACGTTCTCCTCTGCCGGCAGCTGCTCACCCCCCTCCACACCATCTCCCTCGGGCATTTTCGGATGCTCGCAAAGTTCCATACCATAATAAAACTCCTCGAGCTCACACTCGGGGTAGTAGTACATGACATGATCGAGGGCCCGATTGTACGCCTTATCCTGGGCCTCGATAACCTTATCCATAGTGGAATTCCTCATCTTCTTCAGATCCTTGTCAGCTGCCTTCTTCACCTTCGCCTCCTTTCGAGGTCGATCGTCAGCAAGGGAAGTCAGCTTGGCCTTAAGGGCACGCATACGGTACTCGGCCACGTCCGCCCTTATTTTCTGATCCTTCATTTCATGCTCATACTGCTGAGCATTCTTCACCTCCCGCTGGAGCTCGCGGGTGTGCAACATCTTCATCTGGGCTTCGACCAGAGTTACCTGCGAACGAGGGGATGAGACTTGGAAAGGTGCAATAGAAAAAACTCGAGTTACAGAGTTGGGAAACGCTAACTAGCATGTCGGCTTGAGCCCACCTCATGTAGCACAACTCGGCAGTCTCAGTCGCTAGGGCCTCCCTATCGTGAGGTGTGGCAAAGTGTTCCACCAACTTGATCGCTATCGGCCCCCTCGGTCAGCGAGTTAGCCGTCGTCACGGCCCAATTCGGGGCCTACGGCTTGAGGCCCTCTTCGCCCACGACTTCCTGAACATCGAGGTGGACGAGCAGAATACCATTATTCAGCAGTTCGGTAACCTTAATGTTACTAAATCTTGGAACCACCTTCGTCGAGCTTGGGGTCCTCGGAATAGTGAGGGCCCTCTATTTCTTAGACTTCGGATAAGAAGTTCCCTCAGAGCCCCCTTGAGAGGACCTCTTCTCCTACTTTGACTGGTCGGCAGCCTTTTGCTTGGCCAATTGGGTCCTCCTCGCGTTGATGGCGACATCATCCATTGATGCGGAAGGAAACCAGAGATATAAGAACGAAGGGACAAATTTGAACAAAAAAGGAAACGAAAAACATACAAGAATCAATGGGGCTCAGTCCGATCTTGGCCAGGTGCCTCTCGGTCACGTTAGGCCAGCCGATGCTGCTGCCCACGACAACCCAATCCACATCAGCCCACTCATTGTCCGTTAGATCTCTTCTCTTCGGAGGCTTGTGATTCAGCTTGTAAAAGCTCCAATTCGTGGGAATTTTCCATGGCACCTTATTTCGGAAGATGAAGTTTTTCCCCTTCTACCCTTTTATGGAGTCAGGATGCCCATGGACTACCTTCTTGTGGGGGTGAGGTGAGATGTAATATATCTCTTCGTGCTCTCCCGGCGAACGAACCTCCAGAACGGATTCGGAAGTACTTCAGCTTCAAAGGCACTCCCCTCTCCTCACAAAGCAACATAAAGCACACGAGTATCTTCCAAGAGTTGGGGCCGTTCTGCATCGGGCTCAGACTCCCCCAATTCAACACCTTCTTAATGAACGAGTGCAGTAGTAGCCGTAACCCCGAGCTGAAGGCGTCTACCGGAAACATGCAATACCAAGGGGCCAAATTGTCCGTAGGACGTAGACCAGGGCTCCGAATCACCAATTCATACTCCAGCCCCTATGAAGTAGTTCGCTTGTATCAGCGGTAGGTCGCTAGCGTGTCAAAACACTTTGCATTTTGTCTATCCTGGATTTGGGTCGGCTAGGAGAAGAAGGTTGCACCCCATACCGAACTAAATCTTCGACATCATCCGAATACATCCTAATAGAGGACGGTTGCTGAAGATAAGGGACGTCGATCCCATGTTTTGGGAGAAACTCATCCGGTTCTTCCAGACTGTCCGGGAGGATCCACCTCATCCTCCTCCTTTAAGTGCGAGGAGCCTTTGGGGGGGGACGGCGTCGCCAACGGTTTCAAATTAGGGGCCTCACCTGATGGATCGACTGCCACAACCTCATCCTCACCCTCGTCATCAACCCCTCTTCCAACCACATCCTCCACACCTTGCTCGGTATCTCCAACTCCCTCCACATCTTCCTCGTTATTCGCATCCGCGTATACCAGTTTACCCCATTCAACCACCTCTGCTGCCTCAACCACTTCTTCTGAGTCGCTTGATTCCACCACGAACGACTTACGATTGTGACGTGGCATGACAACGTAGACCTTTTCGCTAAATTCCCAGGACGAGGAGTCGGAAAGGCGATCCCCATCGCCATGAACAGACGTAGAGGCAGAAGAACCGGACCGAGCTATCGACATAATATTGAAAATACTAACCTGTGATCGTTGCCGAAAAATTTGTCGTAAAGCTGGTCGCTGATTACTAACAGTTCCTAGAGAGAAAAGCTCTGAGAACTAGAGAGATAAGGCAAATTAAAAAATAAGAGGGGAGTAAGGGATATATAGACAGCTCCATGGCTCCTCGATATTCACAAACAATCTCGGCTACCCAATCTGGATCATCTAAATCTAAAGGTGGATGAGATTTCAACACCTCGATTTCCACAATCGTGATGTCAACATCACACGTGCAATACATGTGTCCATTACAATCACAGCAAGCGTGAACTTTTTCACCAAGTACACTATGCTCGATGCTCGACATGTTCCTAGAGCCACCAGCCAACTTTTTCATAAGCTACACTACGCTCGACGCTCGACATGTTCCTCGTGCCAGCAACCAGTTTTTTCATAAGCTGCACTACGCTCGACGCTCAGCATGCAAACTCGAGCCAGTAACCAGCTTTTTCACAAGCTGCACTACGCTCGACGCTCGGCGCTCGGCATGTTTCCCGAGCTAGCAGCCAGCTTTTTCACAAGCTGCACCATGCTATACGCTCGGTATGTTCCTCGAGTCAGCAACCAGTTTTTTCACAAGTTGTACTATGCTCGACTCTTGGCATGCAAACCCGAGCCAGCAACCAGCTTTTTCACAAGCTGCACTACGCTCAATGCTCGGCATGTTCCTCAAGAAAGCAACCATCTTTTTCACGAGCTGCACTATGCTCGACGCTCGGCATGTTCCTCGAGCCTGTAGCCAGTTTTTTCACAAGCTGGACTACGCTCGATGCTCGGCTTGCAAACCCGAGTCAACAGCTAGCTTTTTCATAAGCAGCACTACGCTCGACGCTCGGCATGTTCCTCGAGCCAACAACCAGCTTTTTCACAAACTACACTACGCTCGACGCTCGACATGTTCCTCAAGCCAGCAGCTAGCTTTTTTACAAGCTGCACTATGCTTGACGCTCAGCATGCAAACCTGAGCCAACATCCAGCTTTTTCACAAGCTGCACTACACACGACATTCGGCATGTTTCTCGAGCCAGCAACCAGCTTTTTCACAAGCTACACTACGCTCGACGCTCAGCATACTCCTCGAACTCTCTACAAGCATTTTCACCAAGGACACGCTAAGAATGAACCTCGAGCTAGCTATGAGTTGTTACATAATACTCGACACTCGACGCTCGACACCTCCGTCCCCGAGGCATGGGGCTCGGGTGGTCGGTGCTCGGTGTCGTGGAGTTCGGTCTCAACATCAGGTTGCTCTTTACGGGGATCTTCCGCCCTGTCTTTGTGCACAATGTTGACTGGTCTCCTCACGAGATTGGGGCTACTCCTCGACGGCTGGTACATACAACCCTCTAGGAGTGGGGGGTCTATGATATGGGTAAAACTCCAGCTCAACCTGAGCCATCTGATCCCTTCAAGATCTACACACCCCTACATGTCAGGCCTGATTGCCCCTATGGGCCTTCTGCTACTTCAGGCCCACAGAAGCGAGTCGACCCGGCCATTAGGGATAGGACTCCCTCTCTCTGCCTATAAATACTAGACCCCCTCCCCTTTCTGCAGGTAAAGTCACTTTCTCCACTCAAACCCTAAACTCTCACCTTTTTTTTCCAATGATTGACTAGATCGTCGGATGGCGTGTCGTCGGGATCTCTCCCGGTGTTTCTAGGCCTCTTGCATGTATTCAGGTCAGCCTGCTACCAGCAACATTTCCTCTCCTGCTACTCACGAGATCCCTATCTCAGATCCAAATCTGTGCCTGAGATCTGTGTTAGAACAGTCTTTCCCTCTATAAATAACAAGAACTCATATCTGTTGCTCCCACTACTAAATCAGCAGCATCAATAAGGTTATTGAAGCTAAAAGTATTGTTACACTACAATATTTTTTACTAACAACCAAATTATAATATTTGAAGCTATTTTCAAGGGTTTATTCTTCCATTAGTTCACTTTCTTTTTGGATTTATTTGTTGGCCATCCAAACCACCACCGAGTGGCGGTTGAATTTTACAGTACTGTAATATATATTTGTATACTTAATATACTTAATCTAATATTAGAAATAACAATAAAATATTATTCTTTATTTATTTTTAATGTAAAAAAAAATATAACATATTTTTATGGTGCATACAACTGTCGAATAGAAACATTGTTAAACAAAAAAACCCTCTATAATTGAAACTCATCATATCTATTTTCTACAAATGATCTTTTGATAATATTTGCATTCCTACAAAAAAGAGAAAAAATCCATAATTGGGTTTATTTGTTTTCTAAAGGTAAATTAGGCATATCCTTACCCTTGTCTTTACTAAGATCAACCTGAATGTAAATATTAAACCCGATCAGCTAAATCATTTTAAAAAATTAAAAAAGAAAAGAAAAGAAAAAAGAGAAGAGGATAACATATATTAAAAGAAAAACTCCTCAATCCACACCATGCCCCAAAATATAAGCCAGTATTTATGATCTACTGTACAAATAGGGATGACAACTGGGCCGGGTCAACCGGCGACCCACCCGCGATCCGGCCCGCCAACCTGGCCCGTTAATTTGCTCCGCGGGTTCGGGTCGAACCCGGTGAACAGTACCGGGTCGACCCGGGTCGCAATTTACGTGAATTGAATTTGCGAAACCCGGCCCACGAACCCGGCCCAATTCGCGAATTGGACCTGCCAACCCACGGGTTTCGACCCGTTCGACCCGTACGGGTCGACCGTTCGACCCGTGACGGGTTGACCGTTGACCCGCGGGTCGAACGGTCGAAAATCGCCCCGTTCGCTGCTGATGCGCTCTGTCTTGGGACAGAGCCGTTGTGAACGGCTCTTTGAGCCATTGAATTTTATTTATTTATTTTTTTTTGTTTTTTCCCACTTATTTAGCCTATAAATATCCCCAAAAATCTCATAAAAAATCACACCTCACTCTCTTACTCTCTCTACTATTATACATCATTTGTAAAGAATTTTTGAACAATTGTAGTATTCATCAAACAAGTGTACAAGGAGGCATATACACAATCAAATTTCAGTCGTATCGGAATCAAAATTCAACGTCTTCAACGTCTTCAACTCTCTTCAACCCTCGTCAAATCTACTTCAACCTCTTCTCAACTCTTCAATTGCGGAATCGGCAAAGTGCTCCTCCATCTTTTCTATTCTATTCTTATTTTAACAGTTTTTTTTACATACGCGTATTTCACGGTGAACGGTATCAAAATATCTCCATCTCTCTCGTTAATTTTTTTTTTGCGTTGTAGTTAAAATTATTGTTCGTTTTTTTGAACTTCTCTATCTCAACCCTCTTGTTTTTTAGATTTTTTTTGTATAATTCACTGCTCCTACATTGTATATTTTTTTTACATACCACATTACTACATTATGTCTAGATCACACGGTAGCGGTCGTAGCGGACAAGATTCCTCCTCCTCTTCACGTAGGCCACCAATTGTCCTAACTAGTGAGCCCGCCCAAGATTACATTGATCCTACTATGGAACAATGGGGTACACACGACGATGTTGTAGTTGACATACAATTAGAAGAAGAACAACAACAACAACAAACCGAAACTACACAACCCCGTAGTAGTAGGAAAAGTAGAGGAGAAACTAGCGATTGGCATAAGTTTTGTGATTATATCCCGGACGAACATACTCCGGGTATAGGTTTGAAAGTGTGTAAAACATGTAGTAAAACATACAAATTCAAGAGGGGTGACGGCACCGGTACAATTAGTAGGCACATACAACATAATCATAAAGAACTTCTTGATCAAATATAAGGCCAACAAAAAATCAACCCTAGGACCGGTCAAGTAGATAGCCACCCTTATGATCCCGAACTTGTTCGTCGGGAAATGGCCTGATTAGTCATTAAGGAAGAGTTGCCATTTTCCTATCCCGAGAGTAGGAACTTAGAAAATTTTAATCAAACGGCCTTAAACCCTCATTTTAAAAGAATTCCGAGAAATACTTGCAAATCGGATTGTTTTAAAGTGTACATGAAATGAAGGACGCTTTGATTGCAATTTTATGGAGTTTAACTTGTAGGGTTAGTTTAACTTCGGATTGTTGGACGGGTGTCAACAATATTCCAACGATGGGAATAACCTGTCATTGGATCGACAATGATTGGATTCTTCAAAAAAGAATCATATCACTTGCGTCGTTGCCGTATCCCCATAGTGGCGCTGAAATAGCAAACCGTATTATAGAAATTTGTGATGTTTTTCATATTCGCGATAAAATTATGGCTATTAGTTTTGATAATGCATCTAACAATAATGTAGCAATTACTACTTTAAAATCTGTATTAAACCCTCCATCTGACAATATTTTTCATGTTAGATGTGCATGTCATATTATAAATTTATGTGTTCAAGATGCATTAAGAATAGCTGATCCATATATAGTTAAAATTAGAAATTGTGTACATTTCATTGCATTAAGTCCAAGTATTTTACAAGAATGGAAAGCTTGGTGTAGGGTTAGAAATGTTCCTTTTAGAAAATTTTCAAAGGATGTTAGACACCGATGGAATTCTACTTTTGATTTACTAAAATTTGTCAACGATTATAAAGCAGTTGTAAATAATTTTTGTATCGCAAAAAATATGCACAATTTTGAAATGACTCCCCCCGATTTGTTTTTTGCCGAATCTTTGTTGAAATTTTTAGAACCTTTTAAAACCGCAACTTTAAAATTTTCAAAAACATATGAATCTACTTCTAGTAGCATTTTTATTGAATTAGTTAGCATGATGCAAATATTTAACGAAATGTTAAATGATCCCTATATTAGTGACATTGTAATACCTGCATTTCAAAAAATTTTGAAGTATTATTTTCCTCCTCCTATGTTGATTTGTGTTGCTACTGTTATGGATCCCCGTATCAAATTAGAAGGTACGAAGAATTTGATAGAAATATTTTTTGGATATTTCGAGGATAATGTAGAATTAACAACTGATTGCGCTACTTTTTAGTTCAGTTTGAATCTACTTTAAATAACTTGTATGATTATTATGATAGACGTTTTGCTTCTAGTAGTACAACTTCTGTAGTTAGTTCTTCTTCTGGTAGTTCTAAAGGTAAGGGTAAAAGTAGAATTGGTGATAGAACATTTAGTTTACTTGAACAAATTTAATCTAAAAAACCTAGGACTAATCAACCAAATGAATTAAATTGGTATAACCAACAGGATACTGAGCCTACTATTTCTCCACTAGATATTTTACAATGGTGGAAAGAACATGAACACACTTTTAGTATTCTGTCAATTATGGCTAAAGATTTACTAACTCCTCCTGTCTCTACAGTTGCTTCTGAGAGTGCATTTTCTACAAGTGGCAGGGTTTTATCTGATTACAGGAATCGGTTGAAGCCCGAGGCGTTAGAGATGCTCGTTTGCACAGAAGACTGGCTGAAGGCTGAAGATAGGACGCAAGGGAAAGCACTATCAAGTTCCACAAGTGGGAGCAACTCGCCCGAAGAACAACAACAACAACAACAACAACAACAACAACAACAACAACAACAATACCTTTGCTTGTTATGTCAAATTAGAAAACTTGTACTCAATTAAAATTGTATATAAGAAATATGTTATTGTATAAAACTTATTTGTGAATTGAATTCTTCATTTCGTTATAAATTGTTCAAATTGTATAACTTAAATTCATATGAATAATATTTCAAAATTTGTTGTCAATTTCACTCTTTCAATCTTATTATTATTATTACGATTTTTATTGTTTATTAGTATTATTACTTACTTAGTATTATAATTATAATTATTATTTTAATTTAAGCTACCAAAAAAAAAAAATTATTAAACGTGCCAACCCGCGGGTCGACCCGGCCCAACCCGGGTTGAACCCTAAAAGGTTCATGGGTTGGGCGGGCCCCCTAAACGAAAAAAACAACCCGGCCCGGCCTGGCCCGGATAAGAATGCAACCCGGCCCGGCCCGTCTAATTGTACATGCCAACCCTTACAGGTTGGGCCCAGCCCAGGCCCACTCGACCCGTTCGCCACCCCTATGTACAAATCCATACTTTTGAGTCAGCCAACATAGTATCTATCCATGCTCCATATTCCACAGTGGCTCTCTAAGATAAGATACAGTCAATAAAAAGTTGAAGATATATATTACCCCTTTCCAAATAATTACAGATACACAAATAAATAAATAAATTAATAATTTTTCTCACACGGTTCACTGACAAATATTTAATTTTCATATACCTCACACACAAATTGGGATTTATAACTCAATCACAATTTTAATTCAACCCAAAAAATTATTTATTTGTAAATTCCCTATAAATTATAGGGTGATGTATATAAAATTATGAGTGATGTATATGGATCGAGTTAAAATTGTGAGTGAATTATATGGATATTATAATTTGTGAGTGAGGTATATGAAATTTAAACATTGGTCAGTGACCCGTGTGGGAAAAGACCATTAATAAAACATAATAAAACATATAAAGTCCAAAAAAAAATCTTTTAAAAAAGTCGGTGGAGACTGCAATATCCCGATTGGATATTATATTTGAATTATTATTATTTTTAAAATTAAATTTTTTTAAAGGAATTTACTTGGTCTTTATTAATAATCATTATCTGTATATATATACTAGTAAGTACATATATGTATCGTATCGATTTTGTGCACTTGTACAAAATCATGAAATATGCATTTTTGAGAAAATGTCTGTAATATCCAAGTCTGATATAAAAAATATATTATTTTATTATTATTTTCAGAATTGAAATATTTTTGGTGGATATTACCCAGTTTAATTATATATATATATATATATATATATATATATATATATATATACACACACACACCAGTCTGTATACATCTGTACTGTATCGAATTGATACTGAAATCTTCCGAGCCGGTAATAAAATTATTTTTATTTTTATTTTATTTTATTCTTCAAATTAAATTATTTTTGTACAGATTGTTGGCTTTGACGAATAAAAAATTATTTGTATATATAGATATATGTACGTGTATATATTGTATCAATTTCGTACGTTTGTACAAAATTATGTAGTATGTGATTATGAGAAAAATACCTATTATTTGGATTAATCATGATCAAATGGAGGGTTAGGATTGGATTGGGGTGTTGATTGCAATATTAATTTGCAAATAAAATATTTATTTGTTAATCCCACAAAGAGAGAGACACTTACCACATCTCTTTCTCTCCCTCTCCTACAAATGGCCAGCCAACCTCAAGGGGAAGCCCCCTTTTCATTTGTTGTTCCTCCATCTCATCTCATTCCCTCTCTTCTTCTCTTATATTTTCTTCTCCTTCTTTTACTTATTTTAAATTTAGAAAGAAATTAGACGGAAAAGAAAGAGAGAAAAGAGATCAAATCAAAAGAAGAAAATTGGGTTAAGTATTCATGAGTGTTCTTGAGAATAGGAGCATGAACAAGGAAAGAGAATGAGCTAGCTAGTTCTTCCAACAGATTTTGGGTGGGGGTTTCTCAACTTAATTTTATTTGTTGTTATTACTGTTATTATTGTTAATTAATTGAAGATCTTGGATTAATTTCATGTGCATATTGATGACTATGGACTAGAATAAATTGCATACAAAGACCGAAGTGGTAGGACTCAAATAGAACACTAAAGATTCAACCTTTAATAACTAGTATGTAGTTTTGATGGTTAGGAATTAATTACTTGTGCTAAAGTTGGAATTTTGACTCCAAATTAATATGAGAGGTTCTCATGCATGTTCTTACCATGCTCTAATTTTTGTAGAATTTTCTGGGTTAGTTTGATAGGTTAAACAAAATGTTTCCCCAAAACAGCAAGCAATCAAAAAGCTGCTGTCTCGGGTTAACCTTGACATATGTTAAAGAGCAGGAATTTGAGTTCTATACGGAATTTGAAAAAGTTGTTAAAAAGAGAGTTGTAGTAAATGTTCTCACCTTTCTAAAAAGGCCAATTTTGTTGAATTCTAATAAGCGTAGCATAGTTATGAGCTTTACAAGTTTCAGCAAAACTACTATTTTTGTTGATTTTGACATGTGTTAAAGATCGGGAAACTTGAGTTCTATACGAAATTTGAAAAAGTTGTTAACTAGAGAGTTGTAGTAGATGTTCTTATCATTCTAAAAATTCCAGTTTTGTTGAATTCCAATAAGCGTAGCATGAGCTATGAGTTTTACAAGTTTTCAGCAAAACTGCTGTTTTTGGTTGATTTTGACATATGTTTGAGATCAGAAATTTTGAGTTCTATACGGAATTTCAAAAATTTGTTAACTAGAGAGTCGTATCAGATATTCTCACCTTTCTAAAAACTCCAATTTTATTGAATTCTGATAAGCGTAGCATAAGCTATGAGCTTTACAAGTTTCAGCAAAACTGCCATTTTTGTTGATTTTGACATGTGTTAAATATCGAGAAACATGAGTTCTATACAGAATTTGAAAAAAAAATTAGCTAGAGAGTTGTAATAGATGTTTTCACCTTTCTAAAAAGTCTAATTTTATTGAATTCCGATAAGTGTAGCATGAGCTATGAGCTTTCCAAGTTTTCAGCAAAACTGCTGTTTTGTTGATTTTGACATGTGTTTGAGATCGAGAAATTTGAGTTCTATACAGAATTTGAAAAAGTTGTTAACTAGAGAGTTTTGTTAGATGTTCTCACA
The DNA here is from genome assembly GCA_017893485.1 of Hemerocallis citrina. Classification (NCBI taxonomy): domain Eukaryota; kingdom Viridiplantae; phylum Streptophyta; class Magnoliopsida; order Asparagales; family Asphodelaceae; genus Hemerocallis; species Hemerocallis citrina. Next base: position 227,044,125 of record CM030359.1, on the reverse strand, counting down.
TTTCTAAAAAGTCCAATTTTGTTGAATTCCGATAAGCGTAGCTTGAGCTATAAGCTTTACAAGTTTTCAGCAAAACTGTTGTTCTTGGTTAATCTTGGTCTGTGTTTGAGATCAGGGAAATTTGAGTTCTATATGGAATTTGAAAAAGTTGTTAACTAGAGATTTTTAGTAGATGTTCTCACCTTTACAAAAAGCCTAATTTTGTTAGATTCAGATAAGTATAGCACTGGTTATGATCTTTACAAAATTACAGCAGCAATTTTCTCTAGCTGAGTTTCTGTTTGGAAAGATTAAGAGTTTTCGATCTCTTGTTGACTGAACATGAGAAAGTTATCAACTAGAGAGTTGTATTAGATGTTATTAGCTTTCCAAAAAGTCCAATTGTTGAATTTCGATAAGCTTAGCATGAGTTATGACTCTTACAAGTCGACAGCAGCTGGCCTTTTGGCTGAAGCTTACTGTTTAGATTATTCGAAGTTTTTCTACCTCCTTTTGACTGAATCTGAAAAGGTTGTCAACTAGAGAGTTTTAGTAGATGTTCTCACCTTTCTAAAGAGTCCAATTTTGTTGAATTCCGATAAGCATAGCACGTTTAATTGCTCTAGGTTGTTAGAAGACTTTTATGTTGCTTCTATATATAAAAGATCAAGTTTTTGCTAGTAGCATGTTATTTTGCTTCTAGGTTGTTAGAAAACTTCTATGTTGCTTCTATGTTTATAAAAGATCATGTTTTACTAGTGAGCACATTTAAATTGCTTCTAGGTTGTTAGAATACTCTTATGGTTGCTTCTATGTGTAAAAGATCGAGTCATTAAGTAGGTGGTTCTAGTTGATGCATACAAAAGAACTCATTATAGTGTTGTTGTTTCATAAAACAACATAGACTAATCATGTGTGTATTCTTCATCTAGAGTTATAAATGGTTAAGAGATTATGTTTTGAATGTTCATCTTGTATGTTGAATTAGTAAGCTTAACATGCATGTTAGTTCATGTTAGTAAGCTTATACACGAAATTCTAGTTTATGTTAACTAGAGTTGTCGTGAATTGTTAGTAGTTTGAATAATGCACTTGATTATGAGTAATAAGTATTCCTTGTGCTCATAAGTCCTGTAATAGTATTGGTCCATCTCGTACGTATCTCACATTGCTCGTATGTAGTTTGTTTGTTCATGGATAGCTCATTTGGCTCGTATGAGTTTTATTTACTCGTATAGCTTATTAGCTAGTACGCAGTTTGTTGTGCTCGTCTAGGGTGATATCATTGCCCTAGGGGCCATCGACCATCAAGACGTGTATTTATTTTACTCATCGGGGACTGTGGACGAGTCACCCCTCGTGCACCGTCAGATCTTAACCGGTGTAGGTTGATCGCGGGTCGAGAGCGTAGACAGAATCCAAGTTTAGAGTAGTAGCATGCGAATAAATTCGTATTGCCGAAGTCTTGGATCGATGGGCTGTGAATAGGATCCTTAGGGATTCTGGTAAGTCTAGGTTGAGCACCTAGCAAAGTTATCTTGCGAAGTTTAACTTAAGACTTAGCATGTTGTATTAGTACTGTGGTCATCCCTCGAATTGTTTAGGGTTAGTGACATCGTTAGGATAGTAATTGGTAACTATTGTTACATAACCTTTTTATCTATTACTTCGCCGAAGGGAAATAGTTAGTATTATGGGAGATACCTTATGATCCGACCTGTCTTATAGGTCAGCACTAGATGGTGTTATTGGTTTTACCCTTTCCTGTCAAAGGGATACGGTCTGTGCCTTCTCACGAGTTGAGAGCACGTGATCCGTACCTCGTCTGTTAATTTCTGAAGTGCCATGATAAGAACGAGAAGTTTTTCTGTCGGAACTAGGGGATGGACCCCCGGAATTCCTTCATGTTCTATGTCAGGAAAAGCGACCAGGCCATAGACTACGGTCTATAAGCTAAGGGGCCACAGGGAATGCTTCGATCCAACCTGTGTTGCAGTTAACTCTGGGTGTTCATATGATTTTTGAGCGAGGTCCGGTACGACGGGCAATAGTGGCAAACAGAGACACTACTATATGACTGCGAAAGACGGGATTAGACCGTTTCAGAGAAACCTCATCAGTCACGCTGTATCTTCAGGAACATGTTGAGTACAAGAGTAGAATTCATGACGCAGGTTCAAATACCTATATATGAAAAAACGACTTGATATGGACGTATGTATTTATGGGGTGCATACTGTCCAGAGTCTTGCTTGCATTAGAATAAGTGCATCATAGACTTAGTTGACATTGCATTAGATTCTAAGTCATAACACCCACGAACACTTAAACTACACCTGCACATTTTACCATGCTTAAATTATGTTTGTTTATAGTTGAGATTCGCTGCTAGTCATCAGCCCTTAAGTGTCAGTATATGTACTGACGTCCCCACTCAAATAGGTACTGGATTGCAAAACTACAGGTACATGATTCAGGACTCAAGGCAAGAGAATCAAAGTGTTGATTTTCAACATCTGCTGTAAATTATTTTATGTTGGGAAACATCCAAGTGAAGTACCAAGTATTATTTATTATTCATTATACTATGATGTAAATTTTTTGGAAGTTGTAACACTTGGGCTTGTAAAGCATTATTGTAACACTGGTGTAACGTATTGTAGTTTTATAACATTCGGACTTGTAATACATTTGTGATGAATAAAAAGTTTTAAATTTTCCTGTTTCTCTGTGTATTGTGACTAACTGAAGGAAAATATTCTGGCTCATGTCACGGTTTCCCGATATAGAAAATCGGGGAGTTACAGAGACTGCCCGTACTGACCCACTTTTTCAAAATATTGACCAAACTGGCCCACTTTCAAAAATAATTACCTAACTGACCAAATTTTGGGCACATCAGCATAAAATGCTATTGGCAACAACGACATATGTTATTTCTGTGCCGTTGTTGCGAAATAGTGGCATCTATGAGAAAAAAAAACCACAACTGCTTTTTAGAGTAATGGTTAAGTACATTTCTTACTCATTCGTGAACTCTCAGACTTAATTTTTTTTTTAAAAGTGTGGAAACATCTTATAACTGATGCCGCTATCTCCAATAACGACATTGAAATACCCGATGCCGTTATTGTAAATAACAGCAACCGTTCAAAGAAGATTTTAAAATTTGATTTCAGACATGTTTAACGAGAATAAAAATTGGAAATCTTCTTTGAACTGTTGCCTCTAGCCCCAACAACGACATCGAACTACTTAATGCCGTAATTGTAAATAGCAGCAACAGTTCAAAGAAGATTTCATATTTTTATTCTCGTTAAACATGTCTGAAATCAAAATTTGAAATCGTCTTTAAACTGGAGCCGCTATTTACAAAAACATCATCATGTATTTCGATGCCATTGTTAGGGATAGCACCATCAGTTATAAGTTTTTTCCACACTTAGAATTTTTTCTCTAACTCACAGAGTTCACAATGAGTAGGAAATATACCTATGCCGTTACTCAAAAAAGTGGCATGTGATTTTATTTTTAAATTTTACATATGTTATTATTGACAACAACGATATAGAATAACATATGTCGTTGTTGTCAATAATATCTTATGCTGGCGTGTCCAAAATTAGATCAATTGGGTAAATATTTTCGAAAATGAAACAGCTTGGTCAATATTTTTAAAAGTGGGTCAGTAGCTATAATAATTCGGAGACTGCAGGGAATCAGGGATAAACATTCTCCCGACATCAAGATCAAGGATTCGGTGAATTAAAATTTTTAAATAAACTACACCTAACTTAATTATTAATTAATTAAAGTTTTATCCCAATACTGTTACCCGCCTGCTAAAATCCGTCTATAATTAGTCACTAATCTCTTCCTCAAATTGCTTGCATTAATGGCACTTCCATCCCTCTAGTGCCTGTTCATGGGTCTCCTTCAATGCTCTTCACTCCAAAAACATAGAAAATCTACACAAAAAACCAAAAAGAAATATATATATAATAATTATTAAATAAATAAAAAGGCAGTTTTTTTTTATAGCAAAAGAGTCTATATTACCAAAAGGGTGATAAGAAGAAGAGGGGAGGAGGAGGAAGGTTGGTCGCTATTCTCTTCTTTCAACTACCCGCAATCCAAATCCACATGGTGTGTACTTCTAATTTGCTATATTAGCAGTGTGCTTTATTTGAGATGGGTTTCTTAGCACAGCTCACAAGTTTGCTTCTCTAGAGCTAGATTTGAGATGGGTTTTCTTTGCAACTTGCCATTGTCTTTTCTATAAGTTGTTGCAGCTCTGATTTAATGGTTTTACAGCTTAGGAAATTAGCTGGATTTGGAAACTGGGTTCTTCTAGTATTCTTATCTATTCTTTTGCATAGTGAAAAAACTCACATTTAGTGGCATTCTCTCGATTTTTTTGCAGTGCTGGGCCACTTTTTGAAACTATTTGCAATTTTGGTCCACAACCCAAACTATTAGCACTTTTGGCTAGCCAGTGGCACGTCAGCAGCGGCCGCTATTGAGAATAGTGGCCTCTTCATAGCGACCTCCCACCATTGTCAGCTTATAGAGAGGATATTGTATAATGGACACGACTTGGTGTAACTGAGGTCGCTATTGTCAATAGCGACCTTATATAACTAAGGCCGTTATTCCCAATAGCGACCACAGGTTGGCCCAATCTGTTTAGTCCCACCTGAGATCGCTATTGGGAATAACGACCTTAGTTATACAAGGCCGCTATTAACAATAGCGACCTCAGTTATATCAAGTGGTTTGCAATTATACAATACCCTCTATCATCTGCCAAGTGTGGGAGTTCACTGTGTTGGTCGCTATGAAGAGTCCGCTATTCCCAATAACGGCCGCTGCTAATGTGGCACTGGCTAGCTAAAAATGCTAATAGTTTGGGTTGTGGCCCAAAATCCCAAATAGTTTCAAAAAGTGGCCCAGCACTGCAAAAAATTCCATTCTCTCATATGGGTTTTGCTTGCGTTGTTTGTTTCTGTTGCAAAATATCTCAATGGACCTACCATTTGTTAAATACAGCAATTTTTTTTTTGTTTGTTTGTTTTGTTTTTTTAAAGTTGGGCTGATGGTTTGTATGTTAACCGAGAATTATGTAGGAGATAAACCAGATTTGATAATCCTTATTTCCCTGTTCTTTGAGGAAAGATGATCATTCACATTGAATGCTCTATTATTTAGTTGGTATTGAATTGGTGGACTGAGATTACTATGATGGATGAATATCAGTTTGATGCACTTTATGCCCCACATGGCTTTGCTTCCTCTCCCAAAACATTTTACTGGATCAACCAAATTTTCTCTCTCCATTTTGGTAGAAAAATTACATTTCTATGATTCATGGACTGCATAAAAATGTTTGTTTAGTTTTATGTATTACACAGCTTACTGTCGTCATCCATAGTTTATGAATGGGTAACATCGGGTTAAACAGCTTATAGATTGACTGACTGATTTCTTTTTTTTTTTAGTGAACCGGATAGGGGCTTACGACCCCAGCCATCATAAACTCATAATATAAAAGCAATAAACATTAATTTTACAAGCCGTAAAATGGAATAAGCAGACAAAAGATAACATCAATTACAGAATAACAAAAATACAACAGGGAAACGCAAAAGAGAAATCCGATGCATCCGCTGATCCAGGCCAGCTAGCTGCACTGATCTTGCGTCGGAAAAAGGAGAACACCATCCACCTCCTACGCAGGGAAGAAGCATCAAAGCTAACACCCAAACCACCGAGCGTTGGCTGAAATGGCGATCCAATAGCATGATCCACCATCCAAAAATGCAATAGACCGAACTGACAGTACACAATCCTGAGCTAAAATCATAACTCAGGATGATCTTGTAGTTTATCGAACATGTTAGGTACTTAGAACGCCAAGGTAATTTTTTTATAATGTTAGTAAAACTTTGAGATATTAACTTGTAGTTACCCTCTTATAAATCAATAAGTAGGTTTTTAAGTTAAGATGTCTCTATCTTTAGTTTCTTTCCTTCAGTTACTATCGCTGAATTCTTTACACTGATTTAGCTTCAATTAGTGGGCATGCTGTGGTTTATTCTGAGTGATTTGGGTTTAGTGCACTCCTCTTGGTTTCATTATTTATTTATTTTTCCATCCCAAAATCTCTTTCTCTCCAGAACCTTTCTACATGTGATTATTACTTGTACTTCACAGCTTTTTTTTATATTATTTTTATTTTTATTTAATTTTTTTTTTTTTGAAGTAAAGACTAGGATGTAGCCTGGTCTCAAACTCTAGACCTCCATTTACCCATCTTGACCCTTGACCCTTACCATGAGCCACACAGCTCAGTGGTCCTTATTTATGATTTTACCTTGGGACATGTGGGGTAAGAAGCTCTTTAAAATGTGGTTGGGTGCATCTGAGCTCACACATGGGTCTGTCCATCCCATCTACCCGAGTTTTTATTTTCGCACTTAATGGAAATTAATAACCGATGGTGTTCTAAATGAAAGCGGTAGTATTATCAAGTGGACTGTGTTGTACCTGCCATCTTGTATAAAATTTGTATGAAGCCATATTCTAGAATTATAAAATAACTTGTCTCTGTCTTAGGTGCATGCAAGGGAGCAGAATGTGTGAGTGGTGATGATTACTTCTTCACTTTTATGACCGTATCTCCTTTTCTCTTACCTTCACTTTGCTCCATTTTGTTTATTCTATTATAAAGTTGATTTTTTTTTCTCACAGATCCACAGATGTGTTGATGTCACTTACAATTAAGGAGCAGAGGTGCAGACCGAAGTTTTAGCTCGATTATGGATCCCGAGAGAGGAAAATTTAGTTCTTCAAAGGTTTGTAGTTTTTACATTTCAAGTCTATTTGCATGGATTAATACAATTCACTGAATTCTTGAATTTGTATAGTTTCAGAAAGACTCTTGGAAGTCTATATTGCTTTTAGCATATCAGAGTCTAGGAGTTGTGTATGGTGACTTGAGCATTTCCCCTTTGTATGTATTCAAAAGCACATTTGCTGAAGATATCACCCATTCAGAAACCAATGAAGAGATTTTTGGGGTTCTTTCTTTCGTGTTTTGGACCCTTACGCTTGTTCCGCTCTTTAAGTACGTCTTCATAGTTCTTAGAGCTGATGATAATGGTGAAGGTATGTATCACCAATCAGCAATTTCTTCTCCTTTTTTAGTAATTATTTTAGACATTGTACTGACCTTTACTATAAATTCTCATGTAGGTGGTACATTTGCCCTGTATTCTTTGATATGTAGGCATGCAAGTGTAAGCCTTCTACCAAATAGACAAACTGTAGATGAAGAAGTCTCAACTTATAAACTAGAAAGCCCTCCAGAGGCTGAGCATAAGTCTAGGACCAAATTTTGGCTTGAGAAGCACAAGAACTTGCATATCGCCCTGCTAGTAGTTGTTATGTTGGGTACTTGTATGGTGATTGGTGATGGTGTCCTAACTCCAGCAATATCAGGTGCCTTTTTGAATTCCATTTTTTATTTTTGTATTTTTATTAGATTTTTTCTTTTATCCGATAAGCTGACTTAAAATTTGTCACTGGTCTAGTATTTTCTGCAGTTTCAGGGCTTGAATTCTTCATGTCGAAAGACCACCGTGAATGTAAGCTTCCAGATCTTGGACCAATATTACTATGCTGCTTTCAGATTATATATTTTGGCTTTATTTTGAATATATGATAATTACAGTCCCTACTTTTTCCCTTTTGTTTTAACTTACTCTATTTCGTTTTTGGGTTTGGCTTCAACAGTTTGCCACTGAGAATGGAAGAAGTAAATTGACTGAAATCCTAAGATTTTGAGATGGTTATAGTAGTGTAGGTTACAGATTAATAGATTATGGCTTTCTAGAAAGTGCCACATTATTTTATATATTGTCCGGACAAACCTTAGTCCTCCTTCTACTCAATCCTAACCCTTTACCATACTCATGTTCAAAAATCTACCACAACTCGTAGTGCTAATAGCGGAAGTGCACCACAAGCAATAGAAACCACAAAGACTTAGATGAATCAAGAACAAGCCACCACAATATATGCAATATCTCACAAGAACACAATCAATATGCAGAAATAACCAATACTTATTATTCCCCAAGAAATACAAAGATTACAAAAGAGATTATAACTCTCAATCTCTCTTTCTCATCTTTGAAATACTCGGCACAATCCCCTCTTGAAGTTGAACAATGATAACGGCTCACCTCTAGATTACACAAATTGATTCTAACCCTAGAGTTTACGGCCATATATATAGTCCGCAAGTAAACCCTAAAAGATAAACACAAATCCAGCAATTGGGCTTTAAACTCGTAAGTCCAAAAACGCACAGCGCCGAAGTCGGTTGATCGTACCCCCAAGGTCGATCGACCGCAATGTGTAAGTCCAGACCCGAGACCCGACCGGTCGACTGTCCCCTCCTCTGTTGATCCTGTACACTCGAAGAACTCTTAGCAGATTGGGTCGGTCAACCGCACTGCCCGGTTGGTCGACCGCGCGGTCGGCTGCAACTCTCCAGACTGCATTCTTCTACTTGCTGTTTGTCTTCTGTTGCTTCTTTGTCTCCTATTCTTCTCCAACTTCAAGTACTCAGTGCCTACGTGTATTTGAGGCAACAATTCCTAACAACTCAGTGGTTGAATTAGTTTATTATTAAAATGTTGAATATTGTACTAACATACAAGCTACAAAATTAGTTGTACATTTGCAACTATCACTTACCAATTTGTGTTCATATAGGAAGAAATCGCTTTTTAAGTTAGATTTGATGGTATCATTAAGCTTCCAGAGTAATTAGGCGTGTACATTTGCAACTGTCACTTACCAATTTGTGTTTATAATGGAAGAAATCACTTTTAAGATACATATGATGGTATCTTTAAGCTTCCATAGTAATTAGGCTTGTTTTAAATTTTGGTATGCATTTATTTTTAAAATTAAAATTTCTTATATCAACTGTTTGACCCAATTTGCCAAATCAGGGCATGCTAGTTTTTTTTAGTTGTTTTGTTCGAAGAAGTATTTGGCAGGAAAAGGAAATAAAGTATTGGTATGGGAAACGACAGTTCATAATATTAGGAAACTTCAACAATTTCTCACCCCGTAAGACATTATTCTTATAATGTTACTGAACTACTCTTTCTATTGATAATCAGTCAACTTACCTTTCTTCAAGAAATGGGTCATGTGTATTTGATGCCACTGTTTAATCAAAGTTGTTTGTTTGCAGATGCTGTGGTTCCAATCACTTGCCTCATATTGTTGTGTTTGTTTGCTCTTCAACACTATGGCACTCATCGAGTGGGAATATTATTCGCGCCAATTATTCTAACTTGGCTGTTGTGCATTAGTGCCCTTGGCATATACAACACTGTTCACTGGAACCCACATGTTTATCAAGCCCTTTCCCCATATTACATGTTTAAGTTCTTGAAGAAAACCAAGAAAGGTGGATGGATGTCCTTAGGAGGCATTCTCCTTTGCATAACAGGTATTCTTGCCAGTGTGTATATAGAAAGAAACAAGCATCTTTTCTTCCCTGGATAATTACTACAATTTCTGATTCTTGAGTTAAATATTCCAATATTAGGTTTACTGCGAACTTTCAATCTTTTAGTAACATTTTTTTCCTGTTATTTAGATGGGAAGAGGAAAAATCTCGTGTGCTTAATGAAATTAAATAATCTTATTTAATCTAACATAAATTGCATCTGCAACAAACTTTCAAGCCCTGGTTCCAAGCAAATTTTATAGATATATGAAGACAGACTTTTATGTCTGCGTGAGATGCCATTTCCTACTGTTCTATCAAATACAATTTTCTATTATTGCAATGAAATATTTAATACTGACAGCATGTAAAAAATCGTCTAATAGATGTGTAGGACCAAGGAGAAGTCTGAGAAGAAAGGGAGGAATAAATTGGAGGGTTAGCAAAGAAGGGAAATTGGAAGAGGGGTATTCGCTATATGACAAGAAGCACTCAGAACACTATAGCATTCTCAAAATTCACTGCGTTGTTCGTTAGCCAACTAGCCTTTAGAAGGTTGCACAAGGGAATTCCAAAATATCCTGTCTTCAGATTATGAAGCACCGTTATATAAATCCTCAAACTAAAGATAGTCGGAGACAGAACTCAATAAAATCTACAAGATCCTAGCAAAAAAATAGTAATTAACTAAAAAATATTGCCAAAGTTTTTGTTCTCCAAAGTATTATAGAATCTTTGTGACTAGATTTCATATCAAATGTTTTAACATTGGCTACCATTACAGGCTCAGAGGCAATGTTTGCCGATCTTGGTCACTTCTCTTGCACTGCTATTCAGGTGAGTGGTAGCCCAGTTGACTAAAAGTCAATTTTCTTCTTTATCTCGTTTTGATATTGTTACCTAAACAACTGTTACTAAATGCCTTTTATAGATTGCTTTCACCTCGATAGTTTATCCAGCACTAATATTGGCATACATGGGTCAAGCTGCTTACTTGTCAAAACATCACAACACAAGCTACCAGATCAGCTTTTACGTCTCAGTTCCAGGTATACGCCTGCATTCCTCACACAAAAGCACTTTTTAGATATGCCAATGTTTTACTTCTGAGGTAGGGTTCTTTCTTAGGTAGCGAATAATTATGTACTATGGCAACAGCATAGAAGAATGAATCAAGAATTTGAACATTAGATGTGAGATTGAGGATGATCACTTATCTGAGTATTTATGCAAGCATTTGAACATATTAGATGTGAGATATTAGTTTAGTCCCATATCGAATAATGTATTTGTTTAGTCTTTGCTTCTCTCCTATATGTAGGAGATATTGTACTCAATTATAATCAATCTATAAATCCAACTCAACAATCCAATAAACTATTCTTTTCTATCCCTAAAACTAATATGGTATTAGATCCTGTACTCCTATAAGATCTACTATTTTTCTCCTCGTCATCGAGGTGGAGTGGTTCTCGTCTTCATCGGAATCACTCCACCTTCCGTCGCCGACATCCTGGATCTACTATCAAATTCAGATCCAAAACCCTAACTCAAATCCTCCAAATCAGTCCCTAATAAAACCATAATCGAACAAACCACCGACTTCAACAACAACACCCAATTCCCAATGACCAAATCCATGATGCCGACTCCCTGGTAGAGCTGGTATCAGGTCCTATCGGGTCGGGTCCTCCACTACCCAGACCCGGACAAGGTACCTCAGGGTTCAAAAATTTGACCCGGACCCGGACTTACGAGAATCGGGTCCAGATTCGCGTACGGGTCCGGCTCCTTGTTAAAAAAATTTACTCGTCGGGTCTGGTAGCAGAGAATAAATATTTGCACTTAAATATTTTTTCACCCGATACCATACGGTTTCCACAATTTTTACACTTTAAGTACATGAATAAATATTATATTTACACATCTATCTTCAACAATTACTATTTACATATATATCCCTATAATCCTATTATTCAAATTCCATATTTTTTGGGTATTTATTAACGGGTTCGGGTTCGGGTTCGGATCCAGGTCTATTTTGAGCGAACCCGGACCCGGACCTGCTTTGGGTCTGATTTTAGGACCTGGACCTATCCCGTATAGATCGGCTCGGTTTCGTTCTAATGCCAGGTGTGAATTGGGTTCGGATATCGGGTCAAAGTAACAACTCTACTCCCTGTCGCCCATCGTGGCACTCCCGAACCCTAGTCGCCACCTCCAGCAACAACATCAACTCCACCCACTTTCCATCGCCCGAAACTCCCAACACCCCGACAACAACCTCCTGTCGACCCTACCAGCAACACCACCACCTTCCAACTACAACCTTCATCTGCTACCCTGAGCAACATCTTCACCATCTTCGAATCTCAACAACCCCAAACTTCCCAATCTCAACACCCCGTCGACCTCCATCTCCGCAAACCCATCCCTGAAATCCCGTCGATCTTTACAATCCCGAACCCCATTGACCTCCAGATCCCCGCACCCCTGTCGTCAAATCAAATGAACTCCCCCTGACCTCCATACCCCGCCGCCAACTATTGGGTTTAATGACTTGCATACTTATTCGGTGTGAAGAGAAGATGATAAAAATTGAAGGTTCGAAACGAATGGTCAAAGAAGAAGAGAACAGTCAGCAGCAGATAGTAGCACGGCGTTGTGTGGTCGACCGTCCCCCGACCGTCCCTGTACAGGGTTTTCCTGAGAGGGGGATAGTCGACCAGACCTTGGGGTCGGTCGACCGACCGCGGTGTTGATGAATTTTTTGGGCCAAGTCTGACTGATTCGTTTGAAGCCCACTTCATCTTTCGGTTAGATCGTACGACTCTAATTGTATGTCTATCTCTTCAGTATACATTAGATGGCTATTGTAACAATGTATCTAAATTAGAGTTCCTCTAAATCTATATATTCATTGTAACAACTCTAAGAACCATTTGATTATATTGAGTGCTAATAGAAGAAGATAGTACTTCATCTAAGAGGGTGAGAGATTTCTCCATTGTAAACAGCAAGAAAGTTCCAGTTAGGCTTGAGAAAGGATTGTGGTGAGAACATTCTTGAATCTTCTCCAGTTCAAATAACATCTCTGTTCTTCTCTCCCCAGATTAAGGCGAAAGCCTCAATCGGACAATTCTTGTGTGCTTTGTGTATTTGGTGTGATCTAATTTACTTGGTGGTTTGTGTTGATCATGTCGAAGACTCAACAAGATCCTCAATTTTCTAACAAGTGATATCAGCGCAATTATGTTCTTGGGTTTGTTTGAGTTCTTTGGAGAAGATGGCAGATCAAAAGACAAAGATCAAGCGGTTTGATGGAAGATCAACTTCAATTTATGGAAGGTGGACATGTATGATGTATTAGTTCAGAAGGACTTGCACCTTGCCATAGAAGAGAAGAAGTCAACAGACATGAAGCAGAGATGAGATTTGTTTAAAGGCCTTGAGTTTAATCCGGTTGCAATTAGCAGATGAAGTCAAGTGTAATATTCTTGAGGACACAAGTGCGGTGAGTCTATGAGCAAGACTCAATCTGACTATTCGGGGTCGTCCTTGCTAGATTGGATGTACTGAAAAAGGAAGCTATATAGGTTCTCAATGAAAGAAGGTACCCATCTTCAAGAATATATTGTGGAATTCAATAAGGTAATATCTAAACTGAAGGCGATTAATGCTGATGATCTTAGCAAAAGAAGATAAAGCTTTCAACTTGATTTATTCACTGCCAACTTTTTATTATCACTTGATAACTATCATGCTACATGAAAAATTAGCTAAGGAGACACTTACAATAGCCGGGGTGATTAAGGGTCTGAAGGAAGATGAACTGAGAAAGAAGACACATAAAGGAGGGTCTATTTCTGCAGGGTGTTTTACTGTGGATGGTGATACTTCAATTGGAAGGGATACGATACACAATGGTAAGATTTGATGCCATTATTGTAGAGGAGTTGGACATTACAAGAGAGACCGTCACAAGTGGTTGAGTCAGAAGAGTGCTACTAAAGGAAGTGATCAAGCAAATGTAAGTGCAACTGATTCAAGTAAATCAGGTAATACTGATGATTTTGAGTTGTCTTCTTATTTCAAGTTCTTAAGATATGGATTCAAGTTGGTATCTTGATTCGGGAAGTTCTTCATTTGCTTCGAGAGAAAGATGTTTTCTACTTACAAGTCTTCAACAGGCCGTAGTGTGAGAACGGCTGGAAGGGAGATTTATGAAGTGGTGGATGAGGGAATAATTGAATTAGAGATACCATATGGTAAAGGGTTCACACTAGAAGAGGTCATGCATATTCCTTCGATACATCGGAATCTTATATCCTTTGGGATTCTTGATTCTTGGGTTGCAGGTGCATAGCTCGAGGTGGAGTTTTGACAATTTGGGATAATCGTCATAAGGTAATGAAGGGTAAGAGGAGGATTGAGCAGGGCCAGCACAACCTCTACCAACTTTGTGGGGGTAAAAAAACTCGGCCGAGTGTATGGAAGCCCTTTGTTCCTAAAACATAATCTAGTAAGCCGTCACTAGAATTACCGAAGCTAGCAACGTTTGAATACCGTTGGAAGGTGGAGAGAGCCTTGAGGTAGGTGGAGTTCGTGTGGAGAGTGGCACCTCCATAATAACATCTACTAGGGTGTGCTCTTGAGGGGGCATACGATTGGAGGAAAACAGGTGGTCGATTTCAACTAGCAGAAGAAACCATAGAAACATGTTGTTTATAAAGCATAGATGAAAGATCTAGAAGAGTTTAAATCACACAGGTATAGATTCATGCGTATGCAATTCAAGGTGGAGATTGTTGTGTTTAATGACTTACATACTTATCCGGTGCGAAGAGAAAATGGTGATACAAGTAGAAGGTTTGAAACGAATGCTCAGAGAAGAATGGAACAGTCAGGAGCAGATAGTAGCACAGGGTTGTGCGGTTGACCACCCCCCCACCCCCACAGGATTTTTCCAAGAGGGGGACTGTCGACTGCACCTTGGGGTCAGTCGACGACCACGGTGCTGATGGAATTTTTGTGTCGAGTCTGGCTGATTCGTTTGAAGCCCACTTCATCTTCTGGTTAGATCGTACGACTCTAATTGTATGTTTATCTCTTCAGTATACATCGGATGGCTATTATATCAAGGTAGGGTTTTTCTAAATCTATATTTTCATTGTAACGGCTTCAGGAACCATATGATTCTATTGAGTGAGAGTACTTCATCTGAGAGGGCGAGAGATTTCTCCATTATAAACAGCAAGCAAGTTTCATTTAGGCTTGAGAAAGGGTCGTGATGAGGATTGTAACATTCTCGTATATTTTCTAGTTGAAATAACATCGTGGTTCTTCCTCCCACGGATTAAGGCGAAAGCCCCAACCGGGATAATTCTTATGTGCTTTGTATGTTTGGTGTGATCTAGTTTGCTTGGTGGTTTGTGTTGATCGTGTCGAAGATTCAATAAGATCGTCAATTTCCTAACACACTCCCATACCCCTCTCCCAAAACCTTAACGCTAACCTTATATTCCTATCCCAAATCAAACCTGACACCCAATACTCATAATCAAATCCAAACCCGAAACCCAACCCGGCCACCCTAAACCTGTTTTCTGTTTTTTTTCTTAAAAAAACCAGACCCAAACCCAAATTCAAACCCGAAACCCTAACCTATCCGAACCCAAACTCGAAACCTGACCCGTTTGTCTTAAAAAAAAATCTTTCTTGCAGGTTCTTCAACTTTTACAGTCATCGTCCCGGTCCTGAAAGATTCTGATACATCGTCATCAAACTCACACTGGTTGATCCATCGTGAGTTTAAGCGGGGGAGATATTGACATCATCTCAGTTCCCCGTCTACCTCATCCCATCTCCCATCACCCTTATTCCACTTTCGCATCCAGATCTTAATACAAACTCACACTGATTAATCCATCGTGGGTTTGAGAGGGGGAGATCCTGACATCATCCAAGTTCCCGACGCTCCTCGATTCCGACGTTCATTCCGTCCGCCGAGGCCATCCGGAACTACTACCACCACTACTACTTCTCCAGAAAGGGGGTGAGATTCCAACATCGTCCCTGCGCCATCTACCAAGCGCCACTACTACTACTACTTCTCCAGAAAGGGGGTGAGATTCCAACATCGTCCCTGTGCCATCTACCAAGCGCCACTACTACTACTACTTCTCCAGAAAGGGGGTGAGATTCCAACATTATCCCCTGCGCCGCTACCGTGCGCCACTACTACTATTTTTTCGCTAGAAAAGGGGTGAGATCCCAACATCGTCCCTGCACCATCTACCGAGCGCCATCCCTGCGCTACTACCGAGCGCCTTCCCTGCACCACTACCAAGTGCTATCCATGCACCATCCCAGATCCAAGAGCCAAATTTTCCTTGCGCCATAGTGCGCCGTCCCATTCGTCTTCACTAACTGCGGTCCCTGCACCACCATGTGCCGTCCTTGCTACATGAACATCATCAATATTTCAAACTCATGTTGCTTGAACCAACTTGAGTTTGAGAGGGGTTGTTAAATGTTCGATATTAGTTTAGTCCCATATCGAATAATGTATTTGTTTAGTCTTTACTTCAATATATTGGAGATATTGTACTCAGTTATATTCAATCTATAAATCCAACTCAATAATCCAATAAACTATTCTTTTCTATCCCTAAATCTAACAGAACATTTGAAACTGCACAAGTGTAAAGGTTTCCACCCATTATAGTATAATGTCTCTGATCCATTATCTAGTTTATTACAGCTATAGTGTACTAAAATAATAATATGCGAATTATTCATTATACCTAATATTACACATCTAATATGTGCTTGCATTCTATATTTTTCCTGCTTTCTGTTAAAGACCAAATACAAGAAAGAAATTCACCTCTACCAATTATATCACACCACCTACTGCCAGCTGCCTTGAAGTCTTGAAGGTAGCTAGGCTCACTCTTTACACTTGTATAGTTAATTTGATTGTATACCACCCAAGGTTTTAAATCTCGAATTTCGGACTCATCTCGGCAAGGAGTGTTTTCATCTCGAATGGAAGATATCGGAGGAGATATCGGGGAAATGTGATCATCTTGGATGTTTATTTCGGACACTCAATAAAAATACTTTTTTTTGTTACTAAACAAGATATTAGATGTTCGTCTTTTATCATATAAAATACTGTATAATGTAAGTTGACATGAATCAATTACTGTAAATATTCGCAGAATTTAACAACAATATAAAAGAGAATGTAATATAAGTATATAACTAAATTGAATTTGCATTGATTGGAAAAAATGTAATAGTTAATAGAGTTACTTGAATTTGCATATATATAAACAATAAAAAGATGAAATCCTCACATTATCTTAGCTTAATATTCTATATTGAATGACTTATATGGAAAAAGTTTAAAAAAAGTTATGCATTCACAATAACATTAGTGTCTATATTTCAGCAATTTTGGCAATATTTCAGGCGATATTTTGGCAGTGTCGGCTGAAATTAACATATTTTGGCCCAAAATGATATGAAGCATAAAATATGAGATTTCGTATCGGCAAGTTAGCCGAAATGAAATTTCGGCCGTAATTTAAAACAGTGATACCACCACTGCATCCAGATGGTGCAATCCTCCCCTTTGCCATCTGTTCAGTGGGCAATACTGTCATAGAATCTAGAAGTATGAAGGAAAAAAGTTACCGTATTGCCTTTTTATCTTTATTATGATATTTGATTTACCTGTAAAGGCTGATATACTGTTCATCTTTTCCATTTGTAGAAAGTATAAGGTGGCCTGTTCTTGGACTAGCAATACTAGCTTCAGTGGTTGGAAGCCAAGCAATCATTAGCGGGACGTTCTCCATAATAAACCAGAGCCAGTCACTTGGTTGCTTTCCTAGAGTCAAGGTAGTTCACACTTCAGAGAAAATACACGGACAGATTTATATCCCTGAGATCAACTGGATGCTCATGATACTATGTATAGCGGTTGCTGTTGGATTCAGAGACACAAAACGCATGGGCAATGCATCAGGTTATACCATTAATTTAAACTACTACATTTGATTCATTGAGATCTTCAAACTACGAAGCCCTATACCCTTTTTCACTACTACAAAGCCAATTTAGTTTCAATTCAACCCTTCTGAAAAAATTTGAGGCTGGTTTACTTGTACTTCTGGAGGTCTTTATAGTTAGGATTCTAAAACCTAGCATTATACATCACTTATCTAATTGTACATCATAATTACCTAAGTATCCACTTCACCACATGCTAGCAGCCCTTACCAGGTCTACTAATACTATCTGCACACAACTGACATGACTTAAGTCAGAATGAGTGCAAACTATAACAGTTATCAGGCTACTCACAACACAGACATTAGGAATCTTGAATATATTTGCTTAATCCATTCCAGCTGTTCATCCACTCACTTAATTGTTAATTATGACGATATCACACAAAATCATGCTTGGTTGTGCTGGCACGACAGTAAAATTGTATTTGTGCTTTTGCCGTGTCAACATTCTGTGTTGTGCCAATGTGCCAAGGTACGTTTACTCTTCTTACAGTGTCATGTTGTATTGTGTTGTTGTGCTGTCTCATCACTCATGTTGGCTCGGCACACCGTCATCTCTAACACTATTCAGGGGTTGACGCCAAGAATTAGGTCTGGAATATTGCTCTGTGAGGACCAAGGAGACCGAGACAGTGGTATGGTTCTTGTCAATATTGGTTACCCCACAGATGAGGGAACAACTGTCGAGGAAATTACATATGGATGTAGTCCCACATTGTCAATGAGATAAAATCTGATCAACTTCACCAAATGTCCGAAATTCGAACAATGATCTATCAGCCATTGCTTTTCGGTCGAGATGGTTCTTGACTCGGTGAAGGCCCATGTTCCTCAAGGATCCCAAGCAAAGCCACCAAAATTCCTTTACATAACAAAGGAGTATAGATATGGGGAATGCAGATAGATATTCGTTGTAAAGAATACCAGTTATGTCTGACGCAAAGTACCACTCTGTTTCCAAGTTTCGTTTTGCTTGGACACCTTCTTGAACCAATGCACATTTAGACAGTAAATAATATGAAAAAAATGATTTAGAAATTTAGCATTGAATGTTGGAAGTATATTCACTCTGCATATATTGCCGTTTATCTTGGAAATGGTTCACTTAGACTAAAAACTAACAAGTTAAACACTGTAGAATCATAGTTATCTTGTTCGGCCTATTAAGATGGGAGTCATAGTTATCATGTTTGCTATGCCCCACTAATATGGTCTGAAAATAGTTACTTGTTTCCTCTGCATCTAAATACTTAGGCAGGCGTCACTACTCTGAATCCAATATCTTTTGTAAACATTCAGTTTGAAATGACATTGTTAACATCGCGTGGTAGGAATATTTTTATAAACCTGTGAATTTTCATGTCAGAAATGAGTCCTTCTTGCCAAGTTTGCTACTAAAGTTCGATGTTCCAACTAAAAATTGTTTCATAACATCACATACTGTTCAAATTTATTAACTGTTTATGCTTTATGAAAATAGAAAACGAAGATATTTAATTTAAAAACATTTGCTCAATTGCAGGACTTGCAGTGATCACCGTGATGCTAGTTACCACCTCCCTAACCTCCCTAGTCATGATCCTTTGCTGGCACAAACCTCCTCTGCTCGCCCTCTCTTTCCTTCTCTTCTTTGGCTCCATTGAAGCCCTATACTTCTCTGCCTCCTTAATCAAATTCCTTGAGGGCGCTTGGCTCCCCATTCTCCTTGCCCTCGTACTCATGTCCATCATGTTCATATGGCACTACGCCACCATCAAGAAATACGAATCCGACCTCCAAAACAAGGTGTCCCTTGATTGGCTCCTTGAACTCGCCCCCAACCTTGGCATTGTGCGTGTCCCCGGGGTCGGTATTGTCTACTCTGACCTAGTCTCCTCCATCCCCTCTAACTTCTGCCGTTTCATCACCACCCTCCCTGCTTTCCACAAAATCCTCGTCTTCCTCTGTGTCAAGTCTGTCCCTGTCCCCTATGTCCCCCCTGCAGAGCGCTACCTTCTCGGTCGTGTAGGCCCACCATCTCATCGCTCCTACCGATGCATTGTCCGTTATGGCTACCGTGATGTCCACCAGGACATTGACTCATTTGAATCCGAACTTGTTTCCCGCCTTAGTGAATTTATTAAACTTGAGTTAGCCTATCAACGGTCAAGTCATGACAGCGAAGAGAATCTTGCAGTTATCGGGTCTAATAATGACGACCGCATCCAACCTATTAGTAGGAAAAGGGTGAGATTTTTGGTGGAGGAGGATAATGCAAGCATCGGGGCTGGGAATGAAGTGAAGGAAGAAGAGGTGGAGGAGTTGTTAGAGGCACGGGAAGCAGGTATTGCGTTTATATTAGGCCACTCACACTTCAAAGCGAAACCAGGGTCGTCCTTGCTAAAGAAGGTGGCAATTAATTTTGTGTATAACTTCTTAAGAAGGAACTGTAGGGGACCGGATGTGGCCCTGCGGGTACCTCCTGCATCTTTGCTCGAGGTTGGCATGGTGTATGTATTGTGAAAACGGGAAGATAGCTTGTATCTTTCTACAGCCTTTCTACTGCCATCTTTAATTTCAGGTTGGAGTTGTCAACTTATAGGGCAATCTATGAGTGTAAACTGATGATTCTTGTAGTAAATAGAACATAAAACTGAGATGGAACTGAGATATATTTGACCAGGTGTTGTTTTTGCTCCCTGTTTAGCTTTGAACGCTCCTCAAAATCTTGTAAATTTTGATTCTGAATATTTGAGACCTCATGCTTGTAAATTTGACCAGCTGATTGTAGGAACTGTTCATTTTGATTCATAGGTATTTCCAAATTTTACTGTTGGGTATGAAATATCTCCTATTTTCTGTGAAGAACAAAGTTTTCGTAAAAATACAACAATATAAGTATTTTTTTTGCTTATATGCTTCGTAGTGCATATGGCTCCCAACTGGATCTGGTTCCTCTACAGACTCGAGTAGATCTGCCGTTCATCATAGACCAACTTCAGACAGCCGTCCATCATAAAGTAGAAACTATTTGCACTCTCCAGTACCTTTTAGTACCTTATAAATTATAATGTATATTATAGTTTTCATAGATTTATAATTTTTGTTTTAAATTCAATTGTGTTCGTGCTCTCCTTCCTAAAAAGGCGCCGGGGGCAGTTTCTTAATATACTATTAAGAAAATTTCACAAATTTAATTTTTTTTACTGCTCTTTTTGTGTATTTTTCTTTTGTTCTTAAGATTTCTAATAAATCTTGAGATTTCCCCCTCAAAATAGGCCACTTTTTTCAAACTAATTTTCAAAATAGGCCACTCACAGTTTCCAACTGCGTCCTATTCATTTTTGTTGACGTAGTTGGCAACTGCGGTCTAAGTATATACCACAATAATCCAACTCCAACATTTGTGTCAAAATAGTGTTAAGGAGAAAACTATGACCACCTTAGACCGCAGTTGGCAACTGCGGTCTTGATTGCACTAAGCTCGCAGTTCCCAACTGCATTCCTAATTCAATCTTTCATAGGGTCCATTGTCCAATTAAAAATGTAGTTGTGAACTGCGAGCTTAGTGCAATTAAGAACACAGTTGCCAACTGCATTCTTCATTGTACTAAGCTCGCAGTTTCCA
Organism: Hemerocallis citrina; assembly: GCA_017893485.1. NCBI lineage: Eukaryota > Viridiplantae > Streptophyta > Magnoliopsida > Asparagales > Asphodelaceae > Hemerocallis > Hemerocallis citrina. The sequence continues at coordinate 227,022,923 of CM030359.1, read as the reverse complement.
ACTGCATTCCTAATTCAATCTTTCATAGGGTCCAATTAGAAATGCAGTTGGGAACCGCGAGTTTAGTGCAATCAAGAACGCAGTTGCCAACTGCGGTCTAAGGTAAATATAGTTTTCTCCGTAACACTATTTTGACACAAGTGTTTTTTTTTTTTAAAGAAAAAGGTGGAGTATGACTACCATGTTTCATTAATAAGGAGTTAATAAAACAAACTCAGAGTACTGAGCCAAGAGGATCCTACAAAAACCAAAAGTACATAAAACCACCCCAAACATGGGGGGTGGGGCAAACGAAGGTCCAATACATATATGCCTCCAAACAAACAAACAAAGTACATCAGACCATCTACTCCCCCCAACAAAACCCTGGGGTGGTGGGGATCAATCAACAGTAACTGTCTAACAGGCCAGTCACATCCCTTAGTCTAGCATCGGCCTAATCTCGACTTCCTCATCCTCGTACTCCTCTACCTAGAAGACGCTCGCAATCCTCCCCCTAGGACCTGCTGCGGCAACAGTTGCCCAAAAGGAAATAAGATGCATAATGTGAGTTAAATTACTAGAAATACTATTACGCGACCCACAAAATTATCAGTTATTCCAGTCTAGCCAAAGACTCCAGGTCGTTGCGGCGATAGCAATAAACCAAGCTTCTCTCATCGTTCGTCTCTAAGTAGCGAACTTTGGTCCTACCCACAGATCCTCGTACTTATAAGGATAGTCATACGTCCCTAGGGCGCTAAGTACCTCCACAAGGGCTGTTTTGCTCCTGGGACATTCTAGGAAAATCTGGTCTCTAGTTTCAAGGGCAGCATTGCAAAACCCACAGGTAGCATCCAAATGTGGTTGGCATTTAGAGAGGTTCTCTCTAGTCAATATGGCATCATTCAACACCAGGCACAGGAAAACTTTAACATTTAGCGAGGTTTTTGCCTTCCAAACCACGCCCGACCAATTCGGGCTACATCCCCTAAAGTGGATGCAGTTATACAGAGAGCGTACGGTGAAAGTGCCATTCTTTTCTAGTCCCCAAGATTTCCTATCAGGGCCCTGTGAGCATATGGTTTCGGTGCTGGTGATATAGGTCTGAAGTTCCCCGAGTCTATGCTGGGAGCCCGTGTCTCGGGTGTGATTAAATGCCGATTTCCAGGAACTTCTTCTCCGGGCTGCAGCCACCGTGCAGTGCGACTGTGATGCTTGCTCATACAAATCAGGGAATATGGCTCTAAGCGTGTGCTCACCACACCACTTATCCCACCAGAATCTGGTTAGTATACCATTCCCAATAGACGATGTCACACAGCTAATGAATGGATCGTAGGCCTTAGCGATCCCTCTCCAGAACCAGGAAACGCGTGGGCCAACCCTGAAACCCAGATTTCTCATCCCATTCCCATGCAGATATGTCTGAACGAAATCCTGCCATCCTTCACCATTCGGGTGGAAGACTTTCCACCATGAATATTCCAAGAGGGCCAGGTTCATATCTCGTAGATCAAAATACCTAGTCCACCATGAATCTTTTTCATGCAAGCTTTTTCCCATTTGATGAGATGATAACTGCCTCTATCAGGGCTTTCCCCCTTCCAAAGAAACCGTTTTCGAGTTCGGTCAATTCTCTGGATAACCCAATGCGGCATTTCAAAAAAGGACAAATAATAGGTAGGAAGATTTGAGAGAACTGCATTGATAAGCGTGACTCTTCCTCCTAAGGATAAAGCTTGATCTTTCCATCCGGCCAAACGGTTTTCCACACGGTCAATGATAGGTAACCAGTCCGCCTTCTTAAATTTTTCCGGCCTCAGTGGTAACCCTAGGTATTTAATGGGGAAGCTTTCGATGGAGCAGTTGAGAATGGTGGCATGCTCTTGTGCCTCCTCAGTAGAAAGAGCGATGGGGATAAGAACACTTTTGTGAAAGTTAACCCTGAGTCCAAACTAAGATTCAAAGCTATAATGGATTCCTTTGAAAGCTGTAGTTTTCCCAAGATTGCAATTTCCAAATAGGAAAATATCGTCTGCATATTGGAGGATAGAACAACTTGGCGATTGCTTCCACTTGCCACCGGCGAGATCCAGCCGGCCCTACTACAGTTAGTCGTCATGGACCGCAAAATGTCTGCCACTATGGTGAAGAGGAGGGGGGATAGGGGGTCTCCTTGTCAAAGGCCCTGTTTATACGAGAAAGGATGGCCTGCGACCCCATTCACTAATGTAGCAGTTCTGCTGGTGGGGAGGCATGTGTGGATCCATCTAACCCCAAAACCTCTTCCAGGGAGCGCTTCCAGGAGCCATTCCCACTCAACCGAGTCATAAGCTTTCTCAATGTCCAATTTCAGGAGATAGCTCTTAGTATTTGACGTGTGGCAGTGATGAATAGTTTCTTTAGTCATGGCCATACTGTCCTGGATACACCTTCCTTTAATGAACCCTGTTTGCTTGTTACTAATGAGTTCGTTCATCACCTTTCCCAGCCGATTAGACAGTGTCTTGGTGATAATCTTAACTGAGCAGTTTAGGAGGCTAATAGGACGGAAACCTCCCACCCGAAGGGAGTCTTATTTCTTAGGGATCAACACCACCACAGCAAAATTAAGTCTACGTAATTTAAGCTTATGTTCACAGAGGTCGGCGAACAACTTAATGGGATCGTCTTTGATTTCTTCCCAGAACACCTGATAGAATAGGACTGGAAAACCATCTAGACCTGGGGCTTTGTCCTTTCTGAGTTGCTGTACTGCCTCTCTAATTTCCTTTTCCTTAAAAGGATCTTCAAGGGATCGAAGCATGGGGTCGGACTCGTTCGCGACCCCTTGCCAGAATTCGTGGTGAAGGGGGACTCTTAGATCCGTTTTCTGTCAAAAGAGACTATAACCCATATTTTGGATTTTATTGTATTTTATTTCTTTCCTTGATTATTGTAGCTGAATTCTTTTATAATATTATATCTTTTCTTTTCTTGGGCTCTTTATTTTTTCTTGATCGTTCTGTGCTATTTTGGCTGAATTTTTGCTATTTTTGGTTCATTGCAAAATTTTGCTCTTCCTATTTCAAGTTTGATTTGTTCCGCTTTATGTTCGTCTCATTGAATTGCATCCATTTTTCTCTTTTTGGAGCCAAAACCGGTACCCAAAACCCATTAAACCACAACCCAAACCCAATTTCTTAATCTCCTATAAATACCCCCATTTTAAACCCTAATTAATTATCCCCTTCTCTCTCCGGCGCTTTCTCTCTCCCCGATCCCATCACTTTCTCTCTCTCTGTTTCGTCTTCACCCAACCGCCCAAACCCATATACTCTCGTCGCTCTTCCCGTTCTCCATTGCTCCGACCACCTTTGACATCCATCCTTTTCACCGTCCCCTCGTCACCTCCATCCCGTCGCCCTCCGATCACCCCTGTCCTCGCCATCGGAACCCAACGTCCCAAACTCCACCACAACCCATTACCACCCTCTTCACCTGCACCGTCTACTCCCCGTCCATTACCTTCGTCGACCCTCTCTGCTCACCCTCGCAACAACTGGAGAACCCCCATCGCCTCGTCATCATCCAGAGCCGTCGTCTCGCTCTCCTCTGTTTTTGAGCAAAACAGAGTTCGCTCGCTACCACAGTTCACCGCCACTATCGTCACTTCCTGGTCATAGCGCCGTCGTCGTCCGCCGTCGTCGCCCTTGCCATGGTCGCCGCTGTCGTCGCTTCTCGACCGCAGTGCCACCGTGGTCGCCGTCCCCTCTCTCGCCTTTTCTCTCTCTCTCTCTCTGTCTGGTTGAGGAAGAGGAGAAGCACAGTGGTGGACTTCACCGTTTGCTGTTTTGGCATAGGAGATCCGAGACGGTGTTTGTGTTGCTGATTTGCTGTTTGGTTTGGATCTTGAGTTGATTGCTGTTCGCTATTTTGCCCGTGGCTCGCCGTGTTCTCGTGATTCGTCGCTCGGGATTCTCATCCCGTTATTCTAGTTATTCGAATCTGCTAATTAACAGGAAAGTCTCTTCTTGAACTAGTATTTTATTTTGTTTAAGATTCCTTTGATCTCTACAAGTAAATCCTGTCCTTTTTCTTATCATGTTGTTATTTGAAATTCTGTTAAGTCTATTGAGGGTTTACACGAGCTAACCCGAGATATTCTTAACATCGTGCCGCTCTCTTTGATCTAAAACCTAGCCCCCCTTGTTCATTGCATATGCACTAATACATGAAAAATAACTAGATCTATGTTGTAGACTCGTTTGATGAACTGAACCTGTGCGACTGAATTTGATTGATTACCATGCCTGTGAAATTGCATCTAAGAAACTGAAATTATGCATGTTAAACATCTATTGACACTTTGATCATAATTTGAATGAAATATATGATTGTATGATTTAATTATTGCCTATCCATGTCAAAATATATTCTGGACTGCTAGTTATTCCTTTTTGAATCAGATTTTCGACCATGTTGCTGTCATATTTTGAAATAACTTTCTGAACATGCAATTTAGCCTCAGATTTCTAGTTTACTACCCTTTTGCGGATTTGAATTACGATGTGTAATCTGTTAGATATCATCATTTTAGTGCAGCTGTGTCAGAATTTTCAGATTCACAAATGCATGCGTATCTTACTGTTCTATAATTTATTTGACCTTGTTAACAGTAAAAAAAAAATCTGAAATAAATTAGGCTGAACCTAGACATGTGTAGGAACTACCCAAAATTTTTATAGATTTATTTGATGAGTTTTCTGATCTGAAACAAATAGGTAAACACAATTTATAACTTGCTTCCTGAACATAAAATCTGAAAGAATAGATTCTTCACCCCTAGTTTCTGTAGTTTTTCTATGCCTTATATATATATTTGCTGGAACCGGCAGAGACGTCTAGTTTCTAGAACTTCTGACAGATCCAGATTTGCTTTTTTGTAGTAGCAGTAATCTATATTTTTGTACAGCAAGGTCATACTGTCCTGATTATGTGATGTGTGTATAATTGACTTGTTTGCTTCATAATTTGTCTGTAATGAATAGAATTAGTCATACTTAGTATCATACAATATTGACACCTTCTTGCATGCTCACATAGGATGAATTAAAATGCTAACAAGCCGGGGTGGGTACCATGGGATGACTTGGTAGTGGAGAATCGGAAACTGTACTCGGTCGGGCCCTACCGTACTGACCTGTACTGATAGCCATAAAATTCTGCCTGATAATTACTGAAACTGAACATTAAACCCTGATTATTGGGCCGAGTACACGAACCGTGAATTTACCATCATTCTAAAGCGTACATTGCATATTTGTGCCGAACCTGTGGAATGGGCCGTAGTAGTACACGTACTAGATAGATTAATAAAATGATTAATAACCTGTATTTATCATCTCATGCTTGATCCTGTACATGCCTGATTAAATATTGGCCTTTGACATTATTGCCGTTCCTTGACTTTGTTCTTTGACTTTGATCCTGTCCCATTTTTCTTTGATATACATGCTTCCTTTATCCTCTATTTTTCTCTACTTGCTGTCCACAACTTACTCTAAGGACACTCTTTTCATTCTTTTAAGATCAAGTATTTACAGGTACTGAAGGATCTCTACCAGCAGGAATTAGTGAGCAACGATTCTAAAGATGGAGCTGAATTGCACTGCTTAGATTTATTTTACTGCTAGATTATTTCTTTGAATATTGTTATGACTTTGTACTTTGTTTTGGGCTTATGTTCTCGGAGGTTGTTTTTCCCAGATGTTGGATTTTATTTGTGTTGGATTATTTCATTTATTGGAGTTATCTTTGATTCACGTGGTTATATCTTCCTGCATGGTTGTGTTTGTTCTTTCGTATTGTTGAGTTAGTTGTTGACTCTTAGTTTGGTGTGCACAAAACGTGCTCATTAATACTAATAAGTTTAAAGTTAGTTGTTCAGATTTTCAGGATCAAATAATATCAACAAGAGATCTAAGAGAGATTCAAGAATATTCAAACAAGGAAAGTAATAAGGAAAGATTGCAAATACAAGCAAAAGAGAAAGTTATTCAAAAAGAGTTCATGATTAATTGGTCTACAAGCAAAAGAGGAAGATATCAAGACCTGCATTTTTTCTTTATTTTCGTGAGATTTTAATTGTATAAGATTGATTAAAGATCGGTTAGATTATGGGAAGAAAATAGGGTGGATTCGGAATATACAGCGCGATACCGGTCGTCCGTACTTCATGACCGGTCGACCGCAACCTTGAGTTGCTTGAGAAGCGGTCGACTTTTTACCTCTCTACTTTATGTCAGAGAGCTGAACGGTCGACCGCACCAATATGACGGTCGACTGCACTTTGTGCTGTGTATATTCTTGGAAAGTATCATTTCTATTTTTGATCGATACACTTCCTGGTCTATTAATTTGGACGAATCCACTATGTATTCTTCACCCTATTACTTCCGATAAAATTCTTCTGAACTAATCTTTCGACAATCAATCCAAGTGTGAGCGATAATTTTTCTGTATTCTTCAGTCAGGATCATTAAACGATCTTGAGTTTTGGTTTTTCTTTCTTTTCCACTTCGGTGAGATTGACGGGACTTGTATTGGAAGTCTTGTGGTTGTAATAGGTCTCTCGGGCTGGATCCGAGAATCACTATACAAAGGGTTTTAAATATAGGGGAACGCTTGTGGCGGAGAATTGCTACAAGTAGGTGGTGTGGACGTAGACCGGGGGTCGAACCACGTTATATCGCTGCGTCATCTGTGTTTGCTACTCCTAACTCTTTTATTTACTTTGCACTTTATTTTATTAATTTTTAATTCTGCACAATCACCCTATTCACTCCCCCCTTGGGTGATTTACAGTGGTATCAGAACGAGGTGCTTATCAAAAATCTTAAAAGCTTAAGCAAAAGGTTCAGTGGCCGAAATCCCTCCTCCCGATAACTTGTACTCATCGGAGCCATTTATCTCTAATGGGACAAGCCTTACACGATCACCATTTTTTGATGAAAAATGCTATGACGTCTGGAAAGTTCGTATGTCTCATTTTTTACAGATGCTCGGAGAAGAATTATGGAATGTCTGTATCAATAAAACAGAAATTCCAGTTAGTGACAGGAAGACATCCTTCACAAAAGTAGAGTTGGCCCTCAAGACAGCAAATTCCAAAGCCATGACGGCTCTCTATGCAGGGTTGAATAACGAAGAACTAATGCGATGCGGGAGTAACTGCAAAACAACATACGAGATCTGGAACAACATGCTGAAGCGGCATGAAGGAACCGTTTCTGAGGTAAAAGCTAAAGTTAATTTATGCTTTTATAAGTTTGATGTGTTTCGCATGTTGCCAGGGGAAAATGTGGATCAAATACTCGCCCGCTTCGATATCATTGCCCACGAACTTGAGAGCTTAGGTAAGGGGCTAGATGATGATCGAAAGGTCGGAAAGCTCATAGGCTGTCTCACGCCAGAATGGGATGTAAAGGCCGCTGCAATGAGGGAGACTCTTGAAGAGAAGGGATTCGACTACTACACATTCCAAGGAAAGCTGAAGACATACGAGATGGAAATGTCGGAGACTAAAAGATACAGACAAAACATCGGGATTGAACTAAAGACTGAAGAGAAGGGCATTGCACTAAAAGTAGAAAAATCCCGACCATCAAAAGCAGATTCAGATCGTGAGGAGTCAGGCGAGGACATCGCTCTATTGACAAAATAATTTCGTAAGTATCGCAAACATAAGAAATATGGTAGATACCAAGGAGAAAGGGAGAAGGATAAAGATGATGTGTGCTATAAGTGCAAGAAGCCTGGACAAATTCGTGCAAATTGTCCCGTATCACAAGACAGGAACAGGGACTACTACCGCTCAAACCCAAGTCTGAAAAGAAGGCGCTACAGGCAACATGGTTAGATTCCGATTCAAGTGAGGGAGAGCAAGGCTACGACGACATCGGCTTCATGGCTCTTGGGCATGGTGAGGTGCAATCACCATCTCAAGAAGAGGTAATCGAAGAACCCACTTATGATGAACTAGTAGAGATGTGTAATGTTTTGAAAGACTATGCTAAGAAATTAAGTCGTGAACTTAGGCAATATAAAAAAATTTCAAATGATACCCATGACTCTTGTATTAAAAAAAATCAAAAACTGAAAAATAAGAATGCCTTGATTTTGAAAAAATTGAGTAGAAAAGATCATGATGTATTGCTAGAGGAAAATGAAATCTTAAAACAACAAATTCGAGAATCTTTAGCAACGCATGATGATCACTTAAGAGAAATTCATGAGAAATCTGTTTATATAGCCAAACTCACAGATGATTTAAAAGAATGTAACAAGAAATTTGATGATGTAGTGGAAGAATGTAATGAAGCTTTTAAACAAAATAGGATTCTTGATGCTATACTAGACACTCTTCGTTGGAACACGAAAGACGATGAGATGACCAGGAAAAGATTATGTAAAAGAGTAACTGAGCTTGAAAAGATTGTTGAAAAATATGAAGGGCCAAGTTACCTTATTACAAAAAAAATCAAGATCTTATCATGATAACCGAGGGTTTGGTTACGAAGAGCCAATACACCATCAAAAATGTAAATCATCATGTCATACACATTTGCACAAACTCCAACAAAATCATAAACCAATCCAAAGCTATACATGTGTGCATGACTCAAGACATAGTCGTATCACATGTCATTATTGTTGTAGACTATGGCACATTTCTTTTAATTGTCCATTAAAAAGGAATACTAATTGTCTGTGGGTAAGAAAGGATGTAAATGCAGATTCAAACAAACTTGGGCACGCAATACCTACTAATCTTGGTGTAGGTACCTCAGCGTATCAAGACTAAAGATCGGTGGTAACTTGATAGTGGATGCTCAAATCATATGACAGGTGACAGCAAATATTTTGCATCACTATCAAGGGGAAAAGGGAAAGGACATCATCTTTGGAGATAATAGCACAGGACAAACCATTGGTAAAGGTAAAATAAACGTTGGTTCCTCATGCTCCATTGAGGATGTTCTATTGGTAAGAGGTTTGAAAAATAATCTAATTAGTGTCAGCCAATTATGTGATAAAGGCTATACAGTCACTTTGATAAAAATTCATGCAATGTACTAGATAGCAATAAATCTTGTTTACTTCTAGCTAACCGATGTAACAATGTCTACGTTATAAATTCTAATGAATTAGCACAGGAAAATATGAGGTGCTTTGTTGCAAGAAATGAGGATGGTTGGTTATGGCATAGAAGACTTGGGCACACGGCTATGGAAAATCTCAACAAACTCGTAACCAAGGAGTTTGTAAGGGGGATTCCTAAAATCAAATTTGAGAAAGATAAACCGTGTGAGTCGTGCCAATTTGGTAAGCAAACTAAAAGTTCTCACAAACCCAAGAAAATGGTATCAACTTCTAGACCCCTTGAACTCTTGCACATGGATCTTTTTGGACCATCATGGACACGTAGTAATGGAGGTGCACGATATGCTTTTGTAATTGTTGATGATTATAGTAGCTTTACTTGGTTGCCTTTTTATCACAAAAAGATGATACATTGTATGTATTTCAAAAATTCTGTCGAAGAGTGGAAAATGAGAAAAGCCTCACCATTGTCACTATTCATAGTGACCATGGTGGAGAATTTCAAAACGAACTCTTCACCTCATTTTGTGACAAAAAGGAAATGAAACATGAGTTCGCTTGTCCTCGCACTCCCCAACAAATGGGATTGTTGAAAGGAAAAATCGATCTCTTCAAGAAATGGCCCGAACCATGCTTAGTGAAAAAGATTTACCTTAAATTATTTTGGGCGGAGGCTGTCAATACAGCATGTTACACAATTAACCAAGTAATCATTAGAAAATATCTTGAGAAAACTCCTTTTGAACTATATTATGGGAAAATTCCCAACTTAAGTTACTTTTGCGTCTTCGGATGTAAAGTGTTTATTTTAAATACTCTTTGATAATTTGGAAAAATTTGATGAAGGTGTCTTCTTAGGATATCCTCTTAGTAGCAAAGCATATCGTGTATTTAATAAAAGAAGATGCACAGTTCAGGAATCTATTGATGTTATTTCTGATGAAACTAATCCCTAAACCAAAGAAATATTGCATGTTGATGATGATGATGAGACATGTGTTCGGGTTGGGAGAGAAATAGGTTCACGTTGAAGAAGACCCAAATATGAATGATCAAAATCAAAAATCTCATCAAGATGAAGATGCATCCAAATCGCAAATAGAAGAGATGCCTGCTAAACAAATTGATGCCATGGAAGATGAACATGTACAACATCAAATTTCCACAGGTGAAAGATGTCCTGCATAGAAAACCATGTCAAGCCATCTACCAACTCTTATAAGAAGCGACATGTTAAAAGGGGTAACTCGCACACAAGCTCAAAATTTTATGTGTTTTTCCGCATTCGTTTCCATACTTGAACCTAAGAACATTAAGTAGGCCTTGCAAGATAATGACTGGATCGTTGCCATGCAAGAAGAACTTAATCAATTCGAAAGGAATCACGTATGTAGACTTGTTCCTAGAACTCATAATAGAACTATACTTGGAACTAAGTGGGTGTTTAGGAACAAGTTAGATGAATCCGGATCAATCACTAGAAATAAGGCCCGTCTTGTTGCACAAGGTTATAATCAACAAGAAGGCGTAGATATTGATGAAACTTTTGCACCTATTGCACGGCTTGAAGCCATTCGTATTTTACTTGCATTTGCTGCTTATATGGATTTTACTCTCTTTCAAATGGATGTTAAAAGTGCATTTTTAAATGGTTTTATTTCCGAAGAAGTTTATGTTGCACAACCACCGGGATTTACTGATCTCACACACCCAAACCATGTATTTCGTCTTGATAAAGCATTGTATGGTTTGAAGCAAGCCCCTCGTGCTTGGTATGAACGACTAAGTTCATTTCTACTTCACATAGGTTTTTCTAAAGGAAAAAGTAGACACTACACTATTTATAAAACATGTTTCTAAAGACATATTAATCGTTCAAATATAAGTTGATGATATTATATTTGGATCCACTGATGAAAATCTTTGCAAGGAATTCTCAAAGCAAATGCAAGAAGAATTCGAAATGAGCATGATTGGAGAACTAACTTATTTTCTTAGGATTCAAATACAACAAAGAAAGGATGACATCTTTATCAATCAATCCAAGTATGCAAAGGAATTAGTTAAAAAATTTGGACTTGAAACTGCAAATGCTTACAAAACACCTATGGCCACTACCACCAAGCTTTCAAAAGATGAATCTGGTAATAATGTTGATATCTCCACTTATCGAGGTATGATAGGTAATTTACTCTATATTACTGCATCTCGTCCAGATATTATGTTTAGTGTTTGTTTATGTGTACGCTTTCAATCGTGTCCCAAAGAATCACATTTGGTTGTCGTTAAGCGTATCATTCGATATCTCAAAGGCACACCAAATACTGGACTTTGGTATCCGAAAAATAGAAAATTTTCTCTTGTAGGATATTCTGATGCAGATTATGCCGGTAGCTTGACCGATAGAAAGAGCACTAGCGGTACATGTCACTTCTTGGAAAACTGCATTGTCTCGTGGGCATCCAAGAAGCAAAACTCTGTAACTCTCTCTACTGCTGAAGCTAAATATATCGCAGCAGGATCCTGCTGTGCGTAGGTATTATGGATGAAATATACTCTCGAAGATTACAAGGTATTCTTTGATCATATTCCAATAAAATGTGACAACACTAGCACTGTTCATATGACCGAAAATTCTGACCAACACAGCCGCACAAAACACATTGATATTATGTATCATTTTATTAAAGATCACTTTCAAAAGGGGGATATTTTACTTGAAAATATTTCTACTGATTCACAACTTGCGAATATTTTTACAAAATCTTTAGATGAAAAACAATTTCATTTTTTGAAAGGAGAAATAAATGTGATTGATATCTCAGCATGAAATTCCATTATGCGGTCGACTGAACGGGCGACTGTACGCCTGTGAGGGTGTACGGTTGACTGGGCGGTCAACCGGTTTCCTCTCGGTTAAAATTGGTTTTATACACTATTTTCAAAAAAATTGGTTTCTATTATTTGCGGTCGACCGGCTCATCCTCTGGATTTTTTTTTGTCTTTACAAAATAAACGATCGACCGTGTAGTCGACCGGTTTGCCCTCTGTGATCTGTTGTGTTTTTGACAATGGGGTGCGGTCGACCAGCATTCTCTCGAGAAATTTTTTAAATCATCTCTGTTGTGGTCGACCGTATGGTCGACTGGTCTCCTCTCTGGTCTTCGATAACAACTCTTTTTAAAACCATTTTTTTTGTGATTCTTGCAATTCATTTTTTATTATCCTTGTGTTGGGGAGGATCTCAAATCTATGATATTATGAAGAGCTCTCAATGTATAGCAAAGAGTCTTGCTATCAACGGTATCATATAAGAAGATTCTCTTCCACTCGTTTACAGTAACATTTTGTTCTTTTCAAACTCTATCCCTCATGTCTATTTTGATTAATGAGTTTTTTTGTCACTAGAATATTTTTTTAACGTGCTTTCACTTTTCTTCTACTTAAATCCCTCTTGGTGTGTTCCAAAAAGGGGGAGATTTTTTTTGGAATTTTTTCAAATAAATTCTAAAGTATTCATGACATGTTTTCATGAAATGTTTTCAAATACTTTACAATGATTCTATGAATGTTTTCAAATAAATTCTAAAGCATTCATGACATGTTTTCATGAAATGTTTTCAAATACTTTACAATGATTCTATGAATGTTTTCAACTACAAATATTGTTTCTAAAGTTTTACACTAATCATATATGTTGTAATTCAGTATAACCCAGTGGCACTGAATTAAGGGGGGAGTATTTACATCTTTCTTAAAAGCTCTAACTCAGGGGAGTTTAGAATTTTGTGTATCAGGATATACTAAACTCAGGGGGAGTATTTATGTGGCCTATTTTAATTTTCAAACATTCCAGCATGTTTTGTTCACACCAAAAGGGGCAGATTGATGACTCTTAGTTTGGTGTGCACAAAACGTGCTCATTAATACTAATAAGTTTAAAGTTAGTTGTTCAGATTTTCAGGATCAAATAATATCAACCTGAGATCCAATAGAGATTCAAGAATATTCAAACAAGGAAAGCAATAAAGAAAGATTGCAAATACAAGCAAAAGAGAAAGTTATTCAACAAGAGTTCATGATTAATTGGTCTACAAGCAAAAGAGGAAGATATCAAGACCTGAATTTTTCCTTCTGTTTTCGTGAGATTTTAATTGTATAAGATTGATTTAAGATTGATTAGATTATGGAAAAAAAACATGGTGGATTCGGAATATACAGCGCGATACCGGTCGATCGTACTTCATGACCGGTCGACCGCATCACAGTCGACCGCAACCTTGAGTTGCTTGAGAAGCGGTCGACCTTTCACCTCTCTACTTTACGTCAGAGAGCTGAACAGTCGACCACACCAATATGACGGTCGACCGCACATTGCGCTGTGTATATTCTTGGAAAGTATCGTTTCTATTTTTGATCGATACACTTCATGGTCTATTAATATTGGACGAGTCCACTATGTATTCTTCATCTTATTACTTCCAATAAAATTCTTCTGAACTAATCTTTTGATAATCAATCCGAGTGTGAGCAATAGTTTTTCTGTATTCTTCAGTTAGGATCATTATACGATCTTGAGTTTTGGTTTTTCTTTCTTTTCCACTTCAGTGAGATTGACGGAACTTATATTGGAAGTCTTGTGGGTGTAATAGGTCTCTCGGCCTAAATCCGAGAATCACTGTACAAAGGGTTTTAAGTATAGTGGAACGCTTGTGGCGGAGAACTGCTACAAGTAGGTGGTGTGGACGTAGACCTGGATGTCAAACCACGTTATATCGCTGTGTCATCTGTGTTTGCCACTTTTAACTCTTTTATTTACTTTGCACTTTATTTTATTAATTTTTAACTCCGCACGATCACCCTATTCACCCCCCTAGGTGATTTACATTAGTCTGGTACAGCTTATGGATGATGATTACATCATTCGCTGGATCTATGTTACATACTCGTATTCCGTATTTTAGGAAGCGAGGCGTGATAGAGACGCTTGAAGTGGGACTGGAAAGCTACCCTGATATCCTCGTCCCCTTGTATCTCTCCAGTCTCCGATTGGATCGAATGGATGAGATTAGATCTACGTCGGGCACTGGCTACACGGTAGAAGAATGCTGTATTCGCGTCTCCTTCTTTGAGCCATGAAATTCTGGATCGATGTTGCCGTTTGAGTTCTTCAAGTCTATAGAGTTGGTCGATGTCTTGTCGGAGTTGTAGCAACCTATTCCGCTCCTCTTGTACCAGGTTCCTAGTTTCCTCCGTCTTTTCCAGCTCCTCAATATCTTCAAGGAGGGAATCTTTTGCTCTCCAGATTAGTGCAAATCTGGTCCGGTTCTATTTCATGAGTCTGGCCCGCAATCTTCTAATTTTTTCGCACTAGATTGTAGTAGCTTCAGTCCCTCTAGTCGGGCAGGACCAATTCTCGTACATTTTATAATGGAAACCTTCGATTTCCAGTCACGCTTTCTCAAATCTAAACTTGGGGGATTTCCTGGGGTGTCCTTCTCCCGAGGACAGGATAATAGGGACATGATCCGAGGTTGGTTTAGGGAGGGATTTGGCCCATGTCAAAGGGAATTCGGCCTCTCATTCCGCAGAGATCGGTACCCTATCAAGCTTAGCTAAAATGGGTGCCACTTGCATGTTTGACCAGGCGAATAGCCTATTAGTGATGGGAATGTCAACCAATTCTAGGTCCGCTATGACCTCGTTAAACATTTCCTTATCAGAGTCACTAGATCCTCTGCCCCTGTGTTCAAACCAGGTGATGTTAAAATCTCCCCCACTACCCAGGGGTGCACCCAGTGTGATTGAATTGTTCGTAGTTCAGTCCAGAATTCCAGCCTAGCTGCAGTGGTGTGCGGACCATATACCACCGTAAAAATCTAGGTCTACAAGTCGAATTTCTGTTGGAGCAGTACTGACAACAAGAATTGCCCGTGGAGAACATCTAGGCAAAGAAACAACTCTGGGTTAAACCCTAAGGCAATACCCCCATAGGCCCCAATAGAAGGGTAGCTTTTCCATTCAGAAATGCGATACCCCCTCAGTCTACTTAGTCTAGAGGTATGGGTCAGTTTGGTCTTCTGCAGACCAATAATGTTAACTTTCGATTTAGCGATGACCTCCCCAACCATTTCCCGTTTCCCTCACCTACCCAGTCCCCTAACATTCCAGAAGAGAGCCTCTAAATTACAGTTAGGGTTGGGACCATGACTGGTTTTGACAGACGAGTTTGAAATGAGATTAACTCAATCGCTCTCCCACCCCCTAATCTTATTTAGGAGGAAAGCGTTCCTATCAGTATCGCTTACCACAAGACCACAAGTTTCGGCTAGACTAAAAATCTCAGAATCAGTCATGAAATTAAAAATAGATGCTAGGAAGGAGCACATACCTCCATCGCTTGTCTTGACAGATTTAGCCGCTACTGCAATCTTTAGATAGTCATCCAAGGACTCCTCAATGTCCCTCTTGGCCACTTGTTGTACTCTAAACCCTTTGTCACAGTATGTAGGGATGGGGGGATCATTTGTGAAGTAGGGAAGGTGGAGGGGACAAACTCCGGTGACATATCCAAGGCACTGTCATCAATCTCCTCGAACCCTTAAAGAATCCTCATCAGAGTAGACCAAATCATCTTCGAGGTTTAGCATAGCATCTCGATCATCCTCCTCACTGTGGATCTCTAGTACTGAATTGGGCACCCCAGCCGATTCACAAGTGTTCCAGGCAGTTTCATAATAAGAAACAGATATTGGGGAATTAGTACATACAGGCTTCTTCAAAAAATCGAGTACTCCACTGTGCCCTACTTCTACAGGCCCGAAGTTGTGCCCCTCTTTAGGCCCATGTTCGACCAAAAGTTTCTCCCCATTGCTGCACACCATCCCATCGTCTATGGGCCTCTCTTTAGGCCCAACTTCGCACCCAATATAAGGCCCATCTTCATGCCCATCGTTACCAGAGCTAAGGCACACCGCACGCCCATCGCACGTGAGTGTGCAGACGCATGTTGCCTTGATAGTTGTTATCGCAGTGCTCGATGACTCTGGCACCGAAACCACTGGCTCTGGAAACGAAGCGAAGACTAAGATCCCTTTAGTTGTTTCTCCTCCATTTTCTTTCTGGCCCTATTCATCTTTCCCAAAAATTTCCTTTTGTTTGTTTGAAGCCAGTCTCTTGGCTTCGATCGAGCCCCTGATCGTTTGCTTCCCCAAAATAGCCACCATATCCAAGCGCTCCCTTCCCAAAGCCTCCATCTTCTCCTCTGTTGGTGAAAGGTTTTGCCTGTTGTACAAGTTTGGGGTCAAGATGCTTTCTTTTCTTGCTTCAGTCACCTGCGCCCCTCGTAGCGTCTCTTCACTAGCTACTAGGGGTTGATTTCCTCTTTGATCTTTCTATTTGGTGGAACTTCCAAGGTTGGTGCCTAGGTCTGCGAAGTTAGCCAAACTTGGCTCTGGGTGCAGATCCACCACGTGTAGGTCCTCATGACTGTTGGGTTTTTTTGTGGGTCCTCGATCTTGACCACCGTTGAACGTCGGAGTTTTTTGGGGTTCCACGCTCGCTGTTTTCCTTGCCTAGTCTCTCCTCCTTTCCTTTTGCAGCTCTGATGACTTCAGGTGCGCCCTTTCTATCTCATGTACCCTATCCAAGGTGAGGTCCCACTCTGTGGAGCCACCTGCCGGTAGGTGCTCCCGTCTCTTACTGCGGAGCAAGGGGATGAGATAGCTAGGGGGTTCTCCATCTCCAATGCCGCTTGCTTGTCAATCACAAACCTAATGAGGTATGAGTCCTCGAAAGAGAAGACCAGCGTGGCATTAGGGTGATGTCAGGACTTCTAATCAAGATCCTTGCAGAGACGATCTCCGACCGTCAAATCAGTTTTTCGTCTATGTCTTCGATGGTTCCAAACTTTGAGATGATTTCTTGTCATGCCCCGCTTCCCAAAATACGGCAATACGAGTCCGTGACGAAAGCCCAGCGAATGATTTTAACATTATCTATAAGCTGTACCAGTCTTAACTCAACAACATGAAATGAAATAATCACAACCACGCCGAAAACATAATCACATAAACGAGAATAAAATCCAAAAACCAAATCTGGGATACAAGAACTTACCAAATAGTTTGAGAATATGTAATGCAGTAACAGTTCAACAAGTTCCTTTCAGTTACCCATCACTATACCTGTATGACATAACTCAAAAGAAAGAGGAAGAGAACCCGTTAGAGCAAGCTTCGGGCGACAAGTAGTAGGAAGCAGTAAAATAGGAAATAAAGGACTATATAACAAGAACAGAAATTGGAACGATATTGGAGTCAATAAATGATAAACCGTAACAAAATCAAAAGTTGAGAATCAATGTTTAATAACCAGTATTCAGTATTAGTATCAATGTTCAGTGTTCATTTATGTCTATGTCTTTTATTAACCCTAATGCACGTACCATACCACAGGTTCGGTACATACAATCAATTTCCTTTAGACCAAGGTGGTAGATTCTATAGGTCATGTACTCGCACGATAACAATAGCAATTTCTTGCACAATAATGATAACAATAGTCGTCACGATAATCCTAAAACAATACACGATAAATTGGGATACTGTAGTCAGTAATCCAACAATAAATCGATAGCACTGGCCGACACAATTTTTGGGAACAAAGCCCACAATACCGAGTACAGTCACTATATTATCAACTATCCTGGTCAATCCTTAACCCCAGCTTGTTATCATTTTATTAACAATCATTTATGAACATGCATGTGTTCAATGTGGACGATGGTATCAATACTCTTGCAATAGGTACAATTGATGAGACCGGTAGCACTAGTACAATTTCAAGATGATATCAAGACTATACAGTGCATGAAATATACATGGTCCAATTCAGTAAATATGGAAAACATGGTTTATATGCAAAACATAATAATATATGGACTAAATGTACTACGATTTCTATGTGCAAGATTTTAAGTTTCTGTGTCAGGAACCGGGTCGAAACCTCAGTACAAAGTCAAGCAAATGACAAGGCAGTATATGTGAATATTCAATAGTACAATAATTTACAGTTTGGGATTGAAGTCAATAATAATAGCATGATGAAAAGACTATGAATCAATAACATGGTACAATAAATAAACAATGGAGTTCAATTGGATATGATATTCAATTTGATTACTACTTGCCAGATTTCAAAGAGTGTTTTCTTAAACTAGAAACAATAAAAATGAGTTCAAAAGAGGCTTGCCTGTTAGGAGACGATTCTGAATATAAAAGAATAACAAGATTAGGATCCCAGGCGACGAATCCACGAACACGGGAAAATGCACTAACACGTGCGAGCTACGTGTGCAAAACAGCAACACAGTAACACCCACACAGTTGATCAGCAAGCACACAACAGCAACCCACAGCAGATCCACTACCCAACAAACACCAAACACCGAAACAGCTAATAACAGATCCCCCTACGCAAAACAACAAACACCAGAGCAGATCACCTACACCCGAAACAACACACACAAAAAATAACCACTACTTCTTCTCCTTCCTCACTTTGACAGAGAGAGAGAGAGCGCGAGAGTGAGGAGCAGCTGCGAACACGGCGGTGGCAGCTGCGAACACGGCGGTGGCAGCAGCGACCACAGCAAGGGAGGCGACGATGAGGTGCCGACGGTCAGGAAGCGACACCGCAACAAAAACTCCAGAGCTCGAGCAATCTCTGTTTTGCTCCGAAATAGGGGAAACGAGAACGGCGGCGAGAACGGCTTTGGCGTGAACTGGTGGTGGAGTTGGAGGCAGTCAAAGGTTGGAGGTGGAGCTTCGATGACAATGGCGGCTCGATGGGGAGGAGGTCTGCGACTGAGGAGATGGTCGAGAGGTTGCGAGCAAATGAGGAGGTCAGGAAGCGATGACAACAGTGAGGAAGAAGATGATGGGGATGGCGCACAGGGTGGCTACAGAGTGGTGAGGCAATGGGAGGTTGCGAGGGGGAAATCAAGCAGGAGCAGCGCTCTGTTTTTGGAAGAAAAACAGAGGAGGGCGGTGGCTCGAAGGAGACAGCGATGGAGAGGATTGGCGGTGCTGTCGAGAGTAGCTCGACAGAGGGGGGAGAAGACGAGGAGCTTGAGGGCGAGCTCGACGAGGATGGAGATGATGGTGGCGAGGATGGAGGTTGCTGTGCGACACGGTCAGGAAGCGACAGCGGCGCAAGGCGAAGGCAAACTAGAGTGATGGAGGAAGACGAAGTCCATGGGTTCGGGGGTTGGTTCGACGAAAACAAAGGGGAGGAGGGAGTTTCTGTTTCGTTTGGGGAAAAATAGAGAGGAGAGAGAGGAAGGGGGAAAGGTTATATTAAAATATAATGATATAATAATGGGGGAGAGATTATAGGGCTGATTATTAGGATTCAATTTTGGGGGTTACAAAATGATACAGTTAGCAGCGATTGTGGGGATTATGGGGGAAAAGATCTGGGATTGACTGGTCAATAACATATTAGAGGGAGAATTGGGTTAATGGGTAGGCTAGGATCCAATAAGAGATGGGCTTGGGTCGGGCTCAGATTATTAATAAATAATGCAAATGAATATAAAATTCGGACTTTAGATGATGGGTTTCATATTACTAAATAATAATGCAAGATTATATTAAAATTAATGGGCTTTAACAAAAGTAGTAATAATAATAGTAATAACATTGGGCTTTAAGAAACAATAAAAATAATAACAATATTGGTAACAAAAGTAACAATAACAACAAATGTTGATAATTAAAATAATAATAACAGTATCAATAATCATAATAACAATACTCATAATAATTCTTATAATGATAATAATAATAACAATAATAATAACAAAAATAGCAATAATAATGAAAATAACAATAACAACAATAATAATAGTAATAATAAGATTATGTAACAAATAGGAATTGGAATTAAACAAACTTATTAAAATGATCTGAATAGTAATAATGTAAGTAGTCGATCAATTTGGAATAGAAAAATAAAATTAAAATATAGTGTCATTTGAAATAAATATAATTGTTTATTAGAAAATACTTTGGTAGAAGATTAAAAATGAAATTAATACAAAGTAAGTTTATAAATAGTCAAAATACAGAAAATATTTAGGAAATACGTATTTACAGGAACGGGGGTTACATTTCTTGCAAGGCTTCTTTTTTCCAAAAGTGAAGTGGCACATTGTGTTCCACACCCAAAATCGCTCCCCTTGCGGTAACTCAGCCCTGAATCTTGGCGACCATGGGAAAAACTCTATCTTGAAGTAGCCAAAATCTATTACACCCATGGTGGCGACCTCAGACATCTTCTCCGGCGAAGGGAAGGAAACCAAAAATTGATGGTGGCACATCTTTTTGGCAACCCAGTCTCTGTGGGCTTTCATAGGCCATTTCGTGTTCAAAGCATGAAGTGGATGGTTCTCCGATAGGCACCCTGCTCTGACTTTAGCAACGACACACCATTGGCAAAGCCATTTCTCTTCGTGTTTAATCGATCCTAGGCTATTTGCAAGGCAGATGAGGGTTGGGTTATCTGGCGATCTGCTCTTCTAACTGGCCGTTCATCATCGTTGTTGGACGTGGTTATGTTTGTGCAATCGTACGACATATGGCCCCAATTCATACATTTTAGGCATCGCACCTCTTTCGTGCATTCTTGCTGGAAATGACCCAATTCGCCGCAGTTGAAGCACGGACCTGGTTTGCATTTCCCTTTTCTTTCCCTTTTCTTGTTTTCTGGTGGATTGGGGGGGGGGGGGGGAAAGAGGTTGTTCCTCTTCTTTTCTTTACTGTTGACTTCAATCCACTCATCATTCTCAATAAGATGCCCACTTGACCCAGAAGCTCCCATTCTGCCCTCGTTGTATGGATCCCCTTCTTGGGCCCTCTCAACGATGGGCTTAAGAAATGGTTGAATCACCTGTGTCTGCAGTGTCGGTGACTGGGGAAGGTTAAGTGTAGGAAGTTGTGGGTTGTGGGATGTGGGGTTATGGGGGATGGGGCGGGGTTGAAAGTGAGGGGCGACTGGGGTTTTCGGGGGTGGAGGAGGTGGGTGTAGTAAGTGTGATGAGATTTGGGCTTTCTGGTCGTGCCTTGGGGGTATGGTTTTGGTAGTTGGGGTGGTTGGGGGGGGGGGGGGGTCCTTTGTACTTGGGATGATGAGAGGTTAAGTAATGTCTTTGTTGCGGAGTGTGGTATCGCGGTTGATCATGTTGCCTCCGGTCGTGGTGCCTCTGGACATATCTCTCTCTGTCATACTGGTAGTGATCTCTTGGGGGGCGAGGGGGTTCTTTTATGCTCCAGAGCTTGTAGGAGGACCCTCTCTGTGGGCCCTTCCTCTAGGAGTTTGCTTATCGGGGCGATGAAGACTGTAAGCTCCCCTATACCGTAGCTGATGCGTACTATGGTGTGCACGCGCGGGGTGGGGGGGAGCACGTATGAGCCTCCTGTTGTCCTCCTCTCGAGAGGCGATTGGTTGGTGGTGGTGGTGGTGTGGTTGGGGGGCAGCTGTTGGGTAGGTTATTGTCGAAGGAGGGGGGGGGTGGGTGGGTGTGGAGGTGGTGGTGAGGTAGAAGGAGAATAAAGGCTAATGAGTTAGCATTCCCAGCGACAGGGGTGGGCGGTGGGCGATGTCGGTGGTTGGTTCCCTTAGGTGGTGGTGGACCCTCTCGTTGGGCCCACAACCGCTCAGCCCTAACTCCGATAGAACCATCCCCAAGCTCATGTTTCCCTGTTGTTAGGGTGTTTCCCGGTTTTTACTTATAACTTCTAATGAGTATTTTGGTTTTGTGCTAGGTCTTGGAAAGATGTCGGGGTATGAGAGGAGAAAGGAGAAGAAAGAAAGAGCTCTGAAGACGAAGGAGAAGAGGTTGCAGCTTTGGGATGGGGGGGGGGGGTCAGGTGGGGAAGGGATCAGGTGGGGGGGAGGGGTTCAGGAAATGCCAACTGCATTATTTTGATTAATAAAGATAAGAAGAGGCATTACTTTGATTTGAGGAGAGGATGTAATCATGGTGGGTGACAGTGGATGGTTGAATAGGAAGGAAGAAAAAAACTTAGTAGTAGTAGAGAGTTGAGAGATAGAAAGTATTGTTATTTTGACATAAGTGTTGGAGTTGGATTATTGTGGCATATACTTACACTGCAGTTGCCAACTGCGTCAACAAAAAAGAATAGAATGCAGTTGGGAACTGCGAGGGTCTATTTTGGGAATTAGTTTCGAGAATTAGTTTTAAAAAGTGGCCTATTTTGGGAAAAACATCTAAATCTTGAACTATGTCTATGCAATCTATATTTTCTTCTAACTAGATAGGCAAAGCAAGAGCAGAAAGTAAAATCAAAATATAAGTAGTGTTAATCATATAAATGTGTAACCCCTGCTAGGTACTTTCTCTTTGCTTATGCATGTTTTTTATGACCCTTATTACACTTTTTTTTAAAAAAAATAACTGTTCATCATCCCTAACCTCCCATTCAAGACATATCAAGATGAGTCAAGCCCCATTCGACTTTTCAGTCAAACTTAACCACTTTTCTCTTTTGGCATATTCACAGCCTTCACTCATACTCTCGGTTTTTTTCCCTATAGGGTCACTTGAGGTTATTAAGAACTTCTTAGGGCCTAACTATGCAATTATGATACACAGAAATAAAAGAGCTTAATAATTAAATAAGTTCCTATACATGAAAAACAGAACTAGAGAAAAACAGAAGGAAAACATTCATAATTAAAATTAATATATGTAAGGGGGACAGGTAACATACTCCCCTTAAGGAAAAGAAAAATTGAAAACTTTGTTAACCCCCCCCCCCCCCCCCCCCCCCTTTTTTTGGTAGCAGAGCACAATAGATCCCTTGAGACCTAAGAATCAAGAACCTTGTTCTAGTATAGATCTATTAGAAATAATTCGTAAACAGACTCAGATAACTCATTGTCTCGAATTAATAGCTACTACCTTAAAAGAAAAGAATCAACTATTAAAAGAAATATTTAGCAAGTTAGATTATATTAAACAACAGAATAGTATTACTTTGGAAAAACTAAGTAAACTAGAAAATTTGCCTAATTTGATTTAAGACAAACTTTAGAACCGAAAGACATTGAAAAAGAAATTAAAATTTTAATAAAAGAAGTTAAGATATATTTACATAGGGTATGAACAGAATAAACACGATTTAGAAGAAATTAAGCGAATTGTTCTTAGTTAATGAATAACGAAGTCATTAATTATAAAGAGATACTTCAAAAAATAGAAGAAAGAAACTCTTATATTCCAGAATCCTAATCTGATAAACTACTTTTTAAACAGAATAATATTATTATAAAATTATTAATTATACTCCATCAGAAGATAGATAATATCCACAAACCTCCTATATCAGGAATCCAAGACGAAATTATAAAGTTAACACACGGTAAATCGAGAATATCATTAGAACCAACGGGTAGAGAGCATAACTAGAAAGGCAAGATCAACATTTAAATTTCCTGCCCAAAAGTCAGAATGAATAGAAATCAAACAGACGTCCAAGCCTTTCTCGGACCGTCAAGAACAATTAGTTCAAAACAAGGCTCTACGAGTAGTACTAAACCCCTTTTAGAAAGATTGTTAAGTAAAAGATCTAATAATTATGACATTCAACTAGATGAACTTATAGATCCATAACAAGATTATGAGAGATTTCAACGAGAAGGACTAAGTATACTCAATCTTAGAACCTTATATCAAACAAGTAATAAGTTGTTTAGGAAATCAAGCAATTATTCGACCCCTAATTAGTCAGACAGCTAGTTCAGAATTAAGAAATTCAGGCTATTCTTGTAACATCCCGTAATTTAATAAGCGCCTAATGGCAAAATGGTAAATAAAAGGAGTAGGGGGCCCACACCTTGTGAAAATAGAAGATATGATGTTGGTTGATAGGTGACGTCACCCAAAATATGGGGGCCACCCAGTTGAAGAAGGAAAAACAGTGCGCTGTCTCCTTTTGCTGACATGGCGATGACGTCATGGGGCCCAGGTCCTGAGTGTTCTCATGAGATTTAAAGAGGAGAGAATGTGAGAAGTTAGTCCCATATCGGGATTAGCACTAGATTAATTAACTATAAATATAATAGCCTATGATCAAGAGTCACCAATCTGGTTAACCACCTTTTGAGAGGCAGTCTGTGGTGGGCAGTTGTCCTATACTATAAATAATTTGCTTGATAAATTATATAAATTGTCAGAGCTAGGGGCAGGGGCATTACAAATGGTATCAAGGCCAACTTTCGACACTGAGTGTGGGAGAACCGTGAGTTATGGACTCCAGAATGATCGGTGGAGTGAGATAATCTCCAGTATTCCGGGACGATTGACGTAAGGGCCACAGAATGATCCGCAGAGTGAGATTGGTCTCCAGTATTCCAAAGACGAGAACAATGCTCACGGTCTGCTCCACATCGAGTAGATCCTGCGCTAGATTGTATACCCCGTGCTCAGCGGGGACGTTGATTTCTAAAGGGAGGGTGTATGTAACATCTCGTAATTTAATAAGATATAATAGTATAATATATATGTATATATATATATGTATATATATATATATATATATATATATATATATATATATATATAGGGAAAGGATCGGTTGAGCACTCCTCTAGTGCTCACCACGTGAACACTAGGCCTTCGGGCGTTCATATCGAAAATCCGAACCGTTCACATTGATCTACACATCTAAATTAGTCTAAATATGTAAAATCAAATTATTTGAAATTCATTTGCCCATCCATCATGTGACTATAAAAACAATGATTTTCAGCCATACAATTTTGTAACACTTCAATGAATGGGCAAATGAATTTCAAATGATTTAATTTTACATATTTAGACTAATTTAGATGTGTAGATCAATGTGAACGGTTCGGATTTTCGATATGAATGCCCGAAAGCCTAGTGTTCACGCGGTGAGCACTAGAGGAGTGCTCAACCGTTCCTTTCCCTATATATATATATATGTATATGGCCTAATGGCAAAATGGTAAATAAAAGGAGTATGGGGGCCCACAGCTTGTGAAAACGACAAATATGCTGTTGGTTGAGAGGTGATGTCATGGTGATGTCACCCAAAATGTGGGGGCCACGCGGTTGAAGAAGGAAAAACAGTGTGCTGTCTCCTCTTGCTGACATGGCGATGACGACACGGGGCCCAGGTTCTGAGTGTTCTCACGGGATTTAAAGAGGAGAGAATGTGAGAAGTTAGTCCCATATCGGGATTAGCACTAGATTAATTAACTATAAATATAATAGTCTATGATCAAGAGTTACCAATTCGGTTAACCACCTTTTGAGAGGCAGCTTGCGGTGGGCAGTTGTACTATACTATAAATAATTTGCCTGATAAATTGTATAAATTGGCTGAGCTAGGGGCAGGGGTGTTACAATTCTTTTATGCATTTATGATTAATAATAATAGGAATCAAAGGACTTATGAGAAAGAATTTAGGATGTAAAGTATTAGTTACATTATATGATGACAGATGACGTGATATGGCAAAGGGTATGATAGCCAGCATAGAAGTAGATATGAAGGGATCTTTTATTGTAGTCCAGATTTCATGATGACAATAAAAGATTTTAGTAAACATATTCATATTGGGATATAGATGAAGGGATATGAAGCAGGCCAAAATGATGACAATTTACTAATAAATATTGCTTTCTTAGGAAGAGTAACTACTAATGCTAAAAATAAATATAAAGTACATATCAAAGAAGTAGTAGACTTATTAAGTAGCAACGGAATAAAAATGATTAAACCTTTAGAACATGATTCATCTAGACCAGAAGGTTTAGATTGGAACCTAGACAAATTTGTTGAACCTGCTAAAACCATAGTACCACAAACTCTTTAATCTATATAGATACTCCAGGTCGGACTAGTGTCAGATTTATAGCTATGTCGCTCACGTCAATAGAAATATGAGTGACATTGAAACTAACTTAGAATCAGAGTTAGTTCATATAGAATGTATGCATACAATAGAAGAAGATACAGATATAATATTATATCCAAAAGAACTAGGGATAACAAAACTAAGTAAAAATGAATTGCAAGAATTAGAAGACATGCATTATAAAAACAAGTCTATTATGGAAGATGAATACTTGTATTATGATACTGAATGAAATATTAGAATAGGAAAATTAATATAAGAAGAAATGATAAATAATGAAGAAGAAGACATGATTAATGACCAATTAACTCAAACATCTGATATATCTCATCAAAAGGAATTAGCTGACACAAAAGAAACTAGTACAAGAACATCCGCATCTCCATTTCATAGTTTTATAGCCTTTGGTACAAGACAGCATACAGGAGGTAATATGCCCAGAATTCCTTACTCAACATATAAAGAGCCAGAAAATAAATTTAGGTCAAAAGGAAAAAGACAATCCTGAGAACAACCTATTAAATTTCAAACTAAGGCAGATCCCCATATTTTAAATTTGTCAGTACATGATCCTCAAACTTGGTCCAATATATTAGATGCCTGGAAATATACCTTAATTGGAAGATTATTATAGATCCACTCTAGACATGAAAGCAGAAGAGATGTATAAATATTTAGAAACGTACCTAGGAGAAAGTACACGAGCCCTATGAGAATCATATAAAACAACCCAAGTAACAGAATATAATGAACTACTTTCCTTAGGTGCTAACCCATATAATTTTGTCAGTAAAATACAAAGCCTAGTCACAGGAGAAGACCCAAACTCAGGACACTTAGGATTACAAAAGGATGCCATTAAAAATTTAGAACAGTTAAGCATATATAAATGGAAGTATATAAAAAAAATTCTTAATGATTGTTACTATTATGTGTGTATTTCAAGAAATGCGTTTAACCAGGAATTGGAGACAAACTATTTAGAAAATTACCAGGAGCCTTAGGAATAGAAATAGTAGAAAAATGGAAAAATGAACCAGGAGTAAAGGCTGAACCTACTAGACCCTGGACAATAGGACATCATGTTCAACATATATTAAAAATTTTAAGAGAAAAATGCATTGAAATACGAATACAAAAACAGTTAAAATATTTTGATTATAGCTTTTGCGGAGAATATATGCAGCCCAAACATATTGAATTAATGATAAAGAACCCAAGAAATATAAAAGAACGAACAACAAACATAAACACTATAATAAAAAGAAGTATTATTTAAGAAAGTCAAATAGAAGAAAGCCCTACTTAGATCCACAAAAACATGTCATAAAATTTCAACCAAATCGACTATATAAAAGTAAATTAGAATGTTTTACATATGGTAGCCCAAAACATATGAGTAGAACTTGTTCCCAAGCGTATTAATAAGCATGAAAAAAACAGTCCTCTAGTAGAGTGTACTAATGAAGACCTTATTAATATAGATGAAACTGTCTCTGACACAGAATCAATTTATTCTATTATTACTATAGAAGATCCTAGTGAAGATTATATGATTCAAGACGAAGAAGAATCAAATTAATTTATTGATAATATGGCACCCATAAATCTGCCCGAATTAGATTACTCAGATTTAGATATGATGAATATAAAATCTAGCAGTAAAGAAAATCCTTGTGAACACGGTTGGAAAATAAATATAGGAACAAACAGTGTGCCGTGTTTTTATTGCAATTCGTACCCCAGTCGAGAAAATAGAAGAAAGTGTTTCAAATTCTATGAAGAAGGTTGTATGAAATGTATCGAAAGAATATATAAACAAACATTCAGTCATTAGTACCCCGCTCTATGATAACTACAGACGAATAAAAAATATTAAGAAAACGAATAGAAAATGTTGAAGATACACAGAAGCTGATATATGAAAGAATAGAAGCAATAGAAAGGAAATTGGATGATGGAAAAACAATAGTAGAACGTCCATTAGAAATACCTTCAGAAAGAAATGAATTGGTTCAAATATGCAATAGTGAAAATCTAAAGTATTTAAAGGTTAAATGTATAGTAAGAATAAAAAATTATGAATTTAAGTGTTTAGCCCTAATCAATATAGGATGTATGAATTGTATTATTATTAAAGACATAATTCCTCAAGAATACATAGTCAAAGCTTCAAAACTCATAGGAGCCCAACAGATGGATGGGCAAGTATATATATATATATATATGATAGTCTTTTAGTCCCAAATTGTCGTGAAAGTACAAAATATACATTACATAAAGAAAGTACGTGGGTTAGATCTTTAAATTTTAGATGAAAATTTAATTTTAGGATTAAGTTTTTCATTAAAAGATAATGGTAGTATACTTATAAGCAAAGATTATTTACAACTACCAAAACATACCTTATTTACACCTGTATATATACATGATGAACCAACTATGACTAGACAAATAAAAGAACCAAGAACAAAAAAAGAGTGTCATTGCCCTATAGAAGGACAATGCCAATTACATGAAGTTACTAATGAAGAAATTGTTGAAGCATATATATACAATAGAGATTCAGACAGAATTTGTAAATTTAGAACAACTATATTATACCTTAGTTAGTGAACAAGAAATAGAGCAGTTAATTTCAAAAATAGAGAAACTAGAACTACTAGGAGAAGACATATTAAAATATTGGGAGAAGAATAAAATAGTATGTAAACTAAACATAATCAATCCAAAATATAAAATTAGAATAGCTAAAATAAACACAACTAATCAAGGCCTTGATGACTTTAAAATGCATATTACAGAACTTCTCAAATTAGGAGTAATAAGAAGATCTGATAGCACTCATCGATCATCAACTTTTACAGTCCGAAATCATAGTGAGATAGTCAGAGGTAAGAGTCAAATGGTTATAAATTATAAAAGATTAAATGATAATACTGTAGACGAATGATATGATATACCAGATTAGACTAGATTAATAAATCAAATTCAGGGTTGTACCATATTTAGTAAGTTTGATATGAAATCAAGATTTTGGCAAATCAGAATGCATCCAGAAAGTATAGAATGGAAACATTCACTTGCCCAGAAGGCCATTTTGAATGGCTTGTAATGCCTTTTTGGCCTCAAGAACGACCCGTTCATTTTTCAATGAAAAATGGATGATACATTTTTAAAACATAAAAAATGTGTTGTAGCTTATATAGATGATATTCTAGTTTTTAGTAAAACAAGACAAGAACACAGAGAATATCTACAGATCATTATTTCAGAATTTATTAATCATGGATTAATTGTTAGTAAAAAGAAAATACAATTATTCAAACCTCAAATTGTAACACCCTGTAAAATTGAGTTATTACAAGTACCACATGTGTTACGCACATGTATTTTGTACCGTTATGTATAATATCCATAACATTATAAAATCTTCTACGTATTTTCTATGTGTTTCAATTATTTATTTTTTTAACTTGTTTGAATTTTTTTTGTAAATTGAATTCATTTTCTCATATTTTGAGCCAACTCAAATATATTTTGTTACCGCAAAATATTAATTTTAAATATTTTGTCCACACGCGCTTAATTTACACGTGTTTTTAAATGCATGGGTTGATTATATTGTTGTATATATATAATTAATGAAATGAGCATAATGAATTTGTTTTATTATGCATAATTTACCCATAGAAAGTAATAGATTAAAATAGTCCATGGTATTTTTTTTTCTCTTAAAAACCATCTTTTTTGCTAAATATCACTTTTACAAAAAATTTAACTTGTATACACGTGCACCAAATAATTACATTGTGAACCCGTGTTTTTCTTTCCATTCTTGATCGGTCATATTCCATAAATGGGAGGGAAATATTGTTGATTAGCCTAATGGTTTCATGTATTGGGCAAGTGGGGGTAGTTGTTAGAAGGTTGCGGGTTGTTTTATAATTCACTCCACTCACTCAAATTCTTTCCTATGTATATACACACATACATACACTATCATCAGTAAAAACTCCCTCATTCTCCCTAACCTAATCCACTCTCTCTTTCTCCCAGCCACAACCCGAGACTACTTTCCTCACTACCTCTAGATATATGCATATATCTATACATAAGTACATACATCTTCACATCATCTCCTCCACCACCAGCCAATATTTTGATAAGGGAAGAGAATCCTAGGCCAATTTCTTTTAGGGGAAGAGAATTTCATATTTTGGAGTGCTTTTGGAAGTGAGGAGGCTTGAAAATTCGTGCTAGGAATCATCAATTTTAAAGAATTCGTCAATATGTGGGTATTTCGAAATTTCTAATACTTTTGTAGAATTGTTCTTGCTAGTTGTAGTTATGTATAGGAGAGTTAAAATTAGACACGAAATTGATGTATGTGTGTAGAAGTTTCTCATGATTTTGTTGAAATTGATGTAGTGTTGATCATGTTTAAGAAATGCAAAAAAATTAATTAAATTATATGCTTTTGAAATTTGTATGTAGTTTCCCTCTAGATTTTATAATTATTGAATTGATTATTTGTTCATATCGATTAACTCACTAGTATGAAATCCTAAGTCTTGATTATGAAAATTTATGCATGTAGTATGAATGCTAAATGAATATAGATTTATTTATGCATAATTTCCTACCTTGGAATAGGTCTTGCTCCTGAGGAAAACTTTCCTTAACCTTAACGAGGACTCTCTCATCTGTAACATAGTTGAAGGCACGTGCAAGGATACAATGGACATCCAAATACTAGTTCGAATAAAGTTATTCTCTGAAAATTATTAAAAACCGTATGTATGTTGTTAGGAAGTGAGAGAAATTGCAAGATCAAATTTTGGTCGTGCTCGTTGATGTTAGGAATATAAAGACACAGAGTTCACAATTAAAAGTTTTGCGTTCCTAATATAAACAGATAGTGACGCTAGAGAGCCTGGTTAGTGTGTTCGGGTTTGGGCATTGGGTATAGTGTCCAGGTCGTTGGTTTGAGTCCCGGGGCTCTTTTTCTTTTTTGAAAGTTTTATAAATTGTTAAAACAGTGGACAGAAACATAAATAAATGTTTGTGAAGAGCTCTACACGAACAATGAGTTAGAATTCTGGTTGTTGGGTGCTTTTTGGAGCGGGTGGCACTCGCTTTGGTTTGATTCTTTGAGGGTGAAATTCATTGATTTTTTTTTTGCTAGATTTACCTTATGGAATATTGGAAACTTAAAACTAATGAAATATTTATGAAATTATTTTGAGATTATGTATCTAGATTTAAATAATATTTGGGATAAAATTATATTGCAAATTGGATTCACTTAAAAGATATATCTTTGGCTGATTTGAATTCATTCAAAATTTTATCTTTTTAACGCGAATTAAAGATTGGAGTTTATGTAAACTAGCGTGGATGATGAACTAAGAAGTAACCAAAGTATGAGTTTGAGAAAATTAGACTTGTGATATTTGATAAAGTTTTATTAAGCTAAAACCTTATTGCAATTTTTTTATAACGGTTAAGAAGTTATCTAGTTATTTGAGATGGATAAATTGAAAGAAATGAATAAAAGAATAAAATGACTTATAAATGAATGAATGAGAATTTTTATAAAAGAGGTTAAGAATAACCTGGAAGATCTCCGAGTTTGAAATGTATAGATTCTAGAAGCTGAGCGAGACCCGTGATGACCGGCTAATTATGATAAATTTTGAGAAACAGGCCAGTGTGGGCCATCGTTCTCGATGAGTTAGTTTAAGTCCGACAGAGTAAGCTAGCTCTAGGCTACGAAAATTATAATTGGACTTAGGACAGACACTAGAAAAGGAGATGTGATAAAGCTTGGGCAAACGTGAGTGGGGCGACTCTATATAGTCCGGTGTATTCAGAACTATAGATTTAGTCGGATGGTGTATTCTGGGACTGTAATTATTGTGCGGAGCGTGACGAGTCTCAATTATTTCCAGGACTATGAATGATCGGGCGGTGTACTCAGGGATTATGAATAGTCGGGCAGAAGGGAGGCAGATCTCCAGTATTTTCGGGCTAGAGCGATGCTTGCGGAATGTTTGCACGATGAGGTTCTGTATTGTCGGGCGGTGTACTCCGGGACGGGAACCAATACTCGTAGGACGTCTAAACTTTGTTTTTATCACCGTAGTAGGATTTCATAACGAGGGATTGAACCCTTATAATGAGGACTACGCTAAGGGCTTGCCCTCGGACCTATGTAGTATGGGATGCATAGAATCCGAATAAGTGTGCATTAGAGTTGCATTGTAAATATAAGTGTCTGCATTAGTCACTAGGTTCATAACATACACTGACATAATTAGGATAGTCACATTTCACATTGTGTTTCTGTATTCGAGTTTGTGATTGTTAAATTGAGAAATCGTTGTATTATAGCATTGCGTCAGTTGCATTCAACTGACCTGCTCGCAGTCTCAAGTTGCATGACACGGATTAGCGAGCGGCGTGGACATGAGTTTGATGTCGATGGATGTTACAAGATTGAAGATTATTTTTGAGATGATATAAGTTGTATTTTTATGTAAATCTTCCGTGGCGTATTGTAAAAAATAACATTGTAATTGAAAACTTTTAATTTCCCTGTAATTTTGTACGAAATTGAAGTAAAGATCCTGGTTGTGCTACAAATTACCTGTGTTTGGAATTCAAAGTGTTACACAAATATAGTTTTTAGGAGTAATAATAAGACAAGGAAAAATAAAATTACAACCACATATAGCCCAAAAAGCCTTAGACTTCCAAGAAAAATTAGAAGACTTAAAAGAAATCCAACATTTTTAGGCATTTTAAATTATGCTAGACCATTTATTAAAAATTTACGAAAGAATGCTGGTCCTTTATATGCAAAAACATCACAAAAGGGCCAAAGACATTTTAATCAAGAAGATATTAAATTAGTCCAGCAAATAAAACAGTTAGTAAAGACCCTTCCTAAACTAAACCTACCATTAGACAACGATTATTTAATAGTAGAAACAGATGGATGCAATATTGGGTGGAGAGCAACCCTTATTGCCAAACCCAATAAATATTCAGACAGAGACAGAAAGAATTTGTCGACATGCTAGCAGAAAATATAAAGGAAAATGTAACATTAGTCGTATTGACGTGGAACTTCTAGCAATCTCATATGCACTAGATAGTTTTGAATTATTTATTATATCCAAAAAAGAAATTACTCTAAGATGATTGTGGAGCAATAGTATCATTTCATAATAAGATGAATCTCGATAGTAAACGAAGTTCTAGAAGACGATGGTAAATTTTTTTGATCGTTGCTCCGCACTAGGTACACGTATAAACTTTTCACATATTAAGGGTGTCACTAACACCATTCCTGACACGCTTAGCAGACTATTACATCAAAGTTTGCTCGAAAGCGTGGTAGACCTACCACATATTTCTGGTCCTAATTTAGTTTTCTTCCTTGAACACTGTTCTATTGAGACATTCGTAACTCTCAAACCAGATTAATGATACAACTAATCTTTATGAATTATTAGAACAATTTTGGGTAGATGAAAATCATACTACGGATATTATAATAAGTCATATAATACGAGAAATTTACTATAGATCTATGTTTGTACAACCAAGACTACAGCTAGATATACAAAATCTTGACCTAGTTCATCCAGAATTTGCCAATTTTCTTAACCCTTTTCTTGACTACACAGACTTAGATTTTACTTTATTCCATTTCATTCAAATCTGTTCTATAGAAGCATTTAGTAAAAGCATTGATTGTATATATGATAAACATTTTTTATTTCACCTATCAGACCAATTTGATGATAACTATGAAGGAGTAGTTAGAAAACAATTAATTGGTACTTAGATCGCCTTCTTAAAATATCAGCACTTTATTTGCACACCGATCTAATGAACATTTTTGATAATGATATGCATATGGCAGGACCACTACCAGGTGGCTCTCATAATATTCAGACTGTAGTACCCAGACCGTACAATCAAAATGTAGTACAGAGACCACAACAAGAACGAATGAGATTTGGTAATCAAGAACTATTAGTCTTTCCAAACAGTAACATTTCTTTCAAGACTTTTCCACACATTTCTGTAAGCAAAGAACATAGGTGTATTTTAGAAAAAATATGGAATGCTTCTAATACAAATGATAAAAAAAAACTTTTCTTCTCTATCAGAAGTATTTAATCTGACCCAAAAGACTTTTAAATTTTATGTAGTTTTAAATGGAAACCTTGTGGGAGTATTTCACACATGGGTAGAAGCAGGGGCGGATCTAGGATTTAAAAACTGGGGGTGCCTTTATCTATTAAATAATTATATAACTCGACAGAAAAAAAAATTAAAAATAAAGTAATAATATCTCATATAGTTAAAATGGCATAATGAAGTACGCTGCAACTTGAATCAAATATATAATTCTATTACAAGTTTAGTTGAACTCTCCTCTTCTTCATAGCCTGAAAACGCTTAATTATATCTAAATTATCGACTGTGCTAAACACTTCCTTCTCCACAAAAGTGATTAGACAATCATTAAGCCAAGGATTAGACATCCTGTTTCTCAACTCATCAATTCACATATTTCATTCCTGAAAAAACTCTCTCAACAGTTGCGGTTGCCACCGGAAGAGACAAAGCTAATTTCATAAGCCTATACACATAGTTATATGTCTTGTTCTTCTTTGTTTGCACAAGAGTCTTAGAAAGATCTGAGAGCCCCTTCAAATTGGAAAATCTATCATCAGCTTTAACACTTCTAATATAGTTCTCAAGTTGGCTAGACAACTCCACATCATCAACATCAAGAAAGTCGTTAGGATACAATCTCGCTAATCTCACAAGCGATTTAATGTCAAAAGCCTTAAATGACTCGCAAGGACTTAAACATGAAACGCAATGCAGCAACTCAATATTCTCAGGAGTAAAACGGTCTTCCAATTCATTCAACACCAAATCTATGATACGCAAGAAACAATCATTTCTGAAATAATGCAAATTTGTCACAATAGGAGCCTTGCGCTTCGACTTATTAATTTTCACATACCTTGCATCCATGTCGGGCACATCAATCTCAAGGTTACCACAAGATCCTACAACTTTTTCATAAAACAATTCCCATCCACCTTCTCGCATTTCTACAAACCTTTCCTTGTTGATTCGGACAAGTTCCATAGCATTCACAATATCTTGCTCACCCTTTTGTAATGCTTGAGACAAATCATTTGTAACAGATAAAACATCAATCATTAAATGGAGCATGAAAATGAATCCAAAAGTTTGCATCACCACCAACAAACTTTGTGGTTCACCTTTACACGTTCTATCACTTTGAAGATCTTCCAACACTTCAAGAATGGGAGTAAACAAGTCATGTAACCGATTCAAAGTCCGAAAGTGAGATCCCCAACGTGTGTCACCCGCTTTTGCAATAGACATTTCTTGATTCAACCCCGTACCAGTTTCAATCAAGTCATTATCAATTAATTCTGCAAAATAAGCAACTTGCTTTTTACAAAGAAGAGCTTGACGTTTGTTAGATGCACGAAGGAAAGTCACCACACGACTAACTTCACAAAAAAACCAATCAACATCATCATGATGCCTAAGAATTGAAATAAGAACCAATTGGAGTTGATGTGCAAAACAATGGACATAATAGGCTTGCGGATTCTCATTCTGAATCAAAGTTTTCAAACCTCCAAGATGACCTCGCATATTACTTGCTCCATCATATCCTTGACCTCGAATTTTAGATATGCACAATCCTAACCCGGACAACAAAGTTTCAAGAGCCTCCTCAAGTGCTTTTGCACTTGTATCTGCGACGTGAACAATGCTAACAAATCTTTCAACAATAAAACCTCTTTCATCAACAAAACGCACAACCACTGCCATTTGTTCTTTGCCTGAACAATCCCCAGATTCGTCGACAAGGACACAAAAGATGTCATCTCCAATTTCTTCAACGATTTTTTTAATTGTTTCAACAGCACATGCATTTGCAAGATCTTTTTGAATAAGTGGAGATGTCATCTTATGATTTTCTCCACCACTTTTTATGTGATCACAATTTCTTGCCAAAAGATCTACTAATTCAAGAAAATGACCCTTATATATAGAGTCTTTCCCTTCATTGTGTGCCCTAAAGGCTAATCCACCTCTAAGAAAAAATTTGACTGCTTCAAGGGATGCTTTTAAACGAACCAGATAATCAGATTTCTCTTTTGCAGAATGTTTTGTATAAGAAGACTCGATACTCTATTTTTGGTTCATGAGAGCTTCACATAATTGCACATAATTCTTGTGATGACTTGTTTCTTGGTGGTCAGTTAACTTACTCTTTTTATTCCAAATCTTAAAACCATCAATCACAAATGCAGTTCTACTGTTTTCTAACCCCGTATAAAGCAAATAGCAATTCAAACAATATGCAGCCTTTTCTTTAATACTATATTCCAACCAACTATATTTATCAAACCAATTAGCCTTAAAACTACGATTCTTCCCATAAATTGTTTCAACATGATAACTCTCCAAACGGGATTGAGTTGGGCCATGTAAAAGATAAGCTCTTCGTACCTCATCACGCTCATTTGGATGATAATCAAGAATAGGTTTTCTTTTTCCGGGATCCAACTCCAAATATGTAACGCCCCGAATCCCAAATACACTGAATTCGAGATGTTCTACAGGATCTTTTCACTTTCTTAGTACACTTTTACAGGGAAATTAAAACTTTTCATCATACATCAGAGTTTACATCATAATTACATCTTTCTTTTGCACAGCGGAAGTAAAATACAACAATTAAATACAAGTACAACAGCTTGATAAAATCTTTAAGCATCCAAATCCTCTTTAATCTTTAGCATGACATTTACCTGCATGTTAGACTGTGGGTACGTCAGTTTATTCAACCGACGATCATTATACACGGCCGTCCTCGCTTGCCGAAAATAGTATAACTTAACATTTCATATTTAGCAAACACAAACTTGTCACATTCAAACTAAAGGGACTACCCTATTGATGTCGTGTGGTGATTGTGCACTTAGTCCTTAATGCAGTTAATTATATGACACTAATGCACACTTGTTCGGATTCTATGCATCCCATACTACATAGGTCCGAGGGCAAGCCCTTATTCGTTCTTCATCTTGTTAGGGTTCAATCCCCCGATATGTCTTAAACTACTACTGTAACTACGGTAGTGTCTTAGATGTCCTATGATCTATGAGCCCATGTCCAGGCAGCCTGGAGGGGAATCCCACGCACTGTCACGACGCATCGAGCAGGCAACCTATGGACAATTCAGCCTCCGCCATGGAACAATGGCACCACCCATAGCCACTCGAACATCCCACGAGCGTCGCCACCGGGACGATAATTCCGGAGTAGCGCCCACGCACTGTCTTGACGCATCAAGCAGGCAACCTGTGAATCGCTCTCACACCGCTATCCGTTGGCCCTCATACTCATGTTTTTCTTCTACTTTCATCAC
This sequence comes from Hemerocallis citrina, assembly GCA_017893485.1. NCBI lineage: Eukaryota > Viridiplantae > Streptophyta > Magnoliopsida > Asparagales > Asphodelaceae > Hemerocallis > Hemerocallis citrina. The sequence continues at coordinate 226,985,314 of CM030359.1, read as the reverse complement.
ATCTCCACTATGTACTAGTCCTTAGTTTTATTTAAAAATCATGAACAAAATAATCACTAGAGTTAGCCTCTCCATCAACCGGACTTATTCATTCGTTTTACCATGACCAACCTTGGTCTAATTTCAATTCAATTCATCTTTCTCAATGCCGGGGAGACTTAGCTACTCTATTTCAAATTTCATTTCACAATCTTTAAGTCATAACCACTTTCATGTCACAATTTCATATTCTTTCTTATTCATGATTTACTCTTTGTTCACAAGTCCATAGTGAACACTTATAACTCAAAAAATTTATATTCATGGCCAACAATTTCATCAACATAATTACTAAATATCATATCATACAATGCACTCATGCACTTATAATTAAACACCCATACTTTACATTTTACACAATATCCTCAGGTGAAAATTTATAATATCATGTCCCACCACAAAATTCTTTGTCAATTACTTTCTAATAAATTCATTGCAATATATCTTTATAAAGTGAAAATTTCCATAAAAGTGCCTTAGAACCATAGCTTTAATTATACTATTTGTTCACAAACTACTTTATATTTTCTTCAAATAATACCCAACTCAATCCCATAAAATTCCTTGTATTTTTATGAAAATTACCATATTTTTCTCACATTTTTTGGACATCAAAAACTCCCAAAAAAAATATTTTTCCCTAAGTGCTAGGGGAAGGATTCGAACCCAGCACAGTAGAGAAGAAGGCCAGAGCACCCGCCATCAGGCCAACCGGTGCTAGCGATTAGAAGAGGGCGTATTAGATATATGTGCTATCATTTCGCTGTTCATATATATTTATACACAGTCAAGTAAAAAGATGGTGAGGCCGGGTTTCGAACCACACCGCTCAGGGAAACCGAACAGAGTCACCGACCGCCTGAGCCACTGGCTCAGGTTGTCACAGTATGGGTTAAAACCCATTAGATTCATATTCACACTGTTTTTAGAAATCAACTCGATGTTCAAAACAATTTGATTCATATTGCCTTTATATAAACCACTGAAAAATTCCAGATTTAATCTTCTTTATTCCATCTTCAAACAGCAAGTGTAAAATAAATTTTTTTGTACTAAAAACATAATTTTCTCCACCCAAATTAATAATTTGTTTAATTAAAACTAGCAAATCGTTTATTTTCGACATTGAAAAGAATCGATTGATCTTCTAATCTCTCTTTTATCCCCAAATTTTCCATGATAACTTACTGGTTATTAATCTACATTCACACCACAATACAACTTTGGATTTTCCCATACTCATACTAGCAAAAGAATTCATATAGCACATGAATAGGTGAAACTCAAAAATTACTAAGTTGGGTACATTTCTAATTTGATGACAACAAGCAATTCTTTGGTTCATCTATGCCACTTCTACACATGAATTCAAAGCATTCAATATACTTTTCTATTCAAATTCCATAGTGTTAATATGTTTATCAATTATCATGTTTCAACCACACAATTTGCAAGTAATTAATAAAGATTTTCACACATCATGCTAATCACATTGCATCATTATTCAATTAAACTAAATAATCATAGAAAGTGCTTCATATGGTATAATTTCATGCAAGCAATTCACATACACAATTAATCACATCATTCTAAGCCATTCACATACTAACTTTTTAATTAGAGTTGTCTCTTATTAGTATTTTCCATGTATAGTGTTATCAACATACTAGCATGAACCCTATATTAGAAACATGAATTGTTTTACCCACCTTAATGGAGAGAACACAAAAGCAATAAGTCCTAGTAGATGAGAACACCTCCTCCTAGCAAAAGAGTGCACCACTCCAAGCTCCCAAGCCCTAGCCGAATGCTTCTCCAAGCCGATTGCTACCCTAGCCGAATGCTTCTCCTCCTTGGCCGAAAGCTCCAAGCAACCAAAGAACCACACACTCTCTTATCTTTTATAACTCACAATTATAATACTATTAGCTTTAGAAATTACACTTTGCATATGAAAAATTAGCCATGAGAAGGGGGGTATTTATACTAAAAAATGAGGGGAATGGAGGGCTAAGATCATCTTGGTGGTTGCAAAATGAAAGGCTTAGATTCAAGTAGGAGTTAGGAAAACTACCCACCTCCTTGAAACTACCCCCATGTTCTCCACACCAAAAATTCAACTTTCCCTCCAAAAAGAATGCTACCGGCCTCACATAGTGAGTGTGCATTGCACGTGTACGTGTAGTGCACGTGCATGCAACTAGGCCAAATTTTGTACATTCTAAAATTGTATAAAAATAATTTTGTTTAAAAAAAAGTCTTCTACATGACAAGTTTAATTAAAATAAATTAATTCATGGGCTTTCTTTTTGGGCCAAAATAATTATAAAAATAATTAAAATAAAAATGCTTTTGGGCTTTTTTTAAAAAAAGGCTTTTTAGTTAAATCAAATAAGGCTTTTAAAGAAGGCTTTTTGTACTAAAATAATTTGAGAAAATTATATTCAAACGTACACATCATGATAAAATAATCCAATAAAAATATTGCACGTGCACAACACGTGCAAAATAAATAATTTCTCATTAATTGAAAAATCAGGGTATTACAGCACTCCCTCCTTAGAATAGTTCCGTCCCCGGAACTACAATCAAGAGCGAGGAAAACAAACAAAATACAACACACACAACAAAACAAAAGATACAAAAATACAATCAAGCAAAAAGCTCAGGATAGTCCTTCAACATCCTCTCCTCAGATTCCCAAGTAGCCTCTTCAACCAAGTGGTTTCTCCAGACTACCTTGACCATCGGTATTGTCTTATTCCTCAAGACTTTCTCCCTACGGTCAACAATCTCAACAGGAGACTCGATGTAATTCAGGTCTAACTGCAAACCTTCCGGCACTTCAGGTAAATGATGACTCGGGTCTGGAATGTAACCTCTCAGCATAGACACATGAAAGACATTGTGCACCTGAGACAACTCTTCCGGTAATTCAAGCCGGTAAGCAGTTTTCCCGATCCTTTTCAATATCTTATACGGGCCTATAAACCTCGGGGCTAACTTCCCGCCTTTGCCAAAACGAACCACACCTTTACTGGGTGATACCTTCAGAAAGACGAAGTCACCAACCTCAAACTCAAGGTCCCTTCTCCGGTTGTCTGCATAGCTTTTCTGCCTGCTCTGAGCTTCCACCAACCTTTTCCTGATCAGATCAATCTTCTCAGAAGTCAGCTGCACAAGCTCAGGACCAAACAACTGACGCTCCCCTACTTCATACCAACAAACAGGAGTCCTGCACTTCCTGCCATACAAAGCTTCGTACGGCGCCATCCCAATACTGGCCTGAAAACTGTTGTTGTAGGCAAACTCCACCAAAGGTAAATGCCTTTCCCAACTGCCTCCAAAGTCTAGTATGCAACACCGCAGCATATCCTCAAGAATGCGATTGACTCTCTCGGTCTGCCCATCGGTTTGCGGATGAAAAGCAGTGCTGAAATCCGTCTTGGTACCCAAAGCTGCCTGAAGACTCCTCCAGAAATGCGAAGTAAACCGCGCATCTCGATCAGACACAATGGTCGAAGGAACGCCATGAAGTCGGACAATCTCACCAACATACATCTCAGCCAACTTGTCCATCGAAGCAGTGAGTTTCATCGCCAAAAAGTGAGCGGACTTGGTAAGTCGATCGACTATAACCCAAATTGCATCATTGCCTTTAGGACTCTTAGGCAATCCCATAATGAAATCCATACTGATGTTATCCCACTTCCATTCCGGAATAGGTAACGGCTGTAATAGACCTCCGGGTCTCTGATTTTCGGCTTTAACTTGCTGACAAACCTCACACTTCGCGATAAATTCAGCCACATCCCGCTTCAAACCTGACCACCAGAAATGCTGCTTGATGTCCTTGTACATCTTAGTACTCCCAGGATGTACAGACAGAAGAGTAGCATGTGCCTCCTGAAGAATACTCTCTTTCAGGTCCGCCTGATTTGGAACGCACAGCCTGTCTCCGAACCACAGCACTCCATCCCTGGTTTGAAAACCGGGCAACCTGCCAGCACCAACCTGCTCCTTCATCTCCAGAATATCAGCATCAACTTCCTGACTTGCAATGATCCTTGCATTCAAAGTAGGCTGAAGCCTCAACTGAGCCAAAGATGCTCCCAATCCTTGCAAGACAACCTCAATACCAGCTCGGTCCAGCTCCTCAATCAGATGCCTCTGAGTTGTAATCAAACAGGCCAAACTGCTCTTGCGACTAAGTGCATCAGCAACAACATTAGCCTTTCCCGGATGATACTTGATCTCAGGTCGCATATCCTCGAGCACTTCCAACCATCTCCGCTGTCTCAGATTGAGATCCCTCTGCTGATATATATACTTCAAGCTCTTGTGATCCGTGTACATATTCAACTTCTCCCCGTACACGTAGTGCCTCCATTGCTTCAAAGCAAAAATAATCGCAGCCAACTCTAGATCATGAGTCGGGTAATTTTTCTCATGTGGTCGTAGTTGCCTAGACCCATAAGCGATTACTCTTCCTTCTTGCATTAAGACACAACCAAGCCCCCGATGTGAAGCATCGCTATAAACATCATACTCGACACCAGCTCTAGGCAAAGCCAAAATAGGTGCAGTAGTCAGTCTATCTTTCAACTCCTGAAAACTCGCCTCACATTGCTCGGTCCACTTGAAGCTCACATTCTTCTTGGTCAGCCCTGTAAGCGGTACAGCTATCTGAGCATAACCCTGAATGAATCTCCGATAATACCCAGTCATCCCAAGGAAACTTCTGACTTCCTTCACTGTAGTAGGCCTTGCCCAATCTCTCACTGCCTCTATCTTCTGAGGGTCAGTTGCCACTCCCTCCTTAGAAAGGATGTGACCTAGGAATGCCACTTCAGATTTTCAGAAATCACACTTGGATAACTTGGCATACAACTGCTGCTCTTCCAACTTCTGCAAAACTGCTGCCAGATGCTCAGTGTGCTCCTCCTCAGACTTGGAGTACACGAGAATATCGTCGATAAACACCACGACGAAAGAATCAATAAACGGCCTCAGAACTCTGTTCATCAAGTCCATGAAGATTGCAGGTGCATTCGTCACTCCGAATGGCATAACTAAGAATTCGTAATGCCCATGCCGAGTTCTAAATGCAGTCTTATGCACATCTTCAGCTTTCACTCGAACTTGGTGGTAACTTGATCGAAGATCTATTTTGGAGAATACAGCTGCTCCTTGTAGAAGATCGAACAAGTCATCAATTCGAGGAATCGGATACTTATTCTGAACAGTGACCTTATTCAGCTCTCGGTAATCGATGCACATTCTCATCGATCCATCCTTCTTCTTTACCAAAAGCACTGGTGCTCCCCAAGGTGACGCACTAGGTTGAATAAAGCCTTTTCCCAACAGTTCCTCAATTTGCTGTTTCACCTCATCCTGTTCCACTGGAGCCATCCTATATGGTGCCTTAGAAATGGGTGCACTTCCCGGTTGAACAGTGATGCTGAACTCTACATCACGATGCGGGGGTAACCCAGGAAAATCTTCCAAGAACACAGTTGGATAGTCCCGAACCACAGGAATCCCTTGCACTTCCACAGGAGTCTCTTCCTTGCGGATAGTAGCCACCAGCTTAGAACATTTCTGCTTCCCTTGGAACACGACTTCAGGTCCACCTGGAGCCTTCACTGTCACCGTCTTGGTCTTACACTCGATGCTTGCACTGTACACCGACATCCAATCAATGCCAATGATAACATCGACTCCCAAGATAGTCAGTTCGATCAGATCAATGCCAAAGATTCTATCCCCAATCACAATCTCGCAATCAGCATAATACCGATCAGTGGTTAAAGTTTCTCCTGATGGAGTAGCTACTGATAAGATCTTGCCTGGGAAAATCTTTGGTTCAACTCCCAACACTTTAGCAAACTTTGGAGACACAAAAGTATGAGAGGATCCAGTATCAAACAATACGACAGCTTTAATTCCATTAAGATAGAGTTCGCCTGTTACATAATATACATCATTACATAACAGCCTCACTAAACAAAGGGAAAGGAAATGACAAAGACTCTAAACACCAGCCCTCGTACCAGAGATGACCTGATCTGCCTCCTCAGCATCAGCTTCTGTCAAGGCAAATACCCGCCCTGATTGGTACGGTCTCTTCCCAGCCTGCTGCGTTGGTGCACTGCTATTACCGCGCTGAAGTTTGGGACAATGAGATCGGTAGTGCCCCGCTTCCCCACAGTTAAAGCAAGTCACCGCAGAAGGTCTCGCCACATTGTTTCCAGGCCCTCCAGCCACACTCACAGCGTTCGCCCCTGTCGGTTTGAACCTCTGTGCAGATGGTTGCCCCCTGAAACTCCCCGAATGTGCAGGCCTCTTACCAGACTGCCAGTTGTTCCTCCTGTTCTGAACAACTTGGAACTGCTCCATATCCGCCTCCGTCGCTGCCGCCCTCTTGACCAGCTTATCGAATCTCCTGATACCAAGGGGTATCATACGAGATCTCAAGCTAGGCCTCAGACCATGCTCGAACTTGCGAGCTTTCTTGGCCTCATCCGCCACTAGTTCTGGAGCACACCTGGAGAGCTGAGTGAACTTGGTCTCATAGGCTCTCACTGACATGCTGCCTTGCTGAAGCGACAGGAACTCCATCGCCTTCTTCTCCTGGACGTCGGAGGGGAAATAATGGCTGCGGAACTCCTCCAAAAATTCCTCCCAGCCAAACAACAGACCTCCCATGGTCCTCTTCACGGATTGCCACCAAACCGCTGCATCCTTCTCCAGCTGCAAGGTTGCCAACTTGACCTTGCTACCCTCCGGTGTCTCCAACACCTCGAAGATTGTCTCCACTTGCCGTATCCAGTTGTCAGCCGAATCTGGGTCTGACTTTCCCTCGAATACGGGTGGTTTCATTCTCTTGAACGATTCCACCAGCTTTATCGCCTCGGGCACTGGATTTGCCGGCCCTCTAGCTTGGTTCTGAGCCACTGCATTCAACGTCTGGTAGACCCTAGCAAGTTCAGTCTCCAGATCCAAACCTTCCCCATTCCTTGCTCCTCTTCTCGACATATTCTGATGCAAAAGATCCGTCAAATTCGAAGTATAAAACAAGAATTTAAACCAACTTCCATTTCATTGAATTCCAAAAGTTTATACATTCGAATTTAAAAACATCTCTAAACATCAGAATGAAAGAAACAAAAGCTACAACACTCTAACTCCTACGGGTCCTCTTCGCTGCTCGAAGTTCTTCCCGCAGTTCATCAACCTCATCCTTCAGCACATCAGTTAGGTTCTTTTTCTTCTCAAGTTCCCAAATCCGATGGCTAAGAACAGAATAGTCAGCCTTCCGCTTCTCCAGCTGAGCCTCCAACAAACCAACTCTCCCCTTCAGAGTTTCCACTTGCCTCTGAAGAGAAGCCACAAGACCACTGGGAACTGGTACTTCCTCTTCGTCGGAAGAAGAATCATCAGATGAATCCGGAGGTGGGGTGATCTCTCGGGATTCAGGGTACTCCTCATCATCAGAATCAGCTTGCCCAGGGTAGTACTCGTCCTCGGAATCTGCCTGTCCAGGATGGTACTCTTCCTCAATGATATGCCAGTCGTCGCCTCCAGCAGGGTCGAAGTGATCAGCCATCTTAGAAATAGAGAGGAGAAAGCATAAATCTCAGAGCAACACAAATGTAAGTCACTTACATTTAAATCTCTAGATTCAAACACACGCTCTAATGTCCACTTCTAGGGTGTCGTTCCCTATAAATTTGTACAAGTGTGAAAGTGTGGCTCTGATACCACTCTGTAACGCCCCGAATCCCAAATACACTGAATTCGAGATGTTCTACAGGATCTTTTCACTTTCTTAGTACACTTTTACAGGGAAATTAAAACTTTTCATCATACATCAGAGTTTACATCATAATTACATCTTTCTTTTGCACAGCAGAAGTAAAATACAACAATTAAATACAAGTACAACAGCTTGATAAAATCTTTAAGCATCCAAATCCTCTTTAATCTTTAGCATGACATTTACCTGCATGTTAGACTGTGGGTACGTCAGTTTATTCAACCGACGATCATTATACACGGCCGTCCTCGCTTGCCGAAAATAGTATAACTTAACATTTCATATTTAGCAAACACAAACTTGTCACATTCAAACTAAAGGGACTACCCTATTGATGTCGTGTGGTGATTGTGCACTTAGTCCTTAATGCAGTTAATTATATGACACTAATGCACACTTGTTCGGATTCTATGCATCCCATACTACATAGGTCCGAGGGCAAGCCCTTATTCGTTCTTCATCTTGTTAGGGTTCAATCCCCCGATATGTCTTAAACTACTACTGTAACTACGGTAGTGTCTTAGATGTCCTATGATCTATGAGCCCATGTCCAGGCAGCCTGGAGGGGAATCCCACGCACTGTCACGACGCATCGAGCAGGCAACCTATGGACAATTCAGCCTCCGCCATGGAACAATGGCACCACCCATAGCCACTCGAACATCCCACGAGCGTCGCCACCGGGACGATAATTCCGGAGTAGCGCCCACGCACTGTCTTGACGCATCAAGCAGGCAACCTGTGAATCGCTCTCACACCGCTATCCGTTGGCCCTCATACTCATGTTTTTCTTCTACTTTCATCACATCTCCACTATGTACTAGTCCTTAGTTTTATTTAAAAATCATGAACAAAATAATCACTAGAGTTAGCCTCTCCATCAACCGGACTTATTCATTCGTTTTACCATGACCAACCTTGGTCTAATTTCAATTCAATTCATCTTTCTCAATGCCGGGGAGACTTAGCTACTCTATTTCAAATTTCATTTCACAATCTTTAAGTCATAACCACTTTCATGTCACAATTTCATATTCTTTCTTATTCATGATTTACTCTTTGTTCACAAGTCCATAGTGAACACTTATAACTCAAAAAATTTATATTCATGGCCAACAATTTCATCAACATAATTACTAAATATCATATCATACAATGCACTCATGCACTTATAATTAAACACCCATACTTTACATTTTACACAATATCCTCAGGTGAAAATTTATAATATCATGTCCCACCACAAAATTCTTTGTCAATTACTTTCTAATAAATTCATTGCAATATATCTTTATAAAGTGAAAATTTCCATAAAAGTGCCTTAGAACCATAGCTTTAATTATACTATTTGTTCACAAACTACTTTATATTTTCTTCAAATAATACCCAACTCAATCCCATAAAATTCCTTGTATTTTTATGAAAATTACCATATTTTTCTCACATTTTTTGGACATCAAAAACTCCCAAAAAAAATATTTTTCCCTAAGTGCTAGGGGAAGGATTCGAACCCAGCACAGTAGAGAAGAAGGCCAGAGCACCCGCCATCAGGCCAACCGGTGCTAGCGATTAGAAGAGGGCGTATTAGATATATGTGCTATCATTTCGCTGTTCATATATATTTATACACAGTCAAGTAAAAAGATGGTGAGGCCGGGTTTCGAACCACACCGCTCAGGGAAACCGAACAGAGTCACCGACCGCCTGAGCCACTGGCTCAGGTTGTCACAGTATGGGTTAAAACCCATTAGATTCATATTCACACTGTTTTTAGAAATCAACTCGATGTTCAAAACAATTTGATTCATATTGCCTTTATATAAACCACTGAAAAATTCCAGATTTAATCTTCTTTATTCCATCTTCAAACAGCAAGTGTAAAATAAATTTTTTTGTACTAAAAACATAATTTTCTCCACCCAAATTAATAATTTGTTTAATTAAAACTAGCAAATCGTTTATTTTCGACATTGAAAAGAATCGATTGATCTTCTAATCTCTCTTTTATCCCCAAATTTTCCATGATAACTTACTGGTTATTAATCTACATTCACACCACAATACAACTTTGGATTTTCCCATACTCATACTAGCAAAAGAATTCATATAGCACATGAATAGGTGAAACTCAAAAATTACTAAGTTGGGTACATTTCTAATTTGATGACAACAAGCAATTCTTTGGTTCATCTATGCCACTTCTACACATGAATTCAAAGCATTCAATATACTTTTCTATTCAAATTCCATAGTGTTAATATCTTTATCAATTATCATGTTTCAACCACACAATTTGCAAGTAATTAATAAAGATTTTCACACATCATGCTAATCACATTGCATCATTATTCAATTAAACTAAATAATCATAGAAAGTGCTTCATATGGTATAATTTCATGCAAGCAATTCACATACACAATTAATCACATCATTCTAAGCCATTCACATACTAACTTTTTAATTAGAGTTGTCTCTTATTAGTATTTTCCATGTATAGTGTTATCAACATACTAGCATGAACCCTATATTAGAAACATGAATTGTTTTACCCACCTTAATGGAGAGAACACAAAAGCAATAAGTCCTAGTAGATGAGAACACCTCCTCCTAGCAAAAGAGTGCACCACTCCAAGCTCCCAAGCCCTAGCCGAATGCTTCTCCAAGCCGATTGCTACCCTAGCCGAATGCTTCTCCTCCTTGGCCGAAAGCTCCAAGCAACCAAAGAACCACACACTCTCTTATCTTTTATAACTCACAATTATAATACTATTAGCTTTAGAAATTACACTTTGCATATGAAAAATTAGCCATGAGAAGGGGGGTATTTATACTAAAAAATGAGGGGAATGGAGGGCTAAGATCATCTTGGTGGTTGCAAAATGAAAGGCTTAGATTCAAGTAGGAGTTAGGAAAACTACCCACCTCCTTGAAACTACCCCCATGTTCTCCACACCAAAAATTCAACTTTCCCTCCAAAAAGAATGCTACCGGCCTCACATAGTGAGTGTGCATTGCACGTGTACGTGTAGTGCACGTGCATGCAACTAGGCCAAATTTTGTACATTCTAAAATTGTATAAAAATAATTTTGTTTAAAAAAACTCTTCTACATGACAAGTTTAATTAAAATAAATTAATTCATGGGCTTTCTTTTTGGGCCAAAATAATTATAAAAATAATTAAAATAAAAATGCTTTTGGGCTTTTTTTAAAAAAAGGCTTTTTAGTTAAATCAAATAAGGCTTTTAAAGAAGGCTTTTTGTACTAAAATAATTTGAGAAAATTATATTCAAACGTACACATCATGATAAAATAATCCAATAAAAATATTGCACGTGCACAACACGTGCAAAATAAATAATTTTTCATTAATTGAAAAATCAGGGTGTTACAAAATATGCCCATTTTTCACTAACATCATTTGGTAGCTTGGGAATTTGTGGATTTGGATTTATATCTACTTCATCATCCAATGGTTCACTTTCTTGTTGAATTGGTGGCAGCTTGGGAACTTGTGGATTTGGATTTATATCTACTTCATCATCCAATGGTTCACTTTCTTGTTGAATTGGTGGTGCACTTGTAGATTCCTTGGATTTTGATACCAATTTATAATACTTTAACATCCTATTTCATAAACCAAATATCAAATATATAATTAGAAAAAATTTAATGAGACAAATTGCTAACAATTCGGGGCCAAAAATATAATTAAAAAATAATAGCAATACTTAGCATCCTATTTCATAATCAAATATATCAAATATATAATTAACATAAATTAATTGAGGCAAATTGCTAGAATTTTGGGGCCAAAACATAATTAAAAAAAGCAATAGATTTGTGCTAGAATTACTTGAAGATTTGTGCTGTTTCGGTCCCGGCACCGGCAGAGGAGGGTGGCGCACTGGCGGCGAGTAGCTGAGCGATCACCGGGGTGGCGGGGCTGGCGTCGGCACCGACAGAGGAGGGTGGCGGGGCTGGCGTCGGGCTGGTGGGGGAGGGTGTCGGGAGTCAGCGAGTGGTGGAGAGAAGCGGGAGAGGAGGAATGGGTTCCGTTCGGGACCTTCGGGTGAGAGAGAGATGGGAAGAGGAAGAGGAAGAGGAAGATGAATATTGAATAGTAGAAGTAGGGGTTGGTTAATGGCGGCTGGGAATATGAAAAGTAAATAGGGTTAGGTTACTGTGGGTTAAAAAAAATAAAAAAAAAAGGCCCAGATTTGTTATTTTGTTGGCTAAAAAATCACCTCTGGCCAGGATTCGATCCCTGGACCAGGGAGAAAATAACCAATACACTTACCATTAGTACTAGGAGACTTTTTGTAATTCTGGGTGGTCCTGGGACTACTTGGACCCATGCCAAATCCGCCCCTGGGTAGAAGTGATAGATAGTATTGAAATCCATTTTATAAAGGTTTTAATTATTTATACGAAGCTTTAGATATAGCAAGAAAACATCTAGAATCCAACTATTTTGTTTCTCCCTCTCTAAGAACTGTTTATGAATCTCCCCTAGAATATTATGTGGTAAAAGAAGAAAGTGAATTTTTTTATTTTGCGACCATTGCGAAGCTATGACTAGAACCGTTAAAAAATTAAATGAGAATATTAATAGTCTAGTTCATGAAAAACAAATCTTATTTAAGAAGATATCAGATTTACAGAAAGATTTATTTCAGACCAAGTTTCCACCAAAGATTGTACCGCCAGTCTTAAATCAAAAGGGCGAGATTGGTGATCATTCCCAGCTGAATGTTGCAAAAGATACGATTGAGTCTAAAATACCAAAGGCTAGTCTGGCTCAAACGACAGCCAGTAAAGACATCTCAAGTCCATTAACGGCTGTGGCTTTTCCAAAATGCCAAGGCAAATGGAAATTCCCTATAGACAGTTCTTCAGAACAAGCCGGCGATTATAAAAAGTTAGAACAAATTTTCAAGCATATGGAACAAGAACAAAGATAGCAAGCACCGGCAAAAGGGACGAAGCTCAGAATGAAAAAGAAAAAGAACTCATTACAGCAAATGATAGCAGAAGAAGTGGCACAGGGGTTACAAAAGACTTTGTTAAAAGTTGAAAGAGATAGAACACCCAAAACAGAAGATGATATATTCGAAGATAAAGGAGAAATGATAGACCACTAAAATAATGACATATCACCAGAAGAATCTAATGGTGAAGACCCTGGAACAAGCTCACCTGTTTTCTTTGACTCAGTGACACTCCATAACCTTGACACATAAAGAGAACCTCCTTTTCCAGAAGCCTCTCCACTCAAGAAGACTCCAGATCTAATTCCATTATCAGACGCACTCACAAAGAACTCTCCAGAACCCTAAAAGATAAGGATAGAATTGTTCCTTGTAGTAAAGGCAAAGACTCCCAAAGAACTTCCCTCTCCTATATAAAGACTTATTCTCCTCGTTTAGAAAGAATCCATAAAAATCCATCTTCTCACTTTCTTCCATTCCTCTCTATGTACTCTCCCTCTCTTCTGTAGCAGTCTTTGTATGATATCAAGTAAGGATCAAGCTCCTTAAAAGCTTGGACCTCTCTCTAAGTTTTTCTTTTCCATAAGGGGATTCTAGGAAGGGGAAAACCTGACCTATGTATGTTATATGTCCCCCTTATGTATATTAATTTTAACTAAGAATGTTTTCCTTCTGTTTTTCTCTACTTCTGTTTTTCATGTATAGAAATTGATCTAATTCTTAAGTTCTTTCATTTATGCGTATCATAATTGCATAGTTAGGCCCTAAGAAGTTTTTAATAACCTCGAGCGACCCTATAGGCAAAAAGGAAGAGAGTATGAGTGAAGGCCGTGAATATACCAAAAGGGAAAAGTGGTTAAGTTTGGCTGAAAAGTTGAATGAGGCTTGACTCACCTTGATATGTCTTAAATGGGAGGTTAGAGATGATGAGCAGTAGAAAATAATAATAATAATAATAATAATAATAATAATAATAAACATGCATAAGCAAAGGGGAAGTACCTAGTAGGGGTTACACATTATAAGATTAACACCGCTTATATTTTGATTTTACTTTATGCTCTTACTTTGCCTATCTGGTTTGGAGAAATTATAGATTACATAGACACAGTTCAAGATTTATTAGAAATCTTAAGAACAAACGAAAAATACGTAAAAAGAGCATTAAATTATTTAAATTTGTGAAATTTTCTTAATAGTAATATTAAGAAACTGGTAACTTCTTAGGAAGAAAAGTTTAATCCCCCCTGCCTTTTTGGTTTCAGAGCACAATAGATCCCTGAGACCTTTACTTATTTTGGTTCCGTTGCCAGATCTTGCTCATGTATGAAAGTGGGACAAATAAATCATGTCGTTGGGTATATGATATTTGTTGAGAATCATCACCAAATTTCTAGACTAGATTCTAGAAAGTTCAACATCATTTTTAGACTACACTCTAAAAAGTTCAAAATCTAGACTTATTTCATAACTTCATCAAGAAGTGGCCTCAAATACACGTATGCATGGGAGTTCTTGAAGTTGGAGAAGAAGAGGAGAAGATGAAGAGAGAGATAGAGAATACAACAATAGGCAGAAGAAGTGCAGCTGGAAGGGTTGTGGTCGACCGACCAGATTACGATCGACCGACCCAAGCTGCTGAGCATTCTTCGAGTGTACATGGTTCAATAGAGATCAGGACAGTCAACCGTACAGTTTATCGGTCATTCTTCGAGGTGTTGGCGAGACATGCTGCACTCAACCGCAACTGTGTGCGGTTAACCGACATCCGCGTTGTATGTTATTTGCACTTTCGGGTTTAAGGTCCAATAAGCTGTATTTGTATTTATCTTTCAGGGTTTACTTGAGGGCTATATAATTGGCTGTAGACTCTAGGGTTTAGATGACTCTAATCAGAATAGAGAGGATTGGTGAGGCATTATCATTGTTCAACTTCAAGAGGGTTACGTGCCCAGTGTTTCAAAGGTGAGAGAGAGAGATTAAGAGTTGTAATCTCTTTGTAATCTTTGTATTGCTTAGGGAATAAGAAGTATTAGTTATCTCTACATATTATTGTGTTCTGGTGAGATCTTGCGATTATTGTAGTGACTTGTTCTTGGTTCATCCAGTTCTTGGAAAGTTTATGTTGCTTGTGGTGTATGTGTGTTCTGCTAATAGCACTACTAGTTGTGGCAGATTCTACAATAGAAGCTTCCCATTTAATGAACTTTTCTAGAGAATTCCTCTAGAGAATTCTCCCACCAACCTGACCAACTATTAATACCCCTTAGATGTTGGTTATCTGAATCAAGCTATTATGAAGAGGAATAAAGTGAGTAGTAAAAAAAGTAGAGTGTAATAGTCAGGGAGAGTATATGTGTTGTAACACCTAAAGAGAGAAAGAGTCCATACTGGTGTGTGATAGATTTGTGAGTCTATTGTATTATTGTTCTTATATTGATAATACTATAGAATCAAGAAGTTCTCATTTTGTCATTGTTCGCATATAAGTCCTCCATTATATTCTTCTACTCATTTCCAACAAAGTGGTATCAGAGCCGCATTTCTTCTAGTAGGTTCAATCTAAAAGGTAGTTGCACAATGGCGAATATGTTCTAGCCATAAATTCCGAAGCTGACGAAGACGAACTATGATTATTGGAGCATCAAATGAAAGTCATGGGAGATTGTGGAAAATAGCTACAATGAACCAGAGTCGCTCGTTGCTGAAGCAACTTTGACCAATGTGTAGAAGAATGACCTAAGGCAAGCAAGGAAGAAGGATAAGAATGCGTTGGTTATCATCCATCAAGACGTCGATGAATCTGCCCTTGAGAAGATTTTAGGTGTAAAGTCTTCAAAGAAAGCTTGGGATATTCTGCATAATGCTTACCAAGGAGTAGACAAAGCAAAAAAGGTACGCCTTCAAGCTTTACGAGTTGAGTTTGAAAATCTTAAAATGAAAGTTGGTGAAACAATTTCGGATTACTTTGATCGAGTACAAGCTATAACCAACCAAATGAAAATAAATGGAGGGACTCTAAATGAAGTTACTATAATGGAGAAAGTATTGAGATCTTTGACTCCAAAGTTTGAGCATGTAGTAGTAGCCATCAATGATTTAGAAGATCTCTCTACTATCTCTATAGATGAATTACAATGTTCTCTCCATGCTCATGAACAAAGGATAAACCAAAATCAAAATAATGGAGAACATTTGGGGCAAGCTTTCCAAAGTAAGTTGAAAAATTAAGAGGTGTACAAAGAAGACATGGCCGAGGCAACAGAGGCAGAGGCAGTTACAGAGGAGGCTCAAATTCTCAAAGAGGACGTAGAAGGAAATCTTACCAATGTTAGTATGAAGAAGATAATCTAGAATGATCGACTGGTCGAGGACAAGGATGAGGACGAGGACCAGGTGCACATGGTTAAGGCCATGTTAGATACTACCAGACTCAGAGAGCTCAATACCAGTGCTACAACTGCAAAGGCTATGGTCACTTCAGCTACGACTGTCCAAGCCAAACATAAAATATTGTCACACAGAAGAGCAAATTTTTCATTGAAGACGGAAGTGATGAATCAGCAGTACTCCTAATATGCCAGAATCGGGACTACAAGAATCAAGATGTTTCGTACCTAGATTCAGGAGCCTGCAGCCACATGTGTGGAATCAAAGAGTACTTCATCGAGCTAAATGAGTCGATTGGAGGCGAAGTATCATTCGGAGATCGGTCAAAGATTACAGTTGAAGGTAGGGGTGACATCATTATCCAGGCCAAAGATGGTAACACAGGTCTATCTCTGATGTTTACTATGTTCCCGCATTGCAGAACAATATCCTCAGTCTAGGTCAGCTACTAGAAAGAAGATATCATATTCAAATGAAGGACTTTACTCTCACCACAAAAAATAAAGGAGAAGTAATTGCTAAGGCGGGCATGTCGAAGAATAGACTGTTCACTTTAAACATCCATACTCCTAGTGTTAAATACCTGAAATCAATAATCAAAGATGAATCTTAGCTATCACATCTGCGCTATGGGCATTTAGCATTTAGTGGACTTAACCTACTATGGAAGGGAAAGTTGGTGAGAGACTTGTCACATATTGAGCATCCAAATCAGTTATGCAAAGGTTGTATGAGGTGCAAGAAACACAGAAGAAGCTTTAAAGTGAGAAATTCCATGAGAGCTACAAAGTCATTGCAGCTGGTGCACATAGATATTGCGATACCATTTGAAATCATTTCACTTGGAGGTAATAAATACTTTCTCACATTTATTGATGATTATAGTAGGAAGGATTGGATCATTTCTTGAAGGAGAAATCAGAAGCACTAGAGAAATTCAAGGAGTTCAAGGAGATGGTAGAAAAGAAAAATGGGTACTACATCAAAATACTCAGATCCGACCGTAGAGGAGAATACAAATCGACAAAGTTCAATGAGTTTTACAAGAAACATGAGATCATCCACCAGCTCACTACGACATACACACTGGAGAAAAATGAACTAGCAGAAAGTAGGGTTGGCATTCGGGTTGACCGAGCCAAGCTAGGCCCAAACCCCCCGGGTTTGCCCTGAGAGCAGGCAGGCTCGGGTCGGGTCGGGTCAAGACCCAGGCCGGGCCGGGCCGAATCGCAGGTTGGCCCAGGATTGCGGTATAATGTAAATTTTTTAACTAAAAAAAAAGTGTACCACAAGTATAAGAGTGAAACAAAATTGTATATATTATTCATTTCAACTTCTAATAAGTTTTTAGATTTTTACATAGAAATATATGTAATTAAAATAACAAAAATCATAAAGATTTATTGAAATTCATGTTGAAGAGGATAATCTAGAGTTCGAGTGAGTCTAGAGTTAGATTAAAGATAGGGCATTGGACTACTGTCGTGCACCTCTACTTAACCTAAACCTATGATCGCATCTCAAAGTTAAAAAAATAAGGACTTCTTGATTCTATAATATTATCAATAGAAGAATAATGATACAATAGACTCACAAATCTATCCCACACCAGTATGCAAAATCTATCTTTAGGTGTTTCGACACCTATACTCTACCTCACTATTACACTTTACTCTCTTTACTACTCACTTTACTCCTCTTCATAAGAGTTAATTCAAATAGCCAACATCAAAAGGGTATTTATAGTTAGGTTAGGTAGGTAGGAGAATTCTCTAGAGGAATTCACTATAAAAGTTTATTAAATGGGAAGCTTCTCGATGAAGCTATGAGATAAGTCTAGATGTTGAACTTTCTAGAGTGTAGTCTAGAAATGATGTTGAACTTTCTAGAATGTAGTCTAGAAATTTGGTGATGATTCTCAACACTCCCCCTCATCACCAAATGTTATCATCTCGAGCTTGATCTTCAACTTCTCAAATACTTCAGTCTTTAATGGCTTAGTAAAGATATTAGCAACTTGTTTTTCTGTCCTACAGTATTTGAGCTTTACTCTCTTTAATTTAGATTGGTCACGCGGAAAGTGGAACCTTGTCTCGATGTGCTTGTGCTTCTCATGTTCAACTAGATTTTTAGCTAGTTCGATCACAAGCCAATTATCTACGTACAATACTGTAGGTTCCTGTTGTTGATGATTTAAGTCCTGCATGAGGTTTTTGAGCCATATTGTCTGGCATGAACATGTTGTTGCTGCTATGTACTCGGCTTCACATGTTGATAGAGTAACTAGTGACTTCTTGTTCGAAGTCCATGAAAATGCAGTTGATTTAATGTTGAATGCATACCGGACGTGCTTTTCCTTTCATCTAAGTCTCCTCTGTAGTCAATGTCAGTGTAGCCAACCAACTTGGACTCTTCTAAGTGTGTGTAATAATCCATCTTCAATGGTGTGTAACATCCGACAAAAATAAAACAATATTTTGTTTTGTTATTTTTGCCCACTGTGACACATGCGACACACGTGCTTAAAATTGTGAAAGTTCAATTGAAATATTTATTTACTATCACTTTATTATTAATTTATTTACCTTTACTTCACCCTATTATTTTTGAGTAAGAATGTATTTTTGAACAATTGTTGTTTTAAGAGTTCACTTAATAAAAGATTATACTTTAAATTTTTGAGCTTTGGGCCGAACCTAACCAAGCCTAACCCAAAGAGGAGGGTTGAGTTGGCCGGCCAAGTATTAAGGAGAGGAATAGGGAGAATTGATTTGGATTGGTTTGGTTAGGAATCAAATCAAATTAGTTATATGTGCCTTATTTAAATTATATAAATTACGAGAGACTTATATGAGAAAATCCCCCCAAACCCTAACTAATTGATCTAGGCCTATTTAATAGTTGTAGGGTTTTTCTTTTTGTTGTTTATTTTTGGTGATTTTTTGGAGGCTTTTCCTTAGGAGGAGAAAGCTAATTGAGGATTCATTCTGCCATCAAATTTGTGGTGGGTGTTCCTATTCAAAACTTCTGTTGTTTTTGCTTCTAAAATTTAGTATGACTTGTTATAGATGTAAACAATATATATGCATGAGGGTATGATGTATTGTGAGGTTTGTATATAGATATGAAGAACGATTTGTGTCATGATGCTCATGGATATGCATATGTTAATTGAAAGCACTTTTGAATCTAAATACCTAGCTAGATGTATGTAAACTTGATTATTACTGAATGAATGTTACTAGAATATTGCAACCATGAACCCATTAAAAAGTTAAAATTTTCATCGATAAATTCTCAGATTTTATAGAGTATAGTTGTTGTTTTTAAAATTGAATAAAAACTATGGCTGTATTTTGAGGTGCAGAAACCCTAGTTTTCCTTATCGGGTTTGATCCAGACCCGTTAGAAATAACTTCGGGTATGAGTGAATAGTCCGGGTTCGGTTGTATGCATGCAGGTTTGGATTTTATTTGGATTGTCGGGTCTGGTTGTATGCATGCGGGTTTGGGTGAGATGGTTTCGGGACAACTTGCTTTTCAGAAGCAAGATTGACTTTCAGAGAGGCTTACGAACCTGATTGTTGCTTGTGTCTTGGGTTTTGAGGGGTTACGAGTTTGAGTAGGGGCATGCTCGGATTTAGGTTTTTTAAAATTCAGGTTTCTTTTCTTTGTGGAAATGGATTTTTAATTCAGATAAATTAGAATTGAATTAGATTAAATTGAGAGGTGATCTAAATTTAATTCAGAATTGATTTTGGACTTAATTAAGATGTAACTTGGATTTAATCAAGATGTGATTTAGAATCATTTTAGATTTGATTTAGTTTTAAAAAAGATTCCATTTAGATCTAATTGAGATTGTTTTTTTTTTCTTAAAGGGATTTGTTAGATTACAATTGAGGGTTGAATTATCTATTCAATTAATTGCTCTTTTTAGGGAATGATTGGGTTTCAGATGTTGAGAACTAGTTAGATTCAAACGTAGAGACTATTTGACTTCAGTTTGAGTTCATTGAGTAGAGCATTGTAATTTGAGTTGGAAGTGAGTGAAATTTTATTCAACTAAATATTAGTTGAAGATTAACTCTGTAGATGTTAATGATTGATTGGAGTTATGATGGATAAATGCGAGTTGATACTAATGAAATAATGAGACTAGGAGTCAAGAGGAATTTTTCTGAGTTAACCCTGAAACGGTTTGGGTACGACGTCCTAGGTGGTTTGAGTCCTAGAGGCTGTGCAAGGCCAGATGGGGCAAGAAAGTGAAATTTTTTGGAATGGGCCAGATGGGGCAAGAAATTCCAGTAGATTAAGTCCGGTTGGGTTACGTTAGCTCTAAGAGGAGTTTTGTTTTTCTTCTAAACTAAGGACAAGCACTATGAAGGAGTTATGATGAAACTTGAGCAAACGTGAGTGGGGGGCTTTATATAGTCGGGCGGTGGATTCCGTGGATTGTGACTGTCGCATGGAGCAAGAAGTGTCTCAATTATTTTCTGGACTATGAACGATCAGGCGGTGGATTCTGTGGATTATGGATAGTCAGTTGGAAGGGAAACGGAGCTCCAGGATACCGGTTTAAAGCGATGCTTACGAGATGTTTACGCGATGACGGTTCTGAAAGGTTGGGCGGAGGATTCTGTGGACTGGAGCCAATATTCGCGGGATGTCTAAATCTTGATATTCGTCACTGTTATAGGTTGTATAGCATGGGATTAAACCCTACAATGATAAAATGTTAAGGGCTTGCCATCAGACCTATGTTATATAGGGCGGCATAGAATCTGAACAAGTGTGCATAAGATGTGTCGTGTGCATATTGATTGTGCATTAGTCATTAGGAGCACTGCAAACACTAACATACTTAGAGTAGTCACTCTTTTCATACTTTTCTTCTGCATTCAAGATTGTGATTGTAAAGTTAGAGGATCACTTTTGTATTAACATTGTGTCGGTTGTACTCAACTGACGTGCCCATACTTCTCAAGTTTTGCAAGACATCGTTAGCAAGTGGCAGTGAGCGTGAGCGTGTGATGAAAGACTGAGATTTTCATGATGAATTGGATAGTAAATTTTATGTGTAATTTCCGCTGTGTAATGTAAAGGACATGATGTAAGGAAAAGTTTCAAGTTTTCCTGTATTTTTTGTGTTGTGTTGTATGAAATTGAAGTAATGATTTTGGATGAGTCACAGATTTCCTGTGTTTGAAATTCGAGGCACTAGATGGTACCTTTGACGTACCTTAGTATTCTCTTGGTAGCCTTGAAGTGCCCTTGCTTTGGCTTCTCCATGTTTCTACTTACTAGCGCCACTGCATACATGATGTCAAAGCTCGTAATGGTTAAATATCTTAGACTTCCAATTAGGCTCTTGAATACTGTAGGATCAACTGGTTTTCCTGGTAGGTCGCGCCTGAGCTTGAATCTATTTTGACCTGGAGTACTGACTGGATTGCAGTCTGCCATGTTGAACATTTCAAGTATATGTGTCACGCCCCGCTTCCCAAAAGAGAATACGGAATACGGATACGTGACTAAGCCCAGCGAATGGTTTTCATCATCCATAAGCTGTTCGGAATCTTTACAATATCTCACAAGAATAATTAGAGTTGGAAGCAAAAAAATCAACCAAGCATGCATATATGAATCAAAATACCAATAGAAATTTACTTGAAACCAAAATATATTAATCTCAAATAATCTAGACCTGAATAAGTTAATATCTTGGGTCAAATTGCCCAAATACAAATAAATCCAAGTAACAAAATACAATTGTTCAAAATAAGCAACAAGGAATAATAATAGCAAAATTCCAGTAGCTAGTATCTCATGTCACCAACTCCATTTGGCAACTGATCTCCAAAATCTGCAATTTAATAAATTGCAGGAAGAGAAAAAGAAAACAAACTCCTGTCATTGCAAGTTACGGGCCGCTTGTAGTGCATGATACAAGTACATGGGAAAGAATAAACTACATAGCATGGAATAAACGTGATAATGAAATAGAACTAGCATGAATCATGAACAGAATTAAGTAATGTAATGTGCTAATATGGTATAGGTAACATGTATCAAGTATCAAGTAAACAAGTATCATGCAAATAAGTAACAACTAACGAGTTTCAAGTATCAAGTATCATGTAGCAAATATCAAGTGAACAAGTATCAAGTTTCATGTACAAGTAACAAGTAGCAAGTGTCAAGTAATTATGTTCACATCTTGTATTATTATTATCTGGGTAGCACTTTATGCATCCATCTTTTTACTACATGGTTTCTAAATTCGAACAAATTACGTTTAAATTTTGTAAGGGATTCTATAGGGCTGTGTACTCAGGGACAAGTAATCCAAATCATATACCAAATTCCAAATTAACCAAATCATATACCAAATTCCAAATTAACCAAATCATATACCAAATTCCAAATTAACCAAATTATATAAAAAATTCCAAATAATCCAAATCATATACCAAATTTCAAATGTGGAAAATACGGGCTCCTTTCCGAGTAAACTTTTCTATATTGTCCACTACTAGATCTTTCCCTTAACCCCGGCTTCTTACTTTTTATTACAAAATACACATGATCACGAGATAATGAGAACAAAATGGGATAGGACAAGGATGTATCAAGAGCTCATATGATGCAAAGAACATGTTCTAAATCACACAATTCATGAAACAACATGCAAATATTTAAACATGGCAAAATATCAATTCGGGACAGCAAGACGTTGCTGCACCAAAATTGAGATTTCCGCTACCACAAGGAATGCAAATTTGGATCCGTCAGAAGATCTAGAAAATAGACTCCGGTCGAATCCAGCAAATATATATAAGTCATATGGTATTTCACAACAAAAGTCTCAAAACTGATTTGAATCCAGAAAACATGTTCAGCCATAAATCAGAAGATTGTTTTCAAAGTCAGGAAAATAGCATGAAAACTCATTAATTAAATCTATAAAAAATCTGGGGTATTCCCCTATATGTTTAGTATCAGAAAATAAAGTTTCATAATTGGCCAAGAATAGAATAGTCAAGTAAAATAAGAAAACAGCAAGGTACAGTAGTTTTGTAAATCTGGAATTGTAAGCACTGTAGTACGAAAACAAAAATATCTTACAAACCATAAATCGAAATTCAAATCTGCCAAAAGGGTGATAAAATAGATACAGCAGGCTAACTTTCATATTCAGGAAGATTTTACAAACAGCAAGTAGAATTAGGCCGAAAATCATGTTCTTTACTGAATAGTAGTAAAACTCTGCATGTAAAATTTTTATTTGCGAGCATGAAAAGATTTGTAAAATACCTCAAATAAATCCACCAAAATTATGGGTAAACCCCAATCAAGTTGAGAAGTACTGAGCAAAATTTTAGATCAAAATAATAATTTTAATGCCATAATAAAAATATATTACTCTTCAGAATTCATCGAAAATGCAGTCTGAAAATCTTTATACTCCTCAGTAGTAAAATAGGCATAACTCACAAACCGTAAATCGAAACTGAGATCCTTCAGAAGGGTTAGAAAATAGAAAGAATCCTCTACAGTTCATGTTTACAAAATATTTTCAAATACTGACCTTAATAGGGTCTAAAATACTGATCAAAACGGAAAACCGGCAAAAACTGAAAATATCCTTCATGCACAAAATCAGCTAGTTCACATAAAATGCATCCAAATCATAACCAAACATGAAATATAGTGTACTAGGTGTCCAAGAAACACGGTATAAGGTATATCACAAGTCCACAACAAGTCTACCACGAATAATACGAATGAGCACAAGATATCATATGAACAACACGTATTTCATGTCATGTATGTCGTAAGGCAACTATTGTCAAATTAACACAATAAAGACAATATCAACAAGCGGTTCACACACGAATTGTCTCTAGAACCCAACTACACTACAGGTGGTATTTAGTACTTGTATTACACAAAGAAAAGAATACAAGTTACTTGCCTTAGAGATGACGACGAGAATGGAGAAAGAACAAGAATAACGGGAACAAATTCCTAGGCACGAACACAACGAACAAACATGAACTCCACGAATACAATCACGAACCACGAACTACTACGAAACACACAAACTGCGAGTGCCCGAGATCCAACACACGCACACCAACCCACTCGCAAACAAGGGGGAACGAGAGAGAGACTGGGGCTGATGTCGGAGGAAGAGCAGTACAGGGAGATAGGGTCATGCTGCTATAGGTTACAATAAGAACGAGGAGGCTGGCTGTCGTTGCTATGGCTATGCGATAGGAGGCAGGGGTGCAGATGGGAAGGTGCTGTCTGTGGTGGCGCGTCGTCGGGAGGAGGGACGCTGGTGTGAGTCTACTGCATCGTCGCTCGCTGCGCTACTGCAGCGGAAGGAGAACAGGGGATCGACAGGGTGGCGCGCTGAAGGCGCTGCAATAGGCGGGGTACAATCGGTGTAGGCGGCGCTCGGGAGGAGCACACAGGGGAAGGAGAGGGATGGAAAGGAGAGGGTTCGTCAGGTTCGGGAAAGTGATGGATGGGTTTGGGAGAGAGAGACAGGAGGTAGGGGAGAAGATGAGATGGTGGGGTTGGGATGAAGGGTTTTCACAGAATGGGTATATATATAGGGTAGGAGGAATAGGGTTTACGTGAAACAGGGTATCAGGTTTGGGTATTATAATGGGTCTGGGTATAAGGGTGAACAGGGGATGGGTATTAATGGGTAGGGGGTTGAAATCGATATGGGGTTTTGGTAATGGGTATGGGTATAGGTTAAACAGGGTAGGTAGTATATGGGTTTTGGGTAATATAGGGTTTTAATGGGTTATAGGGTTTGGTGTAATTGGGTACAAAAATTCAATAAGAAAACATAAAATAACTAATAAAACATAATTTATAAAATAATGTAATTTACATTACAGTATAGACTTTATTTAAAATAACTACAAATACAATTATCAATCGAACAAGATTTTTGTAAATAAACAATCAAAGGTAATAATAACAATAACAATAATAACAATAATACTAATAACAATAATAAGATTTGTATATATAATAATAATAAAAATCATCGAAAATAGTTACAAATAAAATTATTGGTCGAAAATAGATTTTAATAGAAGATTCAACAATTCATTTTGACAAAAGAATTTGAAAGCGAAAAAAATAATTTACATTTTTAAATATAGAAAATATGTATTTTTGAAAACAGGGGTTACAATCTGACTTGCATACTTCTTTTTGGGATATAAATATCCATTTCTCTGATTAAGTCACCTCCACACCGAGAAAGTAGGTCATCTCTCCTATGGCCGTCAGGTCGAACTCCTTTGTCATTGCCTTTTTGAACTCCTCAAACATCTTTGGATTATTCCTTGTAAAGATCATATCTTCAAGCACATAATCATGATGTCATTGCCCTGTTTCTGGGTGTAGAGGAAATTCTCATAAGGACTTTTCTTAAAGTCATTCTTCTGCAAGTAGCCATCAATCCTTGTGTTCCATGCTGTAGGCACTTGTTTTAATCCATATAATGTCTTTTTCAACTTGTAGATTTTGTCTTCTTAACCTTTTCTTCTCATAGCCTGGTGGTTGCTCGATGTGTACTTCTTCCTCCAAGTAGCCATTGAAGAATGCAGACTTGACATCCATCTGATAGATCTTCCATATGTTTTGAGCGGCTAGTGCAATGAGCAGTCTGATGGTGTACATCCTCGCTAATGGGGAAAAAACATCTTCGTAGTCAACACCTTTTCTTTGACTGTACCCTTTAGCTACTAGCCTTGCTTTGTACTTTTCACCTTGCCTTCTTGGTTGGTCTTTGTTTTATAGACTCATTTTACTCTAATTATGTTATGGCCTTCAGGC
This sequence comes from Hemerocallis citrina, assembly GCA_017893485.1. Lineage (NCBI taxonomy): Eukaryota > Viridiplantae > Streptophyta > Magnoliopsida > Asparagales > Asphodelaceae > Hemerocallis > Hemerocallis citrina. The sequence goes on along the minus strand of CM030359.1, from coordinate 226,959,207 downwards.
AATGTTGTTCGCTCCAATGTGTCATTCCTTTGGATTGCCTTGATCTCTTCGCCCATCGGTTTTCTCCACTTCACTTCTTGTGCAGCTTCCTAGTATGTGATGGGAATGTAATCCGCAAGCAGGTAGAACAAACTATAGTCTTCTGTCAGTTCCACAAGCTCTGAATTCTCATACAAGTCATTGAGACTTTGCACTCTTCTAGATACTCCTCCTGAAGAGCTGCTTGTATATGGGCTAGAAAGTGATGATCCTGATGTCGATGATCCTGGTGTAGATGGAGCCGGACTAATAGGAGGAATTCGATATGGACCTTCTTGTTGTTCTTTATGATCATCATCTTTTCCTTTGAACCATATTCCCTTTGCTTTATTCTCTTCATCGGTCCACCACCAGTAATCTCCTTCGTTGAACTCCACATCTCTTGAAATGATCACCTTCTTTGTGACTGAGTTGTATAGCGTGTATGCCTTGGTTATCTTGTCGTAGCTGATGAAGATGCATTTATCTTCTCGATCATCAATCTTCTACCTTTTTTGTCTCTGGAATGTGTGCATCGCCGATGCATCCGAACACCTTCAAGTGGTTGACACTTGGATTTATGTTGTTCCAACTCTCTAGTGGTGTCTTGAACCTCACACTTCGAGTTGGACACTAATTTAGAAGATATACAACATAATATACAGCTTCGGCCCAGAATGTCTTTGGCAGGTACTTACTCTTCATCATGCTCCTTGCCATGTTGAGAATCGTGCGATTCTTCCTTTCTGATAGGGGTGGCATTCGGGTCAGATCAACCCGCGATCTGCCTGACTCAACCTGACCCGTGTTGACCCAGTTTGGGTTTTGGTCAAACCAGCAACCCTTATCGGGTCAAACCGGGTCACCAAAAAATGAAGCCCAACCCGCTCAACCCGGCCCGAAACCCACAATCCAATTTAAAATCGCCCAAACCCGACCAGCCAACCCGTAGGTTGAGGCCTGTTGGACCTAAACAGTCAAACGGTCGATCGGCACAGGTCGAACGTTCAACCTGCACTGGTCGACCGTGGGTTTGCCTGCTGTTGACTGCTGTAGTTGCTTTTTTTTGGGGGGGGGGGGTGGATTTTCCCCCCTATAACCCCCCCTAATTTCACGCAGATTTTTTCACACCTCCATCTATCAACTTTCTTACTCTCTACTACTACTACTGCTACTACTTTCAATCTACTTCAACAATTCAACAACAAAGAAGTGAACAAGTTCGATCGTATCGAATTCGTATAAACTCAATTACGTCAGATCCACTAAGTTACTCTCGCAATCTGCAGTCACAATCGTTCAGAGTTCAACTCGCCATTCGATATGTTCCTGCAACTAGTTAAATTTCCCCAACGACAGATTAAGAGGTCCAAAATCGTGGATCGCAGTTACTCTAGAAACACTTATAAAAGCAACGATTAGAGTTCAACTCTCCACTCGATGTGACCCTTACAATTTGTTAGAGGACTCATACAGTAAGTTTGGAGAACAACTGTCCTTCAGAGTTGTCCCTACAACTAGCCGAGTTCAAGACGGAGCAATGCTAAACTTCGTCATACACCGTCGGCAGTTCGTTAGCTATACACAATAGACTTGATGTAACACCCCGAATTCTAAATAAGCCTGAATTTGAAGTTCCACAGGATCTTTACACTTCACTTCGAACAATTTTACAAGAAATTTAAAACTTTTATTACAACAAATTCTTTTTACATCACAACGCAGCGAAAAGTAATAAAAATACAACAATGATAAATGTATAATTGTAACAACTTTAGCATTTAAATGATCATCAGCATCAAATTTATCTTTATATCTTCTTGTAAACTCCAAGTCCTGCATATGAAACTGTGAGCACGTCAGTTGCTTACAACCGAAGAAATATTGTACACGGCCATCCTCGTTATGCCGAAAGTATAACGATTATTTAGTACTTTAGCAAAAACAAACTTGATCACAAAACAAAGCTAAAGAGGGACTATCCTATTAATGTCGTGTGTGTTAGTGCACTTAGCCTTAATACAGTTATTTATATTTAATGACACTAATGCACACTTGTTCGAACTTATGCATCCCATTCTACATAAATCCGAGGGCAAGCCCTTAACCATTTTTCATCTTGTAGGGTTGAATCTCTCCTTATGAGTTTAACTACTACGGTAACTACGGTAAATATCTAAGACGTTTTATGAGTTACGAGCCCATGTCCAGACAGCCTGGAGGGGAATCCTACGTCATGACATGATGCATCATGCAGACAACCTATGGATAATTCGCCTCCGTCATGGAACGATGGCACTACTTAGTCACCAAGCACCCCAAAAGCATCACCACAGTCCTGATAATTCCAGAGATGGATCCACGTCATGACATGACGCATCATGTAGACAACCTGTGAACACTCGCACACCTTACATCCGAGGACCTTATACTTGTGTTTTCTCTTACATTCATCACATGTTCACTATAGTGCCTGTCCTTAAGTTTTTAGTTTGTTTTAAAAGAAAATCATCACAACCTAGAGCTAGCTTACCCTACCGGACTTAACCTAAACAAAAGAGATAGTCAGCCAATACTGGTTACTTCTCAAGAGATGCTTAACCCACACTGGTTAGCTCTCGAATTCATATTAATAACAACTGCCGGTTTCTAAGGGTCTCGCCTAGCCTCTAGATTCCAACAACTATCTCATTTCTAGAGATCATCAATATGTCATATTCAATCTCAAAATAATAGTTCAATTCATTTATTCACAATCTCTTTCTGAAAGAGAAACATTTCTTTTTTCACAATCTCTTTTTCATATTCATTTCTCTAAAATCTTAAAACATAGAGCAACCTACTTCAATTTCTTTATCAATTTAATCACTTATAGCATTGTGTGCAATTCAAATATTCTCTTACTCAAATGTGAATAACCTTAAAATCTCATCGAGAAGAAATCTAATTGCATTCCAAATTTTCATTTTTCTTTAATTATACAAGAGCCACCTTTTAGGAAGAATTATCAAGTTCTTCATTCCATAGTTTTATTATAAAAAAATTTCTAATTCTCACAAATATATGTCAAAATATTGTAGAAATATTTTTTATAAAGTCTAAATAATTTTAGAAGAACATTAGAATTTTCTCCCCCAATTTTAAAGCTCTTAAAACAAAAAAAACAAAAAAAAAACCAAAAATATATTAAAAGTCAGGGCTAGGGTTCGAACCCACAATCCCCACACGAGCTACAGTAACTGACCCAAAGTGAACCCGAGGACCAGAAAGGCCAAAGGCAGTTAGCGATAGAAACCCAACCGTTTTCCTTATATACAAGTGCACTGTATTGTTGGGAAAAATCACATTTTGGAACAAAATAGAGCTCATCAAGACCCGAACCCAGGACCTCCCGTACTGTTCACAATGCCCTAACCCACACCAATAACAAGTATGCCCAAACTCACTCTCTGTTATGAAGAGGAAATGAAATACATTTATACTTTATGTCTGTTTGAAAAATTCTTTTACAAGATTTCAATTTCTCAATAAATATGTACCTTTCAATTAAAAACCCCTTCCAGAATATGTTCTTTAAAAATACAGTATAACAGCAATTAAAAACTATTACTTTTGACATTAAAATAAGTTTTCTTTACAATTTACATTTAAGGAATACATTATTGACTTAAAATAAAACTATGGTTTCCTTTCAAAAACCAATATAAATCCACTAAATGTATATTCTTGTTCTCTTTCCATTCTACAAGAGTTCTAGCAAATTTTCTCTTTTCTTTTATCATATCAACATCGCATAATTGGGATAACAATTTATCCATTTAGCAACTAACACATATCAATATTCATTCATCTCAATCTACAATTAAGTCATTCATAAGGCAAAATTATCAAACTAGCATGGTTCATTAATTTTTTTTAGATATTCTAGCATGAATTACATTAATAAGACACCATGATAAATTTTAATTCACTAATCTCAATCAAAATTTTTGCTTTTTCCCTACTAGTCTCTTTAAGCAATCACATGGCTAATTTAATTATTTACTTTAGCATATTCATAAAAATCAACCAACTAGCATGATATCTATATTAGAAGTAGAGAAATCGCCCATGCTCTAGCCATTTATTTGAATCACAATATTATGACATAATTAAAGTAAGATTATGTAATCTATAATTACCATTTCAATCAAAATTTAACAATTAAATTATATATCAACTAGCATGCAACCTACTCCAAAAATTAGAAAGGATTTAAGAAACACACATCCAAGAAGTATTGATTTCTTAGCAATCGAACTCCAAAAGAAGCCTCACTCCACCTCGAAATCCGCGCACCATGGCAAAGTACCTCCAACTCCATTTCGGCAACACAGGAAAGCATCTTCATTTCTTATATGTTGTAAATGGTGAGTGAGTGGATATATTAGAAGTAGCAGAGAAATCGCCTACGCTCTAGCCATTTATTTGAATCACAATATCATGACATAATTAAAGTAAGATTATGCAATCTACATTTACCATTTCAATCAAAATTTAACAATTAAATTATATATCAACTACATGCAACCTACTCCAAAAATTATAAAGGATTTAAGAAACACCCACCCAAGAAGAATTGATTTCTTAGCAATTGAACTCCAAAAGAAGCCTCACTCCACCTCGAAATCCGTGCACCATGGCAAAGTACCTCCAACTCCATTTCGGCAACACAGGGAAGCATCTTCATTTCTTATATATATATATATATATATATATATATATATATATATATATGTTGTAAATGGTGAGTGAGTGGAAAAAGCAAAGGGATTTGGCTGGATTTGGTTTTCGGATTAGGCAGAGAAAGGAAGAAGGAAGGGGAAAGAAGAGAATGAAGGTAGGTATGATTATAAAAGAGATTATGTGATAGTTATAATAACTAATTGTCCACTAATCACCCATTAACCCCACTCATTAATTCAAAACATTAGTTTTTTCCCTCCATCCCAAATCAACCGGTTGATTATTTGAGGTGTGCACATTGCACATTGCACGTGTGCACGTGCACATGCTTTGTGTACACTTCACAAAAATTAATTATTTATTTAATTTAAAACATATGTTTATATGTATAACATGCATAAAAAATTAGTTTAATTAAAAATTATAGTTTCCATGCATGAATAAAATAGACATACACACATACTTCATGAAATTTTATTTTAAAAGAAATTGCAACTAATACGTGCACTGCTAACACGTGCATCGCACGTAAAAATATTAAAATACGTAATCGACTTTATCAACGGAAATATATTTAAAGATAGTCGAAATACAACATAAGAAAAATATATTTATTAATTTTTATATATTCCATAACGTAATCACTATGTACATAGAAAACACGTGCACTGCACGTATAAAATATTTTAACTAAAATAAGAGAAAAATGAATTTCCGTTTATAAAAATAAATTCGAACAAGTCATGAAATAAATAATTTAAACACATCAGAATATTACACGTAACGGTGGAAAATATGTAATCGATACGTGCAACGATAACACGTATAAATGTCACGCCCCGCTTCCCAAAAAGAATACGAAATACGGATACGTAACAAAAGCCCAGCGAATAATTTTCATCATCCATAAGCTGTTTAGGAATCTTTACAACATATCACAGGAATAATCAGAGTCGGAAGCAAAAGATACAACCATACATGCATAATTAAAACAAGATACCAACAGAAATTACTTGAAACCAATTATAATAATCTCAAATAATTAGGTTCTGAACAAGTTAAATATCCTGGGTCACATCGCCCAAATACAAGATAAATATCCCAGTCATCAAGTATATTTTATTCAAGTTCAAGCAACAAGTAATAATAATAATAAAGCAGAAAATCCAGCACTAATACATCATCTCACTAATACCATCTGGCAATCGACCATCCTGATCTGCAATTAGTAAATTTGCAGGAGAAGGAAAGTGAAAACAAGTACCCGTTAATTGCAAGTTACGGACCATTTATAATGTAGGATACAAGTACATGAGGAAACTAACTGGCAACATGGAATAAGCATGATGTCAAAATAAACAACTAGCATGGCAAAGTGAACAAGTATAAATAGCATAAATCAAGTGTCAAGTAATCAAGTAAACAGGTAAATATGTAACAGGTATCAGGTAACAGGTATACAGGTAAACAGATAATCATGTAACAGGATAATCAGGTTATGTCAAGTCTTGCTTTATTACTATCTAGGTAGCACTTCATGCATTCCAGCTTTTACTACATGGTTGCTACAACAAACAGTTTCGCTTTAGATTTCATAGTGGATTCCATAGGACAGTGTACTTAGGTACAGGAAATAGGAATAACAGGAACAGGTAGAACCTAGTAGTTCTCTTCCGAGTACACCTTCCTATAGGGAAGTATGCAGTCAGGTACAGGAAATAGGCATAACCTAGTGGTTAACTTCCGAGTACATCTTCCTATAGGGAAGCATGCAGTCAGGTACAGGTAACAGGATTGTGAATCATGTAGTCATGAATATGTAATAGGCAGGCAGGACACAGGTCCTCTTCTCAGTACACGTTTCTATATTTTCCACTACTAGATCTTTCCCTTAACCCCAGCTCGGTCATTTATTATTATAATCAGGCATGCATGTATGTGTCGCAAAACAAAGCAAGGATAACAGGATATAAACATGTATCAGGTTCAGGGTGCAAGATAAACAAGTAGAGGTACAAGATAACACATAACAGGGTGAAACAACTAGTTTTCTAATTTAGGACAGCAAGACAGTGTTGTACTGAAATATTGCTTCCCGCTACTATAAACATCCAAATCTGTATTCGTCGAAGGATCTGGAAAATAGACTTCCACACAAATCCAGAGAGTATAAATAAGTCATATAGTAATTCACAATATCATAACTCAAAATAGGTTTGAAAACAGAAAACATGTTCAGTCAGAAATCAGGAAAACGAATTCTCAGTCAGGAAAACCACATCAAAACCTCTCAAATAAATTCAAGAAAAATCTGGGGTATTCCCCTATATGTCTAGCATCAAAATATAAAGTTTCATAATATTTCAGTAAAATTAGTTTAGTCGTCAAAAATAAGAACATATCAAGAAACGGAAGTTTGGCAAATCTGGAATTCCCAACACTGCTGTACGAAAACTGAAGTATGTCGCAAGCCGTGAAACGAAATCCAAATCCGCCAAAGGAAGATGAAAATAGATAACATAAAATAACTTGCATATTTCACAAACATTTTCCATTCAGTAAAAGGAATCAGGGTGAAAACACAATTCTTTACAGGACAGCGAGTAAAATACAACAAGTATAGCTTTCATAAACGAGCATGAAACAACACATAAAACTCATCAATAAAATTCACCAAAATTCTGGGTAATCCTTAGGTATATATAGAAAAACTGGCCAAAGTTTCAGATCAAAATAATATGTGTAGCATCAGTAATAAATTCATTTAGTCATCAAAATCATCGAAAAATAAAATCTGGATAGATCGACACCTATGTAGTAAAACAGTCATAACTCACTCATACGAAAACGAAATCAAGCAAGGTCAGAGGGGTTTGAAAATAGATGAAATTCTCTAAAACTCATGTTTATACCGAAATTAAGTTACTAACTTCAAGGCAGTCCAAAACAGCAAACAAAACAGATCGGCGACAAAATACAGATTTCTCCCTTTAACAACAACTCAACATATATCATCCAAAACTTGTTCAAAACACAACCAAATATGAAATAGGGTCTACCAAGAGTCTAAACATCATGAATTAGGATATTTAGCATGTTCACACCAAGTATTTCACATGGATCTCAACCAAAACACGAATTCTCACAACAGTCTCACATCCATGATCAAAATTAATAATGGGTAAATCCTAAGTCAATTCATGTCAAGATTGTGTCGTGAGGCAACCATGGTCATGTTTTCACAATAGAGACAAAATCCATCAAAGATAACACAAACAAGAGTCGTCTCTAGACCCAACTACACTATAGGTGAACTTTTTGACTTGTATCAAACAAATAAATTAGAGTACAAGTTACTTGCCTGAGAGACAACGGATCCAACGAAAAGAAAGAGAATAACGGGAACGTATTTCTGGGCACGAACCCAATATCATGAACAAGCGAACACGAACAAGATCACGAATCCAAAGAACAAATAACCCACGAATACGATCGGATGGCTGAGATCATAAGATCAAGAGATCAAGGTGATCGGATTATATCGGACGACTCTGATCGAAGATCAAGATCAAGATCGAGATGTGATCAGTATCTTGATGATAAGGATGATGATCAGATCAGATCGACGATCGGACGACCACCAATCAAAGCAACCCAAGAACTCCAAGATGACGATGATCATGATGATCGAGTTGATCGGACGGTCCACAATCAAAAGATCGAGAAACATGATGATCAAGAGGATCACGGTGATCGGATGGCTCACAATCAAAGTGCTCATCAAGATGGTGATCAACGGCCCACGATCCACTTGACCAAAACCAAAGATCAAGATCAAGATCCACGGACGGCTCACAACAAAGCTGATCAAACACTTCATGATCAAGATGTGATCAAGATGAGATCGAAGGCCGATATTCAAACCATCAAACTCCATGACCAAGAACCCATATTAACAGCAACTCATGGCTTGGCTGTTGCACTGGCTGACCGGAGAAGGGAAGCACCGGGAGGGGAAAGTTGTTGCGGCAAGGCTGAACGGCGATGACGCATAGGGACAGCGCTGGCAATGGTTGCTGCCAATGCTGCTGGGCTGTTGCGGTGGGCACAGGAGGCACCGACGGCCAGGGGGAGGCTGGCGCAGGCACTGTCGTCGCGGCTGAGCGCTTGCAGGCATGCGCGACGAGGTGCTGCTGCGTCGCTACGGTGGGGTTGACGTGAGCAGGCAAGGAGAGGAACCGAGAGACAGAGCGGCTCGACTGCGGTGCTATCGAGGCATCGCGACATGGTGCTGCGGGGCAGAGAAAGAGGCGGAGATGGGAAGGCATGGGAGCTACCGGGGAGAGGAGGATGGACGAGGCCATCGCTACTTGGCTAGCGCAGTGAGGGAGACAGGGACAGGGAGGGGGGTAGGGCGGAGCAGGGGGCAGAGGGAGACAGGGTGCAGGTCGGGAGGAGGAGAGGAGAGTGATGGCGCAAACGTAGAAGATGAACAGGTGTAAAGGGTTTAATATATAGGATTGGTTTAGGTTTTAGAATGGGTATTGGGTAGGGTAGGCTGTTAATGGGTAGGGTTATATGATATGGGTAAATGGTTAATGGGAGAAGTTGGTTTCGGGTTTGGGTAAATAGCCGGGTTTGGATTAATTGGGTTACTGGATAGGGTGGTTGATATAGGGTAATGGGTTAAAGTAAAATGGGCTATTGGGTTTTAATGTAATGGGTAATTGGGGTTATGGTGCTTATAGAAATCCAATAGGATAAAATAGGGTTTATAAATTCAATAAGATAGAAATAAAAATATTGTTTATAATAAAATGTAATTTGCATTACAAAATATAATTTATTTAAAATACTACAAATACAATTTGTACATAGAAATAGGTCGTTAATAACCAGTTAAAACTAATAACAATAATAACAATAATAACAATGAGATTTTTATTACAATATAAAATCACAGAAAATAGTTACAAATAAATTCATTTGATTGAAAACAGATTTTAAAATAGAAGATCCCAAAAAATACATTTTGACAAAAGAATTTGAAAACCGAAAAAATAATTTGCGAAAATTTTTAAAATACAGAAAATACACAAAAATACATTTTTGGGAAAACAGGGGTTACAATAAAGCACGTAAAAATACAAGGATTAGAATTTAATATTTGAGTTGACTCAAATAGGATAAAATGAATTTTGAGAAAACGGAAAATGCATAAATAGTCAGAATTTCAAAGATACATAGTGAAACAATTTACGGATATTACCCATAACGGTACAAAAATATACATGCGTAACACACGAGGGCAAAATTGTCATTTCCAATTTTGCGGGGTGTTACACTCTTCCTCCTTAGAACAGTTTTGTCCTCTGAACTCGCTAGGGTGAAGTTTATCTTTTTTACACACCAAAGAAAAATATCATTATTGTATATAGAAAAGTGCAAACATTAAGAAAACAAATGTAGTATAAAAATAAGCAATGTGAAACAACAAGACAAATTCTGTATAAGAAAACTATGAGTATCCAAATTTTATAAGAACGGTACAAGAGAACTAGGAAAATAGAATAAGAAAAGAAACGTGACCATAAAAGATAGTATAAATTGAAAGAAGTTTCATACAAAACTAATGTTATGTAAAGTAATAGATGGAAAGGAAAAATAAATTGAGTCATTAATTGTGAAATAGTTCGGAAAACAATGCAATAAAGAGAAACATAGTCAATAGATAATTTATAAGTAGATTTAGTGATCAAATTTTATCAAAGTAATAAGCGGTGGAATGATCAAAATTGCAAACCGAATTGGTACTGTATATTACAAGATAAAAATTGAATTTGCAATTTAAAAGAAGACTATTGGATAAGAGTTTGAAAAATATATGTGCCTGAAGTTTAGTTAAAAGTATAGACGATATAAAATAATTATGTATAACAAGTTAATATCATAAAATATTTTGTAAGGTAACTATAATAATTATACATGCGATTTGAAATTTAAAGGTATAGAAGGCATACATCGAAATACTTTTGAATTGTCAAGTAGAGCAAGAAAAACCAACATACAAAATTTTGTACATACATATGCATAAAATTATAGGATGAAACAAACAATATCATGATACGAAAATTATAAATGGTCTGTAGGAGTAAAACAAGACATCATAGTAGAGATAGTAATAACATATCATTGAAACAATACAAAAATAAGTATATAGAAATAAATTATGAATCGTAAACAAAAGTATAATTAATAATATATATATATATATATATATTGTTAGGTGAGTAGCCACCAAATCTCAGATAAGTTTGTAGTAAAATAAAATACGATGAAGTGGTACGAAATGCTAACCCATGTAAAGTTTCAAAATAGAGGGAGATGACAAGCTAGTTAATATTAAGTAGTGAATATGCAAATATGATAGATCGGTATAAATAATAAGATAATCAGTTTAATGCTAGGTTGTAAAATGTTATAAAATAGTATAAACTAGTACAAAAATAGAATAGTGTAAGTAAATATTACAGAAAACAAAGTAGGGGTTATCAAAGTAGAAAATCTCCTTCTGGTGTAGGTTCGCCTCGTTGGTGTCCAACTACAGATTTTCCTCCTCAGTCTTAAGTTGCAGAATTTTCTCTACAACATCCGATTGCAGTTTGCCTTCTGGACATTCGGTTGCAGACTTTGCCTCCCCGATGTCCAGTTGCAGTTTGCCTCCATTGACGTCTAGTTGCAGGTTTGCCCTCTTGACATCGGTTGCACCAAAATCGGAGATGGAAAGATGTAATCTTCCATATACACTTGGATATTGGGTGTTTAATAAGTATGGTGTTATGTTTGAAATATGTGATATAAAAATAGGAGTAAAAGAAAGTTACATGATGAGATATCAAAATAGATATATAGGATATATCAAACATAAATGGTACTAATTAGTAGTAATGAAAAAATGATTTATAACATTAGGACGAAAATAGTGTAAATTATATGCATAAGCTGAAAATACAAATGAAAACGATAATTATGTAGTATAGCAAATTAGGACAATAAATATAAATAATCATATATAAAAATAGTAATGTAGTAATTGGATGAGGGATGAAATGATATGTACAGTAAGTGTAACGCCCCTGCCCCTAGCTTAGACAATTTATACAATTTAGAAGACAAATTAGATACTATGTAGTACAACTGTCCCACCACAGGCTGCCTCTCAAAAGTTGGTTAACCGATTAGGTGACTCTTGATCATAGGCTATTATACTTTATATTATTTTATTATAGTTCACTCTCGATATGGGATAATATTCTCTTACCTTTTCTCCTGTTCTCTGCCGTGAGAAGACTTTGATGGTGGCCCCCCTTAAATAAGCCACGTCACCCTTCAAAGACAACAGCAACAGCAGCATTGAAGCTCTCAAACTCATCTACTGTCACCATTCACCGTGGGCCCCCCACACAATATTCATTTTTCATGATATTACAATCATGCCATAGCTTAATATATCAAACAGCCAAATAATACTCTTCAACATATATATATATATATATATATATATATATATATATATATATATATTTTAACACGAAGTGTTACAGACACCGCCCCTTCAGAAATCAGCGTCCTCGTTGAGCACGGGCATGCACAATCTAGTGCAGGATCTCCTTTCTAGCCGTTGTGGAGCATCTGCTCTTCTATCCGCCCGATTATTCATGATCCCGAAATCCACCGGCCGATCAATCATAATCCTGAATTTAGTTGAGTTGCCCTCCTATCCGCCCGACTATTATGATCCCGAAATCCACCGCCCGATCAATAATAGTCCCAGATTTAATTGAGGGCTCACCTACAGCCCCGGAGTACACCGCCCGACTGGGTCTATAGTCCCGGAATCCTCCACCCGACTATATAGACATGCCCCACACCCGGTATCGAAAGTCGACTCTGATACCATTTGTAACGTCCATGCCCCTAGCTCAGACAATTTATACAATTTAGAAGACAAATTAGATACTATGTAGTACAACTATCCACCACAGGCTGCCTCTCAAAAGTTGGTTAACCGATTAGGTGACTCTTGATCATAGACTAGTATATTTATATATTATTTTATTATAGTTCACTCCTGTTATGGGATAATATTCTCTTACCTTTTCTATTGTTCTCTTCCGTGAGAAGACTTTGATGGTGCCCCCCTTGAATAAGCCACGTTACCCTTCAAAGACAACAGGAACAGCAGCATTGAAGCTCTCAAACACATCTGCTGTCACCATTCACCGTGGGCCCCCCCACACTCCATTCATTTTTCATGATATCACAATCATGCCATAGCTTAATATATCAAACAGCCAAATAATACTCTTCAACATATTTTATATATATATATATATATATATATATATATTATTTTTATTTTTTAATTTTAACACGGGGTGTTACAGTAAGTATATCGAAATATCTGACATATATGGAAATCAGTGGAAACTATATTTAGTAACTAAGAATGTAAAGACAAATAAAATTTGAGAAAAGAGATAAAGTATAAATAGTGAGTGTATGTATTATATTAAAGAAGCGTAAAACTACAAAATTAATAAGTAGCTATTAATAGGGAAAAGTAAATATAAAGAGGTAGAAAATAAGAATAACAAAATAGGAATAAAAGGAATCTCTTTGGGTAGGGGTACATTGTATATAAGTTAAAATATTACAATCATGCTAAAATATACGGAAATATATAAGATAATATAAGATAATATAGTATCACAAAATCAAATCATATAAAATAACTTTACATAAGCAAAATTTTAAATTTTAAAAATATAATAGAAATAATAAATGAAGAAAATAATAGTTGCAATATAAATTTAATAAGCGGTAATCTAAAACTTAGTAAAATACGTAAAGTAATAGCAATATAAACGGGTAAACATAAAGTGACATAAAAACACGAAGGACAAAATTTTAAGACTGAAAGACAGATAAAACAAATTCAAAAGATAAAGACTAAGGAAGATAGACAAATTAATAGATATTCAAGTGATTTAATAGTATAAGGAAAATATTTATTTAAAAAATATTGAATGTTGAAAAAGTAATATGATAAAGATTCACGATGAAAAATTTGGGAGGAAGGTGTGTCTACGTGTAAGGTATAATGAATGTAGATTCAACCAACCACGCTTCCACTGCGCCACTCTGATACCAAGGGAAAACATCACATCAATGTATACGAAGAGACCATCATGAATGAAGTAGTTATTGAACTTGCATTCATGACTCCAGCCATCCAATAAGGAAAGGGAGGAGAAAACATTAGTGTATAGAGCAACACAAATGTAAATCACTTACATTTAAATCTCTATAAACTGAACTCATACTCTAATGTCCACCCTAATGTGTTGTCCTTGTCAATTTATACTACTCATTGAAGTGTGGCTCTGATACCACTCTGTAACACCCCGAATTCCAAATAAGTCTGAATTCGAAGTTTCACAGAGTCTTTACACTTCACTTCGAACAATTTTACAAGAAATTTAAAACTTTTATTACAACAAAGTCTTTTTACATCACAACGCAACGGAAAGTAAATAAAATACAACAATGATAAATGTACAATTGTAACAACTTTAGCATTTAAATGATCATCCGCATCAAATTCATCTTTATATCTTCTTGTAAACTCCAAGTCCTGCATATGAAACTGTGAGCATGTCAGTTGCTTACAACCGAAGAAATATTGTACATGGTCATCCTCATTATGCCGAAAGTATAACGATTCTTTAATACTTTAGCAAACACAAACTTGATCACAAAACAAAGCTAAAGAGGGACTATCCTATTGATGTCGTGTGTACTAGTGCACTTAGCCTTAATGCAGTTATTTATATTTAATGACACTAATGCACACTTGTTCGAACTTATGCATACCATTCTACATAAATCCGAGGGCAAGCCCTTAACCGTTGTTCATCTTGTAGGGTTGAATCCCTTATAATGAGTTTAACTACTACGGTAACTACGGTAAGTATCCTAGATATTTTATGAGTTACGAGCCCATGTCCAGACAGCCTGGAGGGGAATTCCACGTCATGACATGACACCTCATGTAGACAACCTATGGACAATTTGCCTCCATCGTGGAACGATGGCACTACGTAGTCCCCAAGCACCCCACAAGCGCTGCCATGGTCCTGATAATTTCGGAGATGTATCCACGTTATGACATGACGCATCATGTAAACAGCCTGCGAACACTCTCACACCATAGATCTGAGGCTCTCATACTTGTGTTTTTCTCTTACTTTCATCACATCTTCATTATAGTGCCTGTCCTTAAGTTTTTAGTTTGTTTTAGAAGAAGTAATGCTTCGATTTTCATATACTGGAAAACCGTGACGTAAGCCAGAATCTTTCCTTCAATTAGCCACAATACATAGAAAAATAGGAAAATTTAAAAACTTTTTATTCAACATAAATGTATTACAAGTCTGAATGTTATAAAACTGTAATACATTACATCAGTGTTATAATAATACCTTTAAAAGCCCAAGTGTTACAACTTTCAACAAATTTACATCAGAGTATAATGGTTAAAGAACGACACTTCGTATTTCACTTGGATGCTTCCCAACATAAAATAAGTTACAACAAATGTTACAATGGAGCAATGGTAACCAACATATAATAAGCGGAAAATAAAATCGACTTTGCTTCTCTTGCCTTGAGTCCTCCTGAATCCTGTACCTGTAGCTTGCAATCCAGTACCTATTGAAATGGGGACGTCAGTACATATACTGACGCTTTAAGGCTGATGACTAGCAGCGATTCTCTACTTTAAACAAACAGATTGATGAAAAGAGAAACGTGTATATATAATTGATGTGTCAGTGTATACTATGACTTAGAATCTAATGTAGTATTAACTAACGTAATGATGCACTTATTCTAATGCAAGCAAGACTCTGGAACAGTATGCAACCCAAACTATATACGCCACATATCAAGCCGTTTCTTCATATATAGGGATTTGAACCCACGTCATGAATTCTACTCTTGCACTCGACTTGTTTCTGAAGATACGACGTGACTGATGAGGTTGCTCTGAAACGGTCTAATCCCGCCATTCGCAGTCAGCTCATGGTGTCTATGTTTGCTACTACTACCCAGCGTACTAGACCTCACTCAAAAATCTGGCAAACCATTACAGTTTTTGCAGCGCAGGTTAGCTCGAAGCATCCCCTGTGGCCCCCTAGCTGATAGACTGTAGTCTATGGCTTTTCGCCCTTAGATATAGAATACCAAGGAGTTCCGGGGGTCCATCCCCCTGCCTCCGACAGGAATCGCTCCCGACCTTATCAAGGCACTTCAGAAATTAACGGACGATATACGGATCCCGTGCTCCCAACTCGTAAGAAGGCACAGACCGTATCCCTTTGACAAGAAGAGCACAACCCAATAACACCTCCTAGTATTGGCCTATAGGACAGGTCGGATCATAAGGTATCACCCTTAATACCAACTCTTTTTCTTCAGCGAATAACGATAATAAATAAAGGTTAAGTAGTAATAGCCATAAGTTACTACCCTAACGATGTCTTTAAACCTAAACAATCTCACGGGGTTTTCAATAAACTTTCTTAAGATTATCACGGTTCAACTCATGGCCTATCGATCCAAGACACCGGTGATGGGATCTCCCTCACTCATCACTACCCCTAACTCGGATCTTGTCAACATTCTCGGCCCGCGATCAACCCTCATCAGTTAAGATCCGTCGGTGCACGAGGTGTGATTTATCCATAGTTTCCAAGATGGTAAGATGAGAGTCTTGATGGTCGATGACCCCTAGGGTAACTATAAGACCCTAGACGAGCATTTATCGAGCTAACAATACTAGTGACTTTCCCAACCATTATTACCCATACATTGAAAATGAAGCATGTTCACATTATATGGTCCAATTTCAATTAGAACCACATACAGCTAGAATTCATGGGTTCTTTTTCCCAAATTTGAACTAGGACATCATGCGACTACGTTCATGGGTTCTTTCTCAAGGTTGAGCTAGAACCACCTAGAACCTAAATA
Organism: Hemerocallis citrina; assembly: GCA_017893485.1. Lineage (NCBI taxonomy): Eukaryota > Viridiplantae > Streptophyta > Magnoliopsida > Asparagales > Asphodelaceae > Hemerocallis > Hemerocallis citrina. The sequence continues at coordinate 226,942,368 of CM030359.1, read as the reverse complement.
CATGGGTTCCTCGCCAATTTGAGCTAGAACTATCATGGAGCTAGTTTCATGGGTTTCTTCTTAAAAATTGAAGTAGAACAAATATGGAACATGGGTTCATTTCAATAGTTCAATTGGATTAGCATGCAAGCTAAACTCATGGGTTCCTTTTAGAATTTAACTAAAACCACTACAACATACAACTTAAGTATGGGTTCTTTATTAGAACAACTACAATAACTCAAGCATGGTTTCTTGACTACAACAACTCAAACATAGGTTTCTTACTATTACTCAAGCATGATTTTTTTACTACAACAACCTACGACAACTTAAGCATGGGTTTCTTACTACAACAACTCAAGCATGAATTCTTTACTACAACAACTCAAGCATAGTTTCCTTACTACAACAACCTACAACAACTTAAGCATAGGTTCTTTACTAGAATAACTACAACAACTCAAGCATGGTTTCCTTACTACCACAACCTACAACAACTTAAGCATAGGTTCTTTACTAGAATAACTACAACAACTCAATCATGATGGGTTCTTTACTACAACTACTACAACTACTCAAGCATAGGTTTCTTACTACAACAACTCAAACATGAATTCTTTACTACAACAACTCAAGCATAAATTCTTTACTACAACAACTTAAGCATGGTTTCTTTAGCACATATAACTTAAGCATGGTTTCTTTAGCACATACAACTTAAGCATGGGTTTCTTACTACAACAACTCAAGCATAAATTCTTTAATACAACAACCTACAACAACTTAAGTATAGTTTCTTTAGCACATATAACTTAAGCATGGGTTCTTTACTAGCAACTCAAGCATGGTTCTTTACTACAATAATTAGTAACTCAAGCATGGTTTCTTTACTACAACAACTTAAGCATGGTTCTCTACTAAAATAATTAGCAACTCAAGCATGGTTTCTTTACTAGCAACTCAAGCGGTTCTTTACTACAACAATTAGCAACTCAAGCATGGATTCTTTACTACAACAACCTACAACAACTTAAGCATGGTTTCTTTAGCACATACAACTTAAGCATGGGTTTCTTACTACAACAATTCATGCATGAATTCTTTACTACAACAACCTACAATAACTTAAGCATGGTTTCTTTAGCACATACAACTTAAGCATGGGTTTCTTACTACAACAACTCAAGCATGAATTCTTTACTGCAACAGCCTACAACAACTTAAGTATGAATTCTTTACTACAACAACCTCCAACAACTTAAGCATGGTTGTTTACTACAATAACTAGCAACTCAAGCTTGGGTTCTTTACTAGCAACTCAAGCATGGGTTCTTTTTAGAAAAATTAACTAGAACAACTTCACAACTCAAGCATGGATCCTTTGAATCTTAGAACAACTACACATACTCAAGCATGGTTCATGGGTTCTTTTTGACTCTTTTACTTCAATAGCAACTCAAGCATGGTTCATTGGTTCTTTTTTATTAGAACACTACCACATATAATCTCAAGCATGAATGGATTCATGGGTCTTCTAGCAACCTAGAATAATTTAGAACATGCTACTAAAAACTTTATCTAAATTATTACAAACACTACTTCTTTATGAATTACAAGACTTAAATATTACAAAAGTCTAATTTTATTGAATCTACAAGTTCCTACATATTACAAAACCTGCTTTTATTTAATCTACAAGTTCTACATCATACAAAAACTACATTTATTAAATCTACAAATCCTACATATTACAAAACCTACTTTTATTCAACATATAAGTTCCTACATACAACAAGGTCCACTTTTTATGGACTAGGGTTAGTAAAACTTGATTTTAACAAGGTAGAGAGCAACAACAAAAGACTTATCTTTTAATAGCTAGATGAGTTCTACAACCCCAAAATGGGTATGTGAGTATTTTTACTACACTAATCTTTATATGCTCATAGTTTTAGGTCCAAGTTGTCATTTGTGTTAACAAAATAGCCATAATAACAACAATAATCATAACAAGATTAAAGATTCCACCATTATGTGCTTTTAGTAAGTTCTACATTCAAAACTCTTCATGTGGTCCTTTTTGACTCACACTACTCATATGCTTATATAATTAGTCCAAGTTGTTAGTTTAGCAAAATAACCATAACAAAAGGTCTAAAGATTCAACCTTAATGTTGTTTTGGTTGAGTTCTAGCATCCATCTTTCTTATGGGATCATTTTGATTCCCTACAACCATGTTTATGCTTAAGATTTAGTCCAAGGTTATTTAGAAACATACACATACACAACCACACATCATAAAGATGAGTTCTTTTTAACCTACAACAACAAAGCATCTTAAGATGGGTTCTTTTTCACATTCAACAAATAACTAACCCAAAAGATGGGTTCTTTCTATACATACAATCAAAATAAAAGAAAAACAAACCATAAAAGAGAAGTAGAGAACCCCCACCTTGATTTTCTTTGTAGGAAGAACTAGCCAAGGTTTCCTTCTCCTACCTCCTAGCTTCTACTACAACTTTCAATGGAGAACTCTCAATTTAGGGTTTCTTCTCTTTCTTTTCCTCTCTATTTTTTTTTTGTAAATGAGACAAGAGGTGACGGGGAGGGGTATTTATAGAAGGAATGAGAATGGGGAGAGTGCAAAATACACCAAGGTTTTGCAAAAAGCCCCTTGGGCAAGGGTTGGCCGGCCACTCTTGATGAGGTGGAGGGGTTGAGGTGGAAGGGTAAGGTGGAGAAGAGGGTTATAGTAGAAAACACCTATGGATACTCTTATTTATTTTCATTAATCCTAAACCCTAGGTTTAAGCCTCCAAACAAATCCTAGCCATCCAATTTTGATTAATCATGACAAAAATAAGATATTTTTGTCTAAAACACATACTACACGGTTCGTACAAACGTACGAAATCGATACAATACACATACGTATATATTAATACATATACCGATAATTTTTGCTTGTTAAACTGCACAATCCGTATAAAAATAAGTTAATTCCGAAAATAATAATAAAATAAAATTTATTATCAGCTCAGAAGATTCCAGTACCAATTTGATACAATACAGATGTATACAGACGAGTATATACGTATAGATAATGTTTATTAACAAAACCGGGTAATATCCATCAAAAATATTTCAATTCTGAAAATAATAATAAAATAATAATTTTAAATACCAGCTCGGGATTTTACAGACATTTTCTCAAAAATGCATTTTACAGGGATTTTGTACAAGTGCATAAAACTGATACAATACCTGTATATACTTACTAGTATGTATATCCAGATAACTTTTTATTAGAAAAACTAAGTAATTTCTATAAAAATATTTTAACTTTAAAAATAATAATTATATAAATATAATATCCGTCCGGGATATTACAATACTCCCTCCTTAGAATAGTTCTGTCCTCATAACTACGTTTAGTTAGGAGAATAAAAAAATATTCATACACTAAATAACTCGGGGAAAGAAAGCTTATACGGCTTTCCGGCTCCCAAGTGGCTTATATAATTATTAAAAATAATAATTATATAAATATAATATCCGTCCGGGATATTACAAAAACCATCACAACTTAGAGCAAGCTTATCCTACTGGACTTAAACCAAACAAAAGAGACAGTCAGCCCACACTGAATACTTCTCAAGAAATGCTCAACCCATACTGGTTAGCTCTCGAATTCATATTAATAACAACTGCCGGTTTCTAAGGGTCTCGCCTAGCCTCTAGATTCCAACAACTATCTCATTTCTAAAGATCAACAATATGGCATATTCAATATCAAAATAATAGTTCAATTCATTTATTCACAATCTCTTTCTCAAAGAGAAACATTTCTTTAGTCACAATCTCTTTTCATATTCATTTCTCTAAATCTTAAAACATAAAGCAACTTACATCAACTTCTTTCTCAATTTAATCACTTATAGCATTGTGTGCAATTCAAATATTCTCTAAATCAAATGTGAATAACTTTAGAATCTCATCGAGAAGAAATCTAATTGCATTCCAAATTTTCATTTTTCTTTAATTATAGAAGAGCCACCTTTTAAGAAGAATTATCAAGTTCTTCATTTCATAGTTTTATTATAAAAAGAATTCTAATTCTCACAAATATAAGTCAAAATATTTTAGAAATATTTTATATAAAGTCTAAATAATTTTAGAAGAACATTAGAATTTTTTCCCCAATTTTAAAGCTCTTAAAACTCAAAATACCAAAAAAAAAAAAAAAACCCCCCGAAAATATATTAAAAGTCGTGGCCAGAGTTCGAACCCACAACCCCCACCCGAGCTACAGAAACTGACCCAAAGTGCACCCGAGGACCAGAAAGGCCAAAGGCAGTTAGCGATAGAAACCCAACCATTTTCCTTATATACAGGTGCACTGTATTATTGGGAAAAATCGAATTTTGGAATAAAACAGAGCCCATCAAGACTCGAACCCAGGACCTCCCGTACTGTTCACAATGCCCTAACCCACACCGATAACCAGTATGCCCAAACTCACTCTCTGTTATGACGAGGAAATGAAATACATTTATACGTTATGTCTGTTTGAAAAATTCTTCTACAAGATTTCAATTTCTCAATAAATATGTATCTTTCAATTAAAAACCCCTTCCGGAATATATTCTTTAAAAATACAGTATAACAGCATTTAAAAACTCTTATTTTTGACATTAAAATAAGTTTTCTTTACAATTTACATTTAAGGAATTCATTATTGACTTAAAATAAAACTATAGTTTCCTTTCAAAAATCAATATAAATCCACTAAATGTATGTTCTTATTCTCTTTCCATTCTACAAGAGTTCTAGCAATTTTTCTCTTTTCTTTTATCATAACAACATCGCATAATTGGGATAACAATTTAGCCATTTAGCAACTAACACATATCAATATTCATTCATCTCAATCTACAATTAAGTCATTCATAAGGCAAAATTATTAAATTAGCATGGTTCATTCAAAAAAATAGACATTCTAGCATGAATTACAGTAAAAAGACACCATGATAAATTTTAATTCACTAATCTCAATCAAAATTTTCTCTTTTTCCCTACTAGTCTCTTTAAGCAATCACATGGCTAATTTAATTGTTTACTTTAGCATATTTATAAAAATCAGCCTACTAGCATGATATCTACATTAGAAGTAGAGAAATCGCCCACACTCTAGCCATTTATTTGAATCACAATATCATGACACAATTAAATTAAGATTACGCAATCTACATTTACCATTTCTATCCAAATTTAACAATTAAGAATTAGAAAGGATTTAAGAAACACCCACCCAAGAAGTATTGATTTCTAAGCAATCGAACTCCAAAAGAAGCCTCACTCCACCTCGAAATCCACGCACCAAGGCAAAGTGCCTCCAACTCCATTTTGGAAACACAGGGACTCATTTCTTATATATATATGTGTGTGTGTGTGTGTGTGTGTGTGTGTGTTGTAAATGGTGAGTGAGTGGAGGAAGCAAAGGGATTTGGCTAGATTTGGTTTTCGGATTAGGCAGAGAAAGGAAGAAGGAATGGGAAGGAGGAGAATGAAGGTAAGGGTGATTATAAAAGAGATTATGTGATACTTATAATAACTAATTGTCCACTAATCACCCACTGACTCCACTCATTAATTAAAAACATTACTTTTTTCCCTCCATCCCAAATACTCCGGTTGATTATTTGAGGTGTGCACATTGCACGTGTGCACGTGCATGTGCTTTGTGTACACTTCACAAAAATTAATTATTTATTTAATTTAAAACATATGTTTATATATACAACATGCATAAAAAATTAGTTTAATTAAAAATTATAGTTTCCATGCATGAATAAAATAGACAAACACATACTTCATGAAACTTTATTGTAAAAGATAATGCAACTAATACGTGCATTGCTAACACGTACATCGCACGTAAAAATATTAAAATACGAAATCGACTTTATCAACGGAAAAATATTTAAAGATAGTCGAAATACAATATAAGAAAAATATATTTATTAATTTTTATATATTCCACAACGTAATCACTACGTACATAGAAAACATGTGCACCGCACGTGTAAAATATTTTAATTAAAATAAGAGAAAAATGAATTTCCGTTTATAAAAATGAATTCGAACAAGTCATGAAATAAATAATTTAAACACATCAAAATATTACACGTAACGGTGGAAAAATATGTAATCGATACGTGCATCGATAACACATATAAAGCAAATATTTGAGTTGACTCAAATAAGATAAAATATATTTGGAGAAGACGGAAAATGCATAAATTATCGGAATCGAAAGATACATAGTGAAACACGTTACAGTTATTACCCGTAACGGTACAAAAATATTCGTGCGTAGCATACGAGGGCAAAATTGTCATTTCCAATTTGGTGGGGTGTTACACTCTCCTCCCGTAGAACAGTTTTGTCCTCAGAACTCGTTAGGGTAAAGGTTATATTTTGTACACACCACAGAAAAATATCATTATTGTTTATAGAAAAGTGCAAACATTAAGAAAATAAATGTGGTATAAAAATAAGCAATGTGAAAGAACAAGACAAACTCTGTATAAGAAAACTTCGAGCATCAAAATTTTATAAGAATGGAACAAGAGAACTAGAAAAATAGTATAAGAAAAGAAATGTGACCATAAAAGATAGTATACACTGAAAGAAGTTTCATACAAAAATAATATTAGGTAAAGTATTAGATGGAAAGGAAAAATAAACTGAGTCATTAATTGTGGAATAGTTCGGGAAACAATGCAATAAAGAGAAACATAGTCGATACATAATTTATTAGTAGATTTAGTAATCAAACTTTATCAAAGTAATAAGCGGTAGAATGATCAAAATCGCAAACCGAATTGGTACTGTATATTACAAGATAAAAATTGAATTAGCAATTTAAAAGAAGACTATTGGATAAGAGTTTGAAAAATATATGTGCCTGAAGTTTAGTTAAAAGTATAGACGATATAAAATAATTCTGTATAACAAGTTAATATCATAAAATATTCTGTAAGATAACTATAATAATTATGCATACGATTTGAAAATTAAAGGTATAGAAGGAGTATATCGAAATACATTCGAATTGTCAAGTAGAGCAAGAAAAATCAACATACAAATTTTTGTACAAACATAGGCGTAAAATTATAGGGTGAAACAAACAATATCATGATACGGAAGTTATAAATGGTCTGTAGGAGTAAAACAAGACATCTTAGTAGAGATCGTAATAGCATATCATTGAAGCAATACAAAAATAATTATATAGAAATAAATTATGAATCGTAAACAAAAGTATAATTAATAAGATATATATATATATATATATATATATATATATATATATATATATATGTTGCTGCTGATTTCGGGTGTGGGAGCAAACAGATGAATTTGTGAGTTCTTTGAGGAAAATAGTAAAGTGAACCTGTTGACTCCACCTATGTGTTGACTTGTTTCTTGCCGCTGCCACGAACCTGTACAAAGTTCGATACACCGGGATGGATCCCGACGACGAACCCTCTGATGCTCTTGTCAGTAATCTCCAAGATTAAGAAAGGGCTTTTGGTAGGCAAATATTCATTACCATGTTACGGTGGGGGGAGAGGGGTATTTATAGCCGCCTTAGGGATCCGTTTCAAGATAATGAAAAATCTCTACTTCCCGGTATGGATGGATACGAAGTTGTTAGAACTGTCTCTTGGGGATAATCATGAATCTGATTTCCTCTTTATCCTTCTAAATTGGATTTTAATAGGTTGGTACCCGTATCCAATATGACAGATCCGTTTATGGTTTATCGGGCTTTGAAGAAGAGACTCAGTTCCCATTTCGAACCCGTTTGTAGGTGAAATTATTGTTTTATCCCTGAGAGCTTCAAGATTCGTGCCCGATTTGAACAGTCCCGATTTAGTCCTAATTCTAGCCATATCACGAGCCCCCCACTCTCGAAGACTGTGTTTTACAACCTTTGAGGAGTAGTTTTGCTGTTTCGATGGTGTACGTGACTTTATCGGAGTTCTTAAAGGGGTTTGGATCCTGCTCGAGGTGCGACAGTGCTAATTTGAGCTTGCAAAGTGCCCAAAATGATTCTTGGAATTTCTCGCATTTTTTCCAACTTTTTAATTATTTTTTGAACTTTTTATTCAATTTTCGCAAAGTGGTGATCTATTTTCAAAAAGTATTAATTTACCATTCCAATTAATAATTATTTATCCAGGGGCTCAAAAATATTTCACTGAATTTATAATTATTTTTTAGAATTTTTAATTAATTTTCTTGAATTTTTTAATCATTTTTTCCATTTTTTAAATAAATAATTTGAATTATAATTAAAATAAATGGATTAATCAGGGAAATATTTACGTGATGTGATCTGGGATGTCCATCGTTTTACTGGCGCGAATTTTTGAACAATCAGAGGGCAGATCGGTACGTTGCTGACGTGGCTTGATCTGGGTTGTCAGATCTGGAGCACGCATCGGGAGGTAAGCGTTTGCCCCCATTAGCAGCTCGGTGGCTCAGTAGCTCGGATTTCAGATCTGAGCTGCGTGGCACGATCTAGATGGTTGATCACGATCAGGCACAAATCACGAGGTATTAGTTTTCCCTTATTCGTGGCTCGGTAGCTCGGTAGCTCGGATTTCAGATCTGAGCTACGTGGCACGATCTGAATGGTTGATCACGATCAGACACAAATCACGAGTCATTAGTTTTCCCTCATTCGTAGCTCGGTAGCTCGGATTTTAGATCCGAGCTACATGGCACGATCTGGATGGTTGATTTCGATCAGGCACGAATCACGGGCATTAGTTTTCCCTCATTTGTAGCTCGGTAGCTCGGTAGCTCAGATTGTAGATCCAAAGTACGTGGCATGATCTGAGCCGTCTGATGAAGATCTGGCACGAATTGTGAGGCCGTAGTTTTCGCCAATTCGCAGCCCGGTAGCTCGATAGCTCGGATTGTAGTTTCGGAGTACATGGCATGACCTAAATCGCTTGATGAAGATCTGGCACGAATCGTGAGGTGGTAGTTTTTGCCAATTCGCAGCTCGGTAGCTTGGTAGCTCGGATTGTAGGTCCGGAGTATGTGGCATGATCTGAGCCGCTCGATGAAGATCTGGCACGAATTGTGAGGCGGTAGTTTTCGCCAATTCGTGGCTCGGTAGCTCGATAGCTCAGATTGTAGATCCGGAGTACGTGGCATGATCTGAGCTGCTTGATGAAGATCTGGCACGAATCGTGAGGTGGTAGTTTTTGCCAATTTGCAGCTCGGTAGCTCGGACTATAGATCTGGAGTACATGGCATGATCTGAGCTGCTTGATGAAGATCTGGTACGAATTGTGAGGCAGTAGTTTTCACCAATTTGTGGCTCGGTAGCTCGGAATGTAGATCTAGAGTACATGGCATGATCTGAGCCTGCTTGATGAAGATCTGGCACGAATCGTGAGGTGGTAGTTTTTGCCAATTTGCAGCTTGGTAGCTCGGGAGCTCGGATTGTAGATCCGGAGTACGTGGCATGATCTGAGCCGCTCGATGAACATCTGGCACGAATCGTGAGGTGGTCTGACAGGACAACGCGCCTGCATCGTACTTTTGCCCTTACAGATTCCGTCGTTTAGCCTTCTGATGGGCTTCGGTGGGGGACCAAAATGCTCGGAAGCCCATGCAACTCCGTTTCTTTACTATACGACTTCTCCCCCTTCACCACTTTCTCATTCTTCACCTTTCACTATGAGAATCTGTTTTTGCTCTTGGGTGGCTCTGCTAGCGGTCACGGCCAAGCGCTCAATTCTCCTGCGAACTATTCCGACCGTAGCGGTCACGTCAAGGTAAATATATACTTTATTTTATATATTTTTCAAGATGTCTAGTGTGTCTTCGGGGAGTGAGACCTCCACCTCGGACCAGAAGAGTGATCGACCATTAGTAGTCTCATCGGTGGTGGACAAGGGGAAGAAGGTGTCAGGGTCGGCGAGTGTGGAGATGATAGTGGAGGGCGTGAAGAGAGCGGGTGAGTTAGGTAGGTTGCCGTCCATGCTATCAAGCCTCGAGAAGGTGAGGGATTACTCCGACGACCTTCTAACCAAGGTGGAATACGGGAGGTAGGCCTCATACGAGGAGAATAAACCGAGAAAGAACTCTGAGGTTGACGACATCCCCTCGGTTCTAACTAAGGGGGATCTGCATCGTATTAGGAAGGGCTTCATGATACCACCGGAGTATACCCTGCTCCTCCCTGGTCCAAGATTCCGAGCGTATTCGACGACCTCGCCTGACGCATGCGTCTTTCCGTATGACGCGCTCAATGCCGGTCTTCGACTCCCCCTACCACCCTTCGTGACCGAGGTGCTGCAGTGGTACAGATTGAGTTCGTTCCAATTCATGCCAAACATGTGGCAGCATGTCATCGGCTTTATCCTCCAATGCCAAGCGGTAGGGGTTGAGCCTCGGCTCGTCTTGCTTCATAGTCTATACCAGATCAACCATATGAGCAAGATGGAGTACCGATATTACTTATCACCGCGGCAGGGGCATCAAACTAATCGAGAATGCAAACTCCATCAAACATTGGAAAGAGAAGTATTTTCTGATCCGAGGAACCCAACCGTGGGGTTTTCCTGACGCGGTGGAGGGAAGGCATTCCGAGGTGGGTGAAGGCCGAACCGATATTGACTCCGGTGGAAGATGAGTTCATGTCGATGCTCCTCAGCTGTCCGACCCTGAGTTGGAAGGATATAACCGAAGGGGTTCTTTTCGGTGGGGGTCTCAGTCAGATCGGCCCTAGTACGCTTGATATATTTTTCCTTCTTTTATTCCCAGTATTGCTCTCTTCTCGTGCTAACTTCTTTGGTTTTCATTTTCTCATAGGCCCCAGGCATGGACTTCCGAGCTATGCTGCTTAAGCAAGGCTGGGGTACCAAAAAGGGTCCTGACAACAAAAGGAGGAAGAGGACGACGACGGGACCCTCGTCTGGCCGAGCTACTAAGGCACCATCGGCGGTGGCCTCAACAGTGGACTTGGCATCCTCCTCTCCATCTGCTCCTCATGCCGTCCTTCCCCAGACCACTGCCTTCTGACCCTTCTGCCGAGGCCTTCTGATTCAGAGCTGCACTAGTGCTTGAAGCACCACCTCTTACCGTCGAGGCAGAAGCTATTCTCACCGAGGAGCACAAGAATCTCTTTGTCCCTGACTGGCAGGTGATGAAGCATGATGGCTTCCTCGGGGATGCCGCCATGAGCATGCAGGCTCTGCGTCAACTGCCGACCCCGAAGGATCGAGCGGCATTGAAGGCGGGGACCGTGGGCGACGATGCGCTTGAGATCGCCAAGGCTACGATGTCGGTAAGTGTCTTTGTTAGGCCTTCGAAATTTCAAAGTTTGTCACGTTCGACACTCAAGTCTCTTCTACTTTCAACTTTTAGATCACGTGCCACTTCAGCCACCTCCTAGAGCAGTTCGCCGAGCAGGAGAAGGAGCTTAAGGCGACGTGCGACAAGGACCGGACCGAAAGAGCTAAGGCCGTGAAGTTGTATGAGGCAGAGCAGCGTCTCTCGGAGTCTCGAGCTACTTAGATCAGCCTTCTTGAGGTGGCCTTGGCTAAGGCGAACGAGCGTACCGCTATGGAAGCAGTGAGGGCGGACAAGGAGAAGGCAAAGGCCGAACAAGAGAAGGAGAAGACCATGAAGGCCTCCGAGGAAATGCAGAAGGAGAGGGAGGCAGCGGTGGCTGCGGCTACGTAGGCGATCCAGGCCAAGGCGGAGGCACATATGAGCACAAATATGGAGCAGTCCTACGCCCGAGCTCTCAAGCATGTAGATGCTCGCATCCTTGGCTTCGACAGCTTGGGGTATAGCTTGTATGCCCCCGTCGAAGGCGATGAGTTGGTGGCGGCAGCAGAAGCCGAAAGAGAAGGAGAAGAAGAAGAAGAGGGAGAAGAAGAAGACAAAGGAGATGTAGTGGTGGTGAATCAGCAGACAGCGATCGTGGACGTGCCAAGGGTGATTGCAGAGTAGCCCCCCAAGGTGGCTCCTTGACTCTGAGTCTACTCGTTCTTCATCCTTGATTTTTGTTGTTTTGTTTTTGTACTGCCTTATAGCGGACTGGCCACCACTTTTGTACCCTTTTGTCAATGAAATAGAGTTTCTTGCACTTAATATTGCGACAAAAGGCCCAAAGAAGATTAGAACTATCTTGTAGTTCCTCTTACACTTCGAGCGTTTGACTTTTGTTTTCTCTTTTTTATTGGTTCACTCAGGGTGGCGATTCGTCCGTTCTCCGTCATAGGCTTGGCATTGCGGAGTTAGGCCTTTCTCGTTCTCGGGAGTTGCTTTATAAAGCGGAGCAAGAGTTAGGCCATTTGAAGCTGACCAAAGCTCGCCGAGACATCGAAATGAAGCTCCTCGAAGAGAGGCTTCGCGAAGTGCCTCCTGAGGGCGAGGAGTTTTGTCTTTCGATGGAGGTCAACCAGGGTCTCCGGCTCAAGTTTCTTCGTTACACTCTATTCGAGGGGAGGTCTGAGAGAAACGGATTGAAGAACGTAGTGCTCGAGAAATGTTTGGAGGCGGGTTATCTCCGAAGGACTCTCTCTGATGTCTCGCGCGGGGCTGGTTCGAGCCGACTGCCTTGCCTAATGATTAGAGTAATAGATGACTTAATTAAAAAGCGGTTTGCCGAGCTAGAGGTGGAGAATCTTCATCTGCGGCGACTATCCGAGGGGAGCAATGTTAGGAGCACATCGTGCCCTCGGGGTGAGTATGCCCAAGGGAGGTCGTTCCATGAGTTGGCGCTTCGTCCCCCCCCCCCCTTGTGGAAGCCTGGGGATGCACAGAGCGGAGTGGCCAGATCGTCGAGTGGGGCATCTGTTGGGGCAACGGTGAGACCCTTGGGCTCTGGTGATGCGACTCGGCTCGCTGGCTTAGAGACTTCTGCGGGAGCGAGGAGAGAGCACCATGGCGCTCGCCGTCCCCGAGTATCACTTAATAGGAGCATCCCACTCCCCCAAAGGGGCTTGGGTGAAATTTTGTAGTCTTGTAATTCCTTGTATGAGTTGTTGGTCTAGAGTTAGACTTGTATCTCAAATTTTGAAGAAATAATATGTCCCCCCCCTTTTTTTTGAACTTTTTGTGAGAATTTGTCTTTTGCTGATGTTCGCGAGAGTATCGAAAGTTGTAGGAGCAATTCCTAATGGTGATCTACTTTGTACTCACTCGTTCGCAAGTAGCAAAAGTTGCATCGAACCAATTGTTGGACTCCAAACTTGTCGTTTAGAGATTATCAAAAGTTGTAGGAGCAATTCCGAATGGTGAGCTAATTTGTACTTGCTCGTTCGCAAGTAGCAAAAGTTGCGTTGAACCAAGTGTTGGACTCCGAACTTGTCGTTTAGGGAGTATCAACAGTTGTAGAAGCAATTCCGAATGGTGAGCTACTTTGTGCTCGCTCGTTCGCAAGTAGCAAAAGTTGCGTCGAACCAAGTGTCGGACTCCGAACTTGTCGTTTAGAGAGTATCAACAGTTGTAGGAGCAATTCCGAATGGTGAGCTACTTTGTACTCGCTCGTTTGCAAGTAGAAAAAGTTGTGTCGAACCAAGTGTTGGACTCCGACTTGTTGTTTAATAAGTTTTCATTTTTGTAAGCCCAAAAGTAGTACAACCAGAATGCTTAGAGTAGAGAATTCCAGGGGGTAGATTATTTTTATTGAAAACAACTAAGCGGCTGCTTATAAGTTGCGAACCATTATTACACTTAATAAAGAAAAAGAAATAAACTTCAACATGCTTTAAGGAGAACGTTCTTGGAGAAGTTGCTTGGTGCGGTGTTTAAACACCCTCTTGGTACTTCAACAAGTGCTCTGCGTTCCATGTCCTGGGCACCCTCTTGACCCCGGGATCTTCAAGTTGATAAGCGCTCGGGCGGGCAACTTTGGAGATCCTATATGTTCCTTCCCAATTGGGTGCCAATTTGCCTTTCTTGCTGGGGAAAGAAATAGACAGCTTTCGGAGCACCAGATCTCCTTTTTTGAGAATTGTAGGGAGGACTCTCCTGTTGTAGGATTGCTCGATCCTGCGTCGATAGATTTCTTGCCGAATGGAGGATCTCTCATGGATCTCATCGATGAGGTCTAGATTGCCGCGAAGCTCGTTCACATTTTGCTCTTCGTTGTAAGCAATCAAGCGGGGGGATGGTAGAACCACCTCCATGGGGATAACGGATTCAGAGCCGTAAGTAAGGTTGAAGGGCAATTCTCCCGTGGGGGTCCTCTTCGTAGTGTGATAGCTACAGAGCACATTGGGGAGCTGCTCTACCCAAAACCCCTTAGCTGACCTACTCAGTCTCTTTTTTAGGCTGGAGAGAATTTGCCGATTGGCGTTCTCTTCCTGACCGTTAGACTGGAGGTGGGAGACCGAGGAGAATCATTGCTGAATGCCAAGGTATGCGCAAAAAGTGCAGAAGGCTGCCCCCGTAAACTGAGTTCCATTGTCTGTTATCAAGATTCGGGGCACGCCGAATTTGCAGACAACGTTCTTCCAAAAGAAGCGCTTCACCCTATTCTTCGTGATCATTGCTAGGGGCTCAACTTCGATCCTGTAACATCCCGTATAATTTATTTTAAAACATTTGTCCATTTTTGCACGTGCAACACTTGTGCAAATTTCATCTTTATTTTTCTTTCCTCTCATTCAAAATTATTTTTAGTAGTATGCATGAGTCTCCTTTTTTTAGTCTTTTATTAAACCCATAGGCCTAAGAGTAGATTCTAAGCCCACTAAATTAATTAATTAAATTAAAAACAAGCCCACAAGACAAGCCCACTACTTAATCCTACAATTAGTTGTGCATGGTCTCACACATGACATGTAACAATTAGTTGACACCAAATAAAAGTATATAATTGTATAAAATAAATGTGAGTGGGTGTGCACTTGTGCACTACACGTGCACGTGAGTGTACAAAGGAGGGGAGGCCGAATTGTAGAGAGGGGGAGAAGTGGAGAGAGTGAAGAGTGGGTGGTTATTTGATTATGAGATCAAATCCTAGCCACCCAATTATCTATAAATACCCCCCCCCCCCCCCCCCCCCAATGTCTTTCTCTTGCACCAAAATTAAAAATCAAAGAGAGAAGAAAAGAAAGAGAGTTAGAGAGTTTTTGTGTTGCATTCTTGGAGGCTTGGAGTTGCTCTTGCTATGAGGAGAAGGGCTAGGTGATCTTGTTGGAGCTAGGAGTTTCAAGGAGTTGTGTCTCTTCATTTTGCAAGTCTTCTTAAGAGGTGGCTGGTCTTAAATCCTTTCTAAAATTGTAGGATGAGCATGCTAGGTTTAACTTATGAGTAATGTAGATTTATTTGATGTGATTAATGTAGATTACTCCATGACAGTGTGAATATGCCATGACTTGTGGAAATAATGTAGTGCTAAATTGAATGGATAGATATCATGATGATTAGAGAGAAGAAAGTAATTTCTAATAACTTGTTGGCATGAAATCTACTATTTTAGGGCATATTAAAATGATTATGTCAAATAATACAATTTTGCATGAAAGAGCCTAAAATCCCTAGTGTAGTTAAGCAATTTGGTGTTAGCCTCACTAGTAAACTTTAAATTGGTATATGAGTTTATAAAGTTGTTTATAAGTGGTACAAATTCTATTTTTTCAAAATTACAGAAATGTAAATTGATGTGTGCAATTAAGAGAGAAATGATTTGTAAAATATATATGTTTATAATAAGAGTTTTATAATCGTTGTTGACTGTTTTCAAAGAGACTCGGTCTGGAAAAATCATTTACAGTTTATTAAAAGAATAGATCGATTGAATGATCGAGTTTTTTGAAAGAAAACTAACAACAGTGCCGTATGAACAAAAATCCCTTAACCTTTTTCATATCAGTAGTCGCTGTTGGACTTACTGGTTATTGGATGCGCCCTAGTACTATTACTGTAGTCGTGGTTTAGTCTTGGGTTTTGGGTTCGAAATGTGGCAGTCCCCTCTTTTTTGTTTTGTTTTTATAAACCCAAAGTATTGGAACACAGTACTTATGACTTTCGGCCTGTCTTCATGACAGTGAAGTCTCTTGGACTTCTTGGTCTTCGGTGGCGTCATAGGACCCTTACTGTAGCAAGGGCATGGGCTTGGGTTCGAAACCTGATAGCCCCATTTTGATTTTTTTTTTTTTTGTGGTTCATTTGGGTTTTTGAAGAGTTTTAAATGCAAATAAAATTTGGGAAAAATTGCTAATATTCCCCTAAAATGATTTAGATTTTATTAAAAATAATGTCCACAATATTTCATGTATGTTGTGAGAATTAAAAGTAGAATTTTGGTATAGATAATGAGTTGAAGAATTCGGAAATTTCGTTTAAAAATATGACTTTTGTTTTGATTAGAAGAAGATTAAAATTTGCAATACAATTGATTTTCTCTTAATGAGATTCTATAATTATTTTTCGTTGATTAAGAATACTTGATGTTGCCTAGAATACTATATGTGATTAAATTGCCAATGAGGATTGAAGTGTGTTACTCTATGTTATGAGTTCATGAATTTTTTATTTTTATTTTTGGAATAATTGGGAAGAAATGAATGAATTGAGTTTCATGAATGATACAAAAGTAAGATAAAATGACTAAGATATGAATACAATGAAGTTTAATACATGATTATTGAAGGGTATGAGTACCCATGAATTCTAGAACATGAAAGGTTGTGATCTAGAGGTTTAGTGAGACCCCTGGTACCGGCAATTGTTGAATTAAATGATTGATTTATTTTGAGATATGGCTATGTGAGCTATCTCGGTATTTGTGTTTAAGTCCGGTAGGGGAGAAATCTAACTCTAGGTGTTATAATTTGTTCATGTCTTGAACTTAAGAATTAGTCACTAAGCGAAGATGTAGTAAACTTGGACAAACGTGAGTGGAGGGCCTCTATATAGTCGGGCGGTGGATCTCTCGGAATATAGACCCAGTCGGGCAGTGTATTCCGGGACTGTGGTTACTTCCGATGGAGGCGAGGTTTTATTAGAATCCGGGACTATGAGTAGTCGGGTGGATAGTATGCCGTACTCCAGTGTATATACGTATACCGGGGCTAGAGGGACACAGACGGGATGTTTGCACGACGAGGATTCTGTATAGTTGGGTGGTGTATTACGGGACTGGGATCCGCACTCGTGGAATATCCAAACTTTGTTTTATTACCGGGTAGTTATCATGGCGAGGGGTCGAACCCTTTAATGTGGAGTACGTTTGTACTTGCCCTCAGACCTATGTAGTATGGGATGCATAAAATCCGAACAAGTATGCATTAGTGTCATCTTAGCGTAAAACATCTACATTAGGCATTAAGGCATTGCATACACTTACATGTTTAGAGTAGTCACTTTTAACACTTTATTTTACATTCAAGTTTGTGGTTGTTAATGTATTAAAGATTGTTATAGTTTCGGCATAGCAAGGATGGCCGTGTATAATATTTCGTCGGTTGTAAGCAACTAACGTGCCCACAGTTTTATATGCAGGACTTGAAATTTACAAGAAGATATAAAATTGATTTGATGCTGATGATTATTTAAATGTTAAAGTTGTTACAATTGTACATTTTTCATTATTGTACCTCAATTTACCTTCCGCTGTGTTATTAAATGTAAAAGACTCTGTTGTAATTGAAATTTTCAAAATTCCCTGTAAAATTGTACGAAGTTAAGTGTAAAGATCGTGTGGAACTTCGAATTCAGCCTTATTTGGAATTCGGGGTGTTACAGAGTGGTATCAGAGTCACGCTTCAATAAGTAGTACAAATTTATAAGGAACGACACTCTAGAGTGGACATTAGAGTGTGAGTTTCAACTTATAGAGATTTAAATGTAAGAAGCTTACGTTTGTGTTGCTCTATATGATGACATTTTCTCCTCATTTCCTTATAAGTTGGCCAATCATCATGATCCCGAGAATGAGATGCATTGGTTCGTTCCCTTCGAGCATGAAGAGGAAGAGCCAATGGAGGAAAAAGAAGACCCAGAGGAAATAGAAGAGGAATTACTCGAGTCCAGGGAGATTACTCCACCTCCGCCCGATTCCCCAGAAGAATCCTCAGATGAAGAACTCATTCCAGATGACCAAGGTGGTATTGTTGCTTCTCTTCGAAGAGAGTTGGATGCTCAGAAGTGGAGAGTAAACCACTTAGATTCGCAATAGGCAGAAGATAAGGAGCGCATTCAAGAGCTGAGTTACCAAGTGTGCGAACTCGAGAAGGTTTAGCACGTGAATGATCGACACTTTGCTAAACTGTACCATATCACTCGCTGGGAGAAGCAGGAGTGTCATCAGAGATTTGAAGATATGAAGAAAGAAATTCAGGAACTACAGGAAGAGCTCAGAGAAGCCAAGAGAAATCGTAGAATCTAGTATGTCTTTTCTAGCAAGTTTTTCTTTCCGAATGTAAGAAGTTTAATTTTGGAATGAATAAAATTTTGTTGAAGGAATGTAAGTTGTGCTATTTATGGTGATTAATGAAAATTTTATGACTCAGAAATGGCACGAATGGCGAAGGGCATATTGGTGAGAATGGGCTCGATCTGGAGACTGAACTAGCTCGAGTGTATCAGACCTTGAATGCTTTTGCCACCAACATCATCGGGAACACTAGGCCAGGACTAGCTGTGCAGGTCCCTGAAGCAATCAGGCTGGTGGAATCATTCAAAAGGATGAAGCCGCCGGTGTTTGAGGGCCAGGTAAATCCAGACGCTGCAGACGACTGGATCAGACAAATTGAGACGGTCTTTGAAGTGCTAGAGACCCCTGAGACGAGTAAGGTGAAGCTGGCCACCATCTAGTTGGAGAAAGACACAGGAGTTTGGTGGCAATCACTAAAGAGGACCTTGGGCAATGTGCAGCTTATCTGGGAGGAGTTTCTTGGAGAATTCAGGAGCCATTACTTTCCCATGGATGTTCAAGAGAAGAAAGCTATAGAGTTTTTGGGCTTGCAACAAGGAGGAATGACCGTGCGAGAGTATGAAACCAAATTCAATCAACTCTCGAGGTATGCGTCGGAAATGGTTCTGGACGAGGCCACAAGAAAGCACGGAAGTTTGAGCAAGGTTTGAGGCCAAGTTTGAGGACCCGAATGACACCCCTAGGTCACCGAAGATTTAAGAAGTTGGTCAGGAGAGCTGCCGCTAATGAGTCAGATATGAACCAATACCAGGCAGTACAGTTAGGATGAGTAACTGGAGCACTGGCAAGAGCCCTGCAGCACCGAGCAATTTTAGGGGACAGCCCCCAGCATAGCGGTTCAAACCCACCGGAGCAAATGCTGTTGCAGTGACTGGAAGGGTACCCACCTGCTACAAGTGTGGAGAGACAGGCCATTTAGCTCCTGGGTGTACAAAGTCGCACGGGGCAAGACTTGTTTCCTTTTTGGCGAGGAGGGCCACATCAAGCCATTTTGCCCTCGGCTCCAGCGGGAAGGGCCAAGTTAGGAAGCAGGCCAACCCAGGGCAGAAGCAATTCCAGTAGGGGCGAGTGTTCGCTTTGACCGAAGCCGATGCTGATGATGTTGACAACGTCATCACAGGTATGGGAGATGATGTTTAGGTTGCTCTGTTGTTATTTTCCATTTTATGTAAGAAATATTATGTAATGAGAGTACTCTTTATGTAACAGGGGATATTCAGATAAATGGAATAAAGCATCAGTTTTATTTGATACAGGATCATCGCACACATTTGTGTCACCCTCATTTGCAAAACTATTGGGAGTCGAACCTAAAATTATTCTTGGCAAAGTTCTATCTGTGGTTACTCCTTCAGGAGAAAATTTGACTTCGACCGATATTATGAAGGGTGTGATCTTGAAATTGTTGATTCTTGATTTTGATGATTAGAACACAATGCAAAGTAGTTGTGCTACCTCTCATATATTGTAGGTTGTATCAAAGTTTATCATGAATGATACACAAAGGCCTCAAATCAAATTGATCAAGCAAGTTGTTCTAAAGCTGAAGAATGATCAAGCAAAGCTTCATACAAGGACAATGGCTAAAGCTTCTCTCAAGACTAAAGACTCAAGTCAAGACCAAAGCTTCAATGTCTTATATTTTGTGTCATTTAAAAACAAATGTAATCTTCTTTTGTTGAGTCTTAGATTGATGTAAAAACCATGTCACACACACACTCACATATAATTCTATAACTGTGTGGTTTTCAAAAATTAAGGTCAAAACAGTTTGAACTAGGTCAGCTGTTGAGTACCAGTCGACTGCCATTAAGGACCAGTCGATTGTACCTGTACAAAACTGTCTAAGCTTCTTCAAACTCTGGCCAGTCAACTCATAACAGCAACTCAGTCGACTGTTCAAGTCATTTTGACAGATTTCTGATTTCAAATTTTAATTTTTTGATTTCAAAAAGATATATCTATTTGTAAACAGTTGTAAGAACTATTTTTACAACTTTCAGGGATTCTACTCTATAAATAGAGGCTTAGAATCACCATGGAAGGGTTCCCAAGCCTTTTGAGAAAAAGTTTTAAGTGTTCTTACTTTCAAAGAGAAAAAGTTTTTTTTTTCCAAACACTATAATTCTTAAGACTTGGTTCTCTGAGTTCAATCCAACATAACATTGAATTTATTTTGGATTGAATTCAGAAATTGACCGAATAGCCACGTACAAAATCACAATCACAACAAGGCTATAGGTTAATTGTAAACAATTTTATTGTTTTCTTTTCCTCTGGGTTGGAGAGTAGGACTCTAGGGTGTAGAGTCAGGTTTTCACTCTTGGTGGAAGAGTGGGTTGCTCTCTCTAGTGGTGAGAGAGGACTACGGGTTGGACAAGGTTGTTGTCTAATGCCGTAGGGTATTCTTGTACATTTTCAAGAATAGTGAAAAATCTCAAGTGAGTTGCTTGGGGACTGGATGTAGGTCGGGAGGACCGAACCAGGATACATCGTGTGTACTCTGTGGTTGTATCTCTTGAACCTTTTATTACTTGCATTTCAATTCTCTCAAAACCGTTCTGGTAAGTCGACTGTATTCCCATCTTAAGTCGACTGATCAGACTGGTATTACAATCTTCTGAAAAACTCTTCTGGCAAGTCGACTGCCTCTCTGTATTAAGTCGACTTATCAGACTAGTATCAAAATACTCTTCTACTCTGACCCCTTCAGTCGACTGAACTTCTTTTGACAGTCGACTGAACAGAAGATAATAATTAATTCCGCAATTGATTTTTATAAAATACTATTCACCTCCCCTCTAGTATTTCTTGCCTTGCCTACAGGATCCAACAGAAATTGGAGGCAGAATATTTGGCATCGACCTCATTGAGTTGGCAGTTTTGGGAGCTGACATCATCATTGGCATAGACTAGATGTCAGTCTACAGTGCCACTATTGAGTGCAAGAGTAAGGAGTTTGTGGTGAAGGCACTAGGGGGACCAGTAGTTACATTTCAAGGGAAGAAGAAGTGTAAGCAGTTAGTAGCAGCTTTGACTAAGCAGAAGGTTCCTGAAGAAGTGGGGCAGATTCCAGTAGTCCGGGATTTTCCAACTGTGTTTCTCGAAGACCTACCTGGGCTTCCTCCTTATCGGGATTTAGAGTTTAGAGTTCAGCATCTCTGTTCAGCCAGGGAATACACCCATTCTAAGGCACCATACAGAATGGCACCGGTTGAACAAGATGAGATCAAGAAGCAGATCGAAGAGTTGTTGGGCAAGGGATTCATCAGGCCAAGTGCGTCACCTTGGGGAGCTCCAGTTCTTTTGGTAAAGAAGAAGGATGGATCGATGAGAATGTGCATCGACTACAGAGAATTGAACAAGGTGACAATGTAGAACAAGTATCCAATTCCTCGAATCAATGATTTATTCGACCGTCTACAAGGAGCAGTTGTTTTCTCCAAGATAGACCTACAGTCGGGATATCACCAGGTCCGAGTAAAGGAAGAAGATGTGCACAAGACGGCATTCAGAACTAGACATGGTCACTATGAGTTTCTAGTCATGCCGTTTGGAGTAACAAATGCACTTGCTATCTTCATGGACATGATGAACAGGGTCCTACGGCCGTTCATTGATTCCTTCGTCCGTAATTGCATTTTAGTTTTGGGTTCTGGGTTCGAAACCTGGCAGACCCCTCTTTTTTTTGTTTTGTTTTTATAAACCCAAAGTACTGGAACACTGTATTTACAACTTTCGGCTTGTCTTCATGACAGTGAAGTCTCTTGGACTTCTTGGTCTTCGATGGTGCCATAGGACCCTTCTGTAGCAAGGGCGTGGGCTTGGGTTGGAAACCCGATAGCCCCATTTTGATTTTTTTTTTTTTTTTGGATCTTTTGGGTTTTTAAAGAGTTTTAAATGCAAATAAAATTCAGGAAAAATTGCTAATATTCCCCTAAAATGATTTAGATTTTATTAAAAATAATTTCCACAATATTTCATGTATGTTGTGAGAATTAAAAGTAGAATTTTTGTATAGATAATGAGTTGAAGAATTCGGAATTTTCGGTTAAAAATATGACTTTTGTTTTGATTAAGAAAATTAAAATTTGCAATACAATTGATTTTCTCTTAATGAGAGATTCTATAATTATTTTTCGTTGATTAAGAATACTTGTTGTTGCCTACAATACTATATGTGATTAAATTGCCAATGAGAATTGAAGTGTGTTACTCTATGTTATGAGTTCATGAAAAATAGTTTTTTTGGGAATAATTGGGAAGAAATGAATGAATTGAGTTTCCACTACAAGGAATTTGACATATAGTGACAGCAAAAATCCATGGGTAAAAGGCGGAAAACCGTAGGTATAGCCCGTAAAACCTATACCAACGGACATATTTTTCCGTAGTTTTTAATTAGCTATACCCACGGCACAATGCCGCCACTATAGCCTCTAGCGACGGTTTTTTCACTCGTTGGACAAAACCTCGATGTTATACCCATGGTTTCGTATCCGTTGGTATAGGTTTTAACTACACCTCTTGCTTTCCTATACCCACGATTGAAACTCCATTGCTATAGGTTTTAGCGATGGTTTTCGCATCCAAATTTTTGAATATATACCCACCGTGTTTATTCCGTTGGTATAGTTCTTTTTGTGTGGTCCATTGGTATAGGTTTTAGCAACATTTTTACACATATACACCCACGAATATTAGGGATAGGTCATAATTTGCTCTATACACGATTTTTTCTTATTAATTACGCTTATGATAATTTAATATTTTCTTTTATAATATTAATCCAATTATAAAATAAACACAATAAAATAAATAAATGTGTTCATGAAACAAAATTAAATAAAATTAAACTTCAATTACATGAAAAATTAATGAAGGATTACAAGCATGTCAAATTACAAAATAGTTAAAATGTCAACCTAAGAGTACCATTCTGACATATAATAAGCATATAAAGTCTTATAACAATCTCATCCACTTAATTTCTAAGTTCGCTCCATTAAGAGAAAATTAGCTTCTAATCTTCACCTGCAAGTAACAAAAAGAACAAATTAATAAAAGCATAACTCAACATCTTAGTAAGAATTACTAACAATTTTAGTAAGAATTAGTTCATACTAAGTAGTGTCTGGATTTAGAGCATTCGTATGGTTTGGATTTAGAGCATTCGTATGGTCTGGGGCACTTTAGGCATCTGTAACCTATTAAAAATAAAATACAACTTAGACTCTTCTTAATAGATATTTCATTAGTGTTTGGATATTTCATTATCTCCATTAGTGTCTGGATTTAGAGCATTCGTATGGTCTGGGGCACTTGAAGCATCTGTAACTTACTAATAATAAAATACAACTTAGACTCTTCTTAATAGATATTTCCATCATTCATTAGAGAAAAAAATGTATCCCTCAAACAAAAACAGATAGAGCAACATAAAAAAAAAGACATTACAAATGCAATACATTAGAATTAAACATATGGAAAATCAGTAATAAATACAAAAATATCTCATACAAAACATAACATTGAAATATGAACTCCAAGAGTAAAATATAATAAACCTGTTTTGCAGCCTGTAAAATGTCATTCACATCTTCTCCAAAAAATCAATAATTAATCAATGACAGAACATTTGTCAACAGGCTTTCCACTTGCTTAACTCTATTACGTAACTCTTGATTTTCAGACAAAGAAACCTTCTACAACTTCTACAATTCATACAACAAATTATTAGATGAATGAAGAAACCAAAGTGAAAATATTACTTACAATATGCAAGAATCTATTTGCTATATGACTTACTTGTCCTTCTTGAGAAAACCAATAACGAACCAATTCACGATATTGATTTCGGTCAACCCTATCATCCGGTAATGTAGATGCAACTTCTTCTTCCGTTTTACTTGGGTCATATGCCATTGACTTTAAATCGCTCTTCCATTGCCTCCACTTCTCATTCAACCAGATTTCAACATTTCTCTTATTGTGTCATTTATAGGAGGAACAAATTCAAATTTGGACTAAACAAAGAAAGATGTTAAATAAATACAACATAAAATGAGTCATATTACAGCTTTTGATACAATATAATTTAAGTATATAATTATAATACCTCTATTATTCCCAGCATCGCATCTTTGTCCTCCTTTAGCATGTCTTTCCAGGATTTGTAGCTGATGGGAGTATATTGATGCCTTTGAGCCATACTGCTTATGAAACGAGTAAGAGTCATCCCTTCCTCACCAACAGGTCGACTGTACTTGTCTAAATTAACAATTATGTAATCACCATCTTCCATGTCCCACACATCTAACATTCTTGTTGGGCCTCTCAACCGTTTAGGTTCCGCATCTATAAGTAAAACAAAACTTATAATTAAATTGTTATAGATAAATAAAGTATAAATCCAATTAAGCATGCAGCATGACAGAAAAATAATGAATCTAATTTAGGTCCCACTCACATGAATATTTATTCTAATTCGTTGTAAATAACAGTCTTCTCTGATGAGCCAACTGGCTTCATCTTTTGCTGAAAAGCATCCGTCCACACCTTCTTACTATTGCTCAAACTTCAACCATTGTGAATACATCACGGTTGCTTTTAAATTTAAATCCAGTATCTGTGAACGTATCTATTGCAAAATGAATGCTCAGCAACCTTTTTTGTACCTTTGGGAAAGCTTAACAAAGCTCAAGCACATTTGTCATGATATTGTTGTTGAGATTTAGTAACAGAACTGGATATCTCATACATGTACATTTTTTCATTGCCAACCATAATTTGAATTTTCTGTAATTTGATACTGACTGAAGATAATTCATAATCAACCATCAAGTTAAGGTCAATACACTTCACTGTTTTCCAAATCCTAGCTTGTGGTATGTATATCCTAACTTCGTGCACTTTTCTTGAGGTTTTATTAACATTCTGTCAATCTTTGAAGAACTAGATCAAAGTTTGAGATCTGGGCTGCGGTAATGGTGTAGATTCCTGATGCTTTTTGTATATGGCTTACCGAGCTTAATTCACATCAGATGCTTCTGAGTACTCATATGTACTTTCTTTTTGTATATACATCTGATAAAACTAGTAATAACTATTAGTGTGAGGGCAATTAAGTATAGATAGAAATTTAGAGAAAGGAAGTAAAGTGAGTTCTGATATAAAGGCCTGTATGAACTGCTTTTTTGTCTTTCTAGTATGTGTTTTTTTTTTACTGAATGGGAGGATTGCTATCGTGAACTTTCAGCTCTATCCACTATAAGAATTATACATAGAATAATTCATAGACCTGTGTCGTTGCATGTGTTGTGTACTTTATATTAATTTCCTCATAAAATCTCTATCAAAATCAGGAAACATGCATACAGGCAAATTCTATCAAGTATACTAATCTCTTAGAATCTTACAGAAATATCCTCTATCTGACTAAAAAACAGTTGAAAGTCTTGTATAATTATCTTATGATGCATCAAACTGGAGGCATGCCAGATCCTGTCCATACTTAACTGGAGGCATGCGCTACTAATCTCATACTCACTAATTTTATTCTTCAAATTTATTAGTAAACTGAGTGAATCAGCTGTAATCATATAACTGCTTCACATTCATACTAAGAAGCCTGAACCACTAAGAAAAACGGGTAACTGCAGTGCTGGAAAATCCTACTAAAGCATACATAATATATTGTAGAATAGTAAAAAGCATGACAATATTTATAATTGAATTTATGAAATCAAATTTTCTAAATTACACAGTTCAAAGATGTATTACGACACAGTTGTAAAGGTATTAACAACTCAACAAACATTCCTCTTTAAGAATATAACTATTAACAAATATGCAGTTTACGAAAACATGTGTATATCTTTTTTCAAATTATACTAAACTCCACCACAAAAATCCAAATCAGATAAGTAGATTAGACCTGGATACAACCCATACTAACATAACTAAGTAGGATCCCTTAACCATAATCTTGACCCACTGGTTTGAGGATAGAACCTATAAGTTTAAACCCACTACAAAATCCCAGTGGACTGACTTCAAAATGCAAACTAAAGATTTATATCGACATGAATGCAAACTAAATGTGTAAATCTGTACCTTGTTGCCTAACAAAATAGGAACAGTAGCAGATAAATGACATGAAAGCATGCCTTATATCGGACCTGAGTTCTCTATATCAGTTGATGTATCAAAACATGCTGTATATCGGACCCTTACTTAAAGATTAAATACTTAAATGGACAATTAAGAAAAGCAATCACCATTATATATTGTTATAGATAAATAGAGTATAAAAAAATAGAAACTATATAATTCATACCTTTTTCAATTTGTACTTCTCTGGCTGCTAAATTGGATGGAATGCAGTTGGATTCTACATACTCATGTATGACACCTTCTATATGACCAGAACTAGGCCGAGTTTCTTCAGAATTACTTCCTTGGGCATGGGCTGAGTTTGTATGAGTATGAATAGATTGTGTTCCTTCATTATCACTTGCTTGTGTATGTTGGTTTGAGTCTTCTGGCATACGATGCCCAATATTCAATTTTCTTCTCCTTCCTATTCCTGTATACTTTCAAATAAGCAAATGAAAGATCAAATCATAACACAAGCTTCAACTAGCTTCTAACATAGAATAATTTTCAAATTATCTAGACTCAACATATCAGCATAAAAAACTACATTAGAATGACCATAAAACACAAAGAGAAAGAAAAGATAAAGAAAAACATAACATGGATCAAATTCATATTCAAAACATGAGTAAAAAATAGTCAAGTCTAATTGCATAGAAAAAATACAAAATCATTCACAATTAAAACATATCCTCCCATTCTTCCTCCCCGTCCTCATTATCAATATGATTATCAACAACATCAACTTCAAAGAAATCATTATCATCATCGCTCAATTAAATCATTATCATTTTGAGTAGCTTCGCTTGTATCATGCATTGGTTGCTCATGGATTTCTTCAATTTCATTGGATTCCTCATCACCCATATCATAGATATCCCTGACCTTTGCATTCAGAACTACAGGCCAATCCTTGTTCCTTTCATCATATACATAAAATACCTTTTTAGTTTGTGATGCGAAAACAAACGGGTCATCACAAATATCTTTTCCGATGTGTTTCAAAAAATTGAAATTCACAAGTGTCATCCCAAACTTATCTTTCTTGACACCTTTCTTGATATCAACCCAATCACATTTGAATAGCATAGCCTTATACTTGCCAGAATAATCCAACTGGATTATATCAGTTATCGCCCCATAGTAATTAATTTCATCTTTTGAGGTCTTAGTCCTTACAACTACTCCACTATTTTGCGTTTTCATGTATCTCTCTCTTTTCCTTGTGTGGAACCTAAAACCATTAATGGCACAACCGGTGTGTCTCCTTACTACCTCAAATGGTCCACGAGCTAACCATCTAAGTTCTTGAGTAACTTGTGGGCTCCTTCGATCATCCAGGCGATGAATCTAAAACATTCAAGAACAAAAGTTAGTTACACTATAAAAAAAACAATTAAATTTTCAATAATTCAATTTTTTCACGCTCACCTTGTCTCGAAACCAGCCACTAAATTTTTGACTATGTTTTTTTATCAATTTCAAGTTGTGATAATCGCCGCGGCCGAGACTATCTCTTGAGAAGTCCAATGTGTTCTCTAAAAATAATGATAATAGAATTAAAGGAGTTATAAAAAATTTAAACTAGCGTAGAAGTGAATAATGATTGGTGTCTTACTCTGTAAATGGAGCGACCGCGTCACGATTAGAAAGAACATATCTATGAGCTTGCATTAACTCTTTCTTATCAAGCTTAGTTCTGCTCACTCTCTTGCGCTTCCCTAACTATAACTTTTGTTGTTTTTTCCTTCCTAATGGCCTTCCAATAGGATGTAAAAAGGTCACATCATCTATCAATGTAGAATCAATTTCATCATCATTTCTACTAGGTCTATTGAACCTAGTTTCCACCCCAGAAAGATATTGCGAAAAGGTCAAGCATTCACTGACCAAAAAACCTTCTGCAATCGATCCTTATAAATGACTTAAGAGTAAGAAGAAACCTGAAAGCAAATTTAGTTTTAGATATATATGCTCTTAGCATCCTAATCACTTCTTTAACAGTTTTAAATAAAATAACATGTTCAAATGAAGAATTCATACCTCTCAATAGGATACATCCATTGATACTGTACAGGTCCAGCAACCTTGGCTTCATATGCCAATGAATTATCAAATGCATCATAACAGTAAAAAATGATGGAGAAAAAATTGTTTCCAGTTGACAAAGTGTTATAGCTATTTGAGACTCCAGTTATGCTAGAAAATCCACATTAAGTACCTTAGAACATATTTGCTTGAAGAAATTGTAGAGATCAACCAAAATTGAAGTGACTTTATCAGGCAATGAACCCCTTAATGCCACTGGGAGAAGCTGTTGTATCAAAACATGACAATCATAACTTTTTAAGCCAAATATCTTGCACTGCTTGACTTGCACACAACATGAGATGTTTGATGAGCATTCATCCAGAGCTTTTATATTCTTGAGGATGCGCAGAAAAGCATTCTTTTCTTTGGTAGTCATTTGATAACATGCTCTAGGCAAAAGCATTGTACGACTTTTAGAACTCGGCTGAGGGTGAAGCATACTTCTTATGCCCATATCTACAAGGTCAGCTTGTGCTTTATAATTATCTTTGGATTTTCCCCCTTGGTTTAACAATGTACCAATGATGTTATCACATACATTTTTTCAATGTTCATCACATCAAGATTGTGACGCAATACATTATATTGCCATTAAGGCAAAGTGAAGAAAATGCTCTTCTTTTTCCAAGGTTGTGCCCCATCCTCTAGACCTTCTTCTCTAGTTTCATCTATTTGCCTTAAAATTTCAATCCCCTCAAATCTTCTCGGAGGATTTCTTAACTCTCTTGTTCTGTCAAAATCTCTGCTATTCAACCTCCACTTGTGGTTAGGTGCTACCAACGATCATGGCACATGTAGAAAAACTTTCTACCATGACGTAACCATCGTGAAGCTGTTTCAATACCACAACATGGACAAGCATATTGACCTTTAGTACTCCATCTAGATAGGCTTGCATATGCTGGAAAGTCATTAATAGTCCACATTATAGCAGCACGGAGTTGGAATGTCTCTTTCTTGTAGGCATCATAGGTTTCAATTCCATCATCCCATAACTCTTGCAGCTCTTGTACTAATGGTTGTAGATAAATATCAATGTTATTTTCGGGACCTTTAGGACCTGGAATTAGTAGTGATAACATGAAGAATGATTGTTTCATGCACATCCAAGGAGGAAGATTATAAGGAATTATCATGACGGGCCAAGTGCTATGGGTAATACTCATAGTCTTGAAAGGATTGAACCCATCAGAAGCCACTCCTAGTCGAACATTACGAGGATCTAATGAAAATGTTGTATATCCAGAGTCAAATTCCTTCTAAACAAGTGAGTCAGCTGGATGCCTCAGAGAACCATCATTCAATCTACCCTCATGGTGCCATCTCATTGATTCGGCAATTTTGGACGACATGAACAACCTTTGCAGCCTCGGTTTCAAAGGAAACCATCAAAGGATCTTTGCAGGCAAGTTCTTTCGCTTTTCAGAAGTCTCTGTTCCATTAGCTTGTACATTTGTATCTGTTGTTTTCCACCTTGACGTACCGCACTTTGGACATACTTCATCTTTGATATATCTATCCCGATACAATATGCAGTCATTAGGACAAGCATGGATCTTCTCATACCCCAAACCTAACCCTGAAATCATCTTCTTCATTTCATAGTATGACTTTGGCAAAACATTTCCTTCTGGTAGAGCATCTCTTAATAAATCCAGTAATATAGATAATGACTTGTCACTCCACCCATGTAGACACTTTAAATGATACAAATGTACTATAAATGATAACTTGCTAGACTTCTTACAGTTTGGGTAGAGCATTTGCTCATTTTCTTTCACCAAAGGGTAAAACTTAATGTTCTCTCCTACTTCTGGATTCCTTTCACCTTCACCACAAAATGGCTCTTCTATAGGATGCATTGGAAAAACATCACGACTTAACCCATCCATGTCATGCCCCATTTCTAAATGTTGTTCAGTTGTGCTACTTGAAGTTGTAGGTCTCTCACCATGATATATCCATTGCCTATAACCTCTAAGAAATCCACGTCGTGGATCAGTTAAGTGTTCATAAACACTTGTGCAAGAATGTGATTTACAGTTGGCACATTTTGTACAAGGACACAATATTTTTCCGTTCTCTTCTAAATGTTGAAAAGCAAATTCAAGAAATGCATTAATCCCTCGAATATATACTTCACTTTGTTTTGATGGATCGCGGATCCACCCTCTATACTCCATTTGACAAAATTAACTGAAAATGTAAATAAATAATAATTAAAAATAGAGAAGAAAATGTAAATAAATAATAATTAAAAATAGAGAAGAAAATGTAAATAAATAATTATTAAAAAATAGAGAAAAAAATATGTGCATGTGTGAGGGATAATTCCAGTCCTTATTTCACATAATATATTGTTTTCAACTCCTATTCAATACCAAGTTCAAAAAAATTGGTATATAAATTATATGGATATAATCTGCAATATCAAATTAGCTGAAGTTCTATCGGAGGATCTAATCTGCAATTTCAAATTTGGCAAAGTTCCATGTTTGAGATAATTTTGGTTTTTTTAAATGTAAACATGCATATTGTTGATATATCCAAAGAGACAAAAAGAGAACCTATCCAACATCTTTTTCTGTTCATACCGCAGCGTTGCAGCACACAAATATTCTGGTAATAAGATGCTTGGTTGGCGTGAGTTCACTGATGGAAAGGTTGTTTTTTTATACTGTTTTATTAAGTAAAAGGCTAAGTTGTAATGCAGTAATTGTAGATTAATATTGCTGATAGCTTACCATACCTTATTTGGTTCTTTTAGGTAGGGTCTTACAAATGGAAAACTTACGAGCAGATCTATGATGAGGTCATCCATGTTGGTTCTTCTCTGAGGCATCTTGGTGCAAGACCAGTAATTAAGCACATCTCATATTACACTTGCAACTTTTTTGTTAAGGTTTAATTTTGCGATAACTTGGATGTTATTACTTTGAACTGATACATGTTACAGGGTTCACGTATAGGGATTTACAGCATTAACTGTCCTCAGTGGATAGTAGCTATGCACGTAAATTCAGATCTTTGCCTCAATTTCCTTCTACTCTCAAGTAAATTAAAGGTTCTGATAGTTTTCTGACTATGGCATGCATTCTTGGTTGTACTAAATGCAGGCATGCAATGGCTATAGCTTAACCTGTATTCCACTCTATGATACACTAGGTTACACTTTACAGCCTTCTTGTTGTTAACTAATAGTAGTTGGTGTAATATGAGTATACTATACTGTTGTTTTTGAGGTAGTTACTTTTTCCAAGAAATTCATCAGGGTGTTTGCCTTTTCTATTTGAACGTACAGGACCTAGGGGCATGCAACTATATAATAGAGCATGCAGAAATTGATTTTGTTTTTGTGCAGGATAAAAAAGTGGAACAGGTGAGAACCCAGAGATAGAATATAAATTTACGTATTCCAGCAATCAGCATTTCATGAATATATATGAGTTCTCTTTGGGTCAAACATTTTAAATCCAAGAGTTTTTAGTTAGAAATCAATTAGAATAAAGATATATTGGAAGTTAAATACTGAATCATGACTTTTATATAGTTTTTCATAGAAACAAATTTCCCCATGCATATAGATATATATGTTTGATTCAACAACTCGCATTGCATATTAGATCCTCCAATAGAACTTCAGCTCAACGATTGAAATGTATGTTTAACTATATTCAGATGTTTAATTAGTGGTGAGATTTTTAATTTGAATCATTTAACTGAACATTTATTTTAGATAATTAATCGCAGGTATAGTAACATTTACTTCAATATCTAAGGAACAGAGTGTGGCAGCTACAAACCTAGGATTGCGAAGTGTATTCATGGAATGAGTTCCTCCAGTTGGTTAGTTAATTTTCTGAAACTTTGCCAAATACAAAAGGTGATCACCTCAACCATTTGATATATGCCAAAGAAACAAACGAGAAACTGACATATTCAATATAGCTTGAAAAATATGTCATTGCTCTTCAAGCAGAAGAAATGAATGAATGGAAGAAGAAAAATTGAGCGACTGAGAAGACAAATCAGCGAGAACAGCTTGTTGGGTTATTGTCAGAACTCATTTGCTAAGAAGAAAAAGAAAAACAAAATGATCAAATCATAGATCTTTCATATTTATATTTTATACACCTAGACCATGCAAATGAATGGATTGTAGGATTCTACCATATTAAATTCAAACTCACAGGTAAAATTTGGTCAAAATTTACAAGGTTTTCAATTACTTGTAGCTTTAGCCAAATGAATATTCTAGAGAAGCTATTTCTTTCTATCTTTACATATGAATAGCATATGAATAAGCACCCTTAAAGCAAAGAAATAGAAATACATAAGAGAGCATGAGATGAGCATTAAACTGAAAGAAAATAGAACATACATTTAGAACATACATTAATTGACAGTGCTAAGGATAAAGCAACAGCTCCTCTTAATGATAGTGAACATGGCAATCTTGTAAGAATCAGTGAAGCATGGTAAACAACAACATGGCAATCAAAATTCATCAACTAAAGGGGAAGCACCCAAATTCGTACCTAGGGTTTACAAAATTAATCAAAAATAGATGACCACGGGTGATGGTGGAAACGGTGGGTGACGGCGGATAACGAAAGACGACGGTGGAGGAAGAGGTGGGCGACGGCGGTGGGTGGCAGCGGAGGAAAACAGCGAGAGGAAGACGGCGGCTGCGGTGGCGATGGAAGATAATGGCGATGGTGGGAGAGGGATGACGACAGCAACGTGGCGGACTGATAACGGCGATGTGGTAAATTGGGGATTCGGGTGAGAGAGAGAGAGAGAGAGAGAGAGAGAGAGAGAGAAAGAGAGAGAGAGAGATGGGTGTGAGTCGTGAGAGAGAC
This sequence comes from Hemerocallis citrina, assembly GCA_017893485.1. NCBI lineage: Eukaryota > Viridiplantae > Streptophyta > Magnoliopsida > Asparagales > Asphodelaceae > Hemerocallis > Hemerocallis citrina. The sequence goes on along the minus strand of CM030359.1, from coordinate 226,908,785 downwards.
TGTATAAATTGGGGTATTTGGTATTTGGAGGGAAAATGAAAAATTTGGGGAAAAAATAAATTATAGAATATACCCACAGTGTTTTATCCCGTTAGTAAAACTTATAGTTACGGATTAAAAGCTCTAAAGCTATAGGATACCTATACCCACAGTTTACTATACATCTGTAGGTATATAATGCCTATACCCATGGTTTTAGTGATCCGTCACTATAGGTGTCCATTGGTATATGGCAAATTTCTTGTAGTGTTCATGAATGATACAAAAGTAAGATAAACTGACTAAGATATAAATGAAGTTGAAGATATGAATACAATGAAGTTTAATACATAATTATTGAAGGGTATGAGTACCCATGAATTCTAGAACATGAAAGGTTGTGTTCTAGAGGTTAAATGAGACCCCGAGTACCGACAATTGTTGAATTAAATGATTGATTTATTTTGAGATATGGCTATGTGAGCTATCTCGATATTTGTGTTTAAGTCCAGTAGGGGGAAAAGCTAACTCTAGGTGTTATAATTTATTTATGTCTTCAACTTAAGAATTAGGCACTAAGTGAAGATGTAGTAAACTTGGGAAAACGTAAGTGGTGGGCCTCTATATAGTCGGGCGGTGGATCTTCGGGACTATAGACCCAATCGGGCGGTGTATTCCGGTACTGTGGTTGCTTCCGATGGAGGCGAGCTTTTATATAAATTCGGGACTATGAGTAGTCGGGCGGGTAGTATGTCGTACTCCAGTGTATATACATATACCGGGCTAGAGGGACACTGACAGGATATTCGCACGATGAGGATTCTGTATAGTCGGGCGGTGTATTCCGAGACTGGGATCCGTACTCGTGGAATGTCTAAACTTTGTTTTATTACCGGGGTAGTTATCATGGCGAGGGACCGAACCCTTTAATGTGGAGTACGTATGTGCTTGCCCTCAGACCTATGTTGTATGGGATGCATAGTATCCGAACAAGTATGCATTAGTGTCATCTTAGCGTAAAATATCTGCATTAGGCATTAAGGCATTGCATACACTTACATGTTTAGAGTAGTCACTTTTAACACTTTATTTTACATTCAAGTTTGTAGTTGTTAAAGTATTAAAGATCGTTATACTTTCGGCATAGCGAGAATGGCTGTGTATAATATTTTGTTGGTTGTAAGCAACTGACGTGCCCACAGTTTTATATGCAGGACTTGGAATTTACAAGAAGATATAAAGTTGATTTGATTCTGATGATTATTTAAATGTTATAGTTGTTACAATTGTATATTTTTCATTATTGTACCCCAATTTACCTTCCACTGTGTTATTAAATGTAAAAGACTCTGTTGTAATAAAAATTTTCAAAATTTCTTGTAAAATTGTACGAATTGAAGTGTAAAGATCCTGTGAAACTTTGAATTCAGCCTTATTTGGAATTCAGGGTATTACAGATCCACTTAGAGAAATAGTCGATCGCCACAAAAAGGAACTTTAGCTGGCCCGGTGCTGGAGGGAACGACCCGAGCAAGTCCATTCCCCACATTAAAAAAGGGGTTGGACTGGATAGAGAGGAGAACTGAGCTTGCGGTAGGCGGCAGATTGTTGAGAATTTTTGGCAAGAGCCGCATTGATGAACGTGTTGTTCAACATCGCAAAGGAGAGTAGGCCAGAAATATCCATAGTTCAAGATTTTGCAGGCGAGGGACCTTGCTCCCAAGTAAGTGCCAAATATCCTTTCATGTACTTCCTTCAAAGCATACTGGGCTTTGTAGGGGGAGAGACACCTCAAGCAGGGTCTGCCGTCTACTTGAGTGTAGAAGCGTTTGTACAAGACTCCTCGATGAGGGTGTATCGCTCGGCTCTGGTTTGGATCTTTCGGGCCTCTTTAGGATCTAAGAGAAGGATCCCATCTCTGAGGAACTCGAGCAGAGGCCTTATCCAATTCTCCCCGAGTTGTAAGGGCAGCATCTCCATCGGCTCGGGGCCTTCTTCCTCGATGCTGGGCTTTAGTAGAACTTCTATTAAGACAGTTTGTTCGAGCCCTTGGAGGGAGGAGGAAGCTATCTTTAAAAGGGCATCCGCCTGCGCATTCTCTTCTCGGGGGATCCACTGGAGTTGTGCATCCTTAAAAGAGGCCATCAGGACTTTGACCTTGGCCAAGTACTTGGCCATGCGACTGTCTCGCACTTCGTATTCCCCTGATACCTGGTTCACCACCAGCTGCGAGTCGCTAAATATATTGACATGCTTTGCCACTGCCTTGCGAGCCATGCACAGGCCTTCTATAAGGGCTTCATACTGAGCCTCGTTATTGGATTCCCTGAAGTTGATGCGGAGTGAGTACTGGAGGGTGAAATCATCTAGGCTTGCCAGGATGACTCCTGCTCCACTCCCATCGGCGCACGAGGACCCATCCACATACACTGTCCAGAAGGGGGTTCCTCTATTGCCTTGCTGGCATCAGGAATTGTACTATCCACTATGAACTCAGCTAGGGCTTGAGCCTTGATAGCGGCTGATATGGCTAAAAAATAGGATTAAATCGGGACCGTTCACATCGGACTCGAATCTTAAAGCTCAGGGGTAAAACGGTAATTTCACATGCAAATGGGTCCGAAGCGGGTACTGGGTCTCCTTCTCACAGATCCAATAACCCGCAAACGGATCCACCTCAGCTGGGTACGGGTTTCAACCCGCTACCAACCCGATCCGACAAGATACAATCAAGGTCCCTGATTAGACCTAAATCAACGGCCATGATTCACAGCTATCTTTTCACTGGGAATTAGGGATTAAATTCCTTAACTGATTATAGGGGATATACCTTATCAGATTACATGCCTTATCTGATTACGGGGAATATTCCTTATCTAATCACGGGAATTACATTCCTAAAACCAGTCCCTAAGACGCCTATAAATACCCCTCACCCATCTCCATTAAGAGGTAATCAATCTTTCTCTAGTTAAACGCTCTTTCATAATCAATTCCGGTTACTGACTTGAGCGTCGGAGGGTGCGTCGCCGGGAACAACCCCGGTGTCTCGCACTTTTTGCAGGTGCACGGTGGGAGTCAACGGTCAAGCTCCGGCGGGACAGGTTAGGTGTTTGCTATTCAGGTTTTCCACGAACTCACAAATTCATCTGTTTGCCCCCACACCGAAATTAGCGGCAACAGATTGGCGCCGTCTGTGGGAAAACCAAACGAATAGCAGCGCCTCTTCCCGTTGGTCCGACCTTCTCCATCCATGCCTCCTAGAAAGGTCAGATCTAGGGGTCCAACCGTGGACCCAGCCCCGCTGATCAGCAAGAGGTAGTTCCCGTCCAACCCGCTCCGCAGCAGGGACAACCCCCGCTTCAAGTGGAGGACCCTCTTCAACAAGATCAGCCTCTTCTTCGGAATCAACAATCCCCCAAGGGTCCTTCCGGTCCACAGAATGCCGGTGCGGGGGGCTCCCGCATGAAGCAACCTCTCCACCTAGACCGCGTCTCCATACACAAAGCCTTTACGGATTCCATGGCCTCTCACAATCCTCAACCGGTAGAAGTTGGAGGACTTACGCCACCGTCTGGACGAGAAGCGGTCCCGAGAGGGAGCCTCCCGCCAGCAACGTCCGGGTGAGCGATCTCCACACCGCCGAGACTACAAAAGGTCCCATGTCCGAAGAGGGAGGAAGGAATCCCCCGAGCATCACAGAAGAAGACCACGCTCCCCCGCGGGTCGGCAGCAGCCTAGAAACGAGGAGGCGCCAATCACCCGCGCCGAGACCCAACGAGTTTGGAGCACAACTCTCTCATAGAGTTCCTCCTCACACTCGTCTCACAAACAGCTCTTTCCCAGAGCCGGGCTCTTCCGCTCCGCTCACCTCCGAAGCGGACCTCCTCTCAACAAAGTTGGAAGCACAACTCCCTCCAAGAGTTCCTCCTCACACTCGTCTCACAAACGGCTCCCTTCCAGAGTCAAGCTCTTCGCTCCGCCCACCTCCAAGGCGGACCTCTTCTCGACGAGTTTGGAGCACAACTCTCTCCTAGAGTTCCTCCTCACATTCGTCCAGCAAACAGCTCTTTCCCAGAGCCGGGTCCTCCCTCCGCTCGCCTCCGAAGCGGACCTCTTCTCAGACAGTTCTGAGCTCACAACTCTCTCCTAGAGTTGCTCCCCAAACTCTTCTCCCAAATGGCTCTCTTCCAGAGCCGAACTCTTTGCTCCGCCCACCTCCAAGGCGGACCTCTTCTCAACGAGTTCGGAGCTCACAACTCTCACCAAGAGCTCCTCCTCGCTCTCGTCTCACAAACGGCTCTCTTCCAGAGCCGAGCTCTCCACTCTGCTCACCTCGGAGCGGACCTCTTATCAACAAGTTTGGAGCGCACAACTCTCTCCTAGAGTTGCTCCCCAAACTCTTCTCCCAAATGGCTCTCTTCCAGAGCCGAACTCTTTGCTTCGCCCACCTCCGAGGCGGACCTCTTCTCATCGAGTTCGGAGCACAACTCTCACAAAGAGCTCCTCCTCGCTCTCGTTTCACAAATGGCTCTCTCCCAGAGCCGAGATCTTCACTGCCGCTCGCCGCCGAAGCGGACCCCTTATCAACAAGTTCCGAGCTCCTTGCTCTGCCCACCTCCAAGGCGGACCACTTCTCAACGAGTTCGGAGTCCAGCTTCTTCTACATGGCTGCTCCCACAACTTGCTAAGCACCACACGATGGTTCGGAGTCCAGCACTCGGCTCGACTCTTCTTCCTCGGCTCGCCCACAGACGAGCCGGAAGTAGATCGCCGTTCGAAATTGCTCCTGCAGCCGTTGAATGGATCGGAGTCCAACACTTGGCTCGATTCTACTTCGCAAGTTCGCTCCTAAGCGGACCAGAAGTAGCTCGCCATTCGAAACTGCTCCTGCATCCCTTAAACTAACCACACGATGGTTCGGAGTCCAGCACTCGGCTCGACACTTCTTCCTCAGCTCGTCTACAGGCGAGCCGGAAGTAGATCGCCGTTCGAAATTGCTCCTGCAGCCGTTGAATGGATCGGAGTCCAACACTTGGCTCGATTTTGCTTCGCAAGTCCGCTCCTAAGCGGACTAGAAGTAGCTCGCCATTCGAAACTGCTCCTGCATCTCTTAAACTAATCACACAATGGTTCGGAGTCCAGCACTCGGCTCGACTCTTCCTCCTCGGCTCGTTTTCAGACGGGCCGGGGGTAGATCGCCGTTCGAAATTGCTCCTGCAGCCGTTGAATGGATCGGAGTCCAACACTTGGCTCGATTTTGCTTCGCAAGTCCGCTCCTAAGCGGACTAGAAGTAGCTCGCCATTCGAAACTGCTCCTGCATCCCTCAAACTAACCTCACGATGGTCGGGGTCCTATGGCTCGACTTTACTTCACCGGCTCGTCCTTAAACGGGCCGGAGGAAGATAGCCATTCCGAACTGCCCCCACGACCATCCGAGCTGAGTTACCCATCTACCGAGAAGCAAAGTTGCGGAAAATGTGCCCCAAAATTCGTGCTCGGATCTGCCGAACAAGATGCATCTACCGAGCAGCTAAGCAGATGAAGAGCAAGAAGAAAAAGAGGCTAACGGGTCAGGGTCGGATCCAATACCCTCGGTCCGACCCATACCCTTCTTAGCTCCTTCATTTTTCTCCTTCTTCAGTCTTCCCGCCAAAGGTACCCAACACTTCTGCTCTTCTTCACTGTGCGAAAGAACGAGGCAGGGGAGAGAACCCGAATGCCTCTCCTCCCCTTCCTCTTTCTTCTCAAGGCCAAGCTCTTCACTCCGCTCGCCTCCAAAGCGGAGCTCTTCCCAACGAGTTCGGAGCTCACAACCCTCCCCTGGAGTTGCTCCTTGCACTCACTTCAGAGAATGGGTCTTCCCAGCACCTCTTCTCCTAGGAGTGGAGCTCCTCTTCAAAAATCTCCAAAACCAAACAGAATAGAGACAACTTCAGAGCTCCTCACCTCTCCCATATGCTGACCCATCCTCCCGAGCCGAGGAGCAGAGCTTCATCGACCCATCCCCTTCATCAACTCACTGAGCTTCTCCTCACGCTCGAGCCGTCCGAACAGCCGAGCTACCGAACAGCTCAACCGAGTCTTCAAGGAACACTTCCTTCAAAACAGACAACTCAGCACCTCGGCCAACGGTACTGACCCTCCGAGCCGAGGTGCCCGGGTACCGACCCTCGTATATGGCAAAAAATCGCCCCGAGGCGATCTCACCGTTAGATCATCTCCAAATTCGCACTCAAGCGTGATGGACGGATCAGATCGCGCCATGTCACCACAAAACGACAAGATAACGTTTTCTCGAAACTCGTGCCTCTTGTCTCGTGATTCGCGCTACGATCGTGATCAACCGTCCAGATCGAGCTGCGTAGTCGGGATCTGCCAATCTACCAACATGCGGAGCGGCAAAAATGTGCCTCAAAATCCGTGCTCGGAATCGCCGAACAAAGCAAGCAGATGAAGAGGAAGAAAGAAAAAGAGGCTAACGGTCGGGGTCGGATCGGATACCCACGGTCCGACCCATACCCATCTTAGCTCCTTCATTCTTCTCCTTCTTCCCCAACACATCTCCTCTTCTCCACCGTGCGGAAGGACAAGGCAGAGGAGAGAACCCAACTGCCTCTCCTCCCCGTCCTCTTCTCCTCTTCTTCACCGTGCGGAAGAACAAGGCAGAGGAGAGAACCCAATTGCCTCTTCTCCCCTTCCTCTTCTCCTCTTCTCCACCGTGCGGAAGAACAAGGCAGAGGAGAGAACCCAAATACCTCTCCTCCCCTTCCTCTTTCTCCTCAGAAGTGCTGCCGATCCGAAGTGCTGCCGTACCGACCCTCGTTTATGGAGAAAAATTCGGCCGACCCCATCTAACCGTTGGATCATCTCAGAATTCACACTCAAGCGTGATGGACGGATCAGATCGCACCACGTCACCGCAAAACGACAAGATAACGTTTTCTCGAAACTCGTGCCTCTTGTCTCGTGATTCGCGCCACGATCGTGATCAATCGTCCAGATTGAGCCACGTAGCTCGGATCTCAAATCCGAGCTACCGAACTACCGAACCGCAAAGTGGAGAAAAATGCTCCTCAAAATCCGTGCTCGGATTGGCCGAACAAGAAGCAGATCCGAGGAGCTCAGATTTTCCGAACAAGAAGCAGAGGAGAAAGAATAAAAAAAAAGGAGCACGTGGGGCCGGGTTCGACCCGTTAGGGGATCCGAACCCATCAACCCACGACCTGAACTCCACTCCTCTTCTTCCCCATGTTCCCGCTGAAAACAAAACCAACAAAGAAGGGAAGACCCAAACTCCTCTTCTTCACGTACGAGCTCCGCCATGGCCAGCACCTCCTCCTTCCTCGCCTAGAAAGGAGAGGCGAAAAAGAAACGAAGAAGAAGGAGGGCGTGGGGCGAGTTCGGTGGAGAAAGAAACGAGGAGGGAGAGAGAGAGTCGAAGGAGAAGCGAAGAAAAAGAAGAAGACAGGAGAAAGAAGCAGCAAAGCCACGTGGCATGCCACGTGGCATCTTTGGAGGTACAGCCGAGCCGGGGTGCCTTCGCCGAAGCGCCGAACCGAGGTGCTGAATTGCCGACGCTGTATATGGAGAAAAATTCGACCGAACCCATCTCACCGTCGGATCGTCTCAAAATTCGTGCTAAAATATGATGAACGGCTCAGATATCGCCACGTCTCCACAAAACGACAAGATAACGTTTTCTCGAAACTCGTGCCTCTTGTCTCGTGATTCGCGCCACGATCGTGATCGACCGTCCAGATTGAGCCACGTAGCTCGGATCTCAAATCCGAGCTACCGACCTACCGAACAGCAAAGTGGGAAAAAATTCTCCTCGAAATCCGTGCTCGGATCTGCCGAACCAGATGCAATTGCCGAGCAACAAGGAAGAAGGAGGAGAGAGAAAAAAAAAAAAAAAAAAAAAAAAAAAAAAAAAGCTCACGGGGCCGGGTTCGGACCCATCAAGGGGATCCGACCCGAACCCCAATCCAGCTCCTTCTCCAATTCTCCCGCCAAAACCGATCAGAACAAAAAAGAAAAAAAAAAAACCCAACTTCTCCATCAACGAAGCTTGAGCCAGCCTCCTCCCCATGGTCGAGCTCCACCTCCGATGAGCTCCACCTTTGCGAGCTCCGTCTCCATCGAACCGAGCTCCACAACGCCGAGCCGAACTCCTCTCACTTCGACGAGCTCCGAGCTCTACATGAACGAGTTCCGAGGTCTCCTTTACGAGCTCCATTCGTCTCCGAGCTCACCGTCGAAGCTCTCTCCTTCGACAGCCCGCCATGCCTCTACCCTGCCGAGCTCCAACTTCTTCACCACCTTCCTAACTTCATCCCTGCGACTGAGCTTCCCTCCATCGCCGAACACGAAGCTCCTTCGTCCAACCACCGAACACACCGCCACTCCCCAAGCTCTGTCGAGCTCTTCTCCAACGCCGAGCTCGCCCAACCTCGCCGACCACCACGTCGCTAGTACTGACGTCCAAGCTCGAGCTCGAGCCGAGCTCCTCTCACCTTCCATTCGTCGGCGAGCTCCCCCACAGTCGAGCACCAAGCTCCACCATGGTCGACCACAGTGCCGAGCTCCGAGCTCCTCTCCAAATGCCGACCACAGTGCCGAGCTTCACTGCCGAAGCTCCAAACTCCTCTCAACCTCCGGGCTCCAGCTCATCTCCAGCACCGAGCTCCACCGTGCTCCTCGTCGAACCCATCGAACCGAAGCTCCAAGTTCCTCGCCATGCCGAAGAGCTCCGCCTTCCTCCTTCGCGAGTTCCATTCGTCGCCTCCGAGCTCCGATGGCGAGCTCCGAGCCTCCCGTCGACATCTCCCGCGAGCTAACGAAGAACGAAGAAGGAGAGGCAAAGCTGAAAGATGGAGGAGAGGGGACGAGGTCGGGGGAGAGCTAACGAAGAAGAAGAAGAAGAGAAGCAGCAGCGCGAAAAAGAGAAGAAGAAGAAGAGAAAAAAAATAAAAAAAAATAAAAAAAAAGCCACGTGGCATCATCTCAGTGATCCGAGCCAATTCAGCCGAAGTGCCGAAGTGCCGAACTCGTAATTGGAGAAAAAAAGAGGCCGGGCCACACGATCCGTCCGATCGTTCCAAAATTCGTGTCGCGACACGATCGACGCTCAGGAACGTGCCACGTGTCCCGATCGTGATCTGCCTCACGATGCGCGCTGATCTGATCATGATGGACGGCCAGAAACGCGCCACGTGTCCAGATCGCGATCTGCCTCACGATGCGTGCTCATCTGGTCATGATGGACGGCCAGAAATCTGCCACGTGTCCAGGTAATATTTAAATTACTTATTTATTTATTTAATTGTTTTTTTTTATTTAAAAAATCCGAAAAAAATATTTAAAAATCGAAAAAATTAATTAAAAATTCTAAAAATAATTATTAATTCAGAAAAAATTATTTTTAAATTCTGAAAAAATAATTATTAAATTAGAATAATTAATTAATATTTTAGATAATTAATTATTTAATTCGGAAAATGAATAAAAAATTCAAAAAAAATGAGAAAAAATCTGGAAAAATCACCAAAAATCCAGAAAATTCTGAGAATACTTTTGGGCATTTTACAAGCCCATAATAACGCTTTTACACCCCGAGCAAGATTCCAAACTCCCTTAAGAACACCGATAAAATCTCGTACGCCATTAGAACAGTTAAACTACTCCTCAAAGGCTGATTACACTCAGTCTTTAGGAGTGGGGGGCTCGTGATATGGCTAAAAAATAGGATTAAATCGGGACCGTTCACATCGGACTCGAATCTTAAAGCTCAGGGGTAAAACGGTAATTTCACATGCAAATGGGTCCGAAGCGGGTACTGGGTCTCCTTCTCACAGATCCAATAACCCGCAAACGGATCCACCTCAGCTGGGTACGGGTTTCAACCCGCTACCAACCCGATCCGACAAGATACAATCAAGGTCCCTGATTAGACCTAAATCAACGGCCATGATTCACAGCTATCTTTTCACTGGGAATTAGGGATTAAATTCCTTAACTGATTATAGGGGATATACCTTATCAGATTACATGCCTTATCTGATTACGGGGAATATTCCTTATCTAATCACGGGAATTACATTCCTAAAACCAGTCCCTAAGACGCCTATAAATACCCCTCACCCATCTCCATTAAGAGGTAATCAATCTTTCTCTAGTTAAACGCTCTTTCATAATCAATTCCGGTTACTGACTTGAGCGTCGGAGGGTGCGTCGCCGGGAACAACCCCGGTGTCTCGCACTTTTTGCAGGTGCACGGTGGGAGTCAACGGTCAAGCTCCGGCGGGACAGGTTAGGTGTTTGCTATTCAGGTTTTCCACGAACTCACAAATTCATCTGTTTGCCCCCACACCGAAATTAGCGGCAACAGCGGCGCGAGGCTGTTAGCTGATATCATGCTGGCTTAGCTCGATGGACCACTTCATAAGGCGCCCGGAGGTCTTGTTCTTGTGGACTTGTTTGAGCGGCTGGTCGATAAGAACGACCATCGAGTGAGACTGGAAGAAGGGGCAGAACTTTCGGGCCGCCATGACCAAGGCATAGGCCATATTCTCTAGCTTTGGGTAACAGAGTCCAGCGTCCCTAAGGACTTTACTCACGTAATAGATAGACCTCTGCGTCTTGTCTTCTTCTGTTACTAAAATAGCACTGAGGGCTTGCTCCGAAGCAGCGACGTAAAGGTAGAGGACTTCCCCGAGCCTTGGCTTGCTCAAGAGTGGGGGGTTGACTAAGTAGTCCTTAAGCTGGTCAAAGGACTCTTATTTCTGTTGACCCCATTCAAAGCCTTCAGCCTCCGTGAGGGCCTTGAAGAACGGGAGGCATTTTTTCCCGGATTTGGACAGGAAACGCCCTATCGTCGCAAGGCGCCCGGTGAGTCTCTGCACATCCTTAACACTGGAGGGAGCCGTGTTGAGTATGGCCTAGATCTTCTCGGGATTGGCCTCTATGCCCCTTTGGCTAACCATGAACCCCAGGAACATGCCAGATGAGATGCCGAACGCACACTTCAGTCTCATAAATTGTCTCCTCAACACATTAAAAACTTCTTGGAGATCAGAGACATGATCCGATTTGCTGACGCTCTTCACCAACATGTCGTCTACATAGACTTCCATGTTCTGCCCAATCTGCTCCTTAAAGATCTTATTAACAAGGCATTGGTAGGTGGCACCAGCATTCTTAAACCCAAAGGGCATGACCCGGTAGCAATACAAGCCCTGGTCGGTGATGAAGGAGGTCTTCGGAATGTCGGGGTGAAACATTCTTATCTGATTGTACCCAAAGAACGCATCCATGAAGCTTAAGAGTTCATGGCCCGATGTTGCATCAATCAGGGCATTGATGCTTATGAGCAGGAATGGATCTTTGGGGCAGGCTTTGTTTAGATCCGTGAAGTCAATGCAGATCTTCCAGCTTCTGTTGGCTTTCTTGACCATCACGACATTGAACAACCACTCCGGATAGTTTACCTTCTGTATGAACTGAGCTCTAAGGAGTTTCTCAACCTCCTCCTTGATAGCTTGCTGGCGCTCGGAGGAGAATTTATGCCGCTTTTGCTGAACTGGTCTGGCCCCCGAAGCGACACTAAGGTGATGCATGAGGAGCTCCTCGGAGATCCCCGGCATGTCAGTTGCAGTCCAGGCAAAGAGGTCTCGATTTTCCCTTATGCACTGGATAATGTCGGAGTGAACGGGGGGGGAGGACTTTTCTAATCTGAAATTTATGTGTCGGATCTCCTTCTGAGAAGGCCACCTCTTCCAGCTCATCGACCGGCTCCGAAATAGGTGGGCTACTCCCTTGGGGGAGTTCAAGAGCTTCGAGGGAGAGGACTGGTCCTCCAACCGAGGACATGTAGCATTTACGAGTCGCCTCCTGGCTCCCTCTGACTTCTTCCATGCCTGCCATGGTGGGGAATTTCATCTTCATGTGGTAGGTCGAGGGTATGGCCTAGAGAGCCGCTAGGCCTAATCTGCCCAGGATGACGTTATAGGCAGCTTTCACATCCAGCACCATGAAGTCCACTGGCTCGATTCGGGTGGTGGGAGTTTTGCCAACAGTTACATCAAGAGTTATGACACCCTTAATCATCACTAGCACTCCTGTGAACCCGTGCAGAGTGTAGCCGGCAGGCTTGAGCCAATCCCTAGATAGATTGAGCCCGTAGAAGGCCTCTAGAAAGAGAATGTTGACCGAACTGCCATTGTCAACTAGGACCTGGTGCACGTCAAAGTTGGTCATGTAGAGGTTTATTACCAACGAGTCGCAATGGGGGGTTCGGACGCCCTTTAGATCTCTATCTAAAAAAGTGACCGGGACCCCCAAGCCCTTGGGGGGAGGACGGTTCTGCACATAATTTACTTTCCGAATGAAGGCTTTTCAGGAGGAGTTGGAATCTCCCCCAATTGGGCCTCCGTGGATGAGATGTAAGACGGCCTCTGGTTCAGAGTCCGGGGTCTCCGCGTGCTACTCGGGTCACTTATTAGCCCCCATGGGGGCAAAGGAAGATCCGCCCTGTCCTTCCTCACGAACCTGCAGAGTTTTTCCCTCTGAATGTGGGCCTCGATCTCGTTTTTCAGGGCTCGACAGTCATCTGTATCATAGTTGTGGTCCTTGTGGAAGCGGCACCACTTGTCCTGATTCCTCTTCTTCCCCGGAGTGTTCATCTTCGGATATGGCAGGAGAAGACCCTCTTTTCCAACCTCTATCAGGATGGCTGAGACACTCGTGTTGAGCGGAGTGAACTTCTCGAAGCGGGGAGGAGGGCGATGTCGGCCTCCTTTGCCTTTCTGGAGTTTCTTAGCTCCTTCTTCAGAGCTTTTCCATTTGTTCCCGGAGGACAATCCTTCAAAAGCAGGGCGGGAGAGAGCTTCTTCTGCTCGGATGTATTTTTCACTCCTGAGCAGGAGTTCTGAGAAGTCCCGAGGGAGATTCTTAGCAAGGGATGCCTTGAGGCAGTCGTTAGCGACATTGGATTGGAAGGCGGCGGAGGCCACGGACTGGTCTAGGGAGGCGATGGATCTGGCCTCTACGATGAAACGTTTGCTATAGTCTCTCAGTCGCCCGCCCTTCAATTGGTGAAGCAATAGTATGGAGGTGCTCTTCTTTTCAGCTCAGCGGCTGCTCACGAAGTGAGTCAGGAAGAGGCCTTCGAGCTGATAGAAGGAGAAGATGGAGGCCGAGGCTAAACAGGAGTACCATTCCCTTGCAGGCCCCTTCAACGTGGCCGAAAAAGTCTTGCAGAGGAGCACGTCCGATGCCTGGTGTATCATCATGAGAGTTTTAAAACTTTCGATGTGGTCAGCGAGGTTGGACTCCCCGTTGTATGATTCAAAATGAGGAGGCTTGAAGTTATCCGAGACCGGTGCCTCCATTATAGTCCGAAAGAATGGGGGTCTGCTAGGGCGGAAATGCCTCGCTCGTTGCTTTTCCTCTCTGTCCAGTCGGCCAAGGCGCCTCTCCATCTCGTGGAGACGGTGGTAGACCGAATCTTCCCTCTGGTCATACCTTGCTGAGGCCCAAGATTTGTCCTCGTGCGGAAGGGGACTGGGAATGCGATGACGATAGCTTGGGGCCGGCTGAGGAATGGGCGTACGATGCCTATGGTCTTGGGCAGATTGAGGACTGGGCACCCGCTGACCGTAGTCTAAGGCAACATTGAGGGCCCTCAGGACTGCCTCTTGGAATTACTGGAACTCTGCCCTTGTGACAGGGGCCTCCTGCTCTCGGTGGTCCTCAGGGGCGGGTCGGCCGATTGGAGAGCGGCTTCTCCTTTGACGATGCTGGGGCGAATCCCTCCGCCTCCTGGGAGAGTTGGACCTTCTGCGATCCGGCCTACGGGGGGATCGGGCTCTATGGGACCGGATCGTTGCACCCCTTTGATGTTCTCGATGGGGTATCCCGTCATGGGTCCACCTCTCATCTAAGAAGGTCCGAAGATCTACCCCATTCTTCTTGTTGATGATGATGTTCTGAAGAACCTTCGGCATAGGGGGACTGTGCGAGGTCATGGAGTCCGACGAGGGGTTGTGTATTAAAACATGGTCACAGTGAGGAGGTTGCACTTGCCGACTTCGGCGGGATGGACCCGCGGGAGCCTCTTGTGGCCCTTGAGGGGCCTGCTGGGGCTGTGGTTGTTGAGGAAGAGGCCAACTAGGCTGTGGTTGCTGGACGGGTTGAAGGAGAGGCTATCCAGGTTGCTGGACTTGCTGAGTGAGTTGAGGGGGAACCTCATGGACAGGAGTAGGAGAAGGTGCGGGAGTGGCCCTACGGTTAGAGACCGTTGTCTTCCCCTTCTTGTGAGGCATGGCTTGAAACTAGTTTGGATGATGAGAGAGGATTGGATCGCTACTTCTGTTTCCCATATACAGTACCAATCTGTTGCTGCTGATTTTGGGTGTAGGAGCAAACAGATGAATTTGTGAGTTCTTTGAGGAAAACAGTAAAGTGAACCTGTTGACTCCACCTATGTATTGACTTGTTCCTTGCCACTGCCACGAACCTGCACAAAGTTCGATACACTGGGATGAATCCCGGCGACGAACCCTCCGACGCTATTGTCAGTAATCTCCAAGATTAAGAAAAAGCTTTTGGTAGGCAAAGATTCATTACCTTGTTACGGTGGGGGGAGATGGGTATTTATAGCCGCCTTAAGGATCCGTTTCGAGATAAGGACAAATCTCTACTTCCCGGTGTGGATAGATAAGAAGGGGTTAGAACTGTCTCTTGGGGATAATCACGAATCTAATTTCCTCTTTAACCTTCTGAATCGGATTGTAACGGGTTGGTTTATCGTTTAACCATAAACGTATCCAATATGACAGATCCGTATCCAATATGACAGATTCGTTTATGGTTTATCGGGCTTTGAAGAAGAGACCCAGTTACCATTCTGGACCCGTCTGTAGGTGAAATTACCGTTTTACCCCTGAGAGCTTCAAGATTCGTGCCCGATTTGAGCGGTCCCGATTTAGTCCTATTTTTAACCATATATATATATATATATATATATATATATATATATATATATATATATATATATTGTTAGGTGAGTAGCCACCAAATCTCATATAAGTTAGTAGCAAAGTAAAATACGATGAAGTGGTATGAAATGCTAACGCATGTAAAGTTTCGAAGTAGAGGGAGGTGACAAGCTAGTTAATATTAAGTAGTGAATATGCAAATATGATAGATCAGTATAAATAATAAGATAATTAGTTTAATGCTAGGTTGTAAAATATTATAAAATAGTATAAGCTGGTACAAAAATAGAATAGGGTAAGTAAATATTATTGAAAACAAAGTAGGGGTTATCAAAGTCGAAAATCTCCTTCTGGTGTAGGTTCGCCTCATTGGTGTCCAACTGCAGATTTGCATCTACGACATCCGATTGCAGTTTGCCTTCTGGACATTCGGTTGCAGACTTTGCCTCCCCGACGTCCAGTTGAAGTTTGCCTCCATTGACGTCTAGTTGCAGGTTTGCCTTCTTAACATCAGGTTGCACCAAAATGGGAGATGGAAAGATGTAATATTCCATATACACTTGGATATTGGGTGTTTAATAAGTATGGTGTTGTGTTTGAAATATGTGATATAAAAATAGGAGTAAAAGAAAGTTACACGATGAGATATTAAAATAGATGTATAGGATATATCAAACATAAATGGTACTAATTAGTAATAATGAAAAAAAAATGATTTATAACATTAGGACGAAAAAGTGTAAAGTATATGCACGAGCTGAAAATACAAATGAAAATGATAATTGTCTAGTGTAGCAAATTAGGACAATAAATATAAACAATTATGCATAAAAATAGTAATGTAGTAATTGGATAAGGGGGAAATCATATGTACAGTAAGTATATCAAAATATCTGACATATATAGAAATCAGTAGGAAAATATATGTTGTAACTAAGATTGTAAAGACAAATAAAATTTGAGAAAAGTGATAAAGTATAAATAGTGAGGGTATGTATTTTATTACAGAAGCGTAAAACTACAAAATTAATAGGGAAAAGTAAATATAAAGAGGTAGAAAATAAGGATAACAAAATAGTAATAAAAGGAATCTCATTGGGTAGGGATACATTGTATATAAGTAAAAATATTACAATCATGCTAAAATATACTGAAATATATAAGACAATATAAGATAATATAGTATCACAAAATCAAATCATATAAAATGACTGTATATAAGCAAAATTTAAAATTTTAAAATATAATAGAAATAATAAATGAAGAAAATAATAGTTGCAATATAAATTTAATAAGTGGTAATCTAAAACTTAATAAAATAGGTAAAGTAATAGCAATATAAACAGGTAAACACAAAAGTGACATAAAAAACACGAAGGACAAAATTTTAAGACTGAAAGACAGATAAAACAAATTCAAAATGATCAAGATTAAGGAAGATAGACAAAATAATAGATATTCAAGTGATTTAATATTAGAAGAAAAATATTTATTTGAAAAATATTGAATGTTGAAAAGGTACTATGATAAAGATTCACGAAGAAAAATTTCGGAGGGAAGTGTGTCTACGTGTAAGGTATCATGAATGTAGGTTCAACCAACCACGCTTCTACTGCGCCACTCTGATACTAAGGGAAAACATGCTCGCATACAGTATCACATAAATGTATATGAAGAGAGCATCATGAATGAAACCACTTACATTCATGACTCCAGCCATCCAATAGGGAAAGGGAGGAGAAAATATTAGTGTATAGAGCAACACAAATGTAAACCACTTACATTTAAATCTCTATAAACTGAACTCACACTCTAATGTCCACCCTAATGTGTCGTCCTGGTAAATTTGTACTACTCATTGAAGTGTGGCTCTGATACCACTCAGTAACACCCCGAATTCTAAATAAGTATGAATTCGAAGTTCCACAGGATCTTTACACTTCACGTCGTACAATTTTACAAGGAATTTAAAACTTTTATTACAACAAATTCTTTTTACATCACAACGCATCGGAAAGTAAACAAAATACAACAATGATAAATGTACAATTGTAACAACTTTAGCATTTAAATGATCATCAGCATCAAATTCATCTTTATATCTTCTTGTAAGCTCCAAGTCCTGCATATGAAAATATGGGCACGTTAGTTGCTTACAACCGACAAAATATTATTCACGACAATCCTCGCTATGCTGAAAGTATAATGATTCTTTAATACTTTAGCAAACACAAACTTGATAACAAAACAAAGCTAAAAATGGACTATCCTATTGATGTCGTGTGTGCTAGTGCACTTAGCCTTAACATAGTTATTTATATTTAATGACACTAATGCATAGTTGTTCGAACTTATGCATCCCATTCTACATAAATCCGAGGGCAAGCCCTTAACCGTTCTTCATCTTGTAGGGTTGAATCCCTCGTTATGAGTTTAACTACTATGGTAACTACGGTAAGTATCCTAGATGTTTTATGAGTTACGAGCCCATGTCCAGACAGCCTCGAGGGGAATACCACGTCATGACATGATGCATCATGCAGACAACCTATGGACAATTCGCCTCCGTCATGGAACAATGGCACTACGTAGTCACCAACCACCCCACAAGCGTTGCCACGGTCCCGATAATTCCGAGATGTATCCACATCATGACATGACGCATCACGTAGACAGCATGTGAATACTCTCACACCGTAGATCCGAGACCCTCATACTTGTGTTTTTCTCTTACTTTCATCACATCTTCACTATAGTGCCTTTCCTTAAGTTTTTAGTTTGTTTTAGAAGAAAATCATCACAACCATGAGCTAGCTTACCCTACCGGACTTAAACCAAACAAAAGTGACACTCAGCCCACACGGGCTACTTCTCAAGAAATGCTCAACCCGCACTGGTTAGCTCTCGAATTCATATTAATAACAACTGTCGGTTTCTAAGGGTCTCGCCTAGCCTCTAGATTCCAACAACTATCTCATTTCTAGAGATCAACAATATGTCATATTCAATCTCAAAATAATAGTTCAGTTCATTTATTCACAATCTCTTTCTCAAAGTGAAACATTTTTTTATTCACAATCTCTTTTTCATATTCATTTCTCTAAAATCTTAAAACATAAAGCAACTTACTTCAACTTCTTTATCAATTTAATCACTTATAATATTGTGTGCAATTCAAATATTCTCTTAATCAAATGTGAATAACCATAAAATCTCAATGAGAAGAAATCTAATTGCATTCCAAATTTTTATTTTTCTTTAATTATACAAGAGCCACCTTTTAAGAAGAATTATCAAGCTCTTCATTCCATAGTTCTATTATAAAAGCATTTCTAACTCTCACAAATATATGTCAAAATATTGTTGAAATATTTTTTATAAAGTCTAAATAATTTTAGAAGAACATTAGAATTTTTTTTCCTAACTTTAAAGCTCTTAAAACTCAAAATACCAAAAAAAAAATGAAAATATATTAAAAGTCGGGGCCAGGGATCAAACCTGGCAACCCCCACCCGAGCTACAGTAACTGACCCAAAGTGCACCTAAGGACCAGAAAGGCCAAAGGCAGTTAGGCAGTTAACTATAAAAACCCAACTGTTTTCGTTATATACAGGTGCACTGTATTATTGGGAAAAATCAAAATTTGGAATAAAACAGAGCCCCCAACCCAGGACCTCCCATACTGTTCACAATGCCCTAACGCACACCGATAACCAGTATGCCCAAACTCACTCTCTGTTATGAAGAGGAAATGAAATACATTTATACTTTATGTCTGTTTGAAAAATTCTTTTACAAGATTTCAATTTCTCAATAAATATGTATCTTTCAATTAAAACCCCTTCCAGAATATATTCTTTAAAAATACAGTATAACAGCAATTAAAAACACTTACTTTTGACATTAAAATAAGTTTTCTTTACAATTTACATTTAAGGAATACATTATTGACTTAAAATAAAACTATGGTTTCCTTTCAAAAATCAATATAAATCCACTAAATGTATGTTCTTGTTCTCTTTCCATTCTACAAGAGTTCTAGCAATTTTTCTCTTTTCTTTTATCATATCAACATCACATAATTGGGATAACAATTTAGCCATTTAGCAACTAACACATATCAATATTCATTCATCTCAATCTACAATTAAGTCATTCATAAGGCAAAATTATCAAATTAGCTGTGGTTCATTAAAAAAAATAGATAATTTAACATGAATTACATTAATAAGACACCATGATAATAGCATGAATTCTCTTTTTCCTTACTACTCTCTTTAAGTCAATCACATGGCTAATTTAATTATTTACATCAGCATATTCATAAAAATCAACCTACTAACATGATATCGACATTAGAAGTAGAGAAATCGCCCATGCTCTAGCAATTTATTTGAATTACAATATCATGACAAAATTAAAGTAAGATTATGCAATCTACATTTACCATTTCAATCAAAATTTAACAATTAAATTATATATCAACTCGCATGCAACCTACTCCTAAAATTAGAAGGATTTAAGAAACACCCACCCAAGAAGTATTGATTTCTTAGCAATTGAACTCCAAAAGCAGCCTCACTCCACCTCGAAATCCGTGCACCAGGGCAAAGTACCTCCAACTCCATATCGGCAACACAGGGAAGCATCTTCATTTCTTATATATATATATATATATATATATATATATATATATATATATATATATATATTCAACTGCACACACACACACACACAGATATATGTGTGTGTGTGTGTGTATGTGTGTGAGTGTGTGTGTTTAGTTGAATGGTGAGAAATATATATATATATATATATATATATATATATATATATATATATATATATATATATATATATATATATATTGATATTGTAAATGGTGAGTGAGTGGAGAAAGAAAAGGGATTTAGCTGGATTTGGTTTTCGGATTAGGAAGAGAAAGGAAGAAGGAATGGGAAGGAGGAGAATGAAGGTTAGGGTGATTATAAAAGAGATTATGTGATAGTTATAATAACTAATTGTCCACTAATCACCCACTAACTCCACTCATTAATTCAAAACATTACTTTTTTCCCTCCATCCGAAATCAACCAGTTGATTATTTGAGGTGTGCACATTGCACGTGTGCACGTGCACGTGCTTTGTGTACACTTCACAAAAATTAATTATTTATTTAATTTAAAACATATGTCTACATATGTATTTGTCCACTAATCATCCACTAACTCCACTAATTAATTCAAAACATTACTTTTTTCCCTCCATCCCAAATCAATCGGTTGATTATTTGAGGTGTGCACATTGCACGTGTGCACGTGCACGTGCTTTGTGTACACTTCACAAAAATTAATTAATTATTTAATTTAAAACATATATTTATATATATAACATGCATAAAAATTTATTTTAATTAAAAATTATAGTTTCTATGCATGAAAAAAATACACACACACACATACTTCATGAAATTTTATTTTAAAAGATAATGTAACTAATACGTGCACTGTTAACACGTGCGTCGCACGTAAAAATATTAAAATACTAAATCGACTTTATCAATGGAAAAATATTTAAAGATAGTAGAAATACAACATACGAAAAATATATTTATTAATTTTTATATATTCCACAACATAATTACTACGTACATAGAAAACACGTGCACCGCACTTATAAAATATTTTAATTAAAATAAGAAAAAAATGAATTTCTGTTTATAAAAAAGAATTCGAACAAGTCATGAAATAAATAATTTAAACACATCAAAATATTACACATAATGGTGGAAAAATACGCAATCGATACGTGCATCGATAACACGTATAAAGCACGTAAAAACACAGAGATGAGAATTTAATATTTGAGTTGACTCAAATAGGATTAAAAAAAAATTTGAGAAGATGGGAAATGCATAAATAGTCGGAATCCAAAGATACATAGTGAAACACGTTACGGATATTACCAGTAGCGGTACAAAAATATACGTGCGTAACACATAAGGGCAAAATTATCATTTCCAATTATACGGGGTGTTACACTTGAGGCCCTGTTATTTAGCTACAAAGAACCCAGTCGATGGCACCTCAACCATGATAGCAAGGATCAAGCATATGAAAGGAATTCTTCAAATCACAGAATTATCGCAAACTCATATGTTCAGATCCAGTACCACTACAGACATCTACAAATACAAAATGGCTAGTCCAGACTCTAACTCTCCCCAAGAGCAGCTCAAACGACCAGCCGACCCCCAAAACGATGTATCACAGGACAAGACACCGGCACGTCGAAGACTTCTTATTCCACAAATTACAAGTCTCATGACAACAACAAAATTACAATGAGTCTGTGTTTCATGGCTAAGAATCGCTACCGAAAGTCCTACGAATATTGTACAACAAACTGTCATGTAAGTTGTTCTTACAACTACACATTAGAGACATGGCCTACCTAAGAGAAATGAACCTCTTCACCGGCCTCCTACCAGCTAAAAGCTCCATAGGGCCGCCTCAACTCTTGACAATGAAATTCAAGACAAATCTTTCTAAGGCAGGCAAGCTCCAGGTTTATCTGACCACCTTCACTTGAGCAAACTCCAACTCCGTCTTGCTTAATGCTGTGCAAACGGGAGAGTCCCAAGACTCCCAACTCGGTCAAGCACAGCGTATCACGACGGAGAGCAAGCTCTATGTCCCAAGGACCTCGTTCGATGTACGCAACTACTCGTCAACATTGAGCAACAGGTTCAACGCCTTGGTCTTCGCTCAAGCTCCACCAAATAGCTTGTTAACTCCAAACAATGAGTTCAATGCTCTGCTCTCCACGTGAGCCCTACCCAAACAACTCGTTGGTCCCAAACAGCAAGTTCAGTGCTCTGATTTCCACTTGAGCCCCATCAACAGCTCGTTGACTCCGAATAATGAGTTCAACGTCTGCTCACTGCGCGAGCTCCATTAATAACTCGTTCACTCCGAACAAAGAGTTCAATGTTCTGCTCTCTGCATGAGCTCTTTATACAACCCGTTGTTTCCAAACAACAAGTTTTATGCTGTGATTGTCGCTTGAGCTCCATCAACAACTTGTTGGCTCCGAACAAGGAGTTCAATGCCATGCTCCCCGCACAAGCTTTGCCAATAACTCGTTGGCTCCAAACTACGAGTTCAACACCTTGTTCTTCGCTCGAGTTCTCCCAAATAACTCGTTGGCTCCAAACAACGAGTCCAATGCCTTGCTTTTCACATGAGCCCCATCAACAACTCATTGACTCCAAACAACGAGTTCAATTCCTTGCTCTTCGCTCAAGCTTCAACAACCCGTTGGCACCAAATAGTGGGTTCAATATTCTGCTCACAGCTTGAGCTCCATCAATCGCTTGTTAGCTATGAACAACGAGTTTAACGCTCTGCCCTCTGCATAAACTCCGTCTACAACTCGTTGGTCCCAAACAACGAGTTCAATGCTCTGCTCCATGCACGAGCTCCATCAATAGCTCGTTGGTCCCAAACAACGAGTTTGACGCTTGCTCTCTGCGTGAGCTCCGTCTACAGCTCGTTGGTCCCAAACAACGAGTACGACGCC
This sequence comes from Hemerocallis citrina, assembly GCA_017893485.1. Lineage (NCBI taxonomy): Eukaryota > Viridiplantae > Streptophyta > Magnoliopsida > Asparagales > Asphodelaceae > Hemerocallis > Hemerocallis citrina. The sequence goes on along the minus strand of CM030359.1, from coordinate 226,886,225 downwards.
TTGCTCTCCGCTTGAGCAGACAACGAGTTCGTCACCTTGGTCTTCGCTCGAGCTCCATCTACAACTTGTTGGCTTTGAACATCGAGTTCAATGATCTGCTCTCTGCATGAGCTCTGTCTATGACTCGTTGGCCCCAAACAACGAGTTCAACACCTTGGTCTTCACTTAAGCTTCACTCAACAACCCGTTGGCACCAAACAATGGGTTCAATGCTCTGCTCACCGCATAAGCTCTATCAATAACTTGTTGGCTCCAAACAACAACTTCAAATGACCAGCTCCACTACGAGTTGTCTCTTTAAACTCGTCAGGATCAAACGGCAGTTTCTAAATCAACTCGATCAAGGAGTAACCTCTATAAACTCGGTGGGTCTGAACAGCAAGTTCAAGCTCAAGTTCATCTCATAGCTCTCCCTACAAGCTCGCCGTGGGTCCAACGGCTGGTTTCTATATTAACTTTACCTCAGAGTTGTCTCCAAAAACTTGTTGAGATCAAACAGTGAGTTCTGCACTCAATTCTACCACAAAGTTGCCACCAAAGCTAGCCAGGATCAAACGGCAGTTTTTATACCAACTCTGTCTTAGAGTTATCTCTTTTTAAACTTGCCGAGCGCAAACAGCATGCTCAAACGTTTAACTCTGTCATGGAGATGCCTCTACAAACTTGTTGGGGACAAACAACAAGTTCAACGACCAACTCCACTACGAGTTATCCCTCTAAACTTGTCGGGATCAAACAGCAGTTTCTAAATCAACTCGATCAAGGAGTGACCTCTATAAACTTGATGGGGCCAAACAACAATTCAAGCTCAAGTTTATCTCATAACTCTCCCAACAAACTCATCGGGATCAATCCGCAGTTTCTGAACTAACTCCTCCTACGAGTTGTCCTCCCAAAACGCTATCAAGTGGCTCTCCTTCAATCCTCCAAAAAATCAAAGGCCCTGATCTAATCTCACAAAACATATTTTTCTCACCAAAAGTTTCCTCCCAAAACTCAAATTCAAATCCCCCACCCAAAACAACTCCTATATTTATTTAATTATTTCTCTCCCTCTCTCTCTCTCTCTCTCTCTCTCTCGCTCTCTTCTATTCAAAAAATTAAGAAAATAAAATTTTAAAAAAATTTTTAAAAATTAAAAATTAAAAAAATTAAAAAACTTTAAAACTTTAAAACTTTAAAACTTTAAAAATTTAAAAATTTTAAAAATTAAAATTTAAAATTTTAAAATTTTAAATTTTAAAATTTAAAATTTTAAAAATTTAAAAACTTTAAAAATTTAAAAACATTAAAAATAATTCAAAAAATCAAAAAAATCATATATGTTTCTTGCTAGACCCCCAAAAGTTTCTCATATAATATGTTTGTTACTTCAATTAATTTGCTGGACCTCCAAAACTATTTTATATGATCAAACAAAATGCACCATTCTAAAGACGTGTCGTAGGCACGTGTCAACGGGCAAACCTAGTATATATATATTGTTGCATATACACAAATATATATATATATATATATATATATATATATATAATTATATGCAAACCCAAGCCCAAAAAGTTCAAAAAAATTCCCCACAAATACTTGCGGGTTCAAAGAAGAGAAGAAACGAGTTTGGGTCGCATTCGGATCCACGAAACCCATTAAACAAACAAGGGGATTAGGATAACGGGTTGCGGGTACAGATCCAAACCCGAAACCTGCAAGCCTGCCTCTGTCTCTTCCTTCTTCCTCCTCATCTGAAAATTTTTCCTGCCATAAAATCCGAACTCGACTGAGAACCCCTCTCCTCCTCACTCCAACTCCGACTTTGAGCTCTCGCCCTGCCAAATGCTTCGTGGCTCCGCTCCACCATCGAGCTCCCTTAGTCGAGCTCCATCTTCGAGCTCAGTTTCACTTCGTCGAAACCCACAACAGAGCTCAAAACAGAGCATCCCAAGCTTCGAAAAATTCTCGAAGAAAATTTTAATCCTTAGCTCAACGAAGATTACCATCTCCATAGCTCGGCGAAAACCTCATCGACTCCGTAGCTCGACGAGACGACCATAGTTCGGCAAATCTTCAATAACCCATAGCTCGGCGAGAACGAGATGCCTATAGCTCGGCGAAGCTTCGAAATCCCCATAGCTCATCTAAGGGTGAAGCTCAAAAGCTCGGTGAGTGAGATGGGTCGGCGAAGTCGAAAGAACCAAAGCTCAGCGAAACTCGAGCATCATAGCTTAACAACGACGAAAACTCGTATCTCAGCAAAGCCCTCATAATCGAAACGAATGGCCATAGCTCGGCCAAATGGTCGGCCGAGCTAGGGGGTCGCCACATCGATTCCTGACCCTCCGATCTCTCAGATAATCGAGCTCGAGTGTGAGGGACGGCTCAGATGCGTCCACATCGCCCGCCTTCGTCCCCAGTGCTCCTCTAGCTCCTCGACAGTTCGATTTCCCTCAACGCACGAGCCGATTCCTCATGGACATCCCTGATTCGTCCGCGTCGCCCTCCATTACAGACATTTGAATCAAAGCTGTTTGATCTCTCCAACGCTTGAGTCACCACCTGATGAGCAATCCAGATCATGTCTAGATCCATGCACTGGTCGATTTTTTACAAAAAAACCCTATAATTTCATTTTTAATTCAAAATAGTAATTAAAAATTAAAAAATAATTATTTTAATTCGTAAAATTAATTTAAATTCGTAAAAAAAATTAAAAATGAATTTATTAATTATAAATTCAAAAAAGTGATTTTAAAATTGGGAAAAATTTCAGAAATTTAGAAAAATTCGAAGAACTATGGAAAAATTTCAGAAAATTCCAGAAAATTCGGAAAAATCCGAAGAACTATGGAAAAATCCAGGAAAAATATTCGGTCACGCCCCACTTCCCAAAATACGGGAATACGAGCCCGTGATGAAGGCCCAGCGAATGATTTTAACATCATCCATAAGCTGTACCAGTCTTAACTCAACAACATGAAAGAATAATCACAACCACGCAGGAAAAAGAATAATCACATAAACAAATACTGAGATAAAACATACAGTAGTCCAACATAATAACCAACAACTAGAAATAAATAACAATTACGGGTCAACAAAGCCCGGGATACAAAGTTCAACAAAAGTAGCAATGCAATATAAAAATAAACATGTAAAAAACAATTTATTTCAAAGCAACTCCTGCTCCAATCCTAGAAGAACTGCTCACCAATGCCTTCTGATAATTCTCCTTGTGCACCTGTGGTTGGATCAACTAGAGTGGAGAAAAATGTCCGTTAGAGCAAGTACGGACCGCAAGTAGTGAAAAGCAAAGAGTAAAGGAATATGGTACATCAAGGAATATTGAGCAAGATCAAAATCCAAAAGCAATAACAGGGACAGATGAAAAGTCTAGATTTAACAATGCAATTTCCAATAACAATAATCGATAAACAATGTCAATAGTCTTGATCAAGGATGTAAGTGTCAATCTAGTCTATTAGTATTTAGCCTAACTAATGCACGTACTACTGCGTCACATACCGCAGAGTATTCATTTTAGACATCGTGGTGGGATCTATAGAGCGTGTACTCGGCATCAATAAAAATAATTTAAAATCAACAATTAACAATCAATAATTCACAATCGATACTCCTCCTTCCATGACAATACAATATAACGATAAGGCCTTACCGAATACATTTTCTGAGATTATCCACTACTAAGTCAACCCTTATTACTCCCAGCTTGTTAATATTTTATTAATTCATTCATGATCATGCAATATGTATAAGAGTGTAAAGGAGATGATAATGATGCAACAAAATGATGTGATGCATAATAATATAAATGTAATTGTAAATCTGAAAAGAGCAGACACAACAGTACTAAAACAGCAATAACTCACAAACTATAACTCGAAATTTGATTCTGTCAAAAGAGTTATAAAGTAGACATCTGGGGCTAAAATTCATATTTAGTAAGTTTAAATTAATTCTGACCATAACTAGGTCAATTATCCTAATATTTACAGCTTAAGGGTTCTAGCAGCAGCTTATAGTCAAAACTTTATGGGTGAAAACTAGGTGTAAAATCAATATAAAAATCCAAAAAAATTAGAAAATGAATCCTAAGTATGTCTACTAAGTTTCTGGAGAGTTTCATATCATTAAAATATTGTTACTATGGTATTTCAATTGAAAGTTGTGTCGTTGTTTCACTAATTTACAATTCTGAAAAATACAGACCAGCAGTGACTAAAAATGCAATATCTCATAGCTCACAGATCAGAATCTAGATCCGTAAAGTGTTCTGGAAACTAGATTCATTAGGATACAATTTCCTTTTATATAGTTTTGATTTATTCTTATTGTAACAGGGTTGAAACCTCAGTGCAAAATAGGACAAGCAGCAAGAAGTAATAAAAAGTCATCATATATATTCATCAAAGTGAATCATCAACATGTTCTTATATCATGAAATGCATTAACATTAAGGTATAGCAATTAAGATGGATTTTTACAGTGTACAAGCCAAGTTATCAATTCACGATTCGATTCACGATATCTCAATCAATCAACATGTATTCAATCACTATACATTTCTATATACAAGTTTCTAGTCAATTTGTTCATGTCGTGTGTGTATGCAAGCTTGGGTTTGAATCAACGGATGTTGGTATGAAGTCAAGGATACTTCGGGTTAGCTCGTGTAAACCTTAGATATCCCCAACGGAAGGTACACAATGCAATATTACGATAATCGAAAGAGAACTACTTGCGGAGATCAGTAATCTTGAACTAGAAAAATAAATGAGTTCAAGTGGACTTGCCTTTAGATGACGATTAGATTAATCTGAATATGCAAAGAATAACAGGATCAGAATCCCGGCAATACGGCGACAAGCAAACGATCACGATCGGGCACAGATCTTGATGAGGATCAAGATCGGATGATCGGACGGCTGAGATCGAAGATCAAGATCAAGATCAACATCAAGATGATGATCAAGATTGCGATGATCAAAAGAGATCCGACAGTCGAGATCAAGATCTTAATGATGATGATGATGGTGATGCAATCAAAGGCCGAGATCAACGGATCAAGAAGATGTTGATCATGATTGTGATGGTCAAGGGAGATCTGACGGTTGATAATGAGCAAGGTGCACTATTTGGTTGACCCAAGAACAGAGGAGGCCGGTGATCGGGTGCAGCGACGGTCGAAGGCAGGGGCGTCGACTCGGGGTGGCGCACTATGGTAGTGAAGACTGTGGCGACGAGGGGAGTGCAGGAGGTGACTGGACGGTGGACAGCGGCACTCAGGGTAGCTACGGAGCTCTGTTGATGGTGGTCGAGCGAGGGATACGCAACAAGCGAGAACATGGGACTTCGGCAGTCGATGGGTTCAACGAGAACCCAGAGGAAGAAGAAGACGGAGGCACGGAGCTGCGATGGGGCTCAGGGCAGCGACGGAGGCAGGGGTGCTGGCGCTCAGGGTTGACGGCGAGGCTTGCGACAGTGGGTTCGGGGGCTGGTCGAGCGGCGAAGTCGACGACGGGAGGTAGTTGCGGAAGAAGATGAACGACGCTCGGAGATGAGGGAGGCAATGCTGGTGGTCGCAAATTGAGGCAGAGGAAGACGGCGAGATACAGGGACGAGGAGATGCAGGTGTTGGTGGTGACGGGTGCTGCGAGACGTCAATTGTGATGAGCGATGGGGTGGAGGAGATGGAGACGAGGAGGGATGTGGGCGGTGGGCGACGGGGCTTCGATGGAGGGGAGGATGAGTAATGGAATGCAGCGTCGGTGGCTCGATGGAGACGGTGAGTGGTTGAAGAAGCAGAGGATGACGATGAAGGCGATAGCAATGGCAGAACGGCACTTCGGTGATGGGTTGAGAAGGCGAGCGGTAACGGGGATGAGAGTGGCGATGCTGAGATGAACAGGGAAGCTCAGGGATGGTGGTAGCACTGGGATTTGAGGTGATGATGAGGGGACGATGGGTGGTAGGGACGAAGTTGAGAACAAAGAGGAGTAGCGGAGGTGGAGGAGCTTCGGAGTGTTAGGAGTCGGGTGCAGTCGATGGAGGAGTGCTCGAGCGTCAACTAAGGAGGACGGCGGGGAGTGGCTAATGTTGGAGTGCGCGCATGGTTGAAGGTCGGGGAAGACACATGGAAGAGGTTCAAGCTCGGCAATGGTGGGCTTCGGTAGAGGACGAAGACGGAGGATGACGACAAGATGGTGATGAGGATGATAATGGCGGTCGAGAAGCGAGTTGCGGTAGAGATGAGGGCAGGGGGTGACCAGAGCGGGGGTTGTCGGATAGCTCCTTTGTTTCGTTTCGAAACAGGGAGAAGGAACAGTAGAGAGAGACAGTACGGGAGAGAGAGAATGGGAAGGGATTTTAATATGTTAATAATTTATGATTATAGTAATGGGGAAGATAGGAGGGCTGATTAATAGGGGTAGTTGAGATAGTGGGGTGTGTAGTTATAGGAATGTGAAGAGTGGGGGACGTGGGAAGGGAATTTGGGGATACGGGGAGATGTGGGGTTAGTCAGGTCAAAACGGATAGGGGGAGATTTGGGTTTATGGGTATTGGGTATTAAAAAGAGATCCAATATGATGCGGGTTTGGGTTTAGGGTAGGCTAGGATCTAATAAGAGGTGGATATGGGTTTGGGTTAGAATCTGATAAAAGATGGGCTTGGATCGGGCTTCAAATTAAATAATTAATAATACAATGTAGATCAAATCGGTGGGCTTTAACAAAGTAATAAGAATTGTAATAATAACAGTGGCTTTACAAAATTAAGAACAAGGACAATAAAATAATAACAATAATGGTAACAACATCGATAATAATAATAATAATAATAATAATAATAATAATAATAATAATAATAATAATAATAATAATAATATGCATCAAAATCAGATTTGAGATTAACAAGTTCATCAAAAATCCAAACAGTAATAATATAAAATATAAATAGTTGACCAATTAGAAATAGAAAGTACATCATTATTCAAAGTAAGTATAATTGTCAATTATAAAAGACTTGGTAAAAGATCCGAAATTAATTTAGCACAAAATAAGTTTATAAATAATCAATTTACCGAAAATATTTAGGGAATACGTATTTACGGGAACGGGGGTTACATATTCACTACCTTCAGAAGCCACAAATCAGTTCCAAGTATCTTCGAACACTCTGAATGCTAAAATTATACTCTAGATTCCAAAAATAAGACGTACTACTCCCTGAAAGCCAAGAAAATTGCCTTCCGATAGTGGGGGCTTATGATGATGGTAAAAATCGCAGCAGATCAGAGCCGTACGATTCCTGCACAGATCTCAAAGCATCCACAGGAAGATTAGCCATCACATGCCGTTTTACAGGTCTAGACCCACTCCAAGACATGGGCTTCTTCCAAGCCCATAAAAAGTGATAGACTAGGCCCACTAGGAGAGACACACAGCCCATGCAGGCTATGAGTCAAATCTTTTATCCCCTAACAAGGATACCTTATCTCTTGAGGGGAAAAGACATGAAAGAGATAAGGCAGTTAAATCGATTCAACGGACACAAACCAATCTCTTGAAATGTCTCTCAGGCCTATAAATACATCTCCTCCTTTTCAGTTAGAAGGTAATCAACAATTTGTTAGTTTTCACTCTCTTACTCTCTCTCTCTCTCTCTTTCTGGTTCTGGCTTGAGTATCGGAGGGTCTGTCACCGGGGCCAACCCCAGTGTTTCAGGCTTTTTGCAGGTCCGTTGGTCGCATCAGCAACCGTTGAATTCAAATCACGGTGGTCAATCAATGATCCAGATTCATTCTCAGGAGCTCTAATCATCTTTAACGGCCAAGGTCCGAGGTCAGGCTTTTAGTAGTTTTCTTCAATTATTAACTCACTATATGTTTGCTCCCACACCGAAATAAGCAGCAGCAGCTGAGAATAATCACGATCTCCAATTAACAAGGCACGATGAAGGGCAATCTACACCCTACTGAGAATAATGAAGACATTGCTCCTTTGTTCTCAAATGCATCAGGAGTTGATACGATCGGGCACACTCTAGCTCACTCTCACAAGGGTGAGAACATGCTTAGAGGAGCTTTGGATCCATATATGGGGACGACAACAAGGAGATGTTGATGAATGTTGAGATGAAAGTACGAACTGAAGTAGTTTGGCAAATAGTATCACTAAGTCATTTCCTATAAAAAAAATTATCTAAATCATTATTTATTTGTTAGTCCAGGATTGAATTTCATGTTTGACGATATTGTTGTGTAGAGACAACGGATGGCTTGAACTTGGAGTTTGTTAGTTTTATTTTATTTATTTTCTGTTGTTTGGAAACATTATCAAACTTGAATTAAGAGTACGATGTTTGGAAAAAAAAATCAATAATCAAAAATCAAAAATCAAAAAAACTGATAGGCTTTGCTGTTCCATTCGGAGTACTTTTTTTTATCGTTAAACGGTGGGTTGAAAACCCCTCGCAACATTCGGAGCACCTTCACCATCATGAGACTAACCATAAATATAGACTTGTTCAGTACTAAATGATTTCAGATGTGAATAATTGACATTTTTAATGTACTAGCACAAAAATTAATGAAGTTCAATCAGTTTGTCACGCCCTGCTTTCCAAAATACGGGAATACGAGCACGTAACGAAGGCCCAGCGAATGATTATATATCATCCATAAGCTGTAACAGATTAACTCAACAATATACAAAAGAATATAACCACATAAACAATGGATAAGCTCCAATATAATCATGAAATAAATTCACCAAATAATAATCCAACATCTGGGATAAAACAAACTTCGGGTCATAAAATCCCGGAATACAAAGTACGATAAAAGCAAGGGTTTTTATCATGTATGCCCCTAACAAATAAGTGAATATCATATATGCCCCTCACAAATATGTATTTTCATATTTGTCCCCAATAATATATGCCATATTTCTTAATTACCCCTCTAGTTTAAAAAAACTCAAAACGATGGAGAATTTTCGGTTTTTTTTAATGGACTTAATGAAAAATGATTGAAATATTCTCTTCTCTACCATTCAAACTTTATCTTCTTCATTCTTGTAAAGCCGGGCAATTTTTAATCCAACCGAGACTCATTAACTCTTCTCAAAATTTCTTTATTTTTTCAAAAAATGGACAAACTAAGAGTATATATTTGAGAACTATATATTACTCCTCACGTTATATCTTCAAATTTGCCATCAATCTTGTTTTTTAATGATAGATTATAAGCTTCCTAATTTATTTTTCCTTAAAACTCTTAAATCTTTACTCATTTAATTGTTTAATTTGATCTTTTAATTTGATTTCAATTTAACTTGTAAGGGTAAAATCATGGTTAACTTAGTGATATCTAACATAGGGGTAAATATGAAATAAAGTCTATATTGTTAGGGGCATATACGAAAATATACATTTGTGAGGGGTATATATGATATTATCATATTTGTTAGGGGTATACATGTTAAAAACCCTAAAAGCAATACAATAAGCAAATAACAAGAGATAACTAAAGCAGTCTAAAGTCCAGCTCCGATCTTCAGAGAGTTTGCTCACCAATTTTTTCTTGTAGTGATCCTTTAGTACCTGTAAATTCTTGATCTAAAAAGAGAGAAAATAGAGTCCTTAGAACAAGTCATGGACAACAAGTAAAGAAAAACAGAGGATAAAGGAAACATGAATATCAAAGAAAGAGACAAGATCAAGGTCAAAGAAAAAAGCAAAGGCAAGCAGCAATATCAAAGGTCTATAATAATCACACATGTAATGAGTGATGTCAAGTCAAGTTCAATACAGGATCAAGCATGCAGGTTATTAATCATTTTATTAGCATATCTAGTGCACATACTACTGCGTCCCACTCCACAGTATTAACGTTTTAGACTGATGGTGAATTCACGGATCGTGTACTCGGCGTCGATAACGATAATTTTACAATCAATAATTTGCAACCAATACTTCTCCTTCCAATCAATACAATATAACAATACGGCCTTGCCGAGTACATTTTCCGATCGTTCACTACTAAGCCTACCCATAATACCCCGGCTTGTTAATAGTTTATTTTCATCCTACATGAGCATGTAAGAAGGTGTCAATGTTGTATCATGCTAGGTGTGACTAGTTCTATTCGTTACAGACAAATCATGAAGCAAACACATTAAATAAGCACAATTCACACAATCAGGGCAGCATGACCTTGCTGTACTGAAACATGGATTACTGCTACTACAGAAAAGCAAATCTTGATCCATCAGAAGTTCTATAAACTATACTTCCACACGGTTCCAGCAAATATATATAAGTCATATAAAAGATACAGAAACTATGGTGGAAACTCTATTCTATTCAGATTTTATGTTTAGGCGGCATGATGTAAATTGTGTTCACATATTTGTTTCAGGTCAGAAAACTCACCAAATAAATCTATAAAAATTTTGGGTGATTCCTACACATGTCTAGTCTCAGTCTAATTTAGTTTCAGATTTTTATTTTATTGTTAACTTGGTCAAATAAATTATAGAACTGCAGGATACGCATGCATTTGTGAATCTGGAAATTCTGACACATCGGTACTAAAATGATGAAATCTAACAGATACATCGGAATTCAAATCTACAAAAAGGGTAGTAAACTACACATCTTAGGCTAAATTTCATGTTCAGAAAGTTATTTCAAAATATGATAGCAATATGATCGAAAATTTGATTGAAAAAGAGACAACTAGCAGTCCAGAATTTATTTTGACATGAATAGGCAATAATTAAATCATACAATCATATATTTCATGCAAATTAATAATCAAAGTGTTCTTACGTGTTTAACATGCAAAATTATAGTTCAAGATACAACTTCGCAGGCATGGTAATCAATTCATCAAATCAATGCAATCTAACATGTCCAATTCATCAAACAAGTCTACAATATGGATCTAGTTATTTTCATGTAAATGTGCATAAGCATGAAACAATAGGGATTAGGTTTTAAATCAAAGAGAGCGGCACGATGTTAATAATATCTTGGGTTAGCTCGTGTAAACCCTTAATAGACTTAACGAAATTTCAAATAACAGCATGATGAGCAAAAGGACTGGATTTACTTTGCAGAGATCAAAGGAATCTTGAACAAAATAAAATACTAGTTCAAGAAGAGACTTGTATGTTAGACAGTTAATTCGAATAACTAGAATAACGGGATAAGGATCCCGGACGACGAACCATGATCACACGTGTGAGCCACGTGCAAAACCCAAAACAACAAAATTGCAAAACACCAATACACCGGATCAGCCACACCCGGAACAGCAAACGGCTCCAAACTCCCACACTGGATCCAACAAACAGCAAACAGCGACTCTCGGATCGATAATGCCAAAACAGCATACACCGAAATCCACCACTAGCAACTCTTCTTCCCCACTTCGACAGAGAGAGAAGGAGAGAGAGCACGAGAGGGGACGGCGATGTCTAGCGCTGGCGATGGCAGTGGCGACCACGGCAAGGGCAGTGACGGTGGCGCTGCGATCGAGGAGCGACGGCAACGACCAAGGGTGGCACGATGAGCGAGCTCTGTTTCTCGACGAAAACAGAGAAGCAAACAGCGGGGGGATGCACAGAGGGCAAAGACAAGACGGCGGCAAAGAGATGGCGGCGAGGAGATAGGTTCAGCGAAGATGAAGATGGGTTAATGGGTTCGGTGGAGTTAGGGTTTGAGCGGGAGATAAGCGATGGGGATGATGGCACAGGGATGATGACGGGGATGAGGAAAGGGGTCGAAGGTGGTGGTCGGAGTGAAGGACGAGAAGAGCGACGGGAGATTGGGCGGTTGTGGGTTCGGTCGAAGATGAAACAGAGGATAGAGATGGAGGAACAGTAACTGGGGTAGAAGCGGCTGGGGTTAATTAAAATGGATTAGGGTTAGGTTAAATTAGATTAGAGTATTTATAGGAAAAAGGAGATATAGGGTTATTCGGTAATTGGGTATTTGACCCAATAAATAAAAATACATTGTATATGAATATAATTGATCAATATAAACCCAAACACAAAAGAATAGGATATCTGATAAAATATGGTCTATAACAAAAATACAATTTGTATCACATTACATAAATTATTCGAAATAATTAAAAATACAATTATTAAATAAGAACGATTTGTTTTAACAATCGACTGACAGAGAAAATAATAATAAGAATAGTAGTAATAAATAATTCCAAAACAATAAGAATAATAATAATAACCATGTCAATAAAATAATAATACTGGTAATATCAATTAATAATAATCATAAAAATAAGAATAAAATAATATCAATAATAATAATGACAATAATAATAATAAATAATAATAGTAATAACAAAATAGCAATAAATAATACCAACAACGACAATAGCAATTATCAGAATAATAACAATATATAAAAATATGAATTTGTTGCAATAGTCAAAACAGTAATAATATTTTTGATTTGAGTTAAAATGTAAATAGTTGATCAAGAAGGAACGGAAACAAAGTTTACTCAAAATAATTATAACTATTGTTTAGAAGAAAAAAAAAAATTAACATGAAATTCAAAACGAATTTAACAAATAACGAATTTAAAAATATCGAAATACAGAAAATTACTCAGAAAATACGTATTTACGGAAATAGGGGGTAACAATCCTACCCACCTTACAAAAAGAATTTCGTCCTCGAAATTCATTCTGGCAAGCAATAGGACAGAACAAAAGCAAACTCGAGAAATAACAAGGCAGGAAAATCAGAAAAAGAGAACTCGGATGATGGAAGGACCAAAATAAGAAAAGAACATAAATAAGGTCGATGTCGAATAATAAATCGACAAAAGATGACAAGTGAAAAGAATGAACAGGCACTAAATGATGCAAAGAAGAAGGAACAAGGGAATCCTGGGACCTGTGGGTTATGGGCCCACCACGCTTCTTCTACGCTACTCCGATGGTGATGTCCCAAGCAACATACATGTCGTTGTAGGCCACATGGCACCAATCGACGAACCGAGCAGGAAGACAAGAATGAGACACCAGGATCAAAGAGAGTATAGGTAGAAGAATTTGGGTTGGGCTCAAGATAGATATTTATAAATTATGCAAAATGAATATAAAAATTGAGCTTCAATTTAAACAATTATAGGATATACTATAGATCAAAATTAATGGGCTTTAACAAAAAAAATAATAACAACAAATATTAATAATGAAAATAATAATATCAATAATAATATTAAAAAGAATGATAACAATAATAATAAAAATAATAACAACAATAATAATAAAAATATTAATAATCATAATAATAAAATAATAATAACAATAATAATAAAAATAATAATAACAATAATAACAACAGTAATCAAAAATCATCATAATCATACTGGTAATAATAATATAATATGATAAAATAAAAATATTAACAATACTCATAATAATAATAATACATACATGATAGAATAGGATTTAACACATTCATGAAAATAATGCAATAATAATAATAATAATAACAATAAAAATATATTAACAATACTGGTAAGAATAATAATGTAAGACAGAATACAATTTGGGTTCAACATTTTTTGAAGATAATTCAATATTGACAACAATAATAAAATAACGAAAACAAGGATAATAATAATAATAGTAATAACGATAATAATAATAATAATAATAATAATAATAATAATAATAATAATAATAATAATAATAATAATAATAATGAAAACAATAGCAATAATAATAGTAGCAATAATAATAATAGTAGCAATAATAATTTTGTAAAAAAAATAAGAATTTGGCTCATCAACTCTACAAATAAATCAAACAGGAATATATATATAGTCGATCAAAAATAAAATGGAAAGTGAAGTCAAAATACGCCATTATTCGAAATACATAATTTTCGTTTAGAAAATATTTTTATATAAGATCCAAAATATAACAAATAATAATTGAAATACAGAAAATATTCGGGAAGAAGAAAAAAAAATTATAAAGAGAAAAATAAGTAGGAGAAAAATGAATTTATACCCAATAAAGAGCCAAAGAAGAGGATGACTACAAGGGACAAAAGGAAATAAGAAATCAAGGAATTGAATATGAAGGAAGAGGAGCGAGGGGGCATACTCGAAGTTGAAGGTGAAATGTTGGGAAGAAATAACTAGCACGATACTCAATATTAAATTGACAAAATATGATGGATGCAAGTACAGAAGATAAATGACTCAAGAACAGGAATGCGACAAAAAAAATAAAATACCTGCAATCACACCTTCGGCAGTCTCTGCTTCCTCTACAATCTAGTTGTGGGCCTGATCACATTCTCCAGCCTGTCCTCCACTGGGAGCGGATCCTCCAGTTGGTGCACTTCTCCTATTCTTTGGGCAGTCACGAACCTTGTGATCACTCGCTCTGCATCCAAAACATAGGCAGTTGGCTGTCCGGCAATCCTTGCGTATGTGACCAATCTTGCGACAATAGTTACACGTCGGACCCTTCCTTCTATGGGTCTGCCTCATGATAGCGAAGGCATGATGCTGGTGCTCAAATACACACAGTCGGGTGAGCTGTGCATTCTCCTGGGCTCTTTCCAGACTAGCTCTCATCAGCTCATTGTGTTCTTGTTGTAGCTCCATCTTTCGTTGCATTGCCTGGAGAATGGCGACATTCTCTGATGTTTCAACCCTGGGCGAAGGAGTCGAAGAATCTTCGCGAGCCATAGTCTGCAAAACCATCCAGTTGGTGAGTACCCAGATATACGTTGGTCATTACATGTTTATGTGATCAACGCGGCGTGCATATTATTGAGTTAACTTGGCTTGAGCCAAACCTTACTAATATATCAATCAAAGCCAGACTTCCGTAAAGTTGGTCATGTTTGACTGATATATTACTCAACCCTGGGCTCTAATACCACACAAAACCTGTCACGCCCTGCTTCATAAAATACGGGAATATGAACACGTAATGAAGGCCCATCGAATGATTATACATCATCCATAAGCTGTAACAGATTAACTCAACAATATACAAGAGAATACAACCACGCAGAAAAAGAATAACCACATAAACAATGGATAAGCTCCAAAATAATCATGAAATAAATTTACCAAATAATAATCCAACATCTGGGATAAAATAAACTTCGGGTCATAAAATTCCGGAATACAAAGTATGATAAAAGCAATACAATAAGCAAATAACAAGAGATAACTAAAGCAGTCTAAAGTCCAACTCCGATCTTCAGAGAGTTTGCTCACCACTTTCTTCTGGTGGTGATCCTTCAGTACCTGTAAATTCTAGATCTAAAAAGAGAGAAAAGAGTGTCCTTAGAGCAAGTCGTGGACAACAAGTAGAGAAAAATAGAGGATAAAGGAAACATGAATATCAAAGAAAGGGACAAGATCAAAGTCAAAGAATAAAGCAAAGGCAGGCAGCAATATCAAAGGTCTACAATAATCGTACATGTAATGACTAATGTCAAGTCAAGTTCAATACAGGATCAAGCATGCAGGTTATTAATCATTTTATTAGTCTATCTAGTGCACGTACTACTGCGTCCCACTCCACAGGTTCGGCGCAAGCACACATTGAACGTTTTAGACTAGTGGTGAATTCACGAATCATGTACTCGCCGTCGATAACGATAATTTTACAATAAATAATTTAGCAATCAATTCTTCTCCTTCCAATCAATATTTCTCCTCCTTCCAATCAATACAATATAACGATAAGGCATTGCCGAGTACATTTTCCCATCGTTTACCTACCAAGTCCACCCGTAATACCCCGGCTTGTTAATAGTTTATTTTCATCCTATGTGAGCATGCAAGAAGGTGTCAATGTTGTATCATGCTAGGTGTGACTAGTTCTATTCATTACAGACAAATCATGAAGCAAACACATCTAATAAGCACAATTCAAACAATCAGGGTAGCATGACCTTTGCTGTACTAAAACATGGATTACTGCTACTACAGAAAAGCAAATCTGGATCCTGTCAGAAGTTCTAGAAACTAAACTTCTACACGGTTCCAGAAAATATATATAAGGCATATAAGAGATACAGAAACAATGGTGAAACTCTATTCTATTCAGATTTTATGTTTAGACAGCATGCTGTAAATTGTGTTCGCCTATTTGTTTCAGGTCAGAAAACTCATCAAATAAATCTATAAAAATTCTGGGTGATTCCTACAAATTTCTAGTCTCAGTCTAATTTATTTCAGATTTTTATTTTCACGTTAATATGGTCAAATAAATTATAGAACAGCAGGATACGCATGCATTTGTGAATCTGGAAATTCTGACACAGCTGTACTAAAATGATGATATCTAACAAATTACACATCAGGATTCAAATCCGCAAAAAGTTCAGTAAACTACAAATCTGAGACTAAATTTCATGTTCATAAAGTTATTTCAAAATATGACAGCAATATGGTCGAAAATCTGATTCAAAAAGAGACAACTAGCAGTCTAGAATTTTTTTTTACATGAATAGGCAATAATTAAATCATTCAATTATATATTTCATGCAAATTAATAATCAAAGTGTTCTTACGTGTTTAACATGCAAAATTCTAGTTCTAAGATGCAATTTTGCAGGCATGGTAATCAATTCATCAAATGAAAGCAATCTAACATGTCCAATTCATCAAACAAGTCTACAATATGGATCTAGTTATTTTCATGTAAATATGCATAAGCATGAAACAATAGGGATTAGGTTTTAGATCAAAGTGAGCGGCACGATGTTAAGAATATCTTGGGTTAGCTCATGTAAACCCTTAATAGACTTAACGAAATTTTAAATAACAGCATGATAAGCAAAAAGACTGGATCTACTTGCAGAGATCAAAGGAATCTTGAACAAAATAAAATACTAGTTCAAGAAGAGACTTGCATGTTAGACGGTTAATTAGAATAACGAGAATAACGGGATAAGGATCCCGGGCGACGAACCATGATCACACGTGCGAGCCACGTGCAAAACCCAAAATAGCAAAACAGCAAAACACCAATACACCGGATCAGCCACACCTGGAATAGCAAACAGCACCAAACTCCCACACCGGATCCAACAAACAGCAAACAACGACTCTCGGATCGCCAATGCCAAAACAGGATGCACCGAA
Organism: Hemerocallis citrina; assembly: GCA_017893485.1. Lineage (NCBI taxonomy): Eukaryota > Viridiplantae > Streptophyta > Magnoliopsida > Asparagales > Asphodelaceae > Hemerocallis > Hemerocallis citrina. The sequence continues at coordinate 226,869,044 of CM030359.1, read as the reverse complement.
ATCCACCACTGGCTACTCTTCTTCCCCACTTCGACAGAGAGAGAAGGAGAGAGAGCGAGGGAGGGGACGGCGACGTCTGGCGGCTGGCGATGGCAGTGGCAACCATGGCAAAGGCGGCAACGGTGGCACTGCGGTCGAGGAGCGATGGCAGCGACCAAGGGTGGCGCGACGAGCAAGCTCTGTTTCTCGACGAAAACAGAGGAGCAAAAAATGGAGGGATGCGCGGAGGGCGAAGACGAGACGACGGTGAGGAGATGGCGACGGGGAGATGGGTTCAGTGAAGACGAAGATGGGTTAATGGGTTCGGTGGAGTTTAGGTTTGAGCAGGAGATAGGTGACGAGGATGATGGCACAGGGATGATGACGGGGATGAGGAGAGGGTTCGAAGGTGGTGGTCGGAGTGGAGGACGGGAAGAGCGACGGGGGATTGTGCGGCTATGGGTTCGGTCGAAGATGAAACGCAGGAGAGGGATGGAGGAATAGTAACGGGGGTAGAAGCGGCTGGGGTTAATTAAAATGGATTAGGGTTAGGTTAAATTTGATTAGAGTATTTATAGGAAAAAAGAAGATACAGGGTTATTGGGTAATTGGGTATTTGACCCAAGAAATAAAAATACTTTGTATATGAATATAATTGATTAATATAAACCTAAACACAAAAGAATAAGATATCTGATAAAATATGGTCTATAACAAAAATACAATTTGTATCACATTACATAAATTATTTGAAATAACTAAAAATACAATTATTAAATAAGAACGTATTTGTTTTAAAAAATGACTGAAGGAGAAAATAATAATAACAATAGTAATAATAAATAATTCCAAAACAATAAGAATAATAATAATAACTATGTCAATAAAATAATAATACTAGTAATATCAATTAATAATAATCATAACAATAAGAATAAAATACTATCAATAATAATAATAATAATAATAATAATAATAATAATAATAATAATAATAATAATAATAATAATAATAATAATAGTAATAGTAATAGTAATAACAAAATAGCAATAAATAATACCAACAACGACAATAGCAATTATCAGAATAATAAAGTTATATAAAAATAGGAATTTGTTGCAATAGTCGTAACAGTAGTAATATTTTTTATTTGAGTTAAAATGTAAATAGTTGATCAAGTAGGAACGGAAACAAAGTATATTCAAAATAATTATAACTATTGTTTAGAAAAATGCTTTAACATGAAATTCCAAACGAATTTAACAAATAACAAATTTTTAAATATCGAAATACAGAAAAATACTCAAAAAATACATATTTGCGGAAATGGGGGTTACACGGTTGATATAAAACCTTTCTACATTTTCTTGGTAGACAGAAAAAAAATTGAAACATCCCGAGATTATTTCAAGCTAAGACATATCGTATTAATTTATGGAACGTAAAATTTGAACTTATCAAGTTTTGTAAAATTTTACTTTACTACATGAACTAAGGGGATAATAAGGTAAGAAAAAAGTGTAAATCACCCTAGGGAGGTAAATAGAGTGATTGTCTGGAATTAAAAAAAAAATTAAAGTAAAGTGCAAAGTAAATAAAAAGAGATAAGAAGAGCAAATACAAATAACACAAGTAACGCAACGATATAACGTGGTTCGACCTCCTGGTCTACGTCCACACCACCTACTTGTAGCAATTCTCTGTCAGAAGCGTTCCACTATACTCAAACCCTTGTACAGTGATTCTCGGATTCAGGATGAGAGACCTATTACACCCACAGGACTTCTAACACAAGTCCCGTCAATCTCAGCGAAGTGGAAGAAAAAGAAAAAGAAAAAGCTCAGGATCTTTAATGATCCTAACTGAAGAATACAAATAGTTATCACACACACTCGTATTCATTGTTGAAAGATTAGTTCAGAAGATTTTTCTCAGAAGTAATAGGTGAAGAATACACAGTGGGTTCGTCCAAATATATAGACTGGGAAGTGTATCGATCAAAAATAGAAACGATACATTCCAAAAATGTGAACAGCGCAAAGTTCCGTCGACCGCAATTATGGTGCACTCGACCGTTCATCTCTTTGACGTAAAGTCGAGAGATGAAGGGTCGACTGCTTCTTACGTAACTGTGAAGTGCAATCGACTGCGATGCGGTCGACCGTCATAAGGTGCGGTCGACCGTTATTGCGCTGTTCATAACGAATCCAATTTATTTTCTTACAAAAAACTAATCAATAACCAATCAATTAAATACAGATAACATCTCACAAATATAGAATGATAGCAACTGGTATTGATAGCTTTCTTGGACACTAATCAATCATGTGCTCTTTTGAATATCTTCTTCTTTTACTTGATTTTGCAATCTTTCTTAATTACTTTCCTTCTTTGAATATTCTTGAATCTCTCTTGGATCTCTAATTGATATTATTTGATCCTAAAAATCTAAACAAATCAATTTAAACTTATTAGTATTTATAGACACGTTTTGTGGACACCAAACTAAGAGTCAACAATCTCTTCCTTTTGGTGTGAACAAAACATACTTTTGAATATTGAAAGTAAAAATTAAACAATTAGGCATGTAAATACTCCCCCTGAATTTAGTACTTTCTATAACACAGATTTTCATAAGCAAAGTGCTTTTAAGAGAGATTTGTAAATACAAATACTCTCCCTTAATTCAATAATCCATAGAAGATAAAAAAAAAATATTTACTTTCAGTGTTAAGAACATTCTAAGATTCATAAAAATATTCTCCCCCTTTTTGGAACACACCAATAGGGGGCAAAAGAGACGTGGAGAACATACTACCCCAAAAGCAATTTGTAAGTGAGAAGAACATTCATTAAGCAAAACATGAGATGAGTATTGAGATATATAATAATTTTGAAAACGGAGGAAAATCTTCATATGACCGGCCGACCGCACAGTCGACCGCAACACCAATTTAGCATACAAGTCAAAAATTAACCTGAGAGCAAACCGGTCGACCGTAGGGTCGACCGCACATCTTGTAAAGACAAGTGCAAGACAGAGGGTGAGCCGGCCAACCGCACGGTCGACCGTAAATACTGAAAGCCAACATTTTGAAAATAGAGTATAAAACAAAACGAAGACCGAGAGTGTGCCGATTGAACGTACGCCCTTACATGTGTACAGTTGCCCGTCCAGTCGACCAAAACGCATTTTCAAGCTGAAATATCAATAACATTCAATTCTCCTTTAAAAAAATAAAATCGTTTTTTCATTTAAAGGTTTGGTAAAAATATCAGCAAGTTGCGAATCAGTGGAAACATATTCTAGAATAATATCCCTTTTTTGAAAATGGTCTTTAATAAAATGATACTGAATATCAATGTGTTTTGTGCAACTGTGTTGATCAGAATTCTTTGTCATATGATCAGTCTAGTGTTATCGCATTTAATTGGAATGTGATCAAAAAATACCTTGTAGTCCTCTAGATTGTGTTTCATCCATAATACCTGCGCACAGCAGGATCCTGCGGCAATATATTCATCTTCGGCAGTAGAGAGAGTTACAGAGTTTTGCTTCTTGGATGCCCATGAGACAAGATAGTTGTCCAAGAAGTGACATGTGCCGCTAGTGCTTTTTCTGTCTGTTAAGCTACCGGTATAATCTGCATCAGAGAATCCTACAAGGAAAAAGTTTCTATTTTTCGGGTACCAAAGTCTAGTATTTGGTGTGCCTTGGAGATATCGAATGATACGCTTAACGACAACCAAATGTGAGTCTTTGGGCCACGATTGAAAGTGTGCACATAAACAAACACTAAACATAATATTTGGAGGAGATGCAGTAATATAAAGTAAACTACCAATCATACCTCGATAAGTAGAAATATCAACATTGTTACCAGATTCATCTTTGGAAAGCTTCGTAGTAGTGGCCACAGGTGTTTTGTAAGCATTTGCATTTTCAAGTCCGAACTTTTTGACTAGTTCTTTTGCATATTTCGATTGATTTATAAAGATGTCATCCTTTCTTTGTTGTAATTGAAGCCCAAGAAAATAAGTTAGTTCACCCATCATACTCATTTCGAACTCATCCTGCATTTGCTTTGAGAATTCCTTGCAAAGATTTTCATTAGTGGATCCAAATATAATATCATCAACATAAATTTGAACGATTAAAATATCTTTTGAAACATGTTTTATAAATAGTGTAGTGTCTACTTTTCCTTTCAAGAAGCCTATGTGAAGTAGAAACGAACTCAGTCGTTCATACCAAGTACGAGGAGCTTGCTTCAAACCATACAAGACTTTATTAAGACGAAATACTGGTTTGGGTGTGTGGGATCAGTGAATCCCGGTGTTTGTGCAACATAAACTTCTTTCGAAATAAAACCATTTAAAAACGCACTTTTGACATCTATTTGAAAGAGAGTAAAATCCATATAAACAGCAAAGGCAAGTAAAATACGAATGGCTTCAAGCCGTGCAACAGGTGCAAAAGTTTCATCAAAATCTACATCTTCTTGTTGGTTATAACCTTGTGCAACAAGACGGGCCTTATTTATAGTGATTGTGCCGGATTCATCTAACTTGTTCCTAAACACCCACTTAGTTCCAAGTATAGTTCTATTGTGGGGTCTAGGAACAAGTCTCCTTACTTGATTCCTTTCAAATTGATTAAGTTCTTCTTACATTGTAATGTTCCAGTCATTATCTTGCAAGACATGCTTAATATTCTTAGGTTCAAGTATAGAAACGAAGGCGGAAAAACACATGAAATTTTGAGCTTGTGTGCGAGTAGTTACCCTTTTTGACATATCACTTTGTATAAGAGTTGGTGGATGGCTAGACATGATTTTCAATACGGGGCGTCGTTCATTTTTGAAAATTTGATGTTGTACATGTTCATCTTCCATGGCATCAATTTGTTGTGCAGGCATCTCTTCTATTTGCGATTGGGATGCTTCTTCATCTTGAAGAGTTTTTTGATTTTGAGCATTCATAATTGGGTCTTCTTCAATGTGAACATGTTTCTTTTCAATCCGAACACCTGTCTCATCATCATCAACAACATGCAATATTTCTTTGGTGTGGGGATTAGTTTCATCAAAAATAACATTAGTGGATTCCTAAATTGTGCACCTTCTTTTATTAAATACACGATATGCTTTGCTACTTAGAGAATATCCTAAGAATACACCTTCATCACTTTTATGAACAAATTTTTCCAAATTATCAGGAGTATTTAAAATAAACACTTTACATCCGAAGACGCGAAAGTAACTTAAGTTGGGGATTTTTCCATAATATAGTTCAAAAGTTGTTTTCTCAAGATATTTCCTAACGATTACTTGGTTAATTGTATAACATGCTGTATTGACAGCCTCTGCCCAAAATAATTTAGGTAAATCTTTTTCACTAAGCATGGTTCGGGCCATTTCTTGAAGAGATCGATTTTTTCTTTCAACAACCCCATTTTGTTGAGGAGTGCTAGGACATGCGAACTCATGTTTTATTCCATTTTTCCACAAAATGATGTGAAGAGTTTGTTTTGAAATTCTCCACCATGATCACTATGAATAGTAACAATGGTGAGGCTTTTCTCATTTTCCACTCTACGATAAAATTTTTGAAACACATACACTGTGTCATCTTTTTGTGGTAAAAAGGCAACTCAAGTAAATCTACTATAATCATCAACAATTACAAAGGCATATCGTGCACCTCCATTACTACGTGTTCGTGATGGTCCAAAAAGATCCATGTGCAAGAGTTCAAGGGGTCTAGAGGTTGATACCATTTTCTTGGGTTTGTGAGAGATTTTAGTTTTCTTACCGAATTGGCACGACTCACATGGTTTATCTTTCTCAAATTTGATTTTAGGCATTCCCCTCACAAGCTCCTTGGTTACAAGTTTGTTGAGATTGTCCATGGCCGTGTGTCCAAGTCTTCGATGCCATAACCAACCATCCTTATTTCTTGCAACAAAGCATTTCATATTTTCTTGTGCTAATTCATTAGAATTTATAACATATACATTATTACATCTGTTAGTGAGAAGTAAACAAGATTTATTGCTATCTAGTATAGTGCATGTATTTTTATCAAAAGTAACTGTGTAACCTTTATCACATAATTACCTAACACTAATTAAATTATGTTTCAAACCTTTTACCAATAGAATATCCTCAATGGAGCATGAGGAACCAAAGTTTATTTTACCTTTACCAATGGTTTGACCAGTGCTATTATCTCCAAAGATGATGTCCTTCCCTTTTTCCCTTGATAATGATGTAAAGTATCTACTGTCAACTATCATATGATTTGAGCATCCACTATCAAGCTACCACCGATCTTTAGTCTTGATACGCTGAGGTACCTACATCAAGATTAGTAGGTATAATTTTGCGTGCCCAAGTTTGTTTTGAACCTGCATTTACATCCTTTCTTATCCACACAAAATTAATATTCCTTTTTAATGGACAGTTATAAGAAATATGCCCTAGTCTACAGCAGTAATGACATGCGATACGACTATGTCTTGAGTCATGCACACTTGCATAGTTTTGAGATGGTTTGTGATTATGTTGGTGATTGTGCAAGTGTGTATGACATGATGATTTAAATTTTTGATGGTGTGTTGTCTCTTCATAACCAAGCCCTCGATTATCGTGATAAGATCTTAAATTTTTTGTAATAAGGTAACTGGGCCCTTCATATTTTTCTATAATTTTTTCAAGCTCAATTACGCTTTTACAAATTCTTTTTCTAGTCATCTCATCGTCTTTTGTGTTCCAACGAAAAGTGTCTAGTGTAGCATCAAGAATTCTATTTTGTTCAAGAGCTTCATTACATCCTTCCACTACCTCATCAAATTTTTGTTTGCATTCTTTTAAATCATCTGTGAGTTGAGCGATATAAACAGATTTCTCATGAATTTCTCTTAAGTGTTCATAATGTGTTGGTAAGGATTCTTGAATTTATTGTTTTAAAAGTTCATTTTCCTCTAGCAATACATCATGATATTTTTTAAATGACTCGAATTTTTCCAGGATCAAAGCATTTTTACCTTTTAGTTTTTGGTTTCTAGCGATACAAGAGTCATGAGTTTCATTCGGAATTTGTTTATATTTCCTTAGCTCACGACTTAGTTTCTTAGCATAGTTTTTAATCCATTACACATGTCTACTAGCTCATCATAAGTAGTTTCTTCGACTTCTTGGGATGGTGATTGCACCTCACCATTCCCAAGAGCCATGAAGCCGACATCGTTGTAACCTTGCTCTTCCTCACTTGAATCTGAGTCTAGCCATGTTGCCTTCAACGACTTCTTTTTTAGGCTCAGGTTTAAGCAGTAGTAGTCCCTAATCCTATCCTGTGAGACAGGATAATTTGCACGGATGTGTCCAGCCTTCTTGCACTTCTAGCACGTCACCTTTATCCTTCTCTCTTTCTCCTTGGTACCTGCCATAATTTTTATGTTTGAGGTATTTACGAAATTGCTTGGTTAATAAGGCGATATCTTCGTCTGACTCCTCACGGTCTGAATCTGCTTTCGGTGGTCGGGAATTTTCTGCTTTCAATGCAATGATTTTCTCTTCGATTTTTTGTTCAATCTCGATGTTTTGTCTGTATCTTTTGGTTTCTGTCATCTCCATCTCGTATGTCTTCACTTTCCTTGGAATGTGTAATGGTCGAATCCATTTTCTTCAAGGGTCTCCCTCATTGCAGCAGCCTTTACATCCCACTCTGGTGTGAGACAGCTTATGAGTTTTCTGACTTTTCGATCATCATCCAACCCCTTTCCTAAGCTCTCAAGTTCGTGGGCAATAATATCGAAGCGGGCAAGCATTTGATCCACATTTTCTTCTGGCAACATACGAAACACATCAAAATTATAAAAACATAAATTTACTTCAGCTTTTACCTCAGAGGCGGTTCCCTCATGCCGCATCAGCATGTTGTTCCAGATCTCGTATGTTGTCTTAAAGTTTTGCCTGCATCGCATTAGTTCTTCGTTATTCAATGTCTGTTTTATTAATGCACACATTCCATACTTCTTCTCCAAGCATCTGTAGAAAATGAGACATACGAACTTTCCAAACATCATAGCATTTTCCATCAAAAAATGGTGAGCGTGTAAAACTTGTCCCATTGGAGACGAATGGCTCCGATGAGTACAAGTTTTCGGGAGGAGGGATTTTGGCCATTGGACCTTTTGCTTAAGCTTTTAAGCTTTTGATAAGCACCTCGCTCTAATATGACTGTAAATTTCCCTAGGGGGGGCAAATAGGGTGATTGTGCGGAATTAAAAAAAACTAAAGTAAAGTGCAGAGTAAATAAAAATAGATAAGAAGAGCAAACACAGATAGCACAAGTGACGCAGCGATATAATGTGGTTTAACACCCTGGTCTACGTCCACACCACCTACTTGTAGCAATTCTCCGCCACAAGCGTTCCACTATACTCAAACCCTTGTACAGTGATTCTCATATTCAGGCCGAGAGACCTATTACACCCACAGGACTTCTAACACAAGTCCTGTCAATCTCACCGAAATGGAAGAAAAAGAAAAAGCTCAAGATCTGTAATGATACTGACTAAAGAATACAAATAGTTATCACATACACTCGGATTCATTGTTGAAAGATTAGTTCAGAAGATTTTTCTCACAAGTAATAGGTGAAAAATACACAGTGGGTTCATCCAAATATATAGACTGGGAAGTGTATCGATCAAAAATAGAAACGATACATTCCAAAAATGTGAACAGTGTAAAGTTCGGTCGACCGCAATTACGATGCACTCGACCGTTCATCTCTCTGACATAAAGTCGAAAGATGAAGGGTCAACTGCTTCTTACGTAACTGTGAAGTGCAGTCGACTGCGATGCGGTCGACCGTCATAAGGTGTGGTCGACCGTTATCGCGCTGTTCATAACGAATCCACTTTATTTTCTTACCAAAAACTAATAAATCACCAAACAATTAAATACAGATAAAATCTCACAAATATAGAATGATAGCAACTGGTATTTATAGCTTTCTTGGACACTAATCAATCATGTGCTCTTTTGAATATCTTCTTATTTTACTTGATTTTGCAATCTTTCTTTATTACTTTCCTTCTTTGAATATTATTGAATCTCTTTTGGATCTCTTATTGATATTATTTGATCCTGAAAATCTAAACAACTCAATTTAAACTTATTAGTATTTATAGACACGTTTTGTGCACACCAAACTAAGAGTCAACAATAGGCAAAATCTAAGAGTCAAAAAATTTCAAGTGCTAAAACAGCTTATAAATGATGTCGTTATCTCCAAGAATGGCATTCGCATATCTGATGCCATTGTTGGTGATAACGGCATCAGTTATAATATTCATTAAATATAAATAGTGGTCCCCTCTTCTTCTTCCCCTTTCACTTGAGATTTTTCCTCTCTCTCCCGAAACCCAAAAACTCTAGATCCCAATTCTCGACGGTGAAGAGTGCTCTTTTATATCCCAGAAAAATTCATAAAATACCCATCCATAAACCATAATTGTGACTTCCTCCTATCTCTGTTCACTTTAATATTTGGTGCTGACTTCTTCTATAGCACTTCTAAAATTCAACATTGTGACATGTATTCGAAAACACTAATTTTCCTTCAAAATATTCACTTTGATGATTGAGAGTTATATTGTTATTATAGTACATGAGTTGTTGAGGAGACTGATCTAAGTAGTAGTATGGATGGATTCGTGTTTATGTATACTATAATTGACAATGTAGTACGTTAGACAACTATGGAAAAATTGGTATATACTAGAATTCCTATATTTTTAATAATTATATTGATAGTTGTGTATGTATGAATGAATGTTCATATGAGATTTATTTATATATAAATATGTAGTGTGTGGAGATGTTGTGGTGAGGATTGTTATGAGTAGTAGTTCCATACGAGTAGTGAGATTTTTTTTGTTATCTTCAACATCGTTTATTAATTTTGTTGAAGAAACATGGCTTATTAATTTTGTTATCTTAACACATCGTTTATTAATATTGTTGTTGACACATGGTTTTTTATGTTCACAGAGATGGATGCTAGCCAACCATCTTCTTCCCATGTCGTGGGTGCATCATCTTCGGTCGCACAAGAAGAAATTTCAGGTCCATTAGTCCCAACCCTACTCTATTTGCAAGAAGATCATAGGTCTCCGGCGGTGTGGAAGGGAGAGACCAAGAGTATGAGTTTCCGAATGCACACGATATTGCCGATGCACCCATGTATACACAACTACTTGGTGAATTGCGGGTTCTATGGAATGTCAATGTTGGCCAAAGTTAAATGCGATTATTCATTAATTGCTGCTCTTATGGAGTGGAGGCCGGAGACACACACGTTTCACATACCCGTTGGTGAGATGATGGTCACGCTACAAGATATAGCCATCATATCAGGTCTTTCAATCGATGGGGTGGCCGTGACCGGAAACCTTATCTTCAATAAAGTCATGTTGGTTATAGATTACCTTGGCAGAGAGGCTGAAGAGGACGACAAAGGTGTATTCGTTGGCGAATCAATCCGATGTTAGTGGCTCTTTACAGAGTTCAACAATAGTTTGGGAGAGGAACCGACTGACTTCGAAATTCAATGTTGCACGCGGGCGTATCTTGTGTCGATGATCGAAGGTATTATCTTTCCTAATTCTTTGGGTGATGTAGTACATTTAATGTATCTTCCCCTGATTGCGACATACATAGAGCCAGCCGATATAGTTGGGGAAGTGCGGCATTGGCTTTTCTTGATCGTGCATTGTGCAATTGTTCAATAAGGTCTATCCAAATGACGGGGCTGATGGGGATATTGCAAATTTGGTGTTGGGAACGAATACACCTCGGCCGCCCCCGAATAACGGTTCTTTCAAATAATTGGAGAGTGGTTGAGGAGAATTTAGTGATGAGGGCTCCTTTGGGTGTGTATTGGACTGGTCGCCTCACGTGGAGAGATAACTCACATGGTGTGTTGACATATTATAAGGATGGGCTCGATCAGATTTAGGAAAAGTACGTTAATCGGACACTGTACACGACTAAAATGCTACAACGGCTACCCCCACCGTACACGGCAAACAATCAAGTTTGGTTGACACGAGCTCCACTTTTAAATTTCTCTGTCGTGAAGTTCTATTATCCCGATCGAGTCATCCGACAATTCAATGCACAACAATTTATCCTGGAGAAGCGGATGTAAGACCAAAGATTTCACAATATAACCGGTCAAGGTCGATTGTTGACTATGGATTGGGCCGGTCACCACCGCTCTCTTGTAGCAATATGGAATGAGAGAAAGTATGATTTGGTGCTTGAAGGGATCGTACCATACGACGGATCTTTGCAAGAAGCTTACATGACGTGGTACCGTCGTATTACACGTTTGTTTATTGCTCCACGATCAGCTATCCCGGCGGGTATCCAAATACCGATCCCGAAGCACCAAGTCGAACCACAACCGGCACATTCTCCGCAACTTATGTATCAACCAAAGGCCTCCTCATACCAACTCATGGTGAATTTATGCTTTTGTTAACAATTATTATTTTAAAATATTCGTAGACATTTTGCTTATAATTCTTTAACATATTTTGGTTTACTTCTTCTATTGTATTTTAGGAAAATTTTACAATACAAACTAATAACTAACATAACTTTCAATAAATTTTATAATCATCCTATAATTGCTCTAAGCCGTAGGATCTGTAGTTATTTGTTTATCAAACTAATCGGTTCACCATGTAAATAAAATAAAACTTGGGGTCCTTTTATGTCAGAAAATAATATTTTGGTAATTTTACATCACTCTTCCTAAAAAAACCCACTACTTTTTTTATTCTCTATGTTATTAAAAAAAATAAAATCTCATAATTGTTGTAACTCTTGTTTGGTTCTTCAATATAACGGATTAATAAACAACTAGAGAGTACGATGTGTATGTAGTGTTGCATACTCAAATTTGAGTTGATAAGGTGCCTATCAAGCTTGCATCTCGTCACAAATCAACTAGCGCAAATAGCGGCAACAGTTAATCTCAAAGCCATCTCAACGTCCGTATGTATGAAGCCAGCACCTATGCTAGTCTACAGTGTAAATAAAACCACAGTGAAACTTCACCAATATTTTCACTCAAAAGCTACCAAAGAGGTCGGAGCTCCTTTTTTTTCACCCTTTTATATAACAGCAATAATGGATTAGCAAAACAACAATGGACAAACTAGATGGACAAGTTAGGAAGTGCACGATTTAGTGAAAGTTGGTACATGAGAATGCCATGTTAAATCGAAAAACATACTAGCTCTCGATTAGAATGCCATGTTACTAAATCGAAAAATGAGAGTAGTACCGTTTCAGTATTCAAACATGCAATGTAATGATAAGGGTCCATCGAGACAAACTGCCAACATAAGCAAAGTTAAGCAGAAGTTGTGATGACCCATCGGAGCTGCCAAATTGTTCACAAAACTTGAATCTTACCAAAAAGAGTTTTAATTTGATGCTCATCATTGAAATCAGATTAGACAACCTTACTAAGGATTAAAATAACAACCGAAAGATGAAATAAAATGTAGTAAATATGAGTAATGCTAGAGCCACTACCAATTTCACTACATTTCTCTTCACTACCTTAGGAGGCACATTCCAATAGGTAGGATATGATAGAGTAGGTGGGAGAACTCTCCAATAGGAGTATGCCACCTAAGGTAGTGAAGAAAATGGTAGTGAAATTGGTAGTGGCTAAAGCATTACTAAGTAAATATAGTGTTACATGCAGCATGCAATTGCTTAATAGAAGAAAATGATGCAGTTCGTCAATGACTAAAAATAACAGGAAGAAATAGCAGTATCATTGTCTAAAGTTAGCACAAACAAGTTGAACTTCAGGAAACAGCAAATCATCAATCCATGTCTTCACACCAAATTCAGACCATTAAACAACACATAGTACTAAAATAGTTCAACCATCACACTAATATCAGCAGAAGTAAATGAAAAACCAATTACAAGTAATAGATCAAATGTAATCAACAGCAGCCACAAACACCAATATAAGGAAATGGAAACAGGATATAAGTTTCAATACAGAAGGAAAACTAGCATAGTTATAAGGAATATAAACGTGATACAAGTTCCAATAACATGAGGAAAGCATCACAAAGACAGATACCCAACATGAAATTGAGACAGAAAATGGAAAGTTCACATTCAATTATTAGACAAGCCAACATTAAGTTAACTATTAAATGACGTAAACTTCAGAAGCTGAAAAGCTGAAGCAACCACGACATAAGAATGATAACCTCACTCCTCTTCAGATTCAGACTCGGCATTCTGCAGCCATTCCACAAACGGCTTTACATTCTTCCAAATCTGAGAGCTGTTGCCCTTGTAATGCTCCGATTTTTATTTATGAAAATTTATTATTTATTTTGCACGTAGTGTGCACGTGCAATAATTTTGGTAGTACTAAATTTTATGATGATATATATATGTGCTCTTTAATTATTTTTATATAAAGGCCTTTTTCAAATAAACTTAAGCCTTTCTTTTTAAGCCCAAATTTAATTTAATTTATCTTCTTTTTATAAACTACTATGTTGGGCCATAAACCAAAGCCCATGAGTTGTTTTTATTTTAAATACAACTTGTAATGTAGAACATATTTTAAGGATTATTTTTATTGAAAATGTAATGTACAACTTTTGTTAAATGGAGACAAATGCATGCACGTGCATTACACGTACACGTGCAAATGCACCATGCATGGCCGGTTTTGAGCATTGGAGGGAAAAGGAAATTTTGAGTGGAGTCATGGGTGGTGGTTACTTGATCATGGTTGGTTATTGTAACTCCTTGAATCCTAGCCTTTTGTTTCTAACTCCTAGTTTAATCCTAGCCTTCCATTTACCCAAATTTTTAGTATAAATACCCCCCCCCCCCTAGCCTAGTTATTTTTGTACTAATTATTCCTCCAAGACCTATAGTATAGAATACACTATTAGTAGTATAGCAAGTGAGTAAAAGATTGAGAGTTGTGTGTGAGGAGTTTGTGTTTGCAACAAGGAAGGAGAGGCCGGCATCTTGGAGCTCGGGTTGGCATCTTGGAGCGCGTGTGCACATCGAGGAGGAGAAGGATCGCTCTCTTGGCAAGGACTTTTGTTTAGGAGGTGCTGCAAATTGTTTTTCTCTCCAACTTAGGTGGATTATTTTCCATGTTTCTAATTAGGAAGCATGCTAGATTTGAATTGAAATAATGATACATGAAAAAGATTAATAAGAGTACATTTTAATTTGGAAAATTGGCTTATTAGTTGATTGGAATGTTGATATATAACTTGTATGTAGTTCCATCATTAAACTTAAGTTGTGTGTAAATAAATTATAGTCATGGATTGCTTAAAGAAAAATTTATTGTTAGCATCAAAACCATATGCAATTATTAGTAGACGAAATGTTGTTTCATGCACTTGAATGTACCTTTTGTGATAATATGGTAATGAATGATTTGAAATTTGTGGGTTTGAGAAATGAATAAAAACAGAGAATTGATATAAAAGACTATTAATATAGAGATTATTGATGTTAAAATTTGATAAGAAATGACGAAAAAAGATATGTGGTAGTATTAGCATATAATTTGAGCTAATTGTATAAAAATATGTGTTTAATTATTGAAAAAAATTATTTTTAATATACTGGAGTATAAATTATTATGGGAATAATTAATCTGGAAATTTACAGTAAGTTTAGTAAAAGCAAAACTCAAATGGGAGCTTTTTGAACATCGAAATGTGCTATTAGACAGAGGGTTGATTTAATTAAAATTCGAGTTGTATTCAAGACAACTTGAGCCTATATCTCAAGTGGTCGGGGGACTCTTTAGCGCTACAGTGTTGTGCAGTGTGTCCCTTGGATCGCTGGTTCGATACTTGAGAACACCACCTTTTTATATGCGTATTTAAAATTAATTCAGTTTCGAACCAAGAGTATATAACTCTCTGGCTCTTTTCTATACAGCTGAGCACAATTGGCCACATGGGCAGAGCGTGCGGTTGGGTTCCCTGTGGTTGTTGGTTCGAATCCTGGTCTCAGCCAGTGTATAACTTTTTGGAAAAAATATTTTTTTGATGGGTTTTGATGTTTAAAAAATTATGGAAAAAATATTATTATTATTCTAAAATTATGTGGGACTTATGAAAAATAAATTGGGATTTATTAAAGTGAAATAGAGTACATTTTTTAGAACAAAAGTGTAGATAGAACTATGGTTCTACACTCGTATTTTTGTGAAAGTTGTACTTTGTGAAAGACTTGAAATAAAGTGCTAGAAAAGAATTATAAATAAGAAAGGAAATATATGAAGTGAAGTGGTATGAACTATTCTTATTGAAGAATAGTGTGACAATTATGAGTTGTGAATACTCATTTGACCACATAATTAGTGATGTGATTTTAATGTGGAAATGATATTTGATGAATTACTTGATGAATAATTGAATCCCATGTATGGTTATGGACTCATGAATAATTTAGAAATCATGATTGGAAAAGAGAAATATTATTGAGTATGACAACTCAAACATATGAATTGTGAATTGAAATTGAAAATTGGAGTGTAGCCAAAACTCACACCGGCAAGTGAAAGTGATGAATTATGATTATTGATTTTGAAAAGACCAGTTTGGGTCATTGTGAAATAAGACCAATAGTAGTGAGAGGGCTAACTCTAAGAGATTGATTTTGTTCATGATTTCATTAAATTTAAGGATTTAGTACATAGTGAAAAGGTGATGAAAGTGAGAGAAAAACACAAGTATGAGAGCTTCGAGTTTACGATGCGGGGGTAAGCCACAGAATGCATGCTTGATGCGTCAAGACATGGCGTGGGCACTACTCAGAATGATCGGACCTTGGTGACGCTTGTGGGATGTTTGGTGACTGCAAGAGGATCGTGTGCCATGAAGGATGCTGAATTGCCACAGAATGCATGCTTGATGAGTCAAGACATGGCGTGGAATTCTCCTCCAGGTTTTCTGTACACGAGCTTGTACTCATAGATCATCTAGGATACTTACCGTAGTTACAGTTGTAGATTAAGTCATGACGAGGGATTGAACCCTATAAGATGAAGAACGATTAAGAAGCTTGCCCTCGGACCTATGTAGTATGGGATGCATAGAATCCGAACAAGTGTGCATTAGTGTCATGTAATATAAATAATTGCATTAAGGATTAAGTGCACAATCACAACACGACATCATTAAGGTATTCCCTTTAGTTTGATATGTGACAAGTTTGTGTTGGTTAAATATGGAAAATCAGTTATACTATTTTCGGCATAGAGAGGATGGCCGTGTATAATGTTCGTCGGTTGAATAAACTGACGTACCCACAGTTTTGTATGCAGGGTAAATGACATGATAAAGATTAAAGAAGCACAGATGCTTAGAGATTATTCAAATGATGATTATTCAAATGTTGATGTACATTTATTTAAATGTTGTAAATTTGCTTCCGCTGCAAAATGTAAAGTGTAAAGTTTCGTGTAAACTCTGATGTAAAGTGAAAAGTTTTAATTTCCTTGTAAAATTGTACGAAAGAAGCGTAAAAATCTTGTGGAATCTCGAATTCAGTGTATTTTGGAATTCGGGGCGTTACAGCCCTCCTCCCCTTCAGAACCCTCCTCATACCACTTAACTATGATATCCTCTGCAACCAAATCTTCATCGTAAAGCACCTTTAGAATAAGAGCAATCTCCTTCACAGTATCCCCACAAGCCTTGCTGCAGGAATACTCAAGAGCTCGAAGCATAAGCATTTTGGTGGGACCCATCTTCGTCCTAAAGAGAAGTCGAGAGATAATTCTTCTTCTTTCCAACTTCTTTAGCAAACCCTTCTTTACCAACGCCCTCAAATAGTGATTCAAACAGAGCAGTCAGCGTGTCTTGTGTGGTCCATACACCCAACGAGTAGTTGAGAGGTCGGAGGGATCGCTACAAAACTGACTAGCAGTTCAGAGGAAAGAGAGAGTGGGGGCGTGGAGGGGTCGGAGGGGTCACGGTGGAGAGAAAAGTGAAAGGGGCATGGGGACACGGAGGGGGCGGACGGGTCGTGGGGGGCCTCGAGGGTGTCGGAGAAGAATATTGGGGCGAGGAGTTTGTTGAAGCCGGAAGAGGAGAGGAAGAAGAAGGGGACATGAATAAATGAGAATTTTTTGCCATACTGACCCACTTTTTGAAAATATTTGGCGCTCTATCCATTTTCGAAAATAATTAGCAATCTGACCCAATTTTGGATACATCAGCAACAAACGTTATTCGGGAAAACAGCATAGGTTATTTACAAGCCGTTTTTCCCAATAACGGCAACTATTTTTAGAAAAAGTGTCATGTCATTTTTTGAAGTAACGGCATAGGTTATTTTGATTTTCGATAGCTTGTATTCTCCATTGTGAGAAAAAATGTCAAGTATGAAAACCTTATAATAGATGCCATTTTTTGAAAGAACGGCATTCTCAATACTGATGCCGTTATTTTGAATAACGGCATCAGTTATTTACTTTGTTTGCCTATAAACAGTGGCCCCCTCTTCTCACTTCCCCTTTCTCAATCGATCTGCTCTCTCTCTCTCTGTCTTTCACTCCCGAAACCCACAATCCCTAGATCCCTAAAACTAAAAATCCCAAGTATTGGAGTGCTTTTCCCGAAACAAAACAATTAAATACCCATATATAAACCCTAATTGTGATTCCCTCATTTCCTTTACAACGCATCCGAAATCCGAAATTGTGGTAAGTATTGTAAATCCCTAAATTTACTTTAAGATGTTCATTTTGATGAATGAGAGCTATATATATTGGTATCATAGTACAAGAGATGTAGATTAGATTCATCTAAGTAGTAGTAGTTTCTCTGAATAACGGCATCTCCTAAGGATGCCGTTATTTGGAATAACGGCATCACTTAAGGATGCCGTTATTCTGAAAAATGGCACCAGTTGAGTCTTTTATTTCGAGGCATATGAAACTCTGCCAAACCATCTAACTTTACAGTCATTTATGTGGATAACGGCATCTCTTAAGGATGCCATTATTCTGAAAAACTGCATCTCTTAAGTAATCAGTTGTGCATGTTTTGTGCACGTTTTGAAAAACGTCATCTCTTACATATCATTTGTACCCAAAACATGCATGGATATTCATCAAATGCACAGCAATTCAAAACATGCACAGTCATTGCACAAAAAATTGGACATCACAAACATATATCTCATATTCAACTGATTACATTACCATATATTACATCAAATGTTCATAAAATTCAACAATTTTTAAACACGTGGTAACTATACGGATAGAATTTACACATGTTGACAATTTGGGACATGACTTCAAATATCTTACAAAATAAAGCCAACATTGGGATACAACTTCAAATATCGGTAAATTGGGATGTGCCCACATTGGGTACATTCTTACATTTACGGCTATTGTGTCCACTTAATCTGCATTTTGAACAAATTTTGCCGGTGCTCCCACCCTCTCGAGCATCCATATCGTTGCGAATACGAGTACTCCTAGGTCGACCTTTCAACCGACGTAGACTCGCATTGGCTATGAGTATCGATCCACTTTGTGTCGGCCAATAAAATTTGTCCTGGAATAGGATTAAAATTTGGTGCCCACGTTAGTGCTAATGAACTTGTAAAATAAAAGGCATCAATGTAAGGTTGATAATCAATTGCACGGGAGGCACAAGTGGCCAATACATGAGAACATGGAATGTGATAGAGTTAGAATTTTCCACAAGTACAAGTACGCCCCCCGAGGTCAACTGTGTGCCAATGTCCACCCTTTTGATGTCCATTATCTATTCTAATGCCGGTTTTAACCCCAAAAACACTAGGCCGGTTATTAAACATTATTGCCTCATGCAAATTGGATATCTCACGGCATAAATCAATAATATCCTGAACACGTGGTGCCCATAATTTTCCTTCATTGATAAGGGTCTGCGTTGCTTCACGACGGTCATTGAAGTACATGTTGAGATAAATTATTTCAACAATTGCGGTGACGGGAAAGCTACGCACACCTTTTAGAACCGAATTGAAAACTTCTGATAGATTTGTTGTCATTATACCATATCTACGACCTCCATCGGCAGAAAGTACCCACTTCTCAATCGGTTTCTCCTTCAACTAATTAGCCCCATCAATATTAGCCGCTTCAAGCTGTGCCATCTTTTCCTCAAACTACTTCAACTGATTCTGACACGCGATCACCATCAGCTTGTTCATCATAAACTTGCAACCAATTTTTTTGTGGAAATTACTAGCAAAATGCCGCATACAATAACGATGATAAGCAAGTGGTTCCTTCCATGTTCCAAACTCATTTTCCATTGTTGATAAAATGCCTGCATAACAATCAGAAATGACACATAGACCTGCACGATCTATGAAAAAGCACCGAATACAGTTCATGAACTATGTCCACGTTTTTATGCTCTCACCATCAACTATTGCAAACGCAAATGGAAACAACCGACCGTTTGCATCCGGTGAAACAGCAATCAACAAAAAACCTTGTATTTTCCATACAAATGAGTTTCGTCTACACTTATAACTGGTTTGCATGCCTTAAAACCCTCGATGGAAGCCCCAAATGGCAAAACACCATTAAAGTTTCTTCAGCCGGACCGATCACAATCTTGGCCCAATGTACGGTCATCCCCGGATTTGATGCTGAATTGCATTGAGAAGATAGGGCAATTTATTGTATGCTTTTTCTAAGGAACCATATAATCGCTCAATTGCTTTATGTTTTGCCTTCCAAGCTTTCTAGTATGAAATTGTGTAATTGAACTGAAGCTTGACTATCTCAATTATGGCTCTTGGTGTTATTTCTAGTTGTGCCTTCACAACATTCAATATGACCATCGATACAATCGTAGAATCAATTTTCATGTGATCTTGATTCAATGTTGAATTTACACATGTGTGCAGACCTTCAAGCTTCTTTACCACGAAATAAGTACGGCCTTTTGGAACAATTGCACGCAATCGCCAAGGACAACCCACTACATTTAGAAGTGCCGGATTTTCTGCAATCTTCTCGGCTGAATGGTTGATGAAAGCATATTTATATTTGACATGGTATAAATCGGGGGGTCGATTTCACTGTCATGAATTCTCGATGGTTCTTTACGGAGTACATCTTCACTTGATGTTGTATAGAATCTTTAGTTGAAAATCTATGGACCTATGTAGAGTTGATCCGTGTTGGAAGAGTCGATGGAAGACTGTGCATGTTCATGTATGGTCGCACGAGACATCCATTCATTTGATTGATCTTCATGTACAGTGGCACTAACGGACTGATTTGGCAACACCACATTGTTAACCGCCACATGGACGTTGACATCATTAACCGGAGCTTCATCGGCATCCTCCTCCTCATCAACTTGAAGACCCTGATCCTCATCTTCTTCCTCTTCTACCAAATTGTTATTTACAACGGCGTTGTCAAAGTCTTACAATACCATGTCGGTGTGGAAAATATTTTGTGTCAAGGTCAACAGATGTACCTGCTCATATTTGGTGGTAATAGGTTATGTTAAAGTTGTGCTAATGTCTTGTTCTGTATTTGGTATTCTTGCATGTGACTCGACAGATGGTTTCAAACTCGGGGCGCGCCTTGGAATTTCAATAACAACTTGCCTAGTATTTGGAAGCCTCATTTGGTCAATATATAACTTCAATGCATTCTAACTACAATTTGGATCAAGTGTCCCACCAATCATGGACCTCAGAGAATTATCATTATCTACGGGAACCACCATGAAATATTGCCCTTTCCCTTTACCGGCAGCATAACCGGCTTTGATTTTGACACTCAATTCACTTCTATCTCAATTAGTGACTTCAAATATCTCATCTATTAGTTGTGAGTATATAAAGTTGTGGGGAACCTAAATAATGACCGGTTCAACATCGTTATAACAATATCCAATCTTCGGATCTTTAATTATTTCACCCCTAAAATATAACCAAATAGGGATATCATATTCCATACCTAAATATAAAAATTCAAACATATTCAAGTCATTAACTACTCATAAGCATAACCTATGAATACATATCAAATATATGGTTATAATAATACCTTCAAATTAGACCGTATCTTGGATAGCTTGAAAATACGTCGTGGACTAGGAATGAGATGAGAGTGAGAGTGAGGAGGTAGGATATATGAAGTTTGAAAGCACTCCAATACTTGGGATTTTTGGTTTTAGCGATTTAGGGTTTGTGGGTTTCGGGAGTGAGAGAGAGAGAGCAGATCGATTGAGAAATGACTATGTAGGAGAAGAGAGAATGAGTGAGTGAGAGAGAGAAAGGGAAAAAAAATATGAGGAGATTCTTTTAATGATAAAGAGAAAAAATACTAAAAAATAGTGGCCCTTATTTTTAGGTCCATTAGAAAAGAAATACCGAAACTAACCCTAACTTTAAAAAAATTAAAATTTAACTCCACTTTTAGTGGGGCTGTATGGAAGTAGTTATAGTAGTTTAGAGTTTGCATCATAGAAGGACTCTAGATTTGATTGGTGTTGTAGATTGACAACACATGTGATATTGTGCCGAAATGTGCTCGTGTGTTGAAAAGCAATGCTTTGAAAGCTTGCAAGGAGATACCCCGAAAAATCCTCCATCTGTTTTGTTTATCACTTGAAGTTGTAGAAGGCCTGATCTCCGATGCTCTTTTAGGATCAACGAAAGCTACAACTCAACCGCCCCGACCAAGTACTAGATGAGCTCAACCTCCCCCACCACCACCAAGACAAGCTCAATCTCCCCCACCACCATCAAGACAATCGGAATCATCACACATGGGCAACAGCGGAAGAGTGGTAGTCATCCTCTTGCAGGTTCTCAATTATCATCACAAGAGGAAGCTGGGGATGAAAAGGATGTTGGCCCAAGTGTACCTATGACTCAAAAAAATGTTGAACGTAAGAAGAAAGTCCCATCTAGGAAAATGAGGCAAGCATAACAATACATGCTTAGTTAGGTGCAACGTGGAATTGTGTAATTTTCTAACTATTTACTTGCCCACTTATTATGAACTGTTATATTTGTGTACTTCATGCAAAATTTGGCGTTTATGTAAATTTGTGAACTTGATGTTGTAAACTTTGTTTCAATGTGATCTTACTCAAATTAATGTGTTGCAATTGTTAATTTGATGCTATATATTTACTGAAGTTGTTTATTGTGCTGTTAATTATGTTCATTTTATTGTGTTGTTAATTGAATTTGCTGATCTTATTCAAATTTTATTACTTATACTTGAATAAATGCATGTGATGTCTGGGCATGTTTGGAGTTTACTTTAAAATAACTGATGTCGTTGTTGGGAATAACAACATCAGATAACCTGCATGTTGAGACGAAAGAATATCATCTCTATAATTGTCATGACGAGCAAGCAACGGATACCTTTTAAAACCGAATTGAACACTTCCGATAGAATTTTTGTCATTATACCATATTGACAGTATCTATCGGTAGAAAGTGCCCACTTCTCAATTGGCTTGTCCTTCAACCAATTAGCCCAATTAACGTTAGTCGCTTCAAGCTGTGCAATCTTTGCCTCCATTTTTTTAGGATGACTTTGACAAGCAATCACCTTGAGTTTATTCATCAAAACTTTTTCCCAAATCTTTTTTGGAAATTATTAGCAAAAATGACGCATACAATAACGTTGATAAGCAAGTGGCTCCTTCCATGTTCTGTACTCATTGTTTATTGTCGACAAAATTTCTGCATGACGATCAGAAATGACACATAGACCTACACGGTCTGTGACAAAGCACCGAATACAGCTCATGAACTATGTCCAGGTTTCTATGCTCTCTCCACCCATTATTGCAAATGCAAATAGAAACAACCTACCATTTGCATCAGCCAAAACAGCTATCAACAAACAACCTTTGTATTTTCCATACAAATGTGTTCCGTCAATACTTATAACTGATCTGCATGCCTCAAATCCCTCGATCGAGGGAATGAATGCCCAAAAGACCCATTTGAATGTTTCTTCGGCGGGACCGGACACAACCTTGGCCTAAAGGACGGCCGTTCCTGGATTTGAAGCTTGAATTGCTGTGAGAAGATAAGGCAATTTAGTGTAAGCTTCTTCAAAGAAACCATACAACCGTTCGATTGTTTTCTGTTTTGCATTCCAAGCTTTCCTGTAAGAATTAGTGTAATAGAACTGAAGCTTGACTATCTCAATTATGGATTTTGGTGTTACACCTAGTTGTGCCTTCACAACATTCAATATTATCGTTGATATAATCTTAGAATCAATTTTACTATGATTTTGATTCAATGTCGGATTCATACATTATGCGGACCTTCAATGTTCTTCACCACGAAAGAAGATTGTCCTTTTAGAACAAATGCACACAATCGTCATGGACAACCCACTACATTTACAAGTTCTAGATTTTCTGCAATCTCCTCGGGTGAATGTTTTATTGGTGCATATTCACATTTGACATAGTATAAACTTGAGGTCAATTTCACCGTCACAAATTCTCAATGGTTCTTCACGGAGTACATCTTAACTTGATGTTGTATGACATCTTTAGTTGGAAATTTTTGACCTATGGATAGTTCACCCATGTTCGAAGAGCCGAAGGAAGATTGTGGATGTTCATGTACGGTCGCACGGGACATCCATTCACTCGATTGAACCTCATGTACAGATGCACTAATGATTGATTTGGCAACACCACATTGTTAACTAGCACATTAACGTTAACATCATTAACCGAACCTTCTCCAACATCCTCCTCCTCCTCAACTTCAAGCTCATGATCCTCATCTTCTTCCTCTTCTACCAAATCGTTATTAACAATGGCATTGTCAAATTCTTGCATGACCGTGTCGGTGTGGAGAATACTTTGTGTCGAGGTGAACGAATATACCGACTCATATTCTGTGGTAATAGGTTTTGATGGAGTTGTACTAATGTCTTCTTGTGTATTTGGTATTCTTGCATGTGACTCGGCAGATGGTTTCAAACTCCTAACAGGGCTTGGACTTGGAATAACAACTGGCCTAGTGTTTGAATGTTTCATTTGCCCAACATATAACTCCAATGCAGTCCAACTATAATTTGGATCAAGTATCCTAACAATCATGGACCTTAGTGCATTATCATTATCTACGGGCACCACCATGAAATATTGCCATTCTCCTTTACTGGCAGCATAACGGGCTTTGATTTTGACACCCAGTTCACCTCTATCTCAATTCTTAACTTCAAATATCTTATATACTAGTTGTGAGTATATAAAGTTATGGGGCGCCCAAATAATGACCGATTCAATATCGCTATAACAATATCCAATCTTCGGATCTCGAATTATTTCACCCCCAAAATATAACTAAAGAGGTATATCATAATCCATACCTAAACATAAAGATTCACACATATTCAAGTCATTAACTACTTACAAGCGTAACCTATGCATACATATAAAACATTTGGTCATAATAATACATTCAAATTAGACTGTATCTTGGATAGCTTGAAAATACGTCGTAGATGAAGGATTTGATGACCCAATACAATGTTGGAGATTTTGAGAATAGGGGAGTTGAATTTCGATGGGAGAGGGAGAGGGTGGCAGGAGATATGAAGTTGGAAATAAAACAGTTGTGGAATTTTGGGTTTAATGTTTTAGGGTTTTGGGTTCGGGAGTGGGAGGGAAACAGATCTAAAGTGAAAGGGGATGGAAAAGAGGGGGCCACTATTTATATGCAATCAGTATTATAATTGATGCTGTTATCCCCAACAATGACATCAGTAATGCGAATGCCGTTGTTGGGAATAGCGACATCTGTTATAGGATGTTTTCACACTTGCAAATTTTTCCTAAGCCAAACAGTAGACGGCATGATAAAAAAAAAAGGTTAACTGATGCCGTTTTTCCAAATAGCGGCATGATAAAAAAAAATTAAAACTGATGCCACTTTTGGAACAACGGCATGAAATTAATCTATGCCTTTTTTTCAAGAACGTATTATGCTGACATGTCCAAAACTGGATCAGTTGGGTAAATATTTTTGAAAGTCAGTTTGATCAATATTTTCAGAAAGTGGGTCAGTTTGGACAAAAACTTCTAATAAAAAAAGAAAAGACTTGTTTTTCTCCCCCCATAATAAGTAGGTTTCCTCGTTCAATTTCCTTCTATCCCACTTTTTTTAGCTTTCCGAATTCAAACAAGAAAGAAACCCTAAAATCACTCAGTCTCTGACTAAGTCCACCCCAAAATTTCCCTCCTCTCCTCGAATTTTTTACCAAACTATCCCACTTTTTATAAGTATGTACGAAACTATCCCTGTTTGAAAATTTAATATCAAAACATCACTGTCGCTAACTGAGTTAGCGCGCTTAGTAATTTGTTTCATGTTATCTCAGTTAGCGTGTGCCAGGGGATACAACTTTTTCCCTCAAGTGGGGGTGTGCGAAAAAACTCACCCAATATAGACACGCTAACTCCGTTAGCGCGCCTATTTAAACCACTCGCGCTAACGGGGTTAGCGTTCGTAGATGGACAGTAGGGGAGCCTACTCTTGAAGTAGGGGTTTAGGCAAAAAAATCCTAAGTATAGGCACACTAACCCCGTTAGCGTGCCTCTTTATACCAGGAGCGTTAATCGGGTTAGAGTGTGTCGATTAGGTTCCATGGGTACACACGTTAACTCAGTTAACGGCAGTGGTAAAAAGATGAACGTTAACTGAGTTAACGTGTGTGAGTATCTCCAATTTCCAAAAAGTTTTAACTTTCTGGAAACTTGAAATCTTCACAGTCGTTAACTCAGTTAACGGCCTTGGTAATAATAGGCACGTTAACTGAGTTAACGTGTCTATACTTAGTGATTTTTTACCCACACCCCTCTTTGAGGTAGTGCCCCATACTGTCCCAACTACAAACATTAACCCCGTTAACGCAAGTGGTTTAAATACTACCGCTAACAAGGTTAACGAGTCTATATTGGATGAGTTTTTCTGCAAATCTCCACTCAAGGGGAAAAGTTGTATCCCCATCAGCACGCTAACGGGGTTAATTCTAGGGAAACTACTAGATTTGTTAACCCCGTTAGCGATAGGGATATTTTGGTATTAATTTTCAAACAGGGATAGTTTCGTACATACTTACAAAAGTGGGATAGTTTGGTAAAAAATTCCCTCTCCTCATCTTGAAATCTTCCCTTCAAACCCACATTGTCACTTGCTTTATTCCTCAGATTTGGACTCAAAATCTCTACTTGGGAACAAAAATAGAACCGAAAGTTCCAAGCTTTTTTTCAATCCCAGTTGCCAATGTGAGACTTCTCTTTCTTATTAATGCTTGCTCTATCCATTTATACAGCTCGTTTTGGTGGGTTTTTTTTTGTTTTTGATGCAGTTTTTTTTTGGGATGTGGCTGCAACAGGTGTGAATTCTTGTAATTTGTATAGTGGAAGTTCTATTGTGGTACTGGCCCTGGTCCGACCCCGGGTGGCGGGAGCTGGCTCGGGGGTAGGAGCGGTAAGGTAGGGACCTGGTGTTTGGCTTGGATCCAGCTGCTGGCTCGGATCTGGGGGGGCTCGGCTCGGTCCTGTGTACCTGCACACTGCCTAGAAACACCGGAAGAAGTCCCGACGATATGCCCTCCGACGATCTAGTCAGTTACTCGGAAAAGCAACAGTAACTAGGGTTTAAGGGCAGAAAATTTGATTACCTTGTGTAGTGAGGAGGGGGTCTGGTATTTATAGGCAGAGGCAAATGGGTCTGGAACCTGAGTGGGCCGGGTCGGACCCGTTTCCTATGGGCCTGAGGCGGTAACGGCCCATTGGACTTCTGTTGACTTGATGATCAGGGAGGAGCGGGTTTTGAGGAGATACGGTGGCCTAGGAGGGGCCACGTCATCTGACCCATATCAGGAGCCCCCCACTCCTGGAGGGCTAGGTAATCTAGCTGTGGATGAGTGATTTGTCTCTGTAGGAAGAGCAGAGCGGTGTGCATGGTGAAAATGTGGTTCGTAAATTCCTGGAGAGGCCGGTGGGGCAGGATGAAGAGGATCGCTTTGAAAGTATAAGGGGCATTGAGAGTCGAAAATAGGGGCTCGCTTAGCCGAGCATCGAAGGTCGGGAGACGAGCCCCCTGCTTGTGTTGAAAGCTAGGGGCTCGTTTAGCAGAGCATCGAGGGTCGGGAGACAAGCCTCCTATTTTCGGTGAAAGCTAGGGAGCATCGAGAGCCGAAAGTAGGGAGTCGCTTAGCCGAGCGTCGAGGGTCGAGAGACGAGCCCCCTGCTTGTGGTGAAGACTAGGGGTAGCTCGAGGTTACCACCGAGCGCTGACCTCCTATGCTTGGTCGAAAAGCTGGGGGGTGGCTCGAGGTTACCACCGAGCGCCGAGCTCCCCATACTTGTTGAAAAAGCTATGGGGATGACGAGAGCCGAAAGAAGGGGTCGCTTAGCTGAGCATCGAGGGTCGAGAGACGAGCCCCCTTACTTGTGGTGAATGCTAGGGGTGGCTTGAGGTTACCACCGAGCGCCGACCTCCCATGCTTTTTGGAAAAGCTGGGGGGTGGCTCGAGGTTACCACCGAGCGCCGAGCTCCTCATACTTGTTGAAAAAGCTATGGGGATGACGAGAGCCGAACGTAGGAGTTCGCTTAACCGAGCATCGAGGGTCGGGAGACGAGCCCCCCTGCTTGTGGTGAAGGCTAGGGATGGCTCGAGGTTACCACCGAGTGCCGAGCCCCCATGTTTTTTGGAAAAGCTTGGGGGCATTGAGAGCCGAAGAGTAGGAGGTCGCTTAGCCGAGCATCGAGGGTTGGAAGACGAGCCCCCCTGCTTGTGGTGAAGGCTATGGGTGGCTCGAGGTTACCACCGAGCGCCGAGCTCCCCATACTTGTTGGAAAAGCTATGGAGATGACAAGAGACGAAAGTAGGGGTTCGCTTAGCCAAGCATCGAGGGTCGGGAGACGAGCCCCCCTGCTTGTGGTGAAGGCTAGGGGTGGCTCGAGGTTACCACCGAGCGCCGACCTCCCATGCTTGTTGGAAAAGTTGGGGGGTAGCTCAAGGTTACCACCGAGCGCCGAGCTCCCCATACTTGTTGAAAAAATTATGGGGATGACGAGAGCCAAAAGTAGGAGTCGCTTAGCTGAGTGTCGAGGGTCGGGAGACGAGCCCCCCTGCTTATGGTGAATGATAGGGGTGGCTCGAGGTTACCACCGAGCGCGGACCTCCCTTGCTTTTTGGAAAAGCTGGGGGGTGGCTCGAGATTACCACCGAGCATTGAGCTCCCCATACTTGTTGAAAAAGCTATAGGAATGACGAGAGCCGAAAGTAGGGGTTCGCTTAGTCGAGCATCGAGGGTCGGGAGACGAGCCCCCCTGCTTGTGGTGAAGGCTAGGGGTGGCTCGAGGTTACCACCGAGCGCCGACCCCCCATGCTTGTTGAAAAAGCTGGGGGTGGCTAAGGGTTACCACCGAGCGCCGAACTCCCCATACTTGTTGGAAAAGCTATGGGGGCATCGAGATCCATAGAGTAGGAGGTTGCTTAGCCGAGCGTCGAGGGTCGGGAGACGAGCCCCCTGCTTTTGGTGAAGGCTAGGGGTGGCTCAAGGTTACCACCGAGCACCGACCCCCCATGCTTGTTGGAAAAGCTGGGGGGTGGCTCGAGGTTACCACCGAGAGCCGAGCTCCCCATACTTGTAGGAAAAGCTTTGGAGATGATGAGAACCGAAAGTAGGGGTTCGCTTAGCCAAGCGTCAAGGGTCGGGAGACGAGCCCCCCTGCTTGTGGTGAAGGCTAGGGGTGGCTCGAGGTTACCACTGAGTGCCGACCCCCTATGCTTTTAGAAAAGCTGGGGGTGGCTTGAGGTTACCACCGAGTGCCGAGCTCCCCATACTTGTTGGAAAAGATATGGGGACGACGTGAGCCAAAAGTAGGGGTTTGCTTAGCCGAGCGTCGAGGGTCGGGAGATGTGCCCCCTGCTTGTGGTGAAGGCTAAAGGTGGCTCGAGGTTACCACCGAGCGCCGAGCCCCCATGTTTTTTGGAAAAGCTTGGGGGCATCGAGAGCCGAAGAGTAGGAGGTTACTTAGCCGAGTATCGAGGGTTGGAAGACGAGCCCCCCTGCTTGTGGTGAAGGCTATGGGTGGCTCGAGGTTACCACCGAGCACCGACCCCCCATGCTTGTTGGAAAAGCTGGGGGGTGGCTGGAGGTTACCACCGAGCGATGAATCCCCATGCTTGTTGGAAAAGCTGGGGGGTGGCTCAAGGTTACCACCGAGCACCGAGCTCCCCATACTTGTTGGAAAATCTATGGGGATGACGAGAGCCGAAAGTAGGGGTTCGCTTTGCCGAGCGTTTAGGGTCGGGAGACGAGCCCCCTTGTTTGTGGTGAAGGCTAGGGGTGGCTCGAGGTTACCACCGAGCGTCGACCCCCCATGCCTATTGGAAAAGCTAGGGGGTGGCTCGAGGTTACCACCGAGCGGCGAGCTCCCCATACTTGTTGGAAAAGTTCTGTATGGCTCGAGGTTACAACCGAGGGTCGAGCCCCAGAACTTGTTGGAAAAATTCTAGTATGGCTCGAGGTTACAACCGAGCGCCGAGCCCCAAGATTTATTAGAAAAGCCTTGGTATGGCTCGAGTTTACAACCGAGCGCTGAACCCCAAAACTTGTTGGAAAATTTCTACTATGGCTCGAGGTTACAACCAAGTGTTGAGCCCCAAGACTTGTTGGAAATGTCTTGGCGTGAGAGGTTTAGTTTGCTCCTCTGTCATGGGAGGAAAGAGGAGCGATGAACTACTGTGCCAGCTGACAAGGCCGAGGGTAAAACTGGAATTTGATGTGTCAGGCTGACATCATGGGTATGAAAATCAGGGCTTCTAAGATCCTAGTGGCCATTAGATCTTGATGATAAAGATTGGATGGTCAGGATTCTTTTGCGAAATTTGAGGAGTCTTTCCCCTCCTATAAGTCCCCCACCCCCTCTTTTATTTCTTTGCTTCGCAGTCTCTCTCTTCATAACAAAAATTTTCTTCTCTTTGCTGTCGCCAACGACTATTACGGTGATCTTCCCTTTTTCTGGTAATTAGGTTAGTACTCTGTTTTCTTATGTCGCACTTTCAGTTCGGTTCCGAGGCGAGCACTTCGGGTCGTGACGTGGAGGAGGTTGAGTCACAGTCGGCGTCTTGGTCCCTGGGTGACCCTACTTTGGAGGAGAAGAACAGTCAGATTCGGGATCCGAGGGAACGAGCAATGTGGTTTTGGTTGTGGCCCCTTTGCGAAGTCGTATGCCAGAAGAGGCAGCATCGGGGAAGGAGACTAAGGAGGAGTCCGAATAGGAGCTTGCCGAGGAAGAGGGCGAACAGGAGGAGGGTGTAGGAGGAGCCAAGGAAGAGGGCGAATAGGATGGGAGGGTGTCGGAGGAGCCGAGGGAGTGGCCGCGGAGGAAGAAATGGGTCTCCCTCCTCTGCCCCCGTTGTCGACTCCGTCTCCGGAGAGGAAACCTCACCCCCATAGGAGGAAGAAAGTGGATCCGGTCGGATAGTCCGACCACGCCGGACGGGCTCGGAAAAGGGCTTGAGGATCCTGCCCCATCTAAAAGGAACCCCGGGTCGATCAGGATGTATTCTGACGATATTGAGGAACTTGTCCAATTTGTTGCAGGAGCATGTGCCTCTGATCGGACGATGATAAAGATGGACAACGTCCAGTGTGCACTGAAGGCGGACTACCTACGATATAAAGGGCGGCTTACTTCATCCCTTGGGAGTTTGAGCTACTTATTCTGAGCCTTGGTCTTCGTCCGACTACTGAGTTGGAGAAGAGTTTCTGCATGTTTCCTGAGGAGGACGATTCATCTCGGGACTGAGGTTGCTGCTGCACCCATTTATCAAGAGGGTGCTAAGGTGGGGAAGCTGAGTCCGATGCAGTATGGGCCCAACTCATGGAAGCACCTAGTCTGTTTTTTCCTAAAGTATCAGGAGAAGGGGGTCAAGCCGAGGCTCAAGTATTTCCGCGTCGTCTTGGGGGTGAGCTCGCTCGGCGATATAGAGGGGATCTTCTATATGTCTTCGTGCCCCCACAAGAGAGTGATGCATGGTCACCCAGACTCGATAAAGGCCTGGAAGGGGAAGTATCTCGTTGTTCGGAGCGAGTCGCCTTGGAAAATCCCCACAGTCTGGAACTTTTACAAGCCGAACCATAAACCCCCGAGGCGGAGGGACTTGATGGAAAAGGAATGGGCAGAAGTGGATAAGATTGTAGAGGGGCACAGCATCGGTTGGCCGCGCGTCACGGAGTTACATCTGGCCCAGTGCCTCCTTGTATGTTTTTATTTTTTACTTTGCTTAATTTTCTGCCTTTGCTTTAACATTTTTCTCTTTCTTTAGCTTTGGATGCAAAGAACCTCAAGACAAGGAATGCCCTCCTGGCCCTGGCTGCGAAAAGGAGGGCTGAAAGGGAAAAGGCTACCAAGGAGAAGACAGCCCTAGTAGCAGGGCCCACCAAGGGGGCGGCCCAAGGATCTTCGAAGCCACTTCCGAAGAAGTCAAAGAGAAGCCATTCGTCTAGAGGGACACAAGAGGCGGAGCCGAGCTCCAGTAGCAAGAAGGTGGTGGAGGTCTTGAAGTCGGGACCCCAGCACTCCGCCCGGATGCCAGGGAAATAGTGGGCCAGCAGGGTCTAAGGCCGTTCGTCCCAGATTGGGTGATGAAGGAGGGCGACTCCATGACGGAGGGCCCGATCGCCATGGAAGTGACGGAAAAGCTCGTCACCGAACGCAATCGGATGAATCTGGCGCCAAAGACATCCGAGGTGGCCCATATGAAGTGGGCGCAGGCACAGATCACGGTAAGTGTTTGTGATTTATCGCTTTGTGTTTATTGTTTATGATTTTTGCGTCTAACTCAATTCTCCTCGGCTAGGCGATGCTGCACGTGGCTTATATGAAGAAGTGCCTGGAGAAGGAGGTTCTGCTCGAGAAGCGGAATGCCGAGCAGTACCTTCGAGAGGGGAAGAAGCTCAAGGACGAGCTGATGGCATCTCAGGGAGCCCATGCGGTCCTCCAAGCAGAGATGGCCACTCTGCAGGATCATCACGCGCACGAGATCGAGGCGGTTCACGCAGTGGAGAAGTTGGCGTATGATGAGCTAGAGATGTCCTCTGCAGACGAGCTGATCCAGGCTCAAGACGATGTCTATGACCGAGCCAAGGAGCACTTCCTGCACCTCTACCCTGAGGCCAAGATCGACCACCTGAACTACGGGTGGGTGCCTCCCATGCTTCCACCGACCCCTGAGGGTGAGGGAGACGAGGCTCCGAAGGACCCTCGTCTGAAGGAGGAGGCAAGGGATGAACCGGCTGCCGACGAGGTGCCAAAGTAGTGTAAGATTTTTGCTTTCATTTTTATTTGTACTTATCTTGTGTGGACTGGCCACCGCTTTTTGAAACACAATTTTTGAATTTATAAAAACAAAATTTTGGCCGACCCTCTGTGACTTGTTGTTTTGAGCAAGCTTTCTTAGTGAAACGTTACCTCTCCCCTGTTTTTGCTAGATGAACGAGACTACCAGGGCCGACCTTAGTTCCGCCGAGGTACGGCGACTCCAGAATAAGCTGGAGTCCAAGGAGAGTGTGCTGATTCGCTATCGTAAGTAGGCTCACGACCGAGAAGTTGCGGTGGACTATTTCAAAAACAAGTCTAAGGAGCTCATCCTAGAGGCGGCTCGTCTGAAGAAGGCCCTAGCCGATCGCGATTGGGGGAGTGCTGAGACGAACTGGGCTCTATCTCATGCCTCGGCTGAAGGTGCTGCTAGGCATCGGACGACCTCGACTCGGCTGTCCGGAGCCAGGAGGCCCCTCTGTCTTAGGCTCCTCGCCGACCCTGTATTTGGAGATGGCGAGGCCTACTGACGCACAGAGCTCGGTTGCGGGGATGTCAACGATGGCGATGCCCAAGTTGGGGGATGAGATTGCTGGAGAGCAGAGTTGTTCCACTGGGCTCGAGGCAGCTCTTGTGAGCCCGGAGGGTCTGGGGAGGGATCCTTAAGTAGAAGTATAGGGAGGGTGTTGTAACATTTTTCAAATGTACCGTAGCCTTTGAGGGTGTTTATGAATAAGACTTGATTTTTCTGACCCCTGTTGACTTAGAAAAATTAGGATGTTGATTGCCCCTAGACCCAGGCTCCGAACCTCCTACTTTGATCGGGAGCCGAATCGTTACTCCTCGCAGATAGCACTTAATAAAGGACGTTTCACCTTCCGATAACAATTAATGGGGATGTTTCATCTTCCGTTGTTTGGACTCCCCGATGTCATAAATGCGCCTCTCCGGAGGACTATATAACCATCCCCCCTTCACCAGGAGTTCATCAGGAATTGTCTTACTTCACCGTGAAATCTCGTCGCCGGTGACTTTCCTGCCACCCTCTGATAATTCGGGGTTTCGGTTCCGATGGTCGTTTACCGCGAGTTGTCAGGGGGTGAGAGGTGGGTCGATCCCGGGGGTGGGACTCGGGGTGCTTGCCGAAGGTGGGCACCTTAAAGTGGAATTTTTGGTCGAGAGTCCCGAATCGGTGGCTCCCCTGCCACCCTCTAACAATTCGGGGTTTCGGTTCCGAGGGCCGTTTACCCCGAGTTGTCAATGGGTGAGAGGAGTGTCGACCCTAGGTTCGGGGCTCGGGGTGTTTGCCGAAGGCAAGCGCCCTAAATCTTATTAAAAACTTTTGGGTAGGGAGGATAGTTAGAATCCCGTGGGCCGAGCCCCAGTAGCTTGGAATAGCTGTTGGGTCATGGCTCGGGGGCACTGCCAAGTGCGAAGCTCGGTTAGCTTGAGAAAGCTAGGGTGTGGCTTAAGGTGAGTGTCGAGGACCGAGCCCCCTTTAACGTGGCAGAAAAAGTCGCCGGGTTGTGTCTTCGGAGGCATTGCCGAGTGTGGAGTCCTGTTAGCTTGAGAAAGCTAGGGCGTGGCTCGAGGTGAGTGCCGAGAGTCGAGCCCCCTTAACGTAAGGAAAGAGTCGTCAGGTTGTGGCTCGAAGGCACTGTCGAGCACGAAGCCCTGTTAGCTTAAGAAAGCTAGGGCGTAGCTTGAGGTGAGTGCCGAGGACCGAGCCCCCTTAACTTTGCAGAAAGAGTTATCGGGTTGTGGCTTTGGAGGCACTGCCGAGCGCGGAGCCCTGTTAGCTTGAGAAATCTAGGGCATGACTCAAGGTGAGTGCCGAGAATCGAACCCCCTTAACGTAAGAGAAGAGTCTTCGGGTTGTGGCTCGGAGGCACTGCCGATCGCGAAGCCCGGTTAGCTTGAGAAATCTAGGGCATGGCTCGAGGTGAGTACCGAGGACCGAGCCCCCATAACTTGGCAGAAAGAGTTGTCGGGTTGTGGCTTCAGAGGCACTGCTTAGCGCGGAGCCCTGTTAGCTTGAGAAAGCTAGGGCGTGGCTCGAGGTGAGTGCCGAGAGTCAAGCCCCCTTAACGTAAGAGAAGAGTCGTTGGGTTGTGCCTCGGAGGCACTGCGAGCACGAAGCCCTGTTAGCTGAGAAAGCTAGGGCGTGGCTCGAGGTAAGTGCCGAGAGTCAAGCCCCCTTAACGTAAGAGAAAAGTCATTGGGTTGTGGCTCGGAGGCACTGACGAGCGCGAAGCCTTGTTAGCTTGTGAAAGCTAGGGCGTGACTCAAGGTGAGTGCCGAGAGTCGAGCCCCCTTAACATAAGAGAAGAGTCGTCGGGTTGTGGCTCGGAGGCACTGCCGAGTGCGAAGCCCTATTAGCTTGAGAAAGCTAGAGCATGGCTCGAGGTGAGTGCCGAAGACCGAGCCCCCTTAACTTGGCAGAAAGAGTTGTTGGGTTGTGGCTTCGGAGGCACTGCCAAGCGCGGAGCCCTGTTAGCTTGAGAAAGCTAGGGCGTGGCTCGAGGTGAGTGCCGAGAGTCGAGCCCCCTTAACGTAAGAGAAGACCGAGCAGCCGAGCCCCAAGACTTGTTGGAAAAGCCTGGGTATGGCTCGAGGTTACAACCGAGCTCCGAGCACCAGTGCTTTGATGGAAAAGCTCTGGTATGGCTCGAGGTTACAACCGAGCGCCGAGTTCCAAAGACTTGTTGGAAAAGCTCTGGTATGGCTCGGGGTGAGTGCCGAAGGCCGAGCGCTCTTAACTTGGTGGAAAAAATTAAAAAAGTGTAGGAGAAAACATAAAGTTACACTTTGTTATTTACAAAAGGGAATAGCACGTAAGTGCCGATTACAAAAGATCGGTTACATAAGTCTAGCCCTCTCCTTTGAGAAATCTAATGAGGTGCTCTGCATTCCAGGGCCTCTTGATCATCCTGCCCCCTAGGTCTGCGAGTCGGTACGTGCCAGGACGGACGACTTCGAAGACCTTATAAAGGCCCTCCCAATTAGGCGAGAGCTTCTGCTTTCCTCGGGGGTCGGAGACCGTGAGCTTTTCTGAGCACGACGTCGCCCTGCTTGATGTCCGCCGGGCAGACCTTCTTGTTGTAGAATTTCTCGATCCTTTTTGGTATATGCTTCTGCAAATGGCAGATCTTTCCCTGACCTCGTCGATGAGGTCCAGATTGGCTCTGAGGTCCGAAGAGTTGTCCTCCTGGCTGAAGGCCATGATCCTGGGCGAGGGGAGGCCGATCTCAAGAGGGATAACCGCCTCCGTGCTGTAGGTGAGGTTGAAGGGGGATTCGCCCGTAGGGATCCTCTTAGTTGTTCGATGCACCTAGAGCACACTTGGTAGCTCGTCAACCCATAGTCCCTTTGGCGAATTATCCAACTACTTCTTAAGGCCGACCAGGATCAGGCGGTTCTCATTTTCGGCTTGGCCGTTGGACTGAGGGTGGCACACCGATGAGAAGCATTGGAAAATGCCGATTTCTTCGCAGAACTTTCGAAAGTTTTTACCCGCGAACTAGGTTCCGTTGTCGGTGATGAGTACCTATGGGATCCTGAATCGGCAGATGATGTGTTCCAGAAGAATTGTTGAGTTTGATGCCCGGTAATCGTGGCCAGGGGTTCGGCCTCGATCCACTTTGTCAAGTAGTCGATGGCTACCACCTGAAATTTTCTTTGACCCGTCGCTCGTGGGAAGGGGCCGACCAGGTCCATCCCCTACATAGCGAAAGGGGTTTGGCTAGATAGGGATTGGCGGTTGTCTTGGGGAAGCCTCTTTACCGACGAGAATCTTTGGCATGGGCCGCATTACTTGACGAGGTCTTGGGAGTCTATGATTTAGGGCCTTTCGGGCGAGTGACCTGCTCCCCATGTGACATCCGCCGATCCCCTCGTGTAGTTCCTTCAGAGCGTACTTCGCCTCGTCTGGAGTTAGGCAACGGAGGTATGACCTACCATCGGATGATGTGTATGAGCACTTGAAGAGCGTTCCTTCTATCAGGGTGAATCTTTCGGAGCAGACCCTGATCCTTCTATCAGGATGAATCTTCGTGAAGGCCCTGATGTGTCTAGATCTGGCCTTGTGTGCTAGGGTAAGCCCGCGATCATAGCTTCATACTCCGCTTCGTTGTTTGAAGCCGAGAAATTGAGACGCAGAGAATACTGAAGGACGAAATCATTGGGCCCCTTCAGAATGACGTCCGCTCCACTTCCTCCCTTGCAAGATGAGTTGTCGACATAAACCTCCCATATTGAGTTGGTCTCCCGCACATTAGATGGCTCGGGAATGGTACATTCCGTGATAAATTCGGCGAGGGCCTGCCCCTTGATGAATGTCCTGGGTTGGTAGCTGATGTCGTATTGACTCAGCTCGATCAACCATTTGACCAAGCGTCCAGAAGTCTCAGGCTTGTGAAGGACGGCCTTGAGGGGCTAGTCCATGAGGACCTGAATGAAGTGTGCTAGGAAATAAGGGTGAAGCTTCCGTGCGGCCATCATAAGTGCGTAGGCCACCTTCTTCATTTTAGCGTACCTCATCTTTGTCGGGAGCAAGACCTTGCTCACGTAGTACAAAGGCTTCTGGATGCCATCATCTTTCCGAACAAGGACGGCACTGAGGGCGCTCTCCGAGGCCGAGAGATATAGTTTTAGTGGTTTGCCTGGTTTGGGTTTACTCAGGAAGGGAGGGTTGGCGAGATAGGTCTTTAGTTGTTTGAATGCTTGCTGCTGGGCATCCCCCACTCAAAGCCTTTGGCTCCCCGGAGAGCCTTGAAGAAAGGGATTGACTTCTCCTCTTATTTCAAGAGGAAGTGGGCGATTGCCGCCAGCCTCCCCGTTAAGCGCTGAACTTCTTTAATATTTTGGGGAGGGGCCATGTCGATAATGGCCTGGATCTTCTCGGGGTTCGCCTCAATGCCGCGCTGCTGACGACGAACCCGAGGAATTTCTCAAAGGAGATGCTGAAGGTGCACTTGGCGGGATTAAGCCTCATGCATGCGCTCGGAGGACGCCAAATGCTTCTTCAAGATCGTTCACATGGTCCTGACCTCGCCGGCTTTTGACGAGCATGTCGTCGACATACACCTCCATGTTGCGACCGATATGATTTTTGAAGACCCGGTTGACGAGCCTCTGGTAGGTGACTCTGGCGTTCTTGAGCCCGAGGGGCATAACCCGGTAGCAATACAGACATTGGTCGGTTACGAAAGACGTCTTGGCGATGTCGGGAGGGAACATGCAGATTTGGATATAGTCTGAAAAGGAATCCATGAACATCAGCAGCTCGTAACCCGATATCGCATCAATCAGGGCGTCGATGCTTGGGAGAGGAAAAGGGGTCTTTCGGACACGCCTTGCTGAGGTCCGTGAAGTCAATGCAGACCCTCCAGCTTCCACTGGCCTTTTTTATAATAACAACGTTGGCCGGCCACTCCGGGTAGCTGACCTCCTGAATGAAACGAGCGGACAACAATTTGTCTACCTCAACCTTCAGGGCTTGTTGCCTGTCCGAAGCAAACTTGTGTCGCTTCTGATGAATGGGTTTGGAGCCCGGGGCGATGCTCAGTTGGTGCATGATAAGTTCCTCTGAAAATCCCAAGCATGTCGGACGGGGTCCAGGCGAAGAGGTCGATGTTGCGGCCCCAGGCCTTGCTTCAAGTCCGGGGATAGGGTGCGACTCACATGAACATGTTTGGCTTTGTTATCTGCCTCGAACGAGACTTCCCCCAGCTTGTCCAGCCAGTTCTGACTCCGAATGGTCTCTCTCGGGACGGAGTTCAACCGCAGGCGAGGGGAAATACACCGCCCCCGACCGCTGTCATGTAACATGAATGAGCCGACTCCTGGTTGCCTCGGACGACTCCGACATCGAGGTTGGTAGGGAACTTCAGTTTCAGATGGTAGGCCGAGGGGATGGCCTGGAACGAGCAGAGCCCGGGTCGACTGAGGATGGCATTGTATGCTGCCTTGACGTTGACCACCATGAAATCCATGGACTCGGTTCGGAGGATGGGGGTCGTGCCTACAGTTACATCTAGTGTAGACAATCCCCTAAATTTGTACGGGGACGCCAGAAAACCTGTGAAGGGTGTAGCCGGCGGGCTTGAGCTTTTCTCGGCGGAGCTTGAGATTCTCAAATGCTTCTAAGAATAGTATATTAACCGAGCTTCTGTTGTCCACCAGGATACGGCGGACCTCGAAGTTGGCCACGACCAGGCTGATGATGAGGGCGTCGCAGTATGGAAGACGGACGCTTTCGAGGTCTTCTCCCAAGAATGAGACAGGCAGCTGCTGGACACGGGGGGAGGGATGGTCTCGGACAGAATTGACCTCTTGAATAAAGGCTTTGCGAGAAGTCTTGGATCCCCCCCCCCCATAGGTCCGCAATGGACGCAATGCAGGATAGCCTGTCCTCCTGTTTCCTCTGTTTCTGGGTCCCGCACTGGCCGTCGGTTGGCTATCTGGGGAGGAGGCGAAGGCCTTGGGCTCCTTGGCTCTCTTCGATCTTTGGGACTGGTCCGGGCGATCTCCATCACATACCCTTATTGGATGAGGGCTTCGATATCGTCTTTGAGGACTCGGCAATGGTCGGTGTCGTGCTCGGTGTCTCGGTGGAAGCGGTAGTAGAACGTTTGGTCTCGCTTCTTGCCGTTGTTCATCTGTCAGGGAGGGAAGCGGACGATTCCTTTGTCCTCGATCTCCATCGAGATTGTCGAGACGTTCTGAGTCAGGGGCGTATATTGTAATGCCCCGATGTCCCCGTTGCTGGGAAACCGAGACACATGCCAAGATCTTTCCTTCAATTAGTCTCGAGACACAGAAAAAGCTGGGAAATTTAAAAAACTTTTCTTCAACACAGAGTTACTATGCAGTAATTACAAATATCAGTTTGTACTACCAAACTGTACTGCCTGCCCCTTTTCTTTTCCTTTTGACTCCAAACCCAATTCTTCCAATTTCTATATCACTTTAAACATAAACTAAAATGGTTATGTTTTAAAGAAAAATTGGGCAGAGTCTCCTTTGTATTTTTTGCCCAAAACACAGAAAAGCTTACGGAATTTTGCTCTAAATTCCGTAGCTTACATCACAGGCAATAAAAATACGGGCTCCCCAGGCCAAAATGAGCATCATCACACAGGCAATATATATATATGCTCTGGGGGCCAAACTCATAACGGTATAACAATTATCAAATAAAAACCATAAATTCCTTATGAAAACGTAGTAAGTTTTTAGAAATTTACCTGTAAAAACCTACCATGACGCCTGGCACTCCACACGAAATGGTTACGGGTCAAAACCATATCCTGCTGCCTCACACTATACTTTTCATCATCATGCTCATACTTATACATCAAAAATACAATTTAAAGCATAAATCTTTACTATTTACAAATAAAACATAATAATGAATTATAACTGGAACTCCACTCCACGGAACCTGTACCTACACCTCACCTCTGCACTGCTGAGAACCTGTAACAGTAGGGACCTAGGGTAGCCAAGGGCCTCCCTAACCCCCAAACACTAAGGGGTTAGCCATTTCTGGTGTGAGTATAATTTATTAAATAAGTAAATAAATTAAACTTACAAGTAAAAACATAACGAACTCACAATTACCACGATAAACAAATCTTACTTGGCATCTGAACATGTAACATCATAAATGAGATTTTTCATCAAATACTCTCTGAGTCATCACCTGTATGTATATCTATACCCGCTCATAACATACTTATATTTAGTAACCCTTTGAATAACCACTCATAATACAATATTGATTTTACTTCCTTATATCACGTATCACCTCAATAGACATATGCCTTCATTCTCCTACTACCTCATTCATTCATGTCCAACCTAACATCTCATTTCACCTTACCATTTACTTGCATTTTATCACAATGTACCCCATATCCCAACATAGTTTTGGCAATAACATATCCCACGCCAAGCCGATAGCTTGGGTAATAATCACGCACATCCCAAGCCCGACTTGGGTAATATCACATCACATCCCAAGCCCATAGCTTGGTTATTAATTTACTTTACTATCACCCTCGCAATTCATCTCGAATGGAAAAGACACGTGTACCTATAATTTGTGCCTGTGTACCTTATGACTTAAACTCTAATGCAAAACTGCCAGTACAACAATGCTCTTATTCTAATGCAAGATTACTAATGCGATGATGCTCTTATTCTAATGCCAGCAAGTCTCCGAAGCAACATGCAGCCCATACTACATGCGCCCATCTCAAGCCGTTTCTCCATATATAGGGATTTGAACCCGCGCTATGAATTTCTAATTGTACACAACCTGTTCCTGACAATACCACGTGACTAGTGAGGTTGCAGACGTGGTCAGTGCTACCAAGGCAGTACGCTCATGGTGTCTATGTTGCCACTACCACCCTGCTAACCGAACCTCATTCCAAAATCCAAAATCATAGGGTCTCGCAAGCGCAGGGTAGCGCGAAGCCTACCCTGTGGCACCCCCGGGGTCTCGCAAGCGCAGGACTGCACATTGCATCCTGTGGCACCCCAGCCACGGTATTTCAGGAATTAACAGACGAGATACGCAACCGTGCTCCCAACTCGTGAGACGCCACCGTACGTATCCCTTTGACGGGAAGGTACAACCCAATATCACCACCTAAGGCCTGCCTCGAGGGACAAGTTGGTCGTAAGGCGCCCCCTACAACCGACTCCTCTCTTTTCGGCAAGGGTCTAAGTAAAATGATCTTTATAAGTCACTACTTTAATGATGTGCCTGACTCGAACAATCCTAGGGATGACAATAGTATAAACACAATATGCTAGGCCTTAAATTAGACCTCGCAAGATAACTCTACTAGGCTGCTCAACCTAGACTCACCAGAATCCCTCAGGATCTGGTTCATGGCCTATCGACCCAAGACCCCGGCAATACGAACGCATTCGCATGCTACTACCTGAACTTGGATTTCGTCACACTCCGGTCCGCAATCAACCAACGGTTAAGATCTGACGGCACCCGCGAAGTGACTCGTCCACAGTCCCTTAGGAGTAAGCTAAACACACGTCTTGATGGTCGATAGCCCTAGGGCAATGATATCACCCTAGACGAGCACAACAAACTGCGTATTAGCTAAGAAGCTACATACGAGTGACCAAAAACACATACGAGCTCAACAGCTACGTATGGGTCCAACAGCTACATACGGGCCAGTCGAGCCGCGTATGAGACAACAACATGCATACGAGCCAAATAAGCTCCGTATGAGACCAACATCTACATACGGGCCAGTCGAGCCGCGTATGAGACAACAACACACATACGAGCCAAATAAGCTCCGTATGAGACCAGCATCTACATATGGGCCAGTCGAGCCGCGTATGAGACAACAACACACAACCAACCATACAGGTAATCAAACCTAGAAGCAACCAACTGTGCTTACTAACAAACTCGATCTTCTATAATTAGAAGCAACAAAAGAATCTACTATAATCAACTTAGCATGGGTTTCTTCTAAAATCAACTCATCATGGCATACCTACTATAATCGACTCAAACATGAGTTTCTTTCTAAAATCGACCCAAACATGATATTCTACTACAACTTAACCATGGGTTTCTTTCTACAACAATTCAAGCATGGATCTAATACAACTCAAGCATGGTAGTCCTACTTACTAACTCAACATGATAAGTCAACTAGAATGTCACATAGCATGAATGGGTTCCTCTTTTTTTTTTTGACATAGACAACACTCATCTTTATGCTATTTTCTCAAGTTCTACCATTCATACTTTTTATAGGATCCCTTTGATCCATAAATTTATATATCAATACTTTAGTTTATTCGAACTTCTTCAAAACATCGAAATACGTATATAAACCATACACCCATATTTTGATATCATCATCTAAATATAACTCATCCATTATATGGATTTTTATATGCTCAAGAATGGTTAAATTCACCATATTTTTACAATCACAAAAATACGTAAATAAATCGATACTTATTTCTTTAAACCACAAAATACATAAATGAATTAATACTCACTTATTCTTAACCACAAAATACGTAGATAAATTTATACTCACCATGTTTTGATATCCCCATATACATATACGTTATTCAAATATCTTTAAGCATCAATACATACATAAATCATACTCACATATATCTTTAAACCACGAAAATATATAAATAATATAACTCCCCATTATCTTTAAACCACGAAAATATATAAATAATATAACTCACCACATTTTTCTTAAATCACAAAATACATAGATAAATTAATACTCACATATTCATCAACCCACAAAATATATAAATATACTAACTCACACATATCTTTAAACCATAAAATACACAAATATATAAACAAACTAACTCACATATTCATCAAACTACAAAAATATATATAATAAACCAACTCACTTATTTCTTAAACCACACAAAATATATAAAAATACTAACTCACATAATACATATGATAAATCATACTCACATAATTTTTAACACACCAAAAACACATAATAAATTAACTCACATCTTTCTTAGCACACAAAAACACATAATAAGTCATACTCACATATTTTGCGAAGATCCAAGCGCCGTGCCATCTCGCGTCCAAGGTTGTGAATATATCCTATCACCAAATTTCAAGCAATTAAAACTCAAATACTTCAACTAATCACAAGAGTAAATAATCGCTATCCCAAATATCCCACAAGTGCTTACTGAACACTTGGGATATACACGCGTGATGCACGTGATGATCTAATACCAACAGTATTTTCATCCTCAGTTAATTACTAAAATCGCTCCCAAATAATCTAATAGTCCAACTACAATTTCTATTTCTATACAAGAATTAATTCATATCCCTACAATTTTCTTTTACAAACTCAAATCCCTAATTTACTAACAACTCACAATCTTTCTAATAATCTACTAATCTTTCACGTCTACAATTTCCAATATCTCTAAATCTCTCTACCCTAACATTCCTACTTAATAAAAATTAACCCAACTAAATTCTATACAATAAAATAGTTAGGGTTATACCTTCGCGAAGTCCAATCGAAAATCCGACGCCACTACGATGTCGAGAATCCGTCCATTAGTCTACTCCTAATTTTAATTCGGATTTGACGAAGAATAGAGGTGGAATTTGGGTGGGGAAGCATCGACCGTTGGGTTCTTGTTGGCATCGGGATGGAGAACAGGACGAGATACAAGAAGGAAGAAGGGAGATGGTGGGGGGTTCTTTTGGCTGGGTGCGAATCGGAGAAGAAGGAGAGGGAGAGGAGAAGGGTGGTCGGGTTCCTTCGATTTTGGCTGGGACGAACGGGAGGAGGAGGATGGTCGGGGCTCCTTTTGGGTTCGGCATCGAACAAGAAGGGGAAGAAGAAGGGAAGGAGTAGAAGATGTCGGGGCTCTTTCCGATCGCCGGCGTGGACGAACGGGAGGAGGAAGGGAGGGAGGTCGGGTGGGTTTCATCGGGTGGGTTTGGGAATGAACGGGAAGGAGAAGAAGAGAAGAAGAAGGAGAAGGGAAAGAGAGAGAGAGAAGGGTTTTTTTTTGTAAAAAGGGGAATAATTAATAATAGATTGATAAATATCTAGGAGAATGTTGCATATAAGCCCTCTAGCTTTAATACATTCCAAATAAAGCCCAACTCTCTATTCTAATAATTCCAAACAATACAAAATACATTAAAACTACTTTGTAGATAATCCGTATAAAAATAATTTAATCTTGAAAATAATAATAATATAAAATAGACAATATATCTTATATTTCTCAGTTAAGATAATTTTTATCAGAAAATCCATGATCGCGCGAAATTCTCAATCGCGCACACATTTCGATGCAAAATAGCCATATGCTATTTTCCGGGTCGTTACATCACTCCCTCCTTAGAATCGTTCTGTCCTCAGAATGCTGCTAGTGGAGAGGAAGACAACCTCACACATCAATGATTCACGAGACATTTTTCCCGAACCATCTTCAGTTCCTCGAGTGACATTCTCGAAAATTGGTCTTCTACCAAGTTGAACTGTTGTCCTTCCGCCTCTTGGACAGGCCCACCATGAATTTGATGGTGACATTCTTCTGCTCCTGCTCTAGAGTAGACAGTGGCTGCATTGCCTTGCTCTACCCTTGTCCACAAGTGATGTTGATTCACTCCTTGATTACGACTCCTGTTGGTTGGTGACCACTCCCTCCTTAGAAAGGACGAAGTCACACATTGCCGCTTCAGTGCTTAAATCCCGGTATTTCCTGCCTAAGCCTTCTGACTTGCTCACTTGGACTCGGTTGTAGCTTCCATCGTGCCAAAATTGAGCTCTAAACTTGAGTAATCACTCTTATACTGGCCTACTTGATCTTATCATCTATCTCCTTGCTTCTTTCACGATCTTTGGCTGAGGTCAATCCTTCACTTATCTTGATTCTTTGCAGTTCAGTAGCCACTCCCTCCTTAGAATAGGGCATGGCCTATGATCAT
The DNA here is from genome assembly GCA_017893485.1 of Hemerocallis citrina. NCBI lineage: Eukaryota > Viridiplantae > Streptophyta > Magnoliopsida > Asparagales > Asphodelaceae > Hemerocallis > Hemerocallis citrina. Next base: position 226,824,068 of record CM030359.1, on the reverse strand, counting down.
TACTTCAACTTCCAGGATTCTCTCCTGTAATCTGCTCGAAGCTGATGCTCCAGATGGTGTATTCAAACAAACAATCTAGAGTTGCCTCCCGCACACAACTCAACACTTGAAAAATAGTCCGGTCAAAAGAATATGACGAACCACAATTGAACAAAACAGCTGCATGGATTCCATATGTATATCTAAATCCAACCGGTTACGAAAGTGTTTCATCATACCTTACTTCTTAGTCCATAATAAATTTTAAAAATACAACTTTTAACTTAGTTGCAGTTCTATATGCACATACCGGTACTAGCACTCCTGCCTTCTACAGCTTGCTGGTAGTAAGTGCGAACTTTACCCTTGGTGAACATGCTCCTTTCCTATATTCTTCATCTTCGGGGTTGATCTGCCGTTCCACCGGTGAAGCTGGGGAATATCTGGTCGGATATGACCAATCCTTCCACATTTGTAACATGTACGGGTATCTATCTGAGTGTCCTTCCTCGAACACTGGTTCTTGAGATGACCATGCTCACCACATAAAAAAATAACTTCCTGTCCTGGTGCCTCCAAGGTTGCCCTCCGTTTTCTGAATCTTCTGCTTCTAACCTTGGTCCTTGAACCCTGATGCTGGTGCAGATCTTGTCCCTTGTAGTCGTGGACAGACTAATTTCTTATGCCCGACTCTCTCACAAGGATTGCATACTACAACCTTGGTGGTCTCTGGAATTTTCTCCGATTCATGTTGTAGTCGTGCCAATCTGGAATCAAGGAGTTCCTGCTCATTTGCTAGGCCTGCTAATATAGCTCCGCAAGCCTTTCTCAGTTGCCTAGCTTAACAACCTTTCTTGATCGCGTACTTCCTTAGCTTCCACATTTCCCGATGTATGCTGGCTGCCGCCACTGTGCATTGATCCACACTTAGTCCTTGCAGTGGTGAAGTCTCCTTGGCTTCTCGCTCAAGGTTATCGGATCAACCATCGATATCGATTCACTCTCTTCCATCAACACATCCTCGGTAATAATATCCTCGATACCATTCATGTGTTTAAAGGATGGTAACACATATACTAGGATTAGTCCAGATATAGAAAAATTATAAAACATAAGTTGAAGGGACCAACAATATGAATTATAACTATCTACAACTAACTAAAACCCAACTCTTAAAAGGCATCCAAGTTTAATTTTCCTACTGTGTTGGACTGTAAATTGAAGTCGGCTCTGATACCATCTGTAACGCCCCGATGTCCCCGTTGCTGGGAAACCGAGACACATGCCAAGATCTTTCCTTCAATTAGTCTCGAGACACAGAAAAAGCTGGGAAATTTAAAAAACTTTTCTTCAACACAGAGTTACTATGCAGTAATTACAAATATCAGTTTGTACTACCAAACTGTACTGCCTGCCCCTTTTCTTTTCCTTTTGACTCCAAACCCAATTCTTCCAATTTCTATATCACTTTAAACATAAACTAAAATGGTTATGTTTCAAAGAAAAATTGGGCAGAGTCTCCTTTGTATTTTTTGCCCAAAACACAGAAAAGCTTACGGAATTTTGCTCTAAATTCCGTAGCTTACATCACAGGCAATAAAAATACGGGCTCCCCAGGCCAAAATGAGCATCATCACACAGGCAATATATATATATGCTCTGGGGGCCAAACTCATAACGGTATAACAATTATCAAATAAAAACCATAAATTCCTTATGAAAACGTAGTAAGTTTTTAGAAATTTACCTGTAAAAACCTACCATGACGCCTGGCACTCCACACGAAATGGTTACGGGTCAAAACCATATCCTGCTGCCTCACACTATACTTTTCATCATCATGCTCATACTTATACATCAAAAATACAATTTAAAGCATAAATCTTTACTATTTACAAATAAAACATAATAATGAATTATAACTGGAACTCCACTCCACGGAACCTGTACCTACACCTCACCTCTGCACTGCTGAGACCTGTAACAGTAGGGACCTAGGGTAGCCAAGGGCCTCCCTAACCCCCAAACACTAAGGGGTTAGCCATTTCTGGTGTGAGTATAATTTATTAAATAAGTAAATAAATTAAACTTACAAGTAAAAACATAACGAACTCACAATTACCACGATAAACAAATCTTACTTGGCATCTGAACATGTAGACATCATAAATGAGATTTTTCATCAAATACTCTCTGAGTCATCACCTGTATGTATATCTATACCCGCTCATAACATACTTATATTTAGTAACCCTTTGAATAACCACTCATAATACAATATTGATTTTACTTCCTTATATCACGTATCACCTCAATAGACATATGCCTTCATTCTCCTACTACCTCATTCATTCATGTCCAACCTAACATCTCATTTCACCTTACCATTTACTTGCATTTTATCACAATGTACCCCATATCCCAACATAGTTTTGGCAATAACATATCCCACGCCAAGCCGATAGCTTGGGTAATAATCACGCACATCCCAAGCCCGACTTGGGTAATATCACATCACATCCCAAGCCCATAGCTTGGTTATTAATTTACTTTACTATCACCCTCGCAATTCATCTCGAATGGAAAAGACACGTGTACCTATAATTTGTGCCTGTGTACCTTATGACTTAAACTCTAATGCAAAACTGCCAGTACAACAATGCTCTTATTCTAATGCAAGATTACTAATGCGATGATGCTCTTATTCTAATGCCAGCAAGTCTCCGAAGCAACATGCAGCCCATACTACATGCGCCCATCTCAAGCCGTTTCTCCATATATAGGGATTTGAACCCGCGCTATGAATTTCTAATTGTACACAACCTGTTCCTGACAATACCACGTGACTAGTGAGGTTGCAGACGTGGTCAGTGCTACCAAGGCAGTACGCTCATGGTGTCTATGTTGCCACTACCACCCTGCTAACCGAACCTCATTCCAAAATCCAAAATCATAGGGTCTCGCAAGCGCAGGGTAGCGCGAAGCCTACCCTGTGGCACCCCCGGGGTCTCGCAAGCGCAGGACTGCACATTGCATCCTGTGGCACCCCAGCCATGGTATTTCAGGAATTAACAGACGAGATACGCAACCGTGCTCCCAACTCGTGAGACGCCACCATACGTATCCCTTTGACGGGAAGGTACAACCCAATATCACCACCTAAGGCCTGCCTCGAGGGACAAGTTGGTCGTAAGGCGCCCCCTACAACCGACTCCTCTCTTTTCGGCAAGGGTCTAAGTAAAATGATCTTTATAAGTCACTACTTTAATGATGTGCCTGACTCGAACAATCCTAAGGATGACAATAGTATAAACACAATATGCTAGGCCTTAAATTAGACCTCGCAAGATAACTCTACTAGGCTGCTCAACCTAGACTCACCAGAATCTCTCAGGATCTGGTTCATGGCCTATCGACCCAAGACCCCGGCAATACGAACGCATTCGCATGCTACTACCTGAACTTGGATTTCGTCACACTCCGGTCCGCAATCAACCAACGGTTAAGATTTGACGGCACCCGCGAAGTGACTCGTCCACAGTCCCTTAGGAGTAAGCTAAACACACGTCTTGATGGTCGATAGCCCTAGGGCAATGATATCACCCTAGACGAGCACAACAAACTGCGTATTAGCTAAGAAGCTACATACGAGTGACCAAAAACACATACGAGCTAAACAGCTACGTATGGGTCCAACAGCTACATACGGACCAGTCGAGCCGCGTATGAGACAACAACATGCATACGAGCCAAATAAGCTCCGTATGAGACCAACATCTACATACGGGCCAGTCGAGCCGCGTATGAGACAACAACACACATACGAGCCAAATAAGCTCCGTATGAGACCAGCATCTACATATGGGCCAGTCGAGCCGCGTATGAGACAACAACACACAACCAACCATACAGGTAATCAAACCTAGAAGCAACCAACTGTGCTTACTAGCAAACTCGATCTTCTATAATTAGAAGCAACAAAAGAATCTACTATAATCAACTTAGCATGGGTTTCTTCTAAAATCAACTCATCATGGCATACCTACTATAATCGACTCAAACATGAGTTTCTTTCTAAAATCGACCCAAACATGATATTCTACTACAACTTAACCATGGGTTTCTTTCTACAACAATTCAAGCATGGATCTAATACAACTCAAGCATGGTAGTCCTACTTACTAACTCAACATGATAAGTCAACTAGAATGTCACATAGCATGAATGGGTTCCTCTTTTTTTTTTGACATAGACAACACTCATCTTTATGCTATTTTCTCAAGTTCTACCATTCATACTTTTTATAGGATCCCTTTGATCCATAAATTTATATATCAATACTTTAGTTTATTCGAACTTCTTCAAAACATCGAAATACGTATATAAACCATACACCCATATTTTGATATCATCATCTAAATATAACTCATCCATTATATGGATTTTTATATGCTCAAGAATGGTTAAATTCACCATATTTTTACAATCACAAAAATACGTAAATAAATCGATACTTATTTCTTTAAACCACAAAATACATAAATGAATTAATACTCACTTATTCTTAACCACAAAATACGTAGATAAATTTATACTCACCATGTTTTGATATCCCCATATACATATACGTTATTCAAATATCTTTAAGCATCAATACATACATAAATCATACTCACATATATCTTTAAACCACGAAAATATATAAATAATATAACTCCCCATTATCTTTAAACCACGAAAATATATAAATAATATAACTCACCACATTTTTCTTAAATCACAAAATACATAGATAAATTAATACTCACATATTCATCAACCCACAAAATATATAAATATACTAACTCACACATATCTTTAAACCATAAAATACACAAATATATAAACAAACTAACTCACATATTCATCAAACTACAAAAATATATATAATAAACCAACTCACTTATTTCTTAAACCACACAAAATATATAAAAATACTAACTCACATAATACATATGATAAATCATACTCACATAATTTTTAACACACCAAAAACACATAATAAATTAACTCACATCTTTCTTAGCACACAAAAACACATAATAAGTCATACTCACATATTTTGCGAAGATCCAAGCGCCGTGCCATCTCGCGTCCAAGGTTGTGAATATATCCTATCACCAAATTTCAAGCAATTAAAACTCAAATACTTCAACTAATCACAAGAGTAAATAATCGCTATCCCAAATATCCCACAAGTGCTTACTGAACACTTGGGATATACACGCGTGATGCACGTGATGATCTAATACCAACAGGTATTTTCATCCTCAGTTAATTACTAAAATCGCTCCCAAATAATCTAATAGTCCAACTACAATTTCTATTTCTATACAAGAATTAATTCATATCCCTACAATTTTCTTTTACAAACTCAAATCCCTAATTTACTAACAACTCACAATCTTTCTAATAATCTACTAATCTTTCACGTCTACAATTTCCAATATCTCTAAATCTCTCTACCCTAACATTCCTACTTAATAAAAATTAACCCAACTAAATTCTATACAATAAAATAGTTAGGGTTATACCTTCGCGAAGTCCAATCGAAAATCCGACGCCACTACGATGTCGAGAATCCGTCCATTAGTCTACTCCTAATTTTAATTCGGATTTGACGAAGAATAGAGGTGGAATTTGGGTGGGGAAGCATCGACCGTTGGGTTCTTGTTGGCATCGGGATGGAGAACAGGACGAGATACAAGAAGGAAGAAGGGAGATGGTGGGGGGTTCTTTTGGCTGGGTGCGAATCGGAGAAGAAGGAGAGGGAGAGGAGAAGGGTGGTCGGGTTCCTTCGATTTTGGCTGGGACGAACGGGAGGAGGAGGATGGTCGGGGCTCCTTTTGGGTTCGGCATCGAACAAGAAGGGGAAGAAGAAGGGAAGGAGTAGAAGATGTCGGGGCTCTTTCCGATCGCCGGCGTGGACGAACGGGAGGAGGAAGGGAGGGAGGTCGGGTGGGTTTCATCGGGTGGGTTTGGGAATGAACGGGAAGGAGAAGAAGAGAAGAAGAAGGAGAAGGGAAAGAGAGAGAAGGGTTTTTTTTTGTAAAAAGGGGAATAATTAATAATAGATTGATAAATATCTAGGAGAATGTTGCATATAAGCCCTCTAGCTTTAATACATTCCAAATAAAGTCCAACTCTCTATTCTAATAATTCCAAACAATACAAAATACATTAAAACTACTTTGTAGATAATCCGTATAAAAATAATTTAATCTTGAAAATAATAATAATATAAAATAGACAATATATCTTATATTTCTCAGTTAAGATAATTTTTATCAGAAAATCCATGATCGCGCGAAATTCTCAATCGCGCACACATTTCGATGCAAAATAGCCATATGCTATTTTCCGGGTCGTTACATATATCTCTCGAATCGGGGGACCGGGGGACCCTTTTGGGACCAGTTTCTTCTTTCGTGAGTCTCTTAAAAGGCTCAGCATCATCGACCTTACGCTTCCCATTTACAGTGGCCTCCTTGGCGCCCTCGGGATTGAGGTCCTCCTCGGCCCGAATATACTTCTCGACCCTGTTGAGTAGATCGGGGAAGTCCACGGGTGGCTTCTTGGCTAAAGAGGCCCTGAGATGGCCGTGGCGGACATTGTGTCGAAAAGCTGCAGAGGTGACCACTGCATCGGGGGAGGAAACTAACATTGCCTTGGTGGTGAACCTCCGAACGAACTCCCCAAGGGATTCCCCGTCTTTCTGTTTAAGGTCCAGAAGGGAAGTGCTCGTCTTCTCAACCTTCCTGCTGGTCACGAAGTGGGCTAGGAAACCTGCCTCTAGTTGCTCGACAAAGAAGACCGAGCCGGGGGTAAGTTTGGAGAACCATTCCCGACCGGTCCACAGAGAGTAGCAGGGAAGGCATGGCAGAGGAGCGGATCCGCAGTGCTGCGAATCATCATGAGGGTCTTAAATCCCTCCATGTGATCAGCAGAATCACCCTCGCCATTGTAAGTCTCGAATTAGGGAGGCCTGAAATTCCGAGGGATCTCGGCTTCTAGGATTTGGGGGAAAAATGAGGCCCGGTCTATCGATGACCACGACCTGGTGCTGGTCCACCCTCACCAAGATGGGCGACGCTGTTCTCCATTTCCTCTAGACGATGAAGAACAGCGTCTGCCTATTCCTGAGGACGCGCTGATCCGCGGGACTCGCCGGTACCTGTTCCTGACTGGGGGTCGGAACTGTGGCAGACCTCGGTAGTCTGGCCGTCTCGGACGGCCTGGAGAATTTTGTCCCGAAAATTCTGGAATTCGACCCTTGTGACGGGGCTTGCCCCACCGGGTTCTGCGGGGGATCGCGCACCTAGGGAGGCTGTCAACGATGGTTTGAGATCGAGTTGGAAGCGGTCTCTCCTCTCGTCCGGCTGGCCTGCCTATCCGAGATGATGCGGCGCAAATCCGACGCTCTTGATGGTCGGGCCGCGTCGTTGACCCGAGGTTGGTTGAAACCCTGGTCATTCGCGAGGTTATGATGTATGGGGTCCGGATGTCGTGCCGAGGTGACGGTCCTTCGGGCTTTGGGAGCCATAGGAGGGCTCGGACCCGAGGTGACGACTCTGGCTGAGGTCGGAAGGACGACAGTACTTAGAAGGAAGGTTCCCACAGACGGCGCCAACCTGATGCGGTTTGTTTTTGGGGTGTGACTGCAACAGGTGTGAGTTCTTGTAATTTGTATAGTGGAAGTTCTACTGCGGTACTGGCCCTGGTCCAACCCCGGGTAGCGGGAGCCGGCTCGGATGTAGGAGCGGTGAGGCAGGGACCTGGTGCTCGGCTCGGATCGGGGGGGCTCGGCTCAGTCCTAGGTACCTGCACATTGCCTAGAAACACCGAGAGAAGTCTTGGCGACAGGCATTCCGACGATCTAGTCAGTTACTCGGAAAAGCAACAGTAGCTAGGGTTCAGGGGCAGAAAATTTGATTACCTTGTGTAGTGAGGAGGGGGTCTGGTATTTATAGGCAGAGGCAAATGGGTCTGGGACCTGAGTGGGCCGAGTCGGACCCGTTTGCCTATGGGCCTGAGGCGGTAACGGCCTGTTGGACTTCTGTTGACTTGATGATCAGGGAAGAGCGGGTTTTGAGGAGATCCGGTAGCTCATGAGGGGCCACGTCATCCGACTCATATCAGTTTTGAATTTCTCTTTACTTTTGTAAGTTGAAGTTAGAAAAAAAAAATCTAATTTTTCCCAGCAAATATTAGGTGGGTTTGGGGCCAATAATGTTGTAATGGTGTGAAGAACAAAAGGTTGGAATCTTTGCACTTGAAACCCTAACTATCCAATGTGAGCATTCTATTTTTTTGAGGGAAATGTGAGCATTCTTTGTTGTGGTGTTTGTTATATGTTTCTCCTTTATCAGACTTTTTGTTTTTTAGTCCAGATTTGGGTTTCATACCAACTTCTGTTATATTATAGCAACACCTATATCCTTTTTTTCCAATTACTTAGATATACAAGTAGAAGTGAAAAGCTTTGTACTTCAAGTAGAGATGAGGGTTCTTTCAAATGTCATCAATTTTTTTCTCTTGATTCTTCTTTTTCTTCCTCTCTTTGCCAATTCATCAACTCATTCGACCCTCAACGACATCTTTGGCCTAATTGTGTTCAAAGCTGACCTGATTGACCCACTCTCCAAGCTCTCATCATGGAATGCGGATGATGACAACCCCTGCAATTGGACTGGGGTCAAATGTGATCCGTAAACTAACCGGGTCTCTGAAGTCTCCTTGGTGGGTTTCTCCCTTCCGGGGAAGATCGGTCGTGGCCTTCTTCAACTCCAATATCTTCGGTCATTGTCCCTTTCCATTAACAACTTCTCGGGAAATTGTAGTCCCGATTTAGTAAATATTGTTGCGTTTGATTTGTTGTTTTGAAAACAGTTTTCTGAAAACAGTTTTTGAAAAGAGTTTTCTGAAAACAGTTTTCTGAAAATGAGAGTGTAAAAGCTGTTTGGTAATAATTTTTTATGAAAACAGTTTTTTAAAAATAAGAGTATAATGTATGTATAGGTTTGGTTGTATGTATATACTGTATACAATATATATACTCTAACATATACATACATACTGATATATAATAATATAAAATATTTTATTATAATAAACATATTTAATAATATACAAATATATGATAATATATAATAATTATAATAATATATATGTAATAATAATATATATAATAATATATAATAGTAATATATAATAATAACAATAATATATATTATAATAATGGAGATATATATTATAATAATAGATTATTATAATAGTACATATAAAATAGTATATATGAAATAATAGTATATATAAAATAATAAAATAATATAATATATATAATAATAATATAATATAATAATAGTATATATAATAATAATACAATATAATAATAGTATATATAAAATAGTATATATAAAATAGTATATATAAAATAATAATATATAATAATATTATAATATAATAATAGTATATATAAAATAATATATATAAAATAATAATATATTATAATAATTGTCTATTATATAATATTATGAAATAGTTTATTATAATAAAAATATTTAATTATATAGATATATATATAATAACATATAATAATTATAATAATATATATTAATAATAATCTATTATAATTATATATTAAACAATTTATTACAATAATAATAAATTATATAATAATATATATAATAATATAGAATAGTAATATATAATAATAATAATATATATAATAATAATATAATATATATATAATAATAATAATGTATATGTAACAATAATATATTATAAATATATATATAACAATATTTTATAATAATAGTATATTATGTAATAATAAATATAATAATATATAATAGTAATATATTATATATTAATATATATAATAATATGCAATAATAATATATAATAATAATAATATATATAATAATAATATAATATATTAATAGTACATATACAATAGTATATATAAAATAGTATATATAAAATAATAATATATTATATTAATTTTATATTATATAATAATATGAAATAATTTATTATAATAAACATATTTAATTAAATACATATATATAATAACATGTAATAATTATAATAATATATATGTAATAAAAATCTATTATAATTATGTATTAAACAATTTATTACAATAATAATAAATTATAATAGTAATATATAATAATAATAATAATATATATTATAATAATAATAGATTATTATAATAGTATATATAACATAGTATATATGAAAAAATAATATATATTAGAATAATAATAGTGTATATATACATATATATAAATATAAATAATAATATAATATATATAATAATAATATATAATAATAATAATAATAATAATAATAATAATAATAATAATAATAATAATAATAATAATAATATATGTAACAATAATATATTGTAAATATATATATACAACAATATATTATAATAATAGTATATTATATAATAATATATATAATAATATATAATAGTAATATATTATATATTAATAAATATAATAATATGTAATAGTAATTGATATGGCCAAAAATGGGGTTAAATCGGAACCGTCCAGATTGGGCACGAATCTTGATGCTCGGGGGTAAAATGGTAATTTCACATACAAGTGGATCCAAGGCGGGTACTGAATCTCCTTCTCACGGACCCAATAACCCGCGAACGGATCCACACCCATTGGGTACGGGTCCCGACCCGAGGCGAACCCAAACCAACGAGAGACAAATCAGGATCCCTGATTTGGCCAAATCGACGGCCCTGATTTGCTCCCACCGGGAATCAAGGAAAAATTTCCTAAACAGACTGAGGATTTTGCTCCGGGCTGTTACACAGGAAATCAAACCCTTAAACGGCTCCCCTGGCGACTATAAATACAACCCCTCTGCCTCCATGACCAGGTTAATCACTTTTTCACCACTTAAGCTCTTTTCTTAATCTTTCCTGATTACTGACAAGAGCGTCGGAGGGTGCGTCGCCGGAATCAACCCCGGTGTTTCGCACTTCCTTGCAGGTCGCGGCAGGAGCAAGAAGGCTGAGTCAACTGTTCAGGTTTTTCTCGGACTCACAAATTCTATCTGTTTACCCCCACACCGAAATCAGCGGTAACAGATTGGCGTCGTCTGTGGGAAGAACCACACGAACAGCCTCAGCTACATCCTCGTCGTCCTCTGCAGCCATGCCTCCGAAGAAGGTCAGATCTAGAGGGTCGAACCGTGTGGCCAACACCGCCGACCCTACGGAGGAAGCCCCTGTCAATCCTATTCCACAGTCCGATCTTCCTCCACCGGCCCAGCAGGTCCCACCTCCTCATCCCAAGCAGCAACCCAACAATGGCCCTTCCGGCCATAATGCTCGGAAACAGAAGCAGCCCCTCAATCCGGAGCATGTTTCGGCCCATAATGGGTCCTCGGACTCAATGGCTTCTCATCATCCCGACCTCCGCATCACCCTCCTGAACCGCCAGAAGGACGACGACCTCCGCACCCACCTTGACGAGAGGCGGGCCCGAGAAGGAGCCTCCCGCCAGCGTCAGGGTGAGCGGTCCCCTCGTCGCCGAGATGGCAGAAGGTCCCCGGACCGCAGAGGCCGAGCGGCGTCTCCCGAGCGCCGAAGGAGGAGGCCGCATTCCCCCGGGGATCGGCGTCATCCGAGGGACCGAGAGGTGCCTATCAGTCGAGCCGAATTCCTCCAATTTCAGGAGACCGTTCTGCAGGCTCTCAATCTTCGGCAGAACGTCCAGAATGCTCAGAGGGCTCCAACGCCCCCGAGGGACCCCAGTCCTCGCCGCCGAACCCGAAGTCCTTCCCCGGCTCCCAGCCGCCAACGGCAGCAATACAGCCCTCACCGATCACAGGACTACCGGCGCCGCAGTCCGCACTCCCCCTCCTACGAAGAGGAGTTCGGGGGGTCATACGATTACCAGCGGAGAGACGACGCCCTCATCCGCCGTCTCCATGAGGTGGAAAGGTGTATCGGCCGCATGGACAGGGAGGAAGAGTCCCGAGCAGGAACCGTCCGTCCCAGCCGACCCCCTTTCTCGCGGTCGATCATGGAGGCCCACATACCGAGGGGTTTCAAACCTCTGCAGTTTGAAACGTACTCAGGGGAATCCGACCCGGTCGACCACGTCGAGAGCTTCAAGACACTGATGCTGATCCATCAAGCTTCCGACGCCGTGCTCTGCAGGACCTTCCCGGCCACCCTCCGGGGGTCGGCTCGGGAATGGTATTCCAGGCTCGCTCCCTCATCCATCTTCTCATTCAAGCAGTTCGAGACGCTGTTCATAACTCACTTCGTGAGTAGCAGGCGAGCCGAGAAGACGAGTCTTTCCCTACTGAACCTGCGGTAGGAAAGGGAAGAGAAGCTGCGGGACTATGTGAAGAGATTCACCGCAGAGGTCAGGTCTATCGCCTCCTTAGACCAGTCCGTGGCCACCGTGGCATTCCAGTCGAACGTCCTCAACGCCAACCTCCGATCGTCCCTAGCCAAGAAGCCCCCGCATGACTTCGCCGACCTCCTCCTGAGGTGCGAGAAGTACATCCGAGCAGAGGAGGCTGAAGCCCTTCCGAGCTTCGGAGGGCCCTCCGCAGGGTCGAAGAGGAAGGCGACGGGGGAAGAGGGGTCCAAGAAAGCTCAGAAGGACATTGGCGGTCAGCGCCGCCCTCCCCCCAGGTTCGAGAAGTTCACTCCCCTCACCACTAATGTCTCTACTATCCTAATGGAGGTGGAGAAGGAGGGGGTCATCCCTCCGGCTCCGAGGATGCACACCCCAGCGAAGAGGAGGAACAAAGATAAGTGGTGTCGTTACCACCGAGACCACGGCCACGACACGAATGATTGCCGGGCTCTGAGAGATGAGATTGAAGCCCTCATCCGGAGGGGGCAGTTGGCCAAATTCGTGAAGGCTAACGATCGGACGGATCGCAACTCTCCTCCGCCTCGGGGGGCTAACAAGCGCTCCGAGCGGCCCGAGGAGACACCCGAGTTCGAGGAGGAACGGGTTCTGCACCTGATCCACGAAGGCCCCATGGGGGGCTCCTCTAATTCCTCCCAGAAGGCCTTCGTCCGAGAGGTCAACTCGGTCCACAGTGCCCCTCCCCCAAAAGGTCTCGGCGTCCCTGTGTCTTTCTCCGATGCCGACCTCGAAGGGGTCCGAACCCCACACTGCGATGCCCTCGTCATCGACCTCCGCATGGCCAACTTCAAGGTGCAGAGGATTTTAGTAGACAATGGAAGTTCGGTCAATATCCTCTTCCTCTCGGCCTTCCGAGGCCTGCAGCTGTCCCGTGACCGTCTCAAGCCGGCCGGTTACACACTCCACGGGTTCACGGGGGTCCTGGTAACCGTCGAGGGGGTGATAACCCTAGACGTTACTGCGGGAAGCACCCCTACTACCCGGACCGAGCCGATGGACTTCATGGTCGTCGACGTCCTGACAGCGTATAATGTCATTCTAGGCCGACCCGGCCTAGCCACCCTGGAAGCTGTCCCCTCGGCATACCATTTGAAAATGAAGTTCCCCACTCGGTCGGGAGTAGGGGAAGTCAGGGGAAGCCAGGAAACAGCCCGGAAGTGCTACATGACTTCCACCGGGGGACCAGTGCTCTCGCTCGAGACACTAGAAATCCCCGAGCCGAAGGCCCGGCCAACGTCCGAGCCGGCGGACGAGTTAGAAGAAGTGCTCTTCTCAGACGAGGATCCGAGCCGGAAGTTCCTCATCAGTAAATCCTTGCCGACCGCACTGTGCTCGGACCTGATTAAATGCATCCGAGATAACCATGACTTGTTTGCATGGTCGGCCGCGGACATGCCCGGCATTTCCGAGGAACTGCTCGTCCATCGCCTAAGTGTCGAACCGGGGTGCAAACCGGTCCAGCAGAAGAGGCGAAAGTTCGCTCCCGAGCGACAGCAGGCCATCAAGGAGGAGGTTGATAAACTTCTGAAGGCCAAGTTCATACAGGAGGTAAATTACCCCGAGTGGCTGTCGAATGTTGTAATGGTCAAGAAGTCCAATGGCTCGTGGAGGATATGTATTGACTTCACCGACCTAAACAAGGCGTGTCCGAAGGATCCATTCCCTCTCCCGAACATCGATACCCTTATTGACGCCACCTCGGGCCATGAGCTCCTCAGCTTCATGGACGCCTTCTCGGGGTACAATCAAATCCGAATGTTCCCCCCGGACATTCCGAAGACCTCCTTCGTCATCGACCAAGGCCTCTACTGCTACCGGGTAATGCCGTTCGGCTTGAAGAACGCAGGCGCCACCTACCAGCGCCTCGTCAACAAGGTCTTCCAGAACCAGATCGGCCGAAACATGGAGGTGTACGTTGACGACATGCTCGTCAAGAGCATCCGCGGCACCGATCATGTAGCCGACCTCCAGGAGGCCTTCGGCATGTTGAGAAAGCACAGCATGCGGCTGAACCCGAACAAGTGTGCGTTCGGGGTCTCCTCGGGAAAATTCCTCGGCTTCATGGTAAGCCAACGAGGGATCGAAGCTAACCCCGAGAAGATTAAGGCCATATTAGACATGGCCCCGCCTCGGAACATCAAGGAGGTGCAGAAGCTCACCGGTCGGCTCGCTGCTATCGGTCGGTTCCTCTCGAAGTCGGTGGAAAAGTGCCTCCCCTTCTTCAAAGCACTCAGGGGGGCTAAGGGTTTGGAATGGGGCTAGCCCCAACAAGAATCGTTCGACCAACTGAAGGCATACTTGGTGAACCCCCCTCTGCTCAGCAAACCGGTCTCCGGCGAAACTCTCTTCATCTACTTGGCTGCTTCCGAGCAGACCCTGAGTGCTGTCCTGGTGAGAGAGGAGGACCGGACCCAAAGGCCCATCTACTACGTGAGCAAGGTGCTTCGGGACGCCGAGCTCCGCTATCCGAGAATAGAGAAGATGGCCTACGCCCTGGTCATGGCCGCGAGGAAGCTTCGGCCGTACTTTCAATCCCACTCGGTCGTCGTCCTCACCGACCAACCCCTAAAGCAGATCCTCCACAAGCTTGAGACCTCGGGTCGGCTGATGAATTGGTCCATAGAGCTGAGTCAGCATGACATCTCTTATCAGCCTCGGACGGCAATTAAGGCACAGGCCCTCGCCGACTTCATCGTGGAGTCCACTATCCCGGAGGTCGGCCTCGTCCCGAATGGACCCCCCATTTGGACAGTCTTTGTGGACGGATCGTCCTGTAACGAAGGAAGCGGCGCCGGCATCATACTGAACGGCCCTGACAACTTCGTCCTCCAGTACGCAATCCGTATGAACTTCAAGGCCTCGAACAACGAGGCGGAATACGAAGCACTCATCGCTGGTCTCGGACTTGCACGAAGTGCTGGGGCGCAGCGCCTCCGAATCCACAGCGATTCCCAGCTCTTCGTGAACCAAGTCTTGGGCGAGTACGAAGCTCGAGATGAGCGGATGGCAAAGTACCTTG
Organism: Hemerocallis citrina; assembly: GCA_017893485.1. NCBI lineage: Eukaryota > Viridiplantae > Streptophyta > Magnoliopsida > Asparagales > Asphodelaceae > Hemerocallis > Hemerocallis citrina. The sequence goes on along the minus strand of CM030359.1, from coordinate 226,808,606 downwards.
CTAGGGTTTGGGATCTCATGGACCGGTTCGAGGAGGCGCTCATCCAGCGGGTCCCTCGGGAAGAAAACTCACAGGCCGATGCCCTCTCCAAATTGGCCTCGTCCTCACTTCAAGGTCTCGAACAGACCGTGCTGATCGAAGTCCTCTCTAAGCCGAGCATCGAAGACGAGACGCCTGCCTCGGCAGAGTCGTTGCCGGTCATGTTACAAGACAATTGGATGAAGCCATTGGTGGAATTCTTAAGGGATGGAGTTCTGCCCTCGGATCCCAAAGAGGCTCGCCGAGTCAGGACCCGGGCCGAGCGGTATGTCTTGATCGAGGGCATCTTATACAAACGCTCTTTTTCTCAAATAGACGGCCGACCGTACCTAAGGTGCCTCTCTCCGGATCAGGCCGAATATGCCCTGCAAGAGCTCCACGAAGGCATCGGAGGGGCACACTCAGGATTTAGGTCCTTGGCCCGAAAAGCTTTGAATTATGGGTACTTCTGGCCGACCCCCCTTCAAGACGCCGAGCGACACGTTCGGCAATGCAGCTCTTGTCAGAGACACTCTGGCATCCGACGCCTCCCTCAGGCCAACCTCGCCTCCCTATCAAGTCCCATCCCCTTCGCAATGTGGGGCATGGACTTACTAGGGCCCTTCCCTCCGGCCCCGGGTCGGTTCAGGTTCTTGGTCGTAGCCATTGACTACTTCTCGAAGTGGGTCGAGGCCGAGCCCCTCGCCACTATAACCGAGAACAAAGTGGTACGGTTCTTCTGGAAGAGCATCATATGTAGGTTCGGCGTCCCCCGAGTCCTTGTAACGGACAACGGGACTCAGTTCACCGGCTCGGCATTCCGAGCTCTGTGCGACGACCTTGCCATCCAGCAGCGCTTCTCGTCCGTCTCCCACCCTCAGTCGAACGGACAAGCAGAAAATGCAAATCGGCAGATCCTCGCAGGCATCAAGAAAAGGCTGGACAAAAGTTCCAGGGGCTTATGGGTCGACCAACTCCCCAACGTCCTATGGAACTACCGCACGAGCAAGCGGACCCCAACAGGCGAGTCCCCTTTCAACCTCACCTATGGGTCCGAGGCCGTGATACCTCTCGAGGTCGGGATACCTTCCCCTCGGCTCACAGCCTATGACGAAGCACAGAATGCCAGGGACCTCAGAGCAGACTTAGACCTGATCGATGAACTGAGGGAAAGGGCGTCGATTCGGCAGCAGAGTTACCGAAGAAGAGTTGAACTAGCGTACAACAAAAGGGTCCGACCCACCAACCTTAAGCAAGGAGATTTGGTCTTGAGGAAGCTAGCCATATCCTTCCCCAGTCAGAAGAGCAAGCTGGCTCCGAACTGGGAAGGGCCGTACAGGATCACAAAGGTAGTTCGGCCCGGAACATATCGCCTCGAAGACCTAGAGGGCAGAGAGCTTTCGAGGACCTGGAATGCCGACCACCTCCTGAAATACCAAGAAAGCGCTCCGGCGCCACTCTAAGTATCATGAAGTATCGAGCCATTCCAGTCCTCCGACTTGTAACTCATTTTTCATAAATTGTACTATGTAAAACGGTTCGCCGTCAATTATCAATAAAGAAAGCTCTATTGTGTTTGTGAATTCGCATGTTCCTCTCCCCTCTTATCACCTGCTTTTTAAATTGTGATTTCAACCAATGGTTCGGAGTCCACGTTCGGCTCGACCTCATCCCCTCGGTTCATCTCCGGACGGACCAGGGGTAGACCGTCGTTCCGAACTGCTCCCACAACCGTTGAACTACAACGATGGTTCGGAGTCCAATACTCGGCTCGACTTTACCTCCTCGGCTCGCCTCCGAGCGAGCCAGGGGTAGATCGCCGTTCGGAATTGCTCCCACAACCGTTGAACTACACCGATGGTTCGGAGTCCAACACTCGGTTCGACTTTACCTCCTCGGCCCGCCTCCGAGCGAGCCCGGGGTAGATCGCCGTTCAGAATTGCTCCCACAACCATTGAACTATACCGATGGTTCGGAGTCCAACACTCGGCTCGACTTTACCTCCTCGGCTCGCCTCCGAGCGAACCAGGGGTAGATCGCCGTTCGGAATTGCTCTCATAACCGTTGAACTACATCGATGGTTCGTTGTCCAACACTCGGCTCGACTTTACCTCCTCGGCTCGTCTCCGGACGAACCAGGGGTAGATCGCCATTCGGAATTGCTCCCACAACCGTTGAACTACAACGATGGTTCGGAGTCCAACACTCGGCTCGACTTTACCTCCTCGGCTTGCCTCCGGACGAGCCAGGGGTAGATCGCCGTTCGGAATTGCTCCCACAACCGTCGAGCCACAAAGATGGTCCCAAGCTGTTCAAGTTTTTCCAGAGGATCGATGTCGGAGCTTCGGTCGGCCATGTAATCCGAGCGATCTTGGCCAGTTGCCGAGGACCGAAGCCCTACGTCTCCGGTCGGTCACCGAGCAAGTGCCTTCCCGAGCTTGCAAATGGAGAAAATGCACTTTCTCCTCAACTTTCGTGCACGATCTCGATCGGACGGCTCAGATCTTGCCACCTGCGCTAAACGACAAGATAACGTTTTCTTGGGAACTGAGCTGCCTCGAGATTCGCACCTACGCTAAACGACAAAATGGCACTTTCTTGGGGACAGAGCCACCTAGGATTTCGCGCCGTACCTTGTCAGAGTCGCTAAACAATAAAATACCGTACTCATGGGAACCCATTCGGTTCAAACACTCTCGCCGACGGAAATAACATGCTCGGTTCAAGGACCTCGGCACGACCAACACAGTTATAAGCAAGACAAATATGCAGTGCAATGAAAGATATTTTATTAAACAATCAGACCTCAATACAAAACACATGATTACAAAGTGTTTGGAAACAAAATACACGACGCCGACCCACTACACTTAGACCTCATATGGAAAGATCTTCACTAGACTGTTCAGCCGACTGTTCGTCCTCCTCGGCTGGTAGCTCCCCTGTACCGTTCCGGAGCTTCGCTACCACAGTCTGCAAGTGTCGAATCTCCAAGAGCAAATCATCCCGCTCGGCTATGACCTTCGACTGGTTGTACCGAATACACTTGACCCGAAGAGCGTTGCTGAACGCGGTTTGCGAGTCCTCGTCCCCTTCTACAGGGTTCAGCTCGGCGATCCTATCCTCCAGACGCTGGATCTCGGCTTCCCTTAGGTCGAGGACGGACAAAAGGTGAGCCCGCTCACCCTCAGCTCGGCGTAACTCCAGCTCGACGCTCCTAGGACTCAGAGCCGCCGTCCCAGAAGAGGCTCCGGATTCAGAGTCATCATCCGAGCCATACAGATCAGCATATGAATCAGACGCCTCGAGCTGAAAAAAGGGGAAAGCAAACAACAAGATTTCAATATACTTCCGAGGCACCACACTTGAAGAATTTTCCAATCATATTCAGACATAATGGTTCCACAATACAACAAGACCAAGTCTACAACAACGTTTTACAACAAATCAGAAGGGACACGAAGCGACATAGTCAGGTCCTCTTCGGAAGGGGAACGCTTCGGTTTAAGGAAACACGAGGACGACGAGGCCTGCCCTCCGAGCTCGATCCTAAACCAACAAAGCGCGACCCCCCTTCGCTGCTGGCTCTAACTGCGATGCCGACCGAGGCCCCGCTCGACGAGACGGCCGCACTGCTCTGAGCGTCGGCTGGACTCCGTCTGGTCACAGGCGAGCGTGTCGCGAGTTCGTAAAACGTAATCCCCCTCTCGCTCTCTTCACGAGTGCACGACGTGCTGCGGACGTTAGCCCTCTCCGGCGCAGGCTTGGGCGACGCGACCTCTTCCTCCAGTTCAATGATTCTGTCTCTCAAAACGTCGTCCTTCGCCGTCTTCTTCGGACGAGAGGGTCTTGACGAGCCAGAGATGGTGGCGCCATCGGTCGCAAGCCGTCGGAAGTGGGTGACCTCGATCCCCCTATCTATCGTGATCCTTCTGAGCCTATCGACTTCGGCCAATAGCCTCTTGCGCTCGGTCGATGCCTTCTCCAGCTCGGAAGTCAGTTTCTCTTCCGCCGCCGAGCGTTCCTTCTCCGCTAATTCCAAGTGTTGGACCTCGGCCAAAAGGTCATCATTCTTCTGCTCGGCGGCAGTAAGCTCCCCACGGAGCCGCTCGACTTCCCCTCCGGGACAAGGAGCTTGGGGGTACTTCCGCAGTTGCCACAGCTCGCGACAGTACCTCCGTAGAGCTGCCCTCGTCTCCTCCAGTTGGCCGAGCAGGAGAAACTGCCTCTGTCGGCTGTCTGAGAGCTCACGCTTCGTTTTGGCCAGCTCCTTCCGAAGGTAGACAACCTCCGTGATCGGACCGAACTTCACCTGAAAAGCGGAGATAAATCCGATGGGACAATACACGGAAACATCTACAACTAGTTACGCACAAATCCGAGGCTCAACACTTGGATAAATTTTGACCAAACAAAATGTTTTCATTCAAAATTGAGGTGAAAGTTTTACACAAGCGGTGGCCAGTCCGCAATGAGGCTTACAAAAAGAAACAAAACAACAAAAGACTAAAAAAGACAACCGAGTCAGGGGTCGACCTTTTTGCCGATCGGGTCCGTCGACCCCCCGGTCTTGTCCTCGCCATCGCCCTCGCCTCCGCCTCCGCTCCAACTCTCCTCCTCAGAGTCGTCCTCCTCCTCTCCCTCGGCCTCGGTCTCCCCAGGGCCTTCGATGACTTCCGTCTCTCCCTCGGGACCCAGCAGCCCCTCGGGAACCCCCTCCTCCCCTTCCACGGGGTCGTAAAAGTGGTAGATGGATGTGTCGAAGCCCGGGTTCTTAGCGGCTACATGTTGCAAGGCTCGACCGTAGGCATCCTCCATGTTCTCGAGCATGTGCTGCGCGGCCTCCTCCTGCACGGCCTTCTTCACCTTCTTCACCTTCTTCAGGTGTTTGGCCTTGATCTTCTCGGCCCTCTTCCGAGCCGTCTCCACTTCCGACCGAGCCTTGGCCAGCGCCTCCTTCAGCTCGGCAACCTCTTTCTCCGCTCCCGACCGAGCGTTGGCCAGCTCCTCCTTCAGCTCGGCTGCCTCCTTCTCAAGCTTGGCCGCCGTGTCCTTCGACAGCTGAATGGCGTCGGCCAGCTGCTTCTCCAGGCCCCCCACTGTAGTAGCCCTCTTCGTCGAGAGAAGCTGCTCGGCATCAAGCTGCTGCGCGACCTTGACGTGCTCCGCCCTCTCCCGCTCTTTCTCCCGCTCCTTGTTCGCCAACTCCTCGACCAGGAAGTTGAAGTGGCAGAGAGTCTGAAAGAGAACAACACGTTAAAACCCGAACCCAAGAACTTAGAAAAATTCTAAGGAAGAAATTTGGATGAAGGAGGGCTCGGCCCACTTACCGACATAGTATTCCGAGCAATCTGCATCACGGCGTCCCCTGCCATCCCGGCCTTCAGGGTCGCTCGATCCTTCGGGGTCGGCAGGTGCCTCACCGCCTCCATGCAGATGTTCCCGTCGCCCAAGAAGCCGTCGACGTTCATTACCTGCCAGTCGGGGACGAAGATCTGCTTATGACGCTCGGTCAAGATCTTCTCCGCATCGGCAGTGAGGGGCGGAACTTGGAGGGACAACGCCTCCTTCGCGCCGAACACACCGCTCGATGAGCCGGGAGTATCTCCCTTCGAGATCGGTGTCGGCACATCCGAGGTCGAAGGGTCGAGGACCGGCGCATCCGAGGTCGGAGGGTCGAGGACCGACGCATTCGAGGTCGGAGGGTCGAGGACCATGACTTCCCCCTCCGCGAGGACCATGACCTTTGGCTGGTCGGCAACCTTCGCCACCGAAGGCTTCTTCGTGGCTCGGCTGTCCTGAGGCGCCGCCGAAGGCCTCTTCTTCTTCGCCTCCTGCTCCGACCTGCCCTTCGCCACCAGAGCTTTGTAATCCAGCTTCATCGTCTCTGCAAAAGCCGAACGAAAAAACTTAGAAAAATTTTCGTGAACCACAAACAAAGAGTATAAATACCAGGAGCATACTAGGGTCGATCGGACTGAGACCCCCACAGAACAGATCCTCCTCGGTGATATCCTTCCAGCTTAGCACTGGCAGGGCGAGGAGCCTCTTCTGAACTTCTGCCTCCTCATCACTCAGCGGCGCCTCCCTTTTGGTCCGCTTGGGCAGACCCTCCTTTGCCCAAACCGTCGGTATCACCCACGGCGCAGGGGCTCGGATAATAAAATACTTCTCCTTCCAATGTTTGATCGAGTCCGGATTCTCGATCAGCTTCACGCCCGTCCGGGGCGAAAGAAAGAACCTTTGCTCGTCTCGCCTCGGCTGACAGGGTCGGTAGAGGCTCCGAAAGAGGAACATAGTCGGCTTGCCGCCGACCTCTTGGCATCGAAGGATGAATGCCGTGACGTGCCTCCATGTGTTCGGCATCAGCTGGGCGGGGCTCAACCCGTACCATGTCAACACATCCACAACAAACGGGTGGAGGGGAAACCGGAGTCCGGCAATTAGGGAGTCGACCAGAAAGACGCACACGTTCGACGAGGACTTTGTGTTGGCTCGGAAACCCGGCCCAGGGAGGAGCAGTCCGTAGTCGGCGGGGATCCGAAAACCCTCTCGGATCAGACGAAGATCGGTCTCGGTAAGAGACGAGATCCTATGATCCACCTCGGACAGCTCCCTCGGCTCGTTCTCCTCCACCAGCTTAGCCGTGCCTTGGGTGACTCTCTCCAAGGTATCTTCGGCATAGTCCCGGACGCCTCCCACGCTCGACAGAGAAATGGGCTGCCGACCGAACGCTCCCGCCGTCTTCGGCGTCTCCACGATCGTGACCACGGCCTTGCCCTCCCGGGACACCGCCGCTACCTCCTTAGGCGGCTCAGCCACTTCGCCCTCTCTGTCCGGACGGACGACATTCTGATCGCTCGGCTCCACTACCTCCTTCCCTTTATCCCCTCGGCCAACGGCTCGCTCCGAGGCGGGGGTCTCATCCGAGATCTTAACCATTTTTTCTAAAAGAGAAGGGAAAGGGACTGACCTTGAAGTGATTGGTACGGTCGGAAAGTTCACCGGAGGCAAGGAACGCTACCGCGACAGCTAGCACCGCCACCGGAGAGCTGAAAACTTCGAAGGCAAAGTGAAAACTGAAGAGAGAGAGTAAAAGTAAAAAATGAGACTTGGTCTAAGGGGGGGTGAAGATTTATAGTAAAAAGGAACGTCCCTTGGACTTCCAAACGAAAGTTCGCGACTTTTGGGCTGCTCTCGAAACATCGCGAAGGCCCATCACCACTGCCTTCCTCACCAAGTCAGCTAGTTCGGCGCAATGGAACCGGAATCCGAGCAAGTGCCTTCCCGAGCCTGCAAACGGGGAAAACTTACTTTCATCCAACGGCTCGGGTTGCACCACATCGCTCGGACGATTGGACCCTCGGACGCCCTACCTATGTCTAAAGGAACCAGAAAAAGTTTTGATTCAAAGCTTTAAGGCACCGCCCTCGGCGAGCACCCCCCGGGCCCTATTCTCGGTCGGTATCCCACCGACCCACGGGCCCGGTCAAAAACAGATCGGCACTCCCCCCGTCTCTAACTCCTCCGGGTTGACATTCATCAGAAGCCATCAGCCCGGAAGGAAGACAGAGATGGGAGGGGGCCCATCAACACTCAGAAATCAGGAGAAGCGCATCATTCCGAGCTAGTTGGTTGCAACTGGAAGGCTCGGCCTGTCAGAGGACTCTGGCAACAGCGCCTTCACAGTTGCAAACAACAAGCTCAGATGGTCCGGAAGTCGAATTCGGACATGGATGATCACCTCTCCCACCATGATCTCTGCCGACCCTGACACCCGCTGCGGAGAAAACAGGGTAGGCAGAAGATCTCGGTGGAAGAACGACCACCCGTCCTTCCGAAGTAGCTCACACCCCGGGTCCGGACTACGGTCGTCGCCACTACTGCCTTATTCCCTCCCGCTCCTGACATCCCCTTCGGAGCAGTGAGGAACGGGAAAAGAACAAGACAACAGGACGACCACCCGTCCTTCCGAAGCAACTCATCCCTCGGGTCCGGTCTATGGTCGTCACCACTACTGCCTCGTCCCTCCTCGCTCCTGACATCCACTTTGGGGCCGTCAGGAACGAGAGAAGAAGAAGGCAAAAGAGCAACCACCTCTTTCGGACCTCGAAAGAGAAGTTACCCCAGACAAATACCTCCGAGGTCTGAAACTCTATGTTGATTGCGATTGAAATGACAAAGGAAAGTGGAGTACTTATAGCCTAACCTCCAAGACCTAGCCATTATGATCCTCGGAAGTTGAAATGCCGCACATTAATTGAAGAGATCAACATTAATGACCATTGGGAAGGTAAAACGCCACATCGGTCTGGGAACGCCATTAATATCCTTGGAAATGGGGCCGTAAAGAGGTCCGATTCTTTGCTATATCTCGGAACGCCATTTCATGCCTCTGGTCGGCGACCGAGCAAGTGCCTTCCCGAGCTCGCAAATGGGGAAAACTCACTTTCCCCTCAAGAATTGCGCCTGATCTCGATCAGACGGCCCAGATCTCGCCGAGGACACTAAACGACAGGATAGTGTTTTCTTGAGAAATGTGCCCGTCTCGAGATGCGCGTCGCCATCCGACGGTTCAGAACACGCCACGTCGTTCGGCCTGCCGAGACCCCCTGTCTCCGGTCGGCGACCGAGCAAGTGCCTTCCCGAGCTCGCAAATGGGGAAAACTCACTTTTCCCTCAAGAATCGCGCCTGATCTCGATCAGACGGCCCATATCTCGCCGAGGATACTAAACGACAAGATAGTGTTTTCTTGAGAAATGTGCCCGTCTCGAGATGCGCGTCGCCATCCGACGGTTCAGAGCACGCCACGTCGCTCGGCCTGCCGAGACCCCCTGTCTCCAATCGGCTACCGAGCAAGTGCCTTTCCGAGCTCGTAAACGGAGAAAAAAGACACCGAGCTACCACGACCGTTGGATCTCTTGGAAATTCGTGCTTCTAATGATGAACGGTCCAGGTTGCGCCACGTGCGCTAAAAGACAAGATAGCATTTTCTTGGGAAACGCACCGCCATCCGATGGCTCAGATTGCGCCACGTTGCTCGGCACGCCGAACCCCCCTAGTCTCCGGTCGGCAGCCGAGCAAGTGCCATTCCGAGCTCACAAATGGAGGAAAAATCTGCCGAGCGATGGAGACCGTCAGATCCCTCAGAAAATCACGCTCGACGATGATCAGAAGTCCAGATTGTGCCATGCCATAAATCAGTATTAAAAATCGTTTTTTATTTATTTAATTCGTTTTATTTATTTAAAAATTGCGAAAAAATTGCCAAAAATTCGGGAAAATTAACTAAAAATTCTGGAAAATAATTAAAAATTCGGGGGTATGTTTTTGAGCCCCTGAACGAACAATTATTGCCTAGAATGTACAGTTAAGGCCCCCGAACAATTAGTAAACACATCGCAAAATTAAATAAATAATCTGAGAAAAATAGATGAAAGACGCCAAATACTCGATATGGCTGGGAAACAACACATGGCATCAAAAAGTTACCTCACTACCCCCTTCGAGATTCTAAATCCTCCATATGGACTCCGATACAACTCCGCTAGCCACCAAAACAGTCAAACTACTCCTCAAAGGCTGATCACACTCAGTCTTCAGGAGTGGGGGGCTCGTGATATGGCCAAAAATGGGGTTAAATCGGAACCGTCCAGATTGGGCACGAATCTTGATGCTCGGGGGTAAAATGGTAATTTCACATACAAGTGGATCCAAGGCGGGTACTGAATCTCCTTCTCACGGACCCAATAACCCGCGAACGGATCCACACCCATTGGGTACGGGTCCCGACCCGAGGCGAACCCAAACCAACGAGAGACAAATCAGGATCCCTGATTTGGCCAAATCGACGGCCCTGATTTGCTCCCACCGGGAATCAAGGAAAAATTTCCTAAACAGACTGAAGATTTTGCTCCCGGCTGTTACAAAGGAAATCAGACCCTTAAACGGCTCCCCTGGCGACTATAAATACAACCCCTCTGCCTCCATGACTAGGTTAATCACTTTTTCACCACTTAAGCTCTTTTCTTAATCTTTCCTGATTACTGACAAGAGCGTCGGAGGGTGCGTCGCCGGAATCAACCCCGGTGTTTCGCACTTCCTTGCAGGTCACGGCAGGAGCAAGAAGGCTGAGTCAACTGTTCAGGTTTTTCTCGGACTCACAAATTCTATCTGTTTACCCCCACACCGAAATCAGCGGTAACAGTAATATATAATAATAATAATATATATAATAATAATATAATATAATAAAAGTATATATAAAATAGTATATATAAAATAATAATATAATATAATAATAGTATATATAAAAAAGTATAAATAAAATAATAATATATATAATAATAATAATATATAATATTAATAGTATATATAAAATAGTATATATAAAATAATAGTATATTATAATAATTGTATATTATATAATAATATAAAATAATTTATTATAATAAACATATTTAATTATATATATATATATATATATATATATATATAATAACATATAATAATTATAATAATATATTACAATAATATATTAAATAATTTATTATAATAATAATAAATTATATAATAATATATATAATAATATATAATAGTAATATATAATAATAATAATATATATTATAATAATAATAGAATATTACAATAGTATATATAAAATAGTATATATGAAATAATAATATATATTATAATAATAGTATATATATATATATATATATATATATATATATATAAAATAATAATAATAATAATAATAATATATGTAACAATAATATATTATAAATATATTGTTGCCGCTAAATTCGGTGTGGGGGCAAACAGATAGAACTTGTGGATTCTTGGGGAAACTGAATAGAAAAACCTGCGTACCTGTTCCGTCGTTTCTCGATCGTCGTTCCCGCCGTGCACCTGCAAAAAGTGCGAGACACCGGGGTTGTTTCCGGCGACGCACCCTCCGACGCTCAAGTCAGTAATCTGGGAGACTATGAAAGAGCGCAAAACTGGTGAAAGATTGATTACCTCTTAATGGAGATGGGTGGGGAGTATTTATAGGCGTCTTAGGAAACGGATTAGGAATGTAATCCTCGTGATCTGATATGGAATATTCTCCCCGTGAACAGATTAGGAATGTAATCTGATAAGGTATATTCCCTGTAATCAGATAAGGACTTTAATCCCAAATCCCGGTGAAAGGATAGACATGAATCAGGGCCGTTGATTAATATGAATCAGAAACCCTAATTCTATCCCTTCCGGGCTGGGTTTGCTGCAGATTGAAACCCGTACCCGATTGGGGTGGATCCGTTTGCGGGTAAGTGGATCTTCGGGGAAGATAACCAGTACCCGCTTCAGACCCGTTAGAAGGTGAAATCACCGTTCTACCCCTGTGCCTCAAGATTTGTGATCCATCTGGGCGGTTCCGATTTAACCCCATTTTTAGCCATATCACGAGCCCCCCACTCCTAAAGACTGAGCTTGATCAGCCTTTGAGGAGTAGTTTAACTGTTTCTACTGGCTATCGGAGTTGTATCGGGAACCAAACGGAACATTGCTGAATCGCGAAGGAGGTGGCATGGTGTTTTTCTCCTGCAGATGGGACTCTTGAACCGGCGCGGTGCTCCTTTTAGTTAGCGGTTTGGTCGTCTCCGCTCACTGGGAGTTGGTGCCAGGGGTGCCGAACCCATGCATGTGATGCAGTCGGCGCCGCGGACATTCGGCAGCTGATGCCGAACTCACATGGCGCTGAGCTCACCCCCGTAGAACGGTCGGTGACACAAGCGCTCGGTGAACGGTGCCGAGCTGGTTTGACACCGAACTCACGCCCGTAAAACGGTCGGTGGCACGGGTGTTCGGCGAATGGTGCCGAGCTGAATAGGTGTCGAACTCACGCCCGTAAAACGGTCGGTGGCACGAGTGTTCGGCGAATGGTGCCGAGTTGAATAGGTGCCGAACTCACGCCCGTAAAACGGTCGGCGGCACGAGTGCTCGGCGAGTGGTGCCGAGCTGAATAGGTGCCGAACTCATGCCCGTAAAACGGTCGGTGGCACGAGTGTTCGGCGAATGGTGCCGAGCTGAATAGGTGCCGAACTCAAGCCCGTAAAACGGTCGGTGGCACGAGTGTTCGGCGAATGGTGCCGAGCTGAATAGGTGCCGAACTCACGCCCGTAAAACGGTCGGCGGCACGAGTGTTCGGCGAGTGGTGCCGAGCTGAATAGGTGCCGAACTCATGCCCGTAAAACGGTCGGTGGCACGAGTGTTCGGCGAATGGTGCCGAGCTGAATAGGTGCCGAACTCACGCCCGTAAAACGATCGGTGGCACGAGTGTTCGGCGAATGGTGCCGAGCTGAGTAGGTGCCGAACTCACGCCCGTAAAACGATCAGCGGCACGAGTGTTCGGCGAGTGGTGCCGAGCTGAATAGGTGCCGAACTCATGCCCGTAAAACGGTCGGTGGCACGAGTGTTCGGCGAATGGTGCCGAGCTGAATAGGTGCCGCACTCACGCCCGTAGAACGGTCGGTGGCACGAGTGTTCGACGAATGGTGCCGAAGCTGAATAGGTGCCGAACTCACGCCCGTAAAACGATCGGCGGTACGAGTGTTCGGCAGCTTGTGCCGAGCTGAATAGGTGCCGAACTCACGCCCGTAAAACGGTCGGTGGCACGAGTGTTCGGCGAATGGTGCCGAGCTGAATAGGTGCCGAACTCATGCCCGTAAAACGGTCGGTGGCACGAGTGCTCGGCGAATGGTGCCGAGCTGAATAGGTGTCGAACTCACGCCCGTAAAATGGTCGGCGGCACGAGTGTTCGGCGAATGGTGCCGAGCTGAATAGGTGTCGAACTCACGCCCGTAAAACGGTCGGTGGCACGAGTGTTCGGCGAATGGTGTCGAGCTGAATAGGTGCCGAACTCACGCCCGTAAAACGGTCGGTGGCACGAGTGTTTGGCGAATGGTGCCGAGCTGAATAGGTGCCGAACTCACGCCCGTAAAACGGTCGGTGGCACGAGTGTTCGGCGAGTGGTGCCGAGCTGAATAGGTGCCGAACTCACGCCCGTAAAACGGTCGGTGGCACGAGTGCTCGGCAGCTTGTGCCGAAGTTTCTGACTTGTCTTTTTTTCGGGTGGAGTTTTGGCGGTTTCGACAGTACTTGCGGATGTGATCCTCTGGGCTTCTGACAGATGTGACGTCGTCTGAGTTTCTGACAGATGTGACGTCCATTAATGCTGCCTCCTGGGCTTCTGCCAGACGTGACGTCCATTAATGCTGCCTCCTGGGCTTCTGCCAGACGAGATGGTCATTAATGCGCCGTCCGGATCAGCGTGAAGAACAAGGCGACGTTTGGGGTCTCTTTTGTCGTTTTGTGGGGATGGGCCTGTGTTAGAGGCCCATTTACCTCGATTGAAGCGCTGGTTCCTCTATAAAAATCCTCACCCCCTCCTCATTTTTCACTTTCCAAGTTTTTGTTCGTGTCTTAGTCTGCTTTTGAGAGAGCTTCAGGTGATCACTGACCGTTTTCCGGCGAATTTTCCGACGAGTTCCCCCTTTCAAGGTAACCTTTATATTTATCTTCTAAACATGTCTGTTTCCCACACTTCTTCTTCGTCCGAGCCCTCCCTTGGAGTCGTCGGAGCTCCAACTTCGAGTCGAGCTGCCAAGGGCAAGAAGGTGTTCGGCAAGGATTCTGTTGTGGAGGATCCGAAGCGCATGGGGGAGTTCGGCCAGCTGCCGGGACCGTTGACGGGGCTCCATAGGGTTCGAAAACTCCCAGAGGATCAGGCGGAACGGATAGTGTACGGGAGGATGAGGTCGTTCGAGGAGAACGCGGCGAGGGAGACGACGGAGGCCGACGAGACGGTGTCGATCCTCGCCGAAGAGGACTTAGGGGCGATTCGGGACTGCTTCCAGATCCCCCAGGAGTACGAGCTTATGCTGCCGGGCCCCGGGGTTAGGGCCAACTCGCCGTTGCCGGTGACCATATGTTGCTGGCCGGTCGATGCCTTTATCGCCGGAGCTCGGCTACCTCTCCATCCGTTTGCGGTAACGGTCTTAAATTGGTTCGAGGTCAGCCCCATCCAACTTATGCCGAACGCCTGGAGAGTCATAAACGGCTTCGTACTTCACTGCCAAGCGGAGGGGATCCAGCCGGAGCTGAGTGTGCTTCAGACCATCTATCAGCTGCACCAAGGGAATAGGTCGGCCTACCGGTACTATCTGACTCCGAGGCATGGGGGAGGCTTGTCGGCTGTCCGGACTCTATCAAGTTCTGGCGCGAGAAGTATCTTCTGGTGCGCAGCGCGGAGGCCTGGCCTATCCCTGTTGGTTGGGTGGAAGGTGTTCCGAAGAGGGTGAAGGCGCTGCCGGCACTTCGACCCGAAGATGAAGATGCCGTACGGGCGCTTCTTGATCGGCCGAAGTATGACTGGAGGGAGTTGACCGAGGACGTCCTGTATGAGGGAGGGCTCGCTCATGTTAACCCCAGTACGCTGCTTCTTTTATTTACCGCCTTCGTTTTTTTTTTCTTTTTGTACTTCATTTTTCTTGTCTTGCTCCGAGCTAACCAACTTGACTTGTGGCGCAGAGCAAATGGACTATCAAGCAGTGCTGGCGTTGAGGACGAGCCTTGCCAACAAGGCTCCGAGGAAGAGGAAGAGGGTGGCGTCGAAGCAGCCGGCGTCCAAGGCCCGAAGGTCACCGAGGTGGCCGAAGAGGTAGTAATCGTTGAGGGCCCGGCTCCTGAGGGCGTAGATGCTTCGACGTCGACCAAGGCCGGCGAGTTCCCCGTCGCCGCAGCCCTCGAGATGGCGACGCCGCCGCTGACGAAGACGGCAGAGGTTCTCCTGACCGAGGCCCACAAGAGGATCCATGTTCCGGACTGGCAGGTTCGGAAGCACGACGGGTTCCTGGGCAACTCTTTGGCGAGCATGGAGGCCATCAAGCACCTCGCCACGCCGAAGGATCGGGCGGCTATGGAGGCCGGACGGGAGGGAGACGACGTCATCGAGATAGCGCGCTCGGCGGTGTCGGTGAGTGTTGAACCTATTCCCTCCCCTTTTTATGCCGAACTTCTCAAGTTGTCATTTTGATGAAATTTCGCGCTCTATTCGCAGATCGTTGTTCACTTCGAGCACCTCACCGAGAGGTTGGCGGCCCAGGAGAAAGAGATGAAGAAGGAATCCGACCAAGCTCGGAAGGAGAAGGCCCGGGTTCAGACCGAGCTCGACAAGCTCGAGCTGAACTTCGAGGCCAAGTCGGCGAGGGTCAACTACCTCGAGGACAGGGTCACGACGCTGGAGGGCCAACTCCGTCAGCAAAAGGAGGAGGCGGCCAAGCAGTTGGCCGAAGCGGCCGAGGCCCAAGCGGCGGCGGTGAAGAAGGCGGAGGATGCGACCATGGAGAAGGCGCAGAGCTACCTCGCCCAAAACATGGCCAAGGCCTTCGCCGACGCTCTCGCCCGGGTGAAGGAGGCCTATCCCTCCGTGGACTGCTCGGGTTGGAGGTTGTTCCCGGGGTACGTTGAAGGCTTCGACCCCGAATCGGAGGGAGAAGAAGAAGAAGAGGAGGAGAGGGGCGACGACGAGCCTCTGGCCAATCCCCCCGCCGGAGCTCAAGGGTCGGTGGTTACCCCCTTGGCGACGGTTGCCCCTTCGGAGCCGTCGCCCTCGACCCCCTCTCACCGCCCCGGGAAAGAGGTCGCGCCCTGACTCCGTCTGTTTTCTTTTTTTTTTTTTCTTTTTGTTTTTTGTCGTTTTTGTCGTGTAACGCCTAATAGCGGACTGGCCACCGCTACCTTTTTGAAATGAATGAAAAACTCCAACTTTTTGGGCTCGGCTTCGTGTACTTGTCTGTTGACTGTTGAGTGCTCGAGCGTTTGTTCAAAAGAATCCCCGAAGTCTAGGACTTAGACAATATCTGAATTTTTGTTGCTTGTTTGCATTTCTTTTCAGCTTGTTCTGGTAGCCCAAGAGGTCGAGCATACAGGGTCGGATGCCAAGGTTCGAGCCGAGGCAGGCCTCGGGGCGACGAGGTTGAGTCTGGCGAAGTGTAGAGAGCGACTTTACGAAGTCGAGCTAGGACTGCGCCGAGCCGAAACGGAGCGAGGCCAGCTTCAGCTTATCTTAGGGCAGCGGGACAGCGACATTCGACGTCTGGAAGGCAGGATTGCCGAGATGACCGCCTCGGGTGAGGGCGAGGCTTCGCCAGCTGCCTTCACTAGTAGTCTTCGGACCAAGTGCTTTCGCCATACACTGTCAATGGTAACGGCGGAGAGGGATGACCTGCTTTCGGAGATTCAGCACTTGCAAACTACGGAGACTAAGCTTCGGGCGGAAGGAGAGGAGCTGACGACTAAGGTGGCCAAGCTTACGACCGAACGAGACGACTTGGCCACCGAAGTCGATGTGTTGAAGAGAGCCACTGTTGATCGGAGCATCGAAGTCACTCATCTTCGTCATCTCATCGCGAGCCACGTTGGAGTTCCGAGCTCGGCCGTACCGGCCTGTTTTGAGGTCGAGGCGCAAGATGGTTCATTGAGGGATCGGATCTCCGAGCTGGAAGCAGAGGTGGCTCGTCTCAGGCCGCGTTCGGGGTCAATTAATGTGAGGAGCACTTCATGCACCCGAGCAGAGAGCGAGCGTGGCATCACTTTTTACGAGATGGCGACCCGTGAGCGCCTCGGCCATCCGAGCCCGGGGGACGCGCAGAGCTCAGTGGCCATTTCGTCGAGCGGTGCATCCATCGGCGTGGCTGCCAGAAGTAGTGCCGAGGACACGTCCCAACTTGCTGGCTTGGGATCGGGTTCCGGAGGCAAACGCCACCGGCCTCAGGTGTCCCTGAAGAGGAGCATCCCTGCGCCTCGGAAGCGTTGACGGGTCCGAGTTCGGTGTCGTGTAATCTTTGCCTTTCAGCTTCTTGTAATCTTTAGTGCCTTGTAATATTGATGTATGTAAGGGTTGCTTTTAATAAAATTGGAATCGATTTAACTGTCGCTGTATTGTAGTTGCTCAATTTTCGCCCTAGTTGTGGGGTCGTGGAATTGGTTCCAGTCGCATGGCTGAGGCCAAGGGGGCTCGGCAGCGTGTGCCGAACCCCGGCCTGTGATATGGTTGGCGTCAAGAATGCTCGGCAGCTTGTGCCGAGGTTTGAGACTTGTTGAATTTTAAGTGGCCTTGGCGGCCGAACTCACGCCCGTAAAATGGTCGGTGGTAGGAGTGCTCGGCGTGGGTGCCGAACTTACGCCCGTGATACGGTCGGTGTCAAGAACGCTCGGCAGCTAGTGCCGAGGTTTGAGACTTGTTGAATTTTAGGTGGCCTTGGCGGCCGAACTCGCGCCCGTAAAACGGTCGGTGGTAGGAGTGCTCGGCGTGGGTGCCGAATTTACGCCCGTGATACGGTCGGTGTCAAGAACGCTCGGCAGCTAGTGCCGAGGTTTGAGACTTGTTGAATTTTAGGTGGCCTTGGCGGCCGAACTCGCGCCCGTAAAACGGTCGGTGGTAGGAGTGCTCGGCGTGGGTGCCGAACTTACGCCCGTGATACGGTCGGTGTCAAGAACGCTCGGCAGCTTGTGCCGAGGTTTGAGACTTGTTGAATTTTAAGTGGCCTCGGCGGCCGAACTCACGCCCGTAAAACGGTCGGTGGTAGGAGTGCTCGGCGTGGGTGCCGAACTTACGCCCGTGATACGGTCGGTGTCAAGAACGCTCGGCAGCTTGTGCCGAGGTTTGAGACTTGTTGAACTTTAAGTGGCCTTGGCGGCCGAACTCACGCCCGTAAAACGGTCGGTGGCAGGAGTGCTCGGCGTGGGTGCCGAACTTACGCCCGTGAGTTTAGCTTAGGGGATGCTGGAGCAGTTTCGAATGGCGAGCTACCTCTAGTCCGCCTAGGAGCGAACTTACGAAGTAGAATCGAGCCAAGTGTTGGACTCCGATCCATTCAACGGCTGCAGGAGCAATTTCGAACGGCGATCTACTTCTGGGTCGCCTGTAGGCGAGCCAAGGAAGGAGAGTCGAGCCGAGTGCTGGACTCCGAACCATCGTATGGTGAGTTTAAGGGATGCAGGAGCAGTTACGAATGGCGAGCTACCTCTAGTCCGCCTAGGAGCGAACTTGCGAAGTAGAATCGAGCCAAGTGTTGGACTCCGATCCATTCAACGGCTGCAGGAGCAATTTCGAACGGTGATCTACTTCTGGTTCGCCTGTAGGCGAGCCAAGGAAGGAGAGTCGAGCCGAGTGCTGGACTCCGAACCATCGTGTGGTGAGTTTAAGGGATGCAGGAGCAGTTACGAACGGCGAGCTACTTCTAGTCTGTTTAGGAGCGGACTTGCGAAGCAGAATCGAGCCAAGTGTTGGACTCCGATCCATTCAACGGCTGTAGGAGCAATTTCGAACGGCGATCTTGTTCCGGCTCGTCTGGGGGCGAGCCGAAGAAGAAGAGTCGAGCCGAGTGCTGGACTCCGAACCATCGTGTGGTGAGTTTAAGGGATGCAGGAGCAGTTTCGAATGGCAAACTACTTCTAGTCCGCTTTGGAGCGAACTTGCGAAGTAGAATCGAGCCAAGTGTTGGGCTCCGATCCATTCAACGGCTGCCGGAGCAATTTCGAACGGCGATCTGCTTCTGGCTCGCCTGTAGGCGAGCCAAGGAAGGAGAGTCGAGCCGAGTGCTGGACTCCGAACCATTGTATGGTTAGAGAATCAAAGGCAGAGGTATGCGATAGTATCAAAAATATGAAAAACTTTATTTATTAATATATAATGGTCGGCTGCTTCTAAAGTTGCTAGCCGTTATTACAATAAAAAAAACGAAGGAAAAAAAAAACACTACTAGTAGCAGGAGAGGAGTGGTCCGACATCTCGAGTTACTTAGATAGGCGCAGCTGCTTTTTCTTGGTATTTCAAAAGATGGTCGGCGTTCCAAGTCCTGGGAATTTCTCTGCCCTCAAGATCTTCTAGATTGTATGCACCGGGGCGGATCACTTTGGAGATCTTGTATGGTCCCTCCCAATTTGGGGCCAGTTTGCTTTTCTGTCCGGGGAACGAGATGGCCAATTTTCGGAGGACCAGATCCCCTTCTTTGAGGTCTGTTGGGCGGACCCGTTTGTTGTAGGCGAGTTCGATTCTTCTTCGGTAACTTTGTTGCCGTATGGCTGCTCTTTCCCGGATTTCGTCTATCAAGTCTAGGCTTGCTCTGAGCTCTCTGGCATTCTGTTCTTCTTCATAAGCTATCAGACGTGGAGAGGGTATCCCGACTTCTAGGGGGATGATGGCCTCGGCCCCATAGGTGAGATTGAAAGGGCTCTCGCCTGTTGGGGTCCGCTTGGTGGTACGGTGATTCCAGAGTACGTTTGGTAGCTGATCGACCCACAGTCCTTTGGAACATTTGTCTAATCTCTTCTTGATGCCCGAGAGAATCTGTCGGTTGGCGTTCTCTGCTTGGCCATTGGACTGAGGATGGGAGACGGAGGAGAATCGGTGTTGTATGGAGAGGTCCTCACATAAGGCTCGGAAGGCGGCCCCAGCAAATTGTGTCCCATTATCCGTGACTATGACTCGGGGAATGCCGAACCGACAAATAACATTTTTCCAGAAGAATTAAACGACCCTATGCTCGGTGATCATAGCCAGGGGCTCGGCTTTTATCCATTTAGAGAAATAGTCGACTGCCACGACTAGGAACTTTAGCTGCCCGGGGGCTGGAGGAAATGGTCCTAGTAAATCCATCCCCCACATAGCGAAGGGGATCGGACTTGATAGGGAGGTTAGCGGTGCTTGTGGAAGGCGTCGGATGTCTGCATACTTTTGACAGGAGCTGCATTGCCGAACGTGTCGTTCCGCGTCCTGCAGGAGAGTGGGCCAGTAATATCCATAGTTCAACACTTTGCGCGCTAGAGCCCTGGACCCAGAATGAGCTCCGCCGATGCCCTCATGGAGTTCCTGCAGGGCGTAGTCGGCTTGACTGGGGGAAAGGCACCTTAGGTAAGGTCGACCATCCACCTGGGTGAAGGAGTGTTTATATAAGATGCCTTCGATCAAAGTAAAACGCTCGGCTCGGGTCCTGATTCTTCGTGCTTCCCTTGGATCTTCAGGGAGGAATCCGTCCTTTAAGAATTCGACAATGGGCTTCATCCAGTTGTCTTCAAGGAGGACGGGCAATGCCTCAACGGAGTCTGGCGCTTCGTCCTCTATGCTCGGCTTCAGGAGGACTTCTATCAATACGGTCCGTTCCAGACCTTGAAGGGAAGAGGAGGCTAACTTGGATAAGGCATCGGCCTAAGCATTTTCTTCTCGAGGGATCCTTTGGATAAGAGCCTCGTCAAACAGTGCCATGAGGCTCTTTACTTTGGCCAAGTATCTAATCATTCTGTCATCGCGGGCTTCATACTCGCCGAGGACCTGGTTGACAATCAACTGGGAGTCGCTGAAGATCTGCAGCCGTTGTGCCCCAGCATTTCGGGCCATTCGAAGCCCGGCTATTAGTGCTTCGTATTCGGCCTCGTTGTTCGAGGCTTTGAAATTTATCCGGAGCGAATATTGGAGGACAAAGCTGTCTGGGCCTGCCAGGATGACCCCCGCTCCGCTTCCTTCGTCGCAAGAGGATCCGTCGACATAAACCGTCCATACGGGTGGTCCCTTCATTGTTTGTTCGGAGTCGGGGATAGTTGTTTCAACTATGAATTCGGCCAGCGCCTGCGCCTTGATTGCGGTCCGAGGCTGGTAAGTAATATCATGTTGGCTCAGCTCTATCGACCACTTCATGAGGCGGCCGGAAGTCTCTGACTTGTGAAGGATCTGTTTCAGCGGCTGGTCGGTAAGAACGACCATCGAATGGGACTGGAAGTAGGGCCGAAGCTTTCTCGCGGCCACAATCAGGGTGTAGGCTATTTTCTCAATTTTCGGGTACCGGAGCTCTGCATCCCGAAGCACTTTGCTGACGTAGTAAATGGGCTTCTGAGCTCTTTCTTCTTCTCTGACTAAGACTGCACTAAGCGTCTGTTCGGAAGCTGCCAAGTAGAGGTAGAGTGGCTCGCCTGGTACGGGTTTGCTGAGAAGAGGCGGATTGACGAGGTATGCCTTGAGCTGGTCGAAGGAGTCTTGTTGTTGCTGCCCCCACTCGAATCTTTTAGCCCCTCGGAGGGCTTTGAAGAACGGGAGACACTTCTCCCCGGACTTCGACAGGAAGCGCCCAATGGCGGCTAGGCGACCAGTCAATCTTTGAACTTCCTTGACGTTTCTAGGAGGGGCCATGTCCAGTATGGCCTTGATCTTCTCCGGATTTGCCTCTATTCCTCGTTGGCTAACCATGAAGCCGAGGAACTTGCCAGATGAGACGCCGAACGCACACTTGTTCGGGTTAAGTCTCATATTGTGCTTTCTTAAAACATCGAATGCTTCTTGGAGGTCGGTCACATGATCAACGCCTCAGATGCTTTTCACAAGCATGTCATCCACGTAGACCTCCATGTTCCGGCCAATCTGGGCCTGGAATACCTTGTTGACAAGGCGCTGGTATGTTGCCCCTGCATTCTTTAGGCCGAACGGCATGACTCTGTAACAATAGAGTCCTTGGTCGGTTACAAAAGATGTCTTCGGAATATCCGGGGGGAACATCCTTATCTGATTGTAACCCGAGAAAGCGTCCATGAAGCTGAGGAGCTCATGTCCCGAGGTTGCGTCAATCAGAGTGTCGATGCTCGGCAGAGGGAAAGGATCTTTAGGGCAGGCCTTGTTGAGGTCAGTGAAATCAATACAGATTCTCCATGTTCCGTTGGACTTCTTCACCATTACTACGTTTGACAACCACTCCAGATAATTCACCTCCTGTATGAATCGGGCCTTTAGCAATTTGTCTACCTCCTCTTTGATAGCGAGCTAACGCTCGGGGGCGAACTTGCGCCTCTTCTGCTGGACCGGTTTGGACCCCGGATCAACGCTGAGGCGGTGGACCAAGAGTTCTTCGGAGATACCGGGCATGTCTGCAGCTGACCATGCGAAGAGGTCTTGGTTGGCTCGAATGCACTTTACAATTTCTGAGTATAGGGCGGATGGGAGGGTCTTGCTGACAAAGAACTTGCGGGCCGGCTCCTGCTCCGAGAAGAGTACCTCCTCCAACTCGTCCACCGGCTCGGAGGTTGGCCGAGCAGCATCTTGGGGGATCTCGAGTGTTTCCAAGGAGAGGACGGGTCCGAGGGTGGAGGTCATATAACACTTCCGGGCCTGCTCCTGATTGCCCCTTACTTCTCCCACTCCGGTCCGAGTGGGGAATTTCATTTTGAGATGATAGGCAGAGGGGACGGCCTCAAGGGCGGCTAGACCGGGCCGACCCAAGATGACATTGTAGGCTGCTGGGACATCTACGACCATGAAATCCATTGACTCCGTGCAGGTAGTAGGAGTTTTGCCTGCTGTGACATCGAGGGTAATCACCCCTTCAACAGTCACCGGCACTCCCGTGAACCCATGGAGCGTGTATCCGGCGGGCTTGAGTCTGTCTCGGGAGAGTTTCAGGCCCTTAAATGCATCGAGGAATAGGATGTTGACTGAGCTTCCGTTGTCTACTAAGATCCTTTCGACTTTGAAATTGGCCATGTGAAGACTGATGACGAGGGCGTTACAATGAGGGGTGCGGACACCCTCGAGATCTTCGTCAGAGAAGGTGACGGGCACTCCGAGGCCTTTGGGAGGAGGGGTGGCTCGGACCGAGTTGACTTCTCTAATAAAAGCTTTCCGAGAGGAGTTCGAGGAGCCCCCCATTGGACCCCCATGGATGAGGTGGAGGACTCGCTCTTCCTCGAATTCTGGCGTCTCTTCTCGTTCCGGACGCTTGTTAGCCCCCCGAGGCTGGGGAGGAAGTTCAGCTCCATCCTTTTTTACAAACTTCGCCAGCTGCCCCCTCTGGATAAGGGCTTCGATCTCGTTTCTCAGAGCACGACAGTCGTTGGTGTCATGCCCATGGTCCCGGTGATAGCGGCACCATTTCTCTTTATCTCTTCTTTTGGCAGGGGTGTTCATCTTTGGAGCTGGAGGCAAGACCCCTTCTTTTTCGACTTCCATGAAGATGGCGGAGATGTTAGTGGTGAGGGGAGTGAATTTCTCAAATCTAGGGGGAGGTCGGCGCTGGCCGGCATTATCCTTCTGTTGCTTTTTCGCTCCTTCTTCTTCCGTTCCTTTCCTTTTAAACCCGGAAGCAGACCCCTCCCAGTGGGGTTGTTCCTCGGCCTCTTCAGCCCGGATGTACTTTTCGGTGCGGAGGAGAAGGTCAAAAAAGTCATGTGGTGGTTTCTTGGTGAGGGAGGAGCGGAGGTTGGAATTGAGGACATTGGATTGGAATGCTACCGTAGCGACCGACTGGTCGAGAGATGCTATGGATCTGGCCTCGGCCGTGAACCTTTTCACGTAGTCCCTCAATTTTTCCCCCTTTTTCTGGTGGAGGTGTAACAGGGAGATGCTGGTCTTCTCAGCCCTTCGGCTACTAACAAAATGGGTGATGAATAGGGTCTCAAACTGCTCGAAGGAAAATATTGAGGCCGGGGCAAGGCGAGAGTACCATTCTCGAGCTGGCCCCTTCAGAGTTGCGGGGAAAGTTTTGCAGAGGAGGGCATCGGAGGCTTGATGGAGGAGCATCAAAGTTTTAAAACTTTCAATATGGTCAACTGGATCAGTCTCTCCAGTGTAGTTCTCAAATTGGGGGGGCTTGAAGCCGAACGGCACAGGCGTATCCACTATGGTTCGGGATAAGGGGGGTTGGCTAGGACGTAGAGTCCTTCCCCTAAGCTCCTCTTCTCGGTGTATTTGGCCCAGGCGTCTTTCCACTTCATGGAGACGGCGGTTCCATTCCCCGTCATCTCTCCGACGGTATTCTGCCGAGGCTCGAGACTCGTCTTCGTAAGAGGGAGAGCGGGGGCTGCGGCGACGGTAACTTCGGGAACGACGAGGACTTGGGGTACACCGCGAGTTGGTTGGTGCAGGTCGAGGAGAGGGAGACCGTTGGCGAGGGCTTCGGACCGGAGGAGGGGATGGGGCCTTCGGCTCATTAGGGTCTCGACGGAGGTTGAGAGCCTGTTGTACCATTGTTTGGAACTGCTGGAACTCGGTGCGGGTAATTGGTGCCTCATTGTTCCTAGGCTGTTGCTGACCTGCGGGAGAGTGCCTCCTTCGGTAATGATAAGGGGAGTCCTTTCTCCCTCTTCGGATGGGGGACCTCCTGTGCTCTCGGTGACGGGGGGATCGCTCTTGTTGGCGGGAGGCTTCCCCCCGAGCCTGCTTTTCATCCAGATGACGACGGAGGTCGTCGTCTTCCGGGCATTTGGGAGGGGCATTGTGGCGACCAGAGGCTCGGGGATGATGGGAGGCCATGGAGGCACTGGAGGCGTTGTGGATGGAGAGGTTCTCTTGGTGAAGAGGCTGTTTCTGAGGGTTAGGACCCTTTGGATCAGGAGGTGGAGGGTTCCGTTGGAGCGGCTCTTCCATGGTAGGGGGAAGTTGCCCTTGTTGCTGAGCGGGATCAGGAAGAACTTCTTGCTGGTCAGGGTTGGGCACTCGATTAGACCCTCTTGATCTGACTTTGCGAGGCGGCATGACTGGGGAAGACCTGTTCACGGGAAGAGGAGAGGTCTCTATTCGCTAGTTTCCCACAGACGGCGCCAATCTGTTGCCGCTAAATTCGGTGTGGGGGCAAACAGATAGAACTTGTGGATTCTTGGGGAAACTGAATAGAAAAACCTGCGTACCTGTTCCGTCGTTTCTCGATCGTCGTTCCTGCCGTGCACCTGCAAAAAGTGCGAGACACCGGGGTTGTTCCCGGCGACGCACCCTCCGACGCTCAAGTCAG
The DNA here is from genome assembly GCA_017893485.1 of Hemerocallis citrina. NCBI lineage: Eukaryota > Viridiplantae > Streptophyta > Magnoliopsida > Asparagales > Asphodelaceae > Hemerocallis > Hemerocallis citrina. The sequence goes on along the minus strand of CM030359.1, from coordinate 226,783,772 downwards.
TAATCTGGGAGACTATGAAAGAGCGCAAAACTGGTGAAAGATTGATTACCTCTTAATGGAGATGGGTGGGGGGTATTTATAGGCGTCTTAGGGAACGGATTAGGAATGTAATCCTCGTGATCTGATATGGAATATTCTCCCCGTGAACAGATTAGGAATGTAATCTGATAAGGTATATTCCCTGTAATCAGATAAGGACTTTAATCCCAAATCCCGGTGAAAGGATAGACATGAATCAGGGCCGTTGATTAATATGAATCAGAAACCCTAATTCTATCCCTTTCGGGCTGGGTTTGCTGCGGATTGAAACCCGTACCCGATTGGGGTGGATCCGTTTGCGGGTAAGTGGATCTTCGGGGAAGATAACCAGTACCCGCTTCAGACCCGTTAGAAGGTGAAATCACCATTCTACCCCTGTGCCTCAAGATTCGTGATCCATCTGGGCGGTTCCGATTTAACCCCATTTTTAGCCATATCATATATATATAATAATAATAGTATATATAAATAGATTTAGAAAGATGATGTGAAAAAACAGAAAATAGGTGAAGTGGAGTTTTGTGAAAACTGTTTTAAAAAAACAACATAACCAAACGGGTTTTGAGATTTTGGAAAACAAAAAAAAGGAAAAAACAACAAACCAAACAGACCCAACCTTGCAAACTTGGATATCAGTGAGAATTTTCTATCCGGGTCGATTCCAGATGGGTTTTCTCTCACAATGTAGATCGATTAGAATAGTCTCACTGGCTAAGAATGATTTCGACAGGGGGGATTCCATTAAGCATTGGCAAGTGCTCAACTCTTTCTGCTTTGAATTTATCGTCAAATCGGCTTTCAGGGTCACGGCCAAGTAGAATTTGGTCTCTGAACGCACTTAGAGAGCTCGATCTTTCTGATAATTCATTAGTGGGAGAGATTCCGGGTGGAATGAGCAAGATGTATAACTTGAGGTGGGTTAGTTTGAGAGGAAACCGATTATCCGGGTACTTGCCTGAGGATAGTTCCACATTTCATGTAAAAAGGTTTAGTTGTTAATAACTTTGTCCTAGTTTATAGGAATTAGTTTGCATATAGCTCAAATGCGTCACTTTAAGAAGGATAAAGTTGTGCTCTTGTTCAAGCTATGTACTGTAAATTCTCAAGTGATTTCAATGAATAGATCTGAACATCTTTCTCCAAATTATCCAATAACACAAACTGAGTGGGCCAATAGAAATTCCTAAGATCAATGCTCCCACTTTACAAAGCTTGGATTTATCACAGAATTCCTTGTCTGGTAATATACCAATGCAGATATCTTGGGTTAGCAGCTTGGAGTTCTTGAACCTGTCTTCAAATTCGTTCTTGGGAGATATCCCCAAGAGCATTGGTGAACTAAAATTCATGGAGTTTCTTGATTTTAGTCGGAACAATTTGAATGGAAGCATACCACAGGAGATAGCAGGCGCAATATCTTTGAGGGATCTTAAACTGGGAACAAATTTGCTTACTGGAGGGATTCCAAGCCAGATTGGGAATTGCTCATTCCTCAATACTCTGTAAGTGTTTCAATTCTCCTTATTTACTTTTCTTTTCATTAAATTTCACAGCATTATACTTAGTTTTAGTTAAACTTGTTTCTAACTACCAATAGTCTATTTGGTTACACAGATATGACGATTGTAAGCATGCTTTTATGGAGGTAGAGGCAGATTAGCTGTAGTTTGCATTGCATGCCTTTACCTACATAAAAAATGTAACTAAAGCTATCTAAAATATTTGTGCTTGGATAGAAAGTTAAGATAAGCGGAGAGAAAGAGCAATAGCATGTGGTTGTTAAAAAAATTTAAGGTCGGAGTGGAATTTAGATACCTCCAAAAAACTCAATTTCAAGGTGGGATAACTGGAGACATCCCTACTCCTAGATGAATCCTACACATATCATAGTTAAGATACCTGGTGGTCTATTAGATGCCTCCATGTGCACATACATCCGGCTATCTTAACCTACCTCCACATTCTAAGTTCTAACATGCGCAAAGTAGTTTTGAACGGTTGAGTTACTGTCATCTTCCGTCGATATCTAATTACTAACTTAGCCCACACTATAAATGGCTTGTTCCTGAACCGTCCATTCAATTTGGAATTATTATTGCCGTTTATGAACTCACCTGTAAAGATTAACTTCATTATTAACTATTAATGTTTGTCAATTGCAGTCTTATCTTATTCAGATTTCAGCCTTAATTTTGTTTATCAGTCATTGTCTAATGCCTTTGTTTGTTTATATGGGTTTTGTTCATGCCTACAGGGATCTATCACAGAACAACCCCTCACAGGCCAAATTCCTGAAACCATAGCCAACCTCACAAATATCCATATCGTTGATTTCTCGCAAAACAGCCTTACCGGAACCTTCCTAAATCCCTTGCCAACCTCCCCCACCTCCTGTCATTCAACATCTCCCACAACCAACTCTCCGGCACACTCCCATCCGGAAACTTCTTCAACACCATCCCACCTTCCTATCTCTCTTCCAACCCCGATCTCTGTGGTGCCGTTGTCAACCGTTCTTGTCCTGGAGTCCTCCCCAAACCCATTGTTCTTGATATGGCTAAATATTGGGTTAAATCGGAACCGTTCAAATTAGACACGAATCTTAAAGTTACAGGGGCAAGATAGTAATTTCACCTACAGACAGATCAGAATTGGGAACCGGGTCTCTCCTTTTGGACCCGCTAACCAATGAACGGACCAGTTCAACTGAGAGCGGGTCACAACCCGCTAAGGACCAGGACAACAAGATAGGAGGAAATCCTGGCTCGTCCTTATCCACTGGAGGTGGTTTCAACCACTTCTATCCAGTCACACCGGGAAATAGGGATTCGTTCTTATCCCGAAGTAGATCCCCACGGCGACTATAAATACCCCCTACCTTCTGCCATTACAAGGTGATCACTCTTTATCTACCTAAGCTCTTTTCCCTTTCTTTACTGAGTACTGATAAGAGCATCGGAGAGTTCGTCGTCAGGATCCATCCCGGTGTTTCGAACGTTTGTGCAGGTCCACTGGAGCACCAAGGAGTCAACTTGTCAACAAGGAAGAAGTCAGATTCAGCCCTTCGAGTTGCTACGAATTCACAAATTCTGTCTATTGCCCCCACACCAGATTCAGTGGTGCCAGATTGGCGCCGTCTGTGGAAAACATTGAATAGCAATCCAACCTTCCTCCTTCTACCAAAGCTAGTCCTAGCCATGCCTCCTAAGAGGAAGTCCGCACACTCCAACCGAAGAACTACCTCCACCATTCCTCCTCCTCCTCCGCCGGACGATCTCCCTCCGCCCATCCAACCAACCTTACCGCTCGAACAGCTGAACCCTCAATCCGTTCAGCAGGCTCTAGGGCCCCCAGCCACTGTCGGAGAACCCTCTCGGCGAAGCCACCAGAAGCATCCTCTACACCAAGTCTGGATTTCCATCCAAAATGCCTCCACAGATTCCATGGCCTCCCACAGCCTTCCAACGCCAAAAGATCTGCGGGACGTACTCAATAATCGACAGAACGAGCCTGGGCCCAACCTTCGAATCTGTCTGGATGAGAGATGGACCCGCGATGCAAACCCTCGCCGAGAGCACTAGAGGGACCGGTCTCCCCGCCGAACAGACCGCAGGGGGTCCAATTCTCTGCGGAGGCGGATAGAGTCACCCCAGCATCGCCCAAGACGAAGCCGCTCCCTGACTAGCCGTCCTGCAGCTCGAGTCAATCGCGAGCAGGAGGCCCCCGTCACGAGGACGGAATTTCAACAATTCAAGGAGGCGGTCCTTTGGGTGTTCAACGCCACCCCCAACAACCAGCTCCTCGCCATCATCGCCGCTCCTGCAGTCTTAGGCCAGTTCCGAGCCATCACCGTTGTTCCTTGAGTCCTAGGCTAGGTCCGAGCCATCGCTGTCCTTCTCCTGATCACCACCGTCGCCGCTTCCGAAGTCCGCGGCCCACTCCGAGTCACCCCCGTCGTTCTATCAGTCCACCACCTACTCAAAGCCATCGCCGCCGCAGCCCCAGCCCTTCTCGACATGAGGACGAGTCTCGGAACTCAACAAGGTACGACCGAAGGGAGGACTCGGTCTACCGCTGTCTCCACAAGATGGAGAGGCGCCTCGGCCAGCTAGACAAAGACGAGGAGCAACGGGCGAGGAACCTCCGTTGCTGAGTTCCCTGTCCCAGACAACTTCAAGCCTCCACACTTCGAGACTTACACCGGGGAGTCGGACCCCGCAGATCACATCGAGAGTTTCAAAACTCTCATGATGATCCATCATGCATCCGACACCCTCCTCTGCAAGACCTTCCCGGCCACAGTCAAAGGGCCGACTCGGGAGTGGTATTCTCAGTTTGCACTGGCATCTATCTTCTCCTTCGACCAGTTCGAATGCCTCTTCCTCACGTATTTCATGAGCAGTCGCCTGTCACGGGACAACTTCTTTTCCTCTAGTCAGGCCGTGTGCCACCTAGCTTACTCCTTAGATCGAGGACTAAGTCAGGCAAATTGAGGGTTAAGAAGCCGGAGGATTGAAAGAGAAGTGAGCAAAGTAAGATGAAAGAGAATTTATTCTTATAAAGAACTTTACAAGAGTGGCTTGGAATGCTTTTTCTTGGATGGTTGGAGCAAATGAGGCTCCTCCCTATTTATAGTGCTAGCATGATCTTTCTCCTCCTCAAGGGAAGGTTCTAGACTACAAGAGTTCTACTATGTACAAGAGTCTTCTAGAGAGTTCTACAATACTCTATATCTATGTACATTCTTCCAAAAGGTTCTAGCTCGCTCTAGAACGTGCCACCTTGTCCTAGAGAACTCCAGGACGTTCCTGATCCTTCCGGGGCATTCCGGAGTGTTCCGGACTTCTCTTGAACAGCCTGGATGCTTCCGAAAACTTCTAGAATTTGTCCGTGACACCCCCCCACCTAAGCTCTTGACGTCCTCGTCAAGCCTTAGACTTGAATTCTTCAATCTTTTCGTAGAACTGCCATAGGTCATGTTCTCGCTCCCAACTAGACTCGCTCTCGGGTTGATCCTTCTAGCACACATAGTATCGGTCCAGTTAGGCGTGCCCCTCTTGCGAACAACTCGGTCGGCTAAGATCTTATCGACTTCCTTATCATATGAAACCACGTTTGCTGGTGGGGCTCGATGAGATTCGTTCCTGCTTGGGTCCTCCTCGTCCCTACTATAAGGTTTGAGAAGGATAACATGGAAAACTGGGTGGATCTTCAGGTGCGACGGCAAAGCTACCCTGTAGGATCTTGTGCCAACTTTCTCCACTACCTGGTACGGTCCCTCATATCTTAGTGTCAAGCCTTTGTGGACTTGGCGCGTAGACTTGAACATCTTTTGGTGTAACTTCACCATCACTCGTCACCTATAATGAATTCCCTTGGCTACCTTTTCACATCGGCCCATTTCTTCATCCGTTTGGCCGCCTTGGTCAAGTAGCTTCGGACAATGTCTATCTCCTCATTCCACCCTTTGGCAAACTTGTAGGCTGGCGGGCTTGAACCAATATACCCCTTTGTTAGCTTTTGAGGTATCATCGGTTGCTGTCCGGTTACTAGCTCAAAGGGGCTCCTCCCCGTAGCCTCGATTTTCTGCAGGTTATACGAAAACTCGGTCATGTCGAGCAACTTAGTCCAATCCCGCTAGTTGGCACTCACATAGTGCCGAAGGTATATCTCCAACAGGTGGTTCACCCTCTCTGTCTGGCCATCAGTTTGAGGATGAAAACTTGTGGAGAAGTGGAGATCCGAGCCCATCAACTTGAATATTTCTCTCCAAAACTTACCCATGAAGCGCGGATCTCGATCACTTATGATGGTCCGAGGAAGTCCCCAATACTTAGCCACATGTTTGAAGAATAACCTTTCCGCTTCCTCGGCCGTGCAATCTCTCGGGGCTGGGATAAAGGTTCCATACTTAGAGAACCGATTCACTACAACCATTATGGAACTGCATCCCTTCAACAAAGGCAACGCTGAGATGAAATCCATGGATATACTTTCCCATGGAAGCTCCGGTACGGGTAGTGGTTCCAACAACCCAGCTGGCTTATCTTGTTCCACCTTGTCTTGTTGGCATATAAGACAAGTCTTCACATAAGCTTCCACAGCGTCCCTCATGCTAGGCCAATAATAGGACCGCTCCATTAATGCCCGCTTACGGTGCGTGCCTCGATGTCCAGCCCACCTTGAATCATGGCATTCTTTCAAGACTTCCCTTCTCAAGTTGTCCCATTTGGGAACATAGAGACGATCAACTGTGAGAAGAAGTCCGTCCTCTATCCAAAATTTGAGTGTCTTGCCTTCCTTAGCCATATTCACCATATTAATAGCTAAGGGGTCATGACTCAATCCCTCCTTGATACGTTTGGCAAGGTCACACTCGACTTGGGTGATAGCCGCGAGCTCCGCCTTGCAACTTAATGCATCGGCTACCACGTTGGTCTTACCCGGCTTATACTCCATCACATAGTTGAACTCGGCCAAGAAGTCTTGCCAACGTGCTTGTTTGGGGCTTAGCTTCTTTAATTCTTCCAACTCGGGCGGAGCCATCCGGTAAGGTCCCATGGCTGGGGGTCTCGCACCTTGTTCAAGCTCTATCACGTGATCCACTTCCCATCTCGGAGGTAACTTCTTCGGCAACTCCAGTGGCATCACATCCTTGAACTCTGCCAACATTTCCTTCACTCCGGTCGATACACCCGTCTCAGTTGGAACATCTGCCTCCTTCAAGACAGCTAGATAAGTGGTCTCCTCCTTCTTGAGACCTCTTCTGAGTTGCATGGCAGATAAGCTCCTTGACTCCATCTTCCCTCTCTCCAAAGGTACTATGTGGATAGTAGATCCCTTTGCAATATGCATGGTTGAGTCTTTCTCAAACGATAAGGGACATACTTTGTCCATAAACTCCATGTCCAAAACTATGTGGTGGTCATCCATAGGGACATCTGTCAAGTCAATAGTGCCTTCCCATCCTCCCAGCTGGATGGGTACTCCACGAGCTACTCCAAGGATAGGTTGAGATGATGAGTTGACGACCTTCACCCAACCCAACTCCTTGGCATACTTGATTCCCAACTTAGCAGCCTCTTCTTCAGCAATGAAGTTATGAGATGCACCTGTGTCCACTAATGCCTTGGTGGATCCTCCATTCACCTTGGCCTCCACGAACATGAGACCATCGACCTTGGTCTTGTTTTCCTTGGACACCTTCACCGTCCCATCCTTGGCCTTAAGAGAGTTAAGGAGACGCATGAAACTAACGTGCATTTCCTCTTCCGCTTGACAAGCCATAGCATTAAGGGCCTTCCGATTCGGACAGTCTCGAATATAGTGCGGCCCACTACACAATTAACATTCCGGCTCATTCTTCTTGCTTCCTCCCTCATTGGGCCTGTCCCTTTTGAACGGCTTGTCATACTTCTTATCTTGTTTCACAAACTTGTGGGGCTTGTCTCTCACACTCTTCTTTTTATTGCCGCCGAAGTCTTTCTTGAACTCCACAAGGTCCTCTGCCACGGCTATAGCTTCGTCTACGCCTTGGACGTTCCTCTGCTTGAGTTCTAAGTTGGCCCAAGATTGTAGTCCGTCCAAGAAGTAGAAAAGCTTGTCTTCCTCATTCAAATCTGGTAACTCTAGCATCAAGGATGTGATTTCGGCAACATACTCCTTGATACTCCCGTTATGCCTCAGCCCACGTAGCCTTTTCATAGCTGCATCTTTTGCATTTTGGGGACAAAATTGCCTCTTGAGTTGTTGTTTGAACTCATTCCAAGTATCCACTGTGGATAGCCCCTTGGATATGTCACCATGCTTCCTTCACCATAATGCTGCATTTTCTTTCAAGTAAAGGACGGCAGTATCCACTTTGGATTGATCGTCCTTAATTCCTACAACATTGAAGTAGCATTCTAGGGACCAACAGAATTCGTCGAGTTCTTTGGGATCACGCTTACCCCCATACTTCAAGGGTTCCGGCGCCTTAGTGCGTGGCATCTCCCTTGCAATAGTCCCACCTGCTATTGCTGCCTTGCACAACTTCACCTCCTCTCCTTGGGTGTTGAACGCCTCTTGAAGCTGCGCTATCTCTGCCTTGAACTCGGCATTTAAGGTGTTGAGGACACCAAGGATCTCCTCCCTTAGGCCACCAACATCCTCTCTGACACCGTCCATGGTGTCGTCCATGGCATCCATCCTTTCAATGGACTCCCCCATGGAAATCTCCACCTTAGCCAATCTCGAATCGAAGCTGGCCAAAACATCCATCGATTGCTCCCTCGCGTTCTTGCTCTTGTTCTTCTTGGCATTTGTCTCCGCTCTACCCCTATCACCAACTACCTCCACATTGGTGGTGATACCACTCACATTTCCTTCGCGTCCAGCCATAATCTCTGCCAAACGAAAACCTTGGCTCTGATACCACGTGTCACGGGACGACTTCTTTTCCTCTAGTCAGGCCGTGTGCCACCTAGCTTACTCCTTAGATCGTGGGCTAAGTTAAGCAAATTGAGGGTTTAGAAGGCAGAGGATTGATAGAGATGTGAGCAAAGTAAGATGGAAGAGAATTTATTCTTATAGAGAACTTTACAAGAGTAGCTTGGAATGCTTTTCCTTGGATGGTTGGAGCAAATGAGGCTCCTCCCTATTTATAGTGCTAGCATGATCTTTCTCCTCCTCAAGGGAAGGTTCTAGACTACAAGAGTTCTACTATGTACAAGAGTCTTCTAGAGAGTTCTACAATACTCTATATCTATGTACATTCTTCCAAAAGGTTCTAGCTCGCTCTAGAACGTGCCACCTTGTCCTAGAGAACTCCAGGACGTTCTTGATCCTTCTAGGGCATTCCGGAGTGTTTCAGACTTCTCTTGAACAGCCTGGATGCTTTCGGAAACTTCTAGAATTTGTCCGTGACACGCCGCTCCGAAAAGACGAGCACTTTGCTGCTCTTCCTCAGCCAAAAGAAGGGCGAACGGCTGAAGGATTATGTCAAGCAGTTCACCGTAGAAGCTAGGTCCATCGCCTCCTTAGATCAGTCGGTAGCTTCGGCTGCCTTCCAATCCAATGTCATCAACCCCGACCTCAGGGCTTCCTTGGCCAAGAAGCCTCCTCGAAACTTCTCCGAGCTCCTCCTTAGGAGCGAGAAGTACATCCGAGCTGAAGAGGCTCTCAACGCCCCACTCTGGAGGGGTCGTCTTCCGGGAACAAACGGAAGACTGCAGAGGAAGGAGCTAAGAAGCTCCAAAAGGATAACGGAGGTCAGCGGCGCCCTCTCCCCCGCTTCGAGAAGTTTACCCCACTAATTGCGAGTGTTTCCGCCATCCTGATGGAGATTGGGAAAGAAGTTCATCCCACTCAATGCGAGTGTTTCCGTCATCCTGATGGAGATTGGAAATGAAGGTCTTCTACCACCACCTCCGAAGATGAACACCCCGGGAAGAAGAGAAACTAGGACAAGTGGTGCCGCTTCCACCGGGACCATGGGCACGACACTGATGATTGTCGGGCCCTAAAAGACGGGATCGAGGCCCTTATCCAGAGGGGGTAGCTTGCTCGGTTTGTAAGGAGGGACAGAGCCGATCTGCCTCCACCGCCCAGGGGGGGCTAACAGGCGAGCAGAGCAGCGCGCGGAGACTCCGGAGGCCGAAGTAGAGGCCATCTTGCACCTGATACACGGAGGTCCAATGAGGGAAGATTCTAACTCCTCCCGAAAAGCCTTCGTTAGGGAAGTCAACTCGGTGCAGAGCCATCCTCCCCCTAAGGGCCTAGGAGTCCCTGTGACGTTCTCCGATAGGGACTTGGAAGGCGTCAGCATGACCCACTGCAATGCCCTCGTCACTAACCTCAAAATGGCCAACTTCGACGTTCGCCGGGTGCTGGTGGACAATGGAAGATCGGTCAACATCCGCTTCTTGGAGGCATTCAAAGGCCTCCAGCTATCAAGGAACCGACTTAAGCCGGCGGGCTACACCCTTCATGGGTTCACCGGGGTCCCAGTGACAATCGAGGGAGTTATAACTCTCGACATCACCGCTGGCAAAGCCCCGGTCACTCGCACGGAGCCGATGGACTTCATGGTGGTGGATGTGAAAGCCGCCTACGATGTGATCCTGGGTCGACCAGGCCTTGCCGCACTCCATGCTATCCCTTCGGCCTATCACATGAAGATGAAGTTCCCCACTCTCGCAGGAGTAGGGGAAGTGAGTGGGAGTCAGGAGGCATCTCGCAAGTGCTATATGACCTCAATGGGAATCCTGGTTCTCTCCTTAGAATCCCTCGAGCTCCCACCGGAGAGTAGCCAAACCATCTCCGAACCGGTGGACGAACTAGAAGTGGTCTTCTCAGAGGAAGACGCCACCAAGACGTTCCGAGTCAGCAAGGCACTTTCCCCCTCCATCAAAGAAGACATCTCTCAGTGCATTAGGGAGAACCACGATCTCTTTGCCTGGACCGCGGCCAATATGCCTGGGATCTCTGAGGAGCTCTGAGGAGCTCCTAGGGAGACATCTCAGTGTTGCTCTGGGTGTCAAGCCTGTTCAGCAGAAGCGACGCAAGTTCACTTCCGAGCATTAACAGGTAATCAAAGAAGAAGTCGAAAAGCTCCTCAATGCCCGATTCATCCAGGAGGTGAACTATCCCAAGTGGTTGTCCAATGTGGTGATGGTCAAGAAAGCCAACGGAAACTGGAGGATATGCATCGACTTCACCGATCTCAATAAGGTGTGCCCGAAGGACCCTTTTCCCCTTCCAAGCATCGACGCCCTGATCGATGCGACCTCCGGGCACGAGCTCCTCAGTTTCATGGACGCTTTCTCGGGATACAACCAGATTCGGATGTTTCCTCCCAACATCCCGAAGACCTTCGTGATGGATCGGGGCTTGTATTGCTACCGAGTTATGCCGTTCGTCTTAAAGAACGCGGGAGCTACTTATCAGCGCCTCGTAAACAGGGTCTTCCGAGACCAAATTGGCCGAAACATGGAAGTCTATGTAGACGACATATTGGTCAAGAGCACCCGAGGGCAGGAGCATGTTCTTGACCCCCAAGAAACCTTTGGGGTGTTCCGGAGCCATAATATGAGGCTGAATCCGAACAAGTGTGCGTTCAGAGTTTCATCCGGCAAGTTCTTGGGGTTTATGGTCAGCCAGAGGGGCATAGAGGCCAACCCCGAGAAGATCCAGGCCATTCTCAAAACGGCTCCCCCCTCCAGCGTCAAAGATGTACAGAGGCTCACGGGGCGCCTCGCAACAATTGGGCAATTCCTCTCCAAACCCGGGGAGAAGTGCCTTCCCTTCTTCAAGGCCCTCAGGGGTGCTAAAGGCTTCGAATGGGGGCAAAAGCAACAAGAGTCCTTTGACCAGCTCAAGGCATACTTAGCTAACCCCCCGCTCTTGAGCAAGCCAACGCCTTGGGAGGTCCTCTACCTATGTCTCGCCGATTCGGAGCAAACCCTCAGCACGGTCCTTGTAAGAGAAGATGATAAAATGCAGAGGCCCATCTACTATGTGAGTAAGGTCCTCCGGGATGCCGAACTCCGTTACCCGAAGCTGGAGAAGATGGCTCTCGCCTTGGTTATGGCGGCTCGAAAGCTCCGCCCCTACTTTCAATCTCATTCGGTGGTCGTCCTTACCGACCAGCCACTCAAGCAAGTTCTCCACAAGCCAGAGACCTCCGGGCACCTTATGAAGTGGTCCATCGAGCTAAGCCAACATGACATCAGCTACCAACCGAGAACAACAATTAAGGCCCAAGCTCTGGCAGAATTCATTGTGGAGAGCACCATCCCAGACTCTTGCGAGCCATATGCCAACCCCCTGGTCTGGACCGTTTATGTAGATGAATCTTCTTGTGCCGATGGAAGTGGGGCTGGCATTATCTTAACCGGCCCAGATGCTTTCGTCCTCCAATACTCCCTCGGCTTAAACTTCTCGGCATCAAACAACGAAGCAGAATATGAGGCCCTTATTATGGGGCTCTGCATGGCTTGCAAAACTGGGGCCGAGCGGATCAGAGTCTTCAGCGATTCGCAATTGGTCGTCAACCAAGTGACAGGAGAATGCGAGGCAAGGGACGAGCGTATGGCCAAGTACTTGGCAAAGGTTGGGGAGCTCCTAGCCGTATTCGAAGATGTTCAACTCCAGCGGGTTCCTCGAGAGGAAAACGCACAGGCAGATGCTCTCTCAAAGCTCGCCTCCTCGTCCCTCCAAGGTCTAGAACAGACCGTCTTGATAGAGGTCCTCCTCAGTCCAAGTATTCACGAAGATAGCCTGGAGCCGATGGAAGCCTACCCCCTAACACTTGGAGAGAACTGGATGAAGCCCTTCCTCGAGTACCTCAGAGACGGAGTCCTTCCCAAAGACCCAAAAGAGGCGAGGAGGATCAGGACACGAGCCGAGCGGTACACACTCCTTGACGGAGTCATGTACAAACACTCTTACACTCAGATCGACGGCCGACCCTATCTGAGGTGCCTCTCCCCGGTGGAAGCATTCTATGCCCTAAAGGAGGCCCATGACAGTCTGTGTGGCGCGCATTTAGGTAGGAGATCCCTCGCCCTTAAACTCTTGAACTACGGCTACTTCTAGCCCACGCTACTGAGTGACTCCGAGAAGTACGTCCGCCAGTGCGACTCCTGCCAGAAATTTGCCTCGATCCGTTGCCTGCCTCAAGCACAACTCACCTCCTTGGCAAGTCCAATACCTTTTGCAATGTGGGGGATGGATTTGCTCGGACCCTTTCCTCCAGTGCCGGGCCAGATAAAGTTCTTAGTCATTGCGATAGATTACTTCTCAAAGTGGATCGAGGTTGAACCTCTTTCGACAATCACCGAGCATAAGGTCCAGAAGTTCTTTTGGAACAACATCATTTGCCGGTTCGGGGTACCCCACATCCTCGTAACCGACAACGAGACTCAGTTCGCAGGAGAGTCCTTTTGCAACTTTTGCGCCTAACTCGACATCCGGCAGCGGTTCTCCTCGATAGCTCACCCTCAGTCCAATGGCCAAGCGGAGAACGCAAATCGACAAATCCTCTCTGGCCTGAAGAAGAGGCTCGACAAATCTTCTACGGGGTTGTGGGTCGAACAGCTCCCCAATGTGCTTTGGAACTATCGCATCACCAAAAGAACTCCGACAGGGGAGTCCCCCTTCAACCTCACATATGGTTTTGAAGCTCTCATCCCCTTAGAAGTGGGCCTGCCTTCACCCCGACTGATAGCCCACAGTGAAGCACAGAATGCGAATCAGCTTCGCAACTGCTTAGACCTCATAGACGAGGTCTGCGAAAGAACTGCAATTCGACAAGAGATCTACCGCCGTAGGATCACTCAGTCTCACAACAAAAGGGTACATCCAGCCAACCTTAAAGAGGGAGACCTAGTGCTCTGAAAGTTGTCGATCTCCAATCCATGCAAAAAGGGCAAGTTGGTACCCAATTGGGAAGGACCGTATAGGGTCTCCAGAGTTATTCGCCCAGGCACGTATCAACTTGAAGACCCAGGAGATAGGAGAATACTGAGGACATGGAACGCAGAGCACTTGATGAAGTACCAAGAGGGTGTCTAAACACCACTCCAAGCAACTTTCCCAAGAGCGCTCCATAAGACTATGTCTAAATTTCTTACTTGTATTTTCTTTTTATCAAAGTGTAAAAGCGGCTCGCAACTTAGAAGTGGCTGCCTAATTGTTTTCAATAAAAGCAATCTTTCCCCGCAAGTTCTCTACTTTTGAGTAGCTCAGTTGTACTTTAAAAAAAATCACATTAAAACGGCACGCTCGGAATCCAACACTTGGTTCGGCTCCGCTTCAAATACTTGCTTCTAAGTGAGTACGAAACGGATCACCATTCGGAGTTGCTCCTATAGCTGTCGATATTTTCTAAATGACGCGCTTGGAGTCCAACACTTGGTTCGATTCCGCTTCAACTACTTGCTTCTAAGCAAGTATGAAGTGATTCACCATTCGGAATTGCTCCTACAGCTGTTGATATTCTCTAAACAACAAGTTCGGAGTCCAACACTTGGTTCGACGCAACTTTTGCTACTCGCGAATGAGTAAGTATAAAGCGTCCCACCATTCGGAATTGCTCCTACAACTGTTGACAACTACAAATGCTAGCAAGACACACAAGCTTAAAAACAAGTACTATTTCATTAAACTTTGAGAGACAAGTCTAATTACAGACCAACTACTCATCTTTACATCGAGATATAAAACTTGTGAAACCAAAGATTACAAAATCATAGAGAACTACTTCAGCCCCTCCTAGGGGAGGGAATACTTCGGTTAAGAGACACATGGGGGCGACGAATGTTGTGCTACCGATGCCCTACCTCGGCGGACGTCCCTAGGTCGGCGAGCCGAGAAGCATCGTCCGCACCCGATCTAACGGTGGCCCCAAAAGATGCTCCGCTCGACGAAGCTGCCACCTCACTTTGTGCATCTCCAGGGTCTCGATGTATAGGCGACGAGCGAAGCGCGAGCTCGCGGAACGATATCCCCCTATTATACTCCTCCCGAGTGCAAGAGGTAGTTCTGACAGTGCTTCCCTCAAATCGCGGTCGAAGACGAGCGATCTCCGCCTCAAGCTCGAAAATTCGCTCTTTAAGCGAGTCGCCACTCACAGTTATCTTCAAATGCGGCAGTCGCATCGAGCTTGCACCACGAGAGCCATCGGTGATCGTCCGCCGAAGGTGAGCAACCTCCATGCTCTTATCGAATGTTACCTTCTTCAGCGCGTCCCTCTCCGCTGTCACCTTGGACAGAGAGTGATGAAGGCACTTAAGTTTCAAGCCGAGGTTGGCAGCCACCGACGAGCCCACATCATCGCCTTCGGGGGTCATCTCGTTAATCCTCTCTTCCAATCGTCTCCTCTCTATGTCTCGAAGAACTAAGGTCAATCTCAGGTGATTTAGCTCACACTTCGCTTTATGAAGCTCCCACTCCACTTCGCGAAGCCGCTCTTGGTTCCTAGCGAGCCCTAACCTCGTCGCCCCTCTACTAGCCTTGATACGTGCCACTTCGGCCATCCGAGGCACTTCGACGACTTGTAGCGCTTCGACGATCTGAAAAAAGTCAGAGCACGGAGCTACTAAGTTCACACGACTCGTACCTAACAACTCAGAAAAACAAGACAAAGTTTTGAAACTTCTCCAACACTTAGACAAAAAAAAAAATTCATTTCATTGAAGGCAAAAGGCGGTGGCCAGTCTGCAACAAGGCAATACATAGAGGAAAAAAAAACAAAGTCAAGGAGCCACCTCGAGGTGCTGCTCCGAAGCACTCTCGCTCGGCAATGTCATGAGCGCCCCTTCGGGATTCGCAACCTCCTCTTCGCCTCCTTCGGCTTCTTCACCATCCCCTTCGGACTCGACCTCGGCTAAGGGAATTAACTCCTCGCCTTCTACCGGGTCGTAGAGGTGGTACCCCGAGCTGTCGAAGTCGGGGAGACGGGCCGCAACATGCTTGAGGGCCCTGAGCGTAGACCTCCTCCATGTTGGTCATCATATGGGCCTCCGCCTCGTCTTGGATGGCCTTCTTCGCTTCGGCCACCATAGCCTCCTGCTCCTTCGGCGCCTCCTCCGACGCCCTTAGGGCCTTCGCCAGCTCCTCCTCGGCACGAGCCTTCTCCTTCTCCAACTCTTCGACCTTCGCCGCTTCGGCCGCTGTGCGCTCGAGCGCCTTGCCTAGAGCTGCCTCTAGGATGCCGACCTCGGCAGCTCGGGATGCCGAGAGCCGTTGCTCGGCCTCAAACAACTTCACTGCCTTGGCTCTCTCTGCCCGCTCTCGGTCGTTCGACGCCTTCAGCTCCTCCTGCTCGGCGAACTGTTCGAGCATATGGCTGAAGTGGCAGGTCATCTGAAAACAGAAGGCAAAAAACGTGAGAATCAACAACCGTGTACTCCGAAATTCAGAAGGGCAGAGCATGAACACTTACCGACATCGTGGCCCGAGCGATCTCCAACGCGTCGTCACCCACCGTGCCAGCCTTCAGCGCCGCGCGATCCTTCGGGGTCGGCAAGTGGCGCACGGCCTGCATGCTCATCGCCGCGTCGCCGAGGAAGCCATCAAGCTTCATCACTCTCTAGTCCGGGATGAAGAGCTTCTTATGTTCCTCGGTGAGGATGGCCTCTGCTTCGGCCGTAAGCGGCGGCACCTCGAGTGCCAGTGCAGCTCCAACCGAGAACGCCCCGCTCGAAGACTCGGGGGGGCGCGGCTGAGGGGAGTGTGACCTGGGGAGCTGAGAGGGAGTCGCTGACCAAGTCAACAACGGCCGTAGGAGCCGAGGGTGGCTGAGCTGCTCGGCCGGAAGGAGGTCCTTGTCGTCGTCCTTTTCCTCTTCTTGTTGTCCGGCGCCTTTGCCGCTACTGTGCTTCTCTTCGTCATCAGAGTCTTGAAGTCCATGCCTGGGGCTTCTGAAGAAGAAAAATCAGAAAAAGAGTTAGCGATAAAAAATATATATATAAGCAAAGAAAAAAGGAAGCAAAAATAGACTGAGCGTACTAGGGTCGATCGGACTGAGACCCCCATCGAAAAGAACCTCCTCAGTGATATCTTTCCAACCAAGGGTCGGAAGACCGAGGATCTTCGACACGACCCCCTCTTCTTCCTTAGTTAGCACCGGCTCAGCCTTCGCCCACTTCGGAACGTCCTCCTTCCACACTGTCGGAAAGCTCCACGGCTCAGGGCCTCGGATCAAGAAATACTTCTCCTTCCAATGCTTGATGGAGTCCGGGTTCTCGATCAGTTTGACCCCCCTCCTCGGAGACAAGTAGTACACTCCATCTTGCTCATTCGGCAGATCCGGTAGAGGCTGCGAAGTATGACGAGTTGAGGTTGGACGCCCACCGCCTGACTTTGGAGGATGAAGGCGATGATGTGCTGCCACATGTTCGGCATGGACTGCACCAAGGCTCAGGTCCGTACCATTGTAGCACCTCGACTACGAATGGTGGCAAGGGGTAGCCGAAGGCCGGCATTGAGTGCGTCGTATGGGAAGACGCATGTGTCTGGCGACGTCCCGTGGATGCTCGAAAGCCCAGACTGGGGAGGAGCAAGGTGTACTCCTTCGGGATCCGGAACCCCTTCCTAATTCGATGAAGATCCGCCTCGGTCAGAACCGATGGGATCTCGTCTACCTCGGAAGGGTCCCTCGGATTGTTCTCCTCGTAGGTGGCCGATCTCCCTTGCACTGCCTTCGACAGAATGTCTCCGGAGTAGCTCCTAACACATTCGAGGTTCGACAGTGTCGATGGTAGCCGACCCAGTGCACCAGCCCCCCTCACGTTCTCCACTATTGTCTCGACGATGGCCGACCTCGCCACTTCTTTTCCCTTGCCTGGGGGGACCACTAAGGCTTGGTCGGTCTCTTGGTCTGAGGTGGATGTCTCATTTCCTGAAGACACTCTAGACATCTCTATGTGAGGTTAAGATAATTTACCTTGAAGTAACGTCTATGGTCAGAATAGCTCGCCGGAAAGATTACCGCCTGGCCACAAACACTAGCAGCGCCGCTCGAGAGCTAAAAATGACTTGAGTGAAAGTGGAGAGTAAAAGTGAAAAGTGAGAAATGAGAAGATGGGGGAGGCGGTGAAAACTTATAGCTCTAAGGCAGATTCGGGTGGGCTTTCAAAGGCTTTGGGCCTCCATAGAGGCCCATCAGAAGTCTATACGCCAAAATCCTCGAGACCCACGCCTCTTGCCTCGAGATTCGCGCCTGATCTTCATCAGACGGTCCCAGATTGTGCCACGTCCCTCGGAACCCAAATCCGAGCAACTGTGACACCGAGCTGCGTATTGGAGAAAAATGACTTCCTCGTGATTCGCGCCTGATCTCAATCAGAACGGCTCTGATCTCACCGCATCGACAGAAATCACGTTTTGCTCGTGATCCGTGCCCCTTGCCTCAAGATTCGCACCTGATCTTCATTAGACGGTCCAGATTGTGCCACGTCCTCGGAATCCGAAATCCGAGCAACTGTGACACCGAGTTGCGTATTGGAGAAAAATGACTTTCTCCTCGTGATTCGCTCCTGATCTCAATCAGACGGCTCAGATCTCGCTGCGTCGACAGAAATCACGTTTTCTCGTGATCTGTGCCTCTTGCCTCGAGATTCGTGCTTGATCTTCATTAGACAGCTCAGATTGTGCCACGTCCCTCGGAACTCAAATCCGAGCAACTGTGATACCGTGCTGCGTAATGGAGAAAAATGACTTTCTCCTCGTGATTCGCACCTGATCTCAATCAGACGGCTCAGATCTCGTCGCGTCGACATAAATCACATTTTCTCGTGATCCACACCTCTTGCCTCGAGATTCGCACCTGATCTTCATCAGACAGCCCAGATTGTGCCACGTCACTCGGAATCCCAATCTGAGCGACTGGCATACCGAGCTGCTCATACGGGAAAAATGCCACCGAGCCATGAGAACCGTCTGATCATCTCAAAATTCGTACCACAACCTGATGAGCGTTCCTGATTTAGCCACGTGGCCGAATACAAATCCATCGTTGGATCGTCAAGATATTCGTGCCAATGTCAGATGGACGCTCCAGATTGCGCCACGTCGCTCGGAATCCCAATCCGAGCGACTGGCACACCGAGCTGCTCATACGGAGAAAATGCTGCCGAACCACGAGATTCGTCTGATCATCTCGAAATTCGTGCCACAGCCTGATGAGCGTCCCTGATTTAGCCACATGGCCAATACAGATCCACCGTCGGATCGTCAAGATATTCGTACCAGTGCCAGATGGACGCCCCAGATTGTGCCACGTCGCTCGGAATCCCAATCCGAGCGACTAGCACATCGAGCTGCTCATATGGAGAAAATGTCGCTGAGCCACATGAGCTGTCGGATCATCTCTAAACTCGCGTCACGACCTGATCTAGGCACCAGATTCGCCCACGTCGCTCAGCACCACCCTACCGTCTAATCGTTCTGAATTTCGAGCTGATCACTGATAGACGCCTCAGATCGCGCCGCGTCGTAAATAGGTTGATTAAACTTAATTTTTATTTATAAATTCGAATTATTTATTTAAAAATTGCAGATAAAATGATTAAAAATTCAGGAAAATTAGTTAAAAATTCTAAAAATAATTATAAATTCGGGAAAATATTTTGGAGCCCTCGAGTAAATAATTATTGGTTAGGATAATTAATTAGTGCTCCCCAAAAATAAATCGTCGCTTTGCAAAATTGAGTAAATGATTGAAAAAATAATTTAAAAATCGGAAAAAATCACCAAAAATCCAGAAGGGCCTAAGAGCAAACTTGAGCACGTTACTAGCTCTGGAAAGCGCCATCACCCCCCAAACGAGATTCGAACACCCTTTGAGAACTCCGATAAAGCCCTATACGCCATTGAAACAACAAAACTACTCCCCAAAGGCTATAATACACAGTCTTTGGGAGTGGGGAGCTCGTGATATGGCTAAAAATGGAGTTAAATCGGAACCGTTCAAATTGGACACGAATCTTAATGTTGTAGGGGCAAGATAGTAATTTCACCTACAAATAGGTCGGAATTGGGAACCAGGTCTCTCCTTTTGGACCCGCTAACCCATGAACGGACCAGTTCAACTGAGAGCGGGTCACAACCCACTAAGGACCAAGACAATAGGATAGGAGAAAATCCTGGCTCGTCCTTATCCACTGGAGGTGGTTTCAACCACTTCTATCCAGTCACACAGGGAAGTAGGGATTCGTTCTTATCCCGAAGCAGATCCCCACGGCGACTATAAATACCCCCTACCTCCTGTCGTTATAAGGTGATCACACTTTGTCTACCTAAGCTCTTTCCCCTTTCTTTACTGAGTACTGACAAGAGCGTCGGAGGGTTCGTCATCGGAATCCATCCTGGTGTTTCTAATGTTTGTGCAAGTCTGCGGGAGCACCAAGGAGTCAACTTGTCAACAAAGAAGATGTCAGATTCGGCCCTTCGAGTTCCTACGAATTTACAAATTCTGTCTATTGCCCCCAAACCAGATTCAACGGCAACAGTTCTGAACCCTAATTCATCCTCCTCTCCATTTCCCTCCTTCCCGTCAACCTTCCCCACTTGTAGTCATAAAAAGATCATCCTAAGCATTTCAACCCTTGTTGCCATTGCTGCTGCAGTTGTCATTCCTCTTGGAGTTCTCACAATCACCGTCCTTAATTTCTGCATCCGTGCATGCTGCAGCTGCTTCCCGATCTGCTGCTGCCTTAGAACTCTCAGATGGTAACCTTAGCCGGTCGCCTACCACCGATGCCAACTTGGGTACGCTCATCATGTTTTCTGGTGCTCACCCTGAACTCAGTGCTGGAACTCATGCTGTTCTTAACAAAGACTGCGAGTTGGGCCGTGGTGGCTTTGGTGCTGTCTACAAGACAAATCTACAGGATGGTCGCCCCGTTGCCATCAAAGAAGCTGACAGTGTCGAGCTTAGTTAAATCCCAAGAAGATTTTGAGAGGGAAGTGAAGAAACTAGGCAAAGTTATCCACCCTAATCTCGTCGCTCTCCAAGGTTACTACTGGTCCCCGTCATTGCAACTCCTTATCCATGAATTTGTTCCTGGTGGGAGTTTACACACACCTCCACGAGTCAAGCATCCCTCTGTCATGGCAAGAGAGGTTCGATATAATAGTAGGCACAGCGAGAAGCTTAGTGCACCTCCACCGACTCGACATAATTCACTACAACTTTAAATCCAGCAATGTTTTG
The DNA here is from genome assembly GCA_017893485.1 of Hemerocallis citrina. Classification (NCBI taxonomy): domain Eukaryota; kingdom Viridiplantae; phylum Streptophyta; class Magnoliopsida; order Asparagales; family Asphodelaceae; genus Hemerocallis; species Hemerocallis citrina. Next base: position 226,763,035 of record CM030359.1, on the reverse strand, counting down.
ATCGATGGTACGGGGAGGCCAAACTTGGAGACATGGACTAGCTAGGCTACTTCCAATGCTTGATCGGTATGTTCTAAGGCTCTAAGCAGCAAGATGCAAAGTGCACTTGGGTACATGGCACCCGAATTTGGGAGCAGAACAGTGAGGATGACTGAAAAATGACATGTGTATGGTTTCGGGGTTTTATTGCTATGAGTGGTAACAGGGAGGAGGCTGGTGGAGTACATGAGGACGACGTCGTGGTGCTTTGTGATGTTGTTAGATGGGCTTTGGAAGAAGGGAGGGTCGAAGATGTGGTGGATGAGAGGCTTAATGGGAGGTTTCCGGCTGAGGAGGTAATTCCGGTGATGAAGTTTAGGGTTGATTTGTACGTCTCAGGTCCCCACGAATCGACCTGACATGGGCCGGGGAAGTTGTCAAAATCCTGGAGTTGATCAGATGTCCAAGGAGTAGCACTGAAGAACTGTGTTAGGACCGAGGAATTGTATTTTCAGTCTTCTTTTTTGGTCTTCTTTTGATAATTTTTAGTTGTTTGGATAGATCTATGACATGTAGATGTGGGTTTTCCCCGGGGAAGCGGAATCCGGTTCTGTTCTTAGATGAGAATGTATCAAAATATATAGTATAGGTGAAAGCATGAGTTTGTCTGTTTTAGCTCAAATGTGCTTCTTGTAATCTTGTGGTGCTTCTTTCCCCCTTTCTCTACTCTCATGGTGGTGAGTTCTTGTCGGATTCTGTTTCACGGGGCTCTATTATTGTTACAGTATTCAGTACGATTAACACGTATCTTGGATATATAATGTCCATTTTCATTTATGGTGCTTCTATTTTACTGATATTAACCCTCTAAATACCTGTTCTTCTTTTCAGAGAATTATTGAGAACTTCTGTTCTTTTCCTCTTTTTCTTCATCAACTCTTACAAGTTTCATTGTACAAAATCTCAGGTTGGACTCATAATTCATTTTCCTTTAATTAAAGATCATGTTATTGATCAAATTAACATCTACCACATTCAATTCATTGAGTTTTACTGAACTGCATCTCTTAACAGAGTAGCGGCATGCTGAAAGAAAGGCCAAGTGATCTATATATCATTTTCAATTCATTAAATCTTGACTGAACCATACGACTGAAAAAGAAAAGACTAGGTGAGGAAGATCATCATTCTCACTACTACTACATGTGCCCTTCAAGCAGCACAGTCTTCTCTTTTGTCCTTGAAAGTTTTTTTTTTTTTTTTTTTTTTTTTAAGAGAAAGGTAAAATCTGGTCACCCTGTTTCATTAATAAGAAATTGATACAAACCAATAGAACTGGGCCAGAGAGAAAATAAAATATACATGAAGCAACATGACCGTACAAATAACAAATTCCTCCAACAACCCTGGAGGGTGGGCCGACACATAAGCTCGGTCCAGCTAGATTGTATGCACGTCAGTTTAGCTTCGTACACTGCCTTCACGGCACGTGCATACCTACTTGAAACTAGTCTGGCAGGCTTTTATCACCCGTCGATCCCTACCTTCTCCTCGCTGGAGGGACCCCATCTTTGGGCCCAAACCCCGCAAGCCAAAATACGGCACAAGCACAGCAACCGCACTCTCCCTCCATCTCCACCATTCATCCTACAGACGCGCCAACAGCTCCCACAGCCGCTACCAAAGAGATAGCCGTGAAGAGGATACCTTCACCTCTCACGCTTGTGCTTTCTCCGGCGATTTCTCACCAAATAACTATCTCGCTCACCCCACCAAAAAGACCACACTCCAGGAGAGAGCTGTGGAGAGGATACATTTACCTCTCTCACGCTCCTGCTCTCACAGGCGATTTCGCACCACACAGACTCATCTCGACTCTTACTCCCAAACTGCGAGAAGAGACGACGCTGTTACGAGACAGTGGCCTAAGCTGGAGGAAGCTCAATAGCCAGATAGTAGGTGCTGTCAAGACTGCACCGACGACGTTGTTAGACACCCCAGAAGTTGAAACAAGAGAGCGCACATCATGGAGGGACCCCATCTTCGGGCCCAAGCCCCACAATCGTGCAAACTTCACACTCGCCCCTCTCTTATAGCAAATCTTTCCCACCGCAAGGTGCAATTGGATCTCCCCACCGTGGGAGCTCTCCACCTACGAAGTCAGGAAGCAAAGGGGGGGGGGGCACCTCGCCATCATCCAGATCGAGGCGATCGCGACCAAAGGCACGGGAGGATGCTCTGGCGCGACGAAGACGTCGCTCCGCAACTTAAGGAGGCGCGACCAACATCCACGAATGGCGCGACGACAAACTCTGCAGTCGAAGTGCAGGCGTCGCACCGGTGGATGAGCTCAGTGATCTGGGCAGGCGGTGCGAAGACGCGAAGGTGGTCTTCGTCTTCATCGCCGCGAAGTAGTGGAGGACGAACTTCGTGATCTGGGGTAATGAACGGAACCGCAGTGGGACTGACCAGCCATCGCCGTCGGGGGGGGGGGGGGGGGGTTTGGGGCGCGCCAGCCGACCAGACCCTACCCGCCGCAGGTGGGATCTCCCCACCGTGGGAGTTCTCCACCTACGGCGTCAGGAGGGGAGGGATGAGATCTGGCGCGACGGATCTCACCCAACGAAACATTCGCCGAGGGATCACAGGCTCCGCGACGTGCGATGGAATGGTGGCTGGCTTCGCGACGACCTGGCGGATTGGCTCCGCGATCTGAGCGCGCGCCGAACAGGCGACCGGAGCGCTCGACCAACTGGCGACCTGAGCGCTCTGACGGAGGAGAGCTGGCGCGACGAGAGAACGGGGGAACGGCGGGAGAGGAACGCCGGGGCGGCGGCGACGAACCCTAGCCGCCGCCCCCTCTCTGACCGATCTAGATTTTCTCTTTTTGGGGTTTTTTTGGGGAGTTTTCAACTTTTGTCCTTGAAAGTTGAAAACATGCATTAGTTAATTTGGAGCAGGATTATCATACATCTTCTTTCTCAAATCATCACATTCTTTCTCTGCTTTTAAAGGTAAAAACCAGCAAAGCCTGACAGGACCCTCAGCTAAATAAGATTATCAACACTTGTTAACTACAGAAAATGAGAGTGTACAAAGAATAAGGAAAAATTTTCCGTACTGCCCCCTTTTTTGAAAATATTTAGCACCTTGTCCCACTTCCCAAAACAATTAGCGATATGCCCTTGTTTAGGACACGTCAGCAGCAAATGTTATTGGGAAAAACAGCATAGGTTATTTCGATGCCGTTCTTCCCAATAACGGCATCTGTTTGGAAAAAAAGTTTCATGCCGTTATTTGGAATAACGACATCTGTTATTTTTTGTCTATAGATCTAACAGTTTCAATTGTGAGCTGAGAGAGAATTGCAAAATTAAAATAACTAATGTCGTTCTCTGAGAGAACAGCAACGATTATACTGATGCCGTTATTTTGAATAACGGCATCAGTTATATTCGTTTTGCACAGTTTTCTATAATCAAAAACCCCCTTCTCCTCCCCCTTTTGCCTCACATATTATAGGGACGAACTCGATCAGTTGAGGGAAGAGTACGTCCACTGGACACCGTACACAGAGGATAGGCTACAACGTCTACCACCCATTTGCACTGCCAATAATCAGTTGTGGTTGACATTAGCTCCACTTGTAAATTTCTCGGTTGTGGAGTTCTATTACCCCGGCCGCGTCCTCCGCCAATTCAATGCACGGCAGCCTGTCCCCGTAAACTCAATGTACGACCGTAGATTTCACAACATTACGGGCCAAGGTCGTTTACCACATATGGATTGGGCCGATCACCACCGTGCTCATGTAGCATGTTGGAATGAGAGAAAGTAAGACTTGGTCGTAGAAGGTATTGTGTTGTACAATGGATCAATGCAAACCGCATATATGGCATGGTACCGTCGCATCACACGGTTGTATGTAGCGCCAAAAATGGATCTTTCCGCGGGTATCCAACAATCGATACCCGCTCACCAAGTGGAACCACCTCCCGCACATTCCACATCGCAACTCATGTATCAACCGGAAGCTTCCTTCTACTGTTTAATGGTAAAGTCATAGTATTGTCAATTAATTTTATTCACTTCATTTTTCTTATGCTTGTTTAATGGTATAGTTTGGTTTACTACTAATAATTTCTATTCCTAATATAGATCGACAACGCATGGGACATTGCAAGGAAATGTGCAGGTGTCTCGAAGAGCAACGCTAATAAGGCATGCAAGGAATTGGCAAGAGAACTCCTACTTCTTTGTCGTACTTCTCTTGAAGATGTTGGAGATGCTGCACGCTTCAATGACCTTCTACGGTCGACTGAAGTACCAACTCAACAGGTCAGAACTAGCATAAACCGAGCTCCACCTCCACCACAACAAACAGTTGATGCAGAACAACCACCCGCACCTTAAACTCAACCACAAACTCCTTCACATCATCCAAGAAGGGGTAAGACTGTTCGCTTCCCTCCTACACAAAGTGAATTGGCAAATTCTGAAATTAATGTAGGTGGAGGTGATGAAGAAGAAGATGTCGGTCCAAGTGAACCTGCAACTCAAGAGACCCGAGAACATAGGAGGAAAGTCCCGGTTCGAAAGAGGAGACCACCCCAACAATATACGCCTAGTTAGATTTTACAATTATTGAACTTTATGTTTAGGTTACTAAGCTTTTGATGTGGTGTTTATGTAATTCTGGATTTCCATGTTTATGAGTAATAGTCAGTTGTGTTGCAAATGTATGTTTCGCAATAAATTGAAGTAATATGATATTTGTTGAAGTAAATCACAATGACCCAACTTGATTAACATGATTTTAATGTAGTGAAGTGAATTATAGTTAATTTTTGTGCAATTAAAGTATATGGAATATCTTGGTTGATGAGTTGATGAGTTCATGAGATTGAAACATTTTTGATGAGTGGATGTGGTGTGTGCAAGTATCCAAGTCTAAGTAATTGACTTGTGCATGTCTGTGCATGTTTTGCTGTGAAAAACATGAATAAAAGATGTCGTTATTGCAAATAACGGCATCCGAATCCTGTAACATTATTGCAATTAATAGCATCAGCTAAGAGGAAAAATAGAAATGTTGGTATAGTTGCCAATGTTTCTGTCTTCACAGTCGTTATCCAAGATAACGGTATCCTTAACTGATGCCGTTATCTTGAACAACGGCATCTTCATAGAATCCCTTTAACTCCAAGATAACGACATCTCCTAAGATTTCTAATACGTATGCCGTTCTCCAAGATAACGGCAACTTCTAATAATGCCGTTTTCCAAGATAACGACATCTATTAACTATGCCGTTCTCCAAGAAGACGGCATCTGTTATGTGTCAAAAATCAGAATTTTAAGACTTCCGTCATTCTTTCTGTCTTCACAGCCGTTCTCGTGAATGACGACATCTTCTTACCGTGTCGTTATTCGCAAGAACGGCATCTGTTGTTTAAATAGTTGTGCATGTTTTTTGTGCATGTTATGTGTAGATATATTACTTAAAACAAATTTACCCATATCCAACAAACATTCATACCACACATCTCATTCCAAATAATTTAACCTTAAATTGCTCAACATAAAAATTCAAGTTAATAAATTCATACAAACTTAACGAAAGATTATACATTACTGAAATACAATAACAAGAAATAACTTCAAGTGCGGGTAGATTGTGAAGTTCCCACACTTTGTACATTCTTACAACTCCGTCTATTGTGTCCACTCACTCCACATTTCGAACATACTTTTCCACTATTCCCACCTTCTCGAGCATCCATGTCATTGTGGATGCGAGTACTCCTCGGCCTCCCCTTCACCCGACGAAGACTTGAATCAGCTATGAGCACCGGTGCACTTTGGGTCGGCCAATAAGATTCGTCTAGTATAGGATTGAAAGTTGGTGCCCATGTTTTTGCTAACGAATCGATAGAGTAGAAGACATCAATGTATGGTTGATAATCAAGTACACGTGAAGCACATGCCGCTAACACATGAGAGCATGGAATCTTCGAGACCGCTTTCCTTATCTTCTTCCTCTTCGACCAAGTCGTTATTTACAACGGCGTTGTCAAAGTCTTCCATAGCCATGCCAGCTACCAAAATATTTTGTGGCAATAGCGTAGGATGTACCTGCTCGTATTCGGAGGAAACAGGTTCCGTTGGAGTTGTACTAGTATCTTCATCTGTATTTGAAATTCTAGCATGTGACTCTGCAGATGGTTTCAAAGTCCGTGTGGGCCTTGGACTTTCGATAACAACTCGTGTAGTATTTGGAAGCCTCGTTTGATCAATATATAACTCAACTAGATTCCAACTACAACTTGGATGAAGTGTCCTAAGCAACATAGACCTCAGGGAATTGTCATTGTCTATGGGTACCAACATGAAATACTGCACATCCCCTTTACCAGCAGCATAACGGGCTCTGAGTTTCAGACTCATTTCACTTCTATCCCAATTGGTGACTTCATATATCTTATCTATTAATTCTGAGTACGTAAAGTTGTGGGGAGCCCAAATAATTACCGGTTCAATATCACTATAAGAATATCCAATCTTGGGATCCTTAATTACTTCACCCCCAAAATATAACCAAATAAGGATATCAAATTCCATACCTATGCATAAAAATTCAAACATATTCAAGTCATTCACTACTCACAATAAGCATAACATGGAAATACATATCAAACATACGGTTAAGATAATAATACCTTCAAATTAAACTGTAACACCACTAGCTTCAAAATTTGTTGTGGATGAAGATTGCAAATGAGAGTGGGAGTAAGGAGGTAGGATGTATGAAATTTTAGAGCACTCGAAAGGTTGGAACTTTTTGATTTTGGGATCTAGGGTTTGTGGGTAACAGGAGTGAAGAGAGAGAGAGAAGATTACGAATCACAAGGGGTAAGAGAAAGGAGAAGGGGTTTTTTTATTATAGGAAACTATGCAAAACGAATATAACTGATGCCGTTGTTCAAAATAACGGCATCAGTATAATCGTTGTCGTTCTCTGAGAGAACGGTATGAGTTATTTTAATTTTGCAATTCTCTCTCAGCTCACAATTGAGACTGTTAGATCTTTAGACAAAAAATAACAGATACCGTTATTCCAAATAACGACATGAAACTTTTTTTCCAAACAGATCCTGTTATTGGGAAGAACGGCATCGAAATAATCTATGTCGTTTTTTCCAATAACGTTTGTTGCTGACGTGTCCTAAATAAGGGCATACCGCTAATTATTTTGGGAAGTAAGGCAAGGCGCTAAATATTTTCAAAAAAGGGGGCAGTACCGCAAATTTTTCAAGAATAAGACAACAATGAAAATGTAACAAATTAATGAAACTATGGAAGTGAGATCCACCACATGCAGAAGTGTTTGTCCTTCACTTTTTTTACTTGAGTCAAAGAACAAATAGATTAATAATATGAAAGTGTAAGACCTAAGCTAGGCCTACTCTCATGGTGGCCCTATACTATGATACAATTTAATTTTAATTAGTCAATTCTTTTGAGTACAAGAGTGGCACCTAGCTACTTTAATAACAAAACTTGAAATCACAAAACTTGAAAGGAGTGGAATGTGAGTTGTTTTAGTGTACACATCCACACACACACACATATATATAGGGAGCCCTTCGGTTCAGAACTAATTTGGTGAGAACTCAAGGAGTAGACCCTCCATGAAAAATTTGAACCGGCCATCTCGTTCTACACGCCTTAGATAGCATAACATAAAGAAATCACGTAATTTGATGTTTGTTTTCCATGATATATATATATATATATATATATATATATATACTAGGTTTGCCCGTTGACACGTGCCTACGGCACGTCTTCGGAACGATGCACCTGGTTTGATTATATAAAATAGTTTTGAAGGTCCAGTAAATTAATTGAAGTAACAAACATATTATATGAGAAAGCAGTATATCTATCTTTAAGCTCAACCATCGTCTTCATGATCATTAGCTTGAACTTACCTGGAATGCATATAGTTTGTTAGAAACACTGCATAGAGTTTTTTTTTTAACTTCAGCATCACTTTTAGATGCTTGTAATAGTTATGCAAGGACATTATCATATAGGTTTTTATAGAGCTTGCACTAATCTCATAACCACTATGAGCATATCTAAATATAATGGTAACACAAGTGCATGTGTGAAGGTATCTACAATACCAATAATCTAAACATTTGTTTGTCAGAGACTCGGTTTGCAACTGAAATACCTCTTATTATTATTTCAACAAAAATGAAATACATGAAGTTCTCAAAACTCTAATCCAAGCTAATCATTTCTTTTATCTCCACTTTGTCTCCCCATTGGTTATAAAAAAAATCAAAATGGATAAATAACAAATTTACTTTAGCTGTCTTTCTTGAGTGGGGAGTTTGCACCCTTCACTGGTAAACTTTAGTCATCCCAATTCTATAAATCCAAACATACACTAAAGTTCTTATATGTTATGTTATCCATGATTTCTAATAACCAGTGAAGGGAACACTTCACGATAGTATTTTCTCTTGTAGTAAATAATTAACGTTGCATATTTGCCAAGTTAATTTAGGTTGCTAGTCAGCTTACCTGTCCTACTATGGTTTGGAAGGCCAAATTGAGGCCACTAAATAATCCATCTCTTACTTGGGTACACCTTAAATCAAAACCAATAAAAAAACTCATCAAATAAATCACCAAATTAAAATTTGTTAAACCCAAAAATAAAACAATCATACCTCTTTGAACTTAAATCTCATGCGCATACAAAATTTGAGTCAGCAAAAAACTGAGTAATCCTCTGCACACAAAAAATCAAAAATTAGAATGAGAATTCGATTAATGAGATGAAATCAGAGTCGTCGCATCGCATATAGAGGCTCTCGATTCGGTAAAGGGGAGTCGCCGATACAGAGTCTCTTGATATTCGCGCTCGATTTGGTGGAGGGGAATCAGCAACAGATCAGATATCGGCGACGACCTCTTTATTGAGGTTCGGTATTGGATTTGGATTTGGATTTGGTTTGAGATTTTTCAAAATTTCAAAATTTTGAAATTTCAAAATTTCAAAATTTTGAAATTTCAAAATTTCAAAATTTCGAAATTTTAAATTTTAAAATTTTTCAAATTTTCAAAATTTTCAAATTTTCAAAATTTTCAAATTTTTTAAATTTTTTTCAAAATTTTAAAATTTTTGATTTTTTTTAAAAAATTTTAAAATTTTTATATATTTAAAAAATATATTTTTAAAAATTATTAGTAAAATTTATTTTAAATTATTTTAATTTTTTTATAATTTTTTGATTTTTTTGAATTATTTTTAAAGTTTTACATTTTTAAATTTTTTAGTTTTTTAATTTTTTAAAAATTTTTATTTTCTTAATTTTTTGAATAGAAGAGAGAAAGAGAGAGAGAGAGAGAGAGAAATAATTAAATAAATAAAGGAGTTGTTTTAGGTGGGGGAATTTGAATTTGAGTTTTGGGAGAAAACTTTGGGGGGGGGGGGGGGGGGGGGGGGGGGGGGAATATGTTTTGTGAGGTTAGATCTGAGCCTTTGATTTTGGGGGAATTTAAGGAGAGCCACTTGATAGCTTTCTTTGTGTTTTATTATATATATATATATATATATATATATATATATATATATATATATATATATAATGAGATAGATGGGGTTGGGAATTAATTAACAATTTTTTGTATGTGTGCAAACACGTGCAGCGCACGTGTTTGTGTTTTGTTTTTTTTTTTTTTTGTCTTTTTCCTTCCTCCACGTGCATCGCACGTGCACGTGTTGGTAGGTTTTTTTTTTGTCTTTTTCCTTCTTCCTCTACGTGCATCGCACGTGCATGATACTAGTACTATTTTAATGGGAGAGTTGGGGTTTGTAACCAAACAAACCCCAACTTTGTAACCAAACAAACACGTGTAATACACATCCAAACTAAATTTAACAAATACAAACATTTGTTGACAAACAAACTCGTGCATCGCCCGTGCATACCTAATATAAAGGATGACTCAGGTTCAAAGCTAGACTACACTGAAGTTTTTACTTTTAAAAATATATATTAAGACGTGCATTGCACTTGTAAATTACTAGTATATATAATAGGGAGAGTTGGAGTTGTAGTTTGTCAACACACAAACTTGTGTGTTGCACATGCAACTTCAACCCTCATATTAATTACAACACAAAAACAAACAAAAAAAATTCTACCTATTTAAACGTGCAACGCACGCATGTGCAAAATTAATTTTCAATAATTTTTAAACACCAAACAAACGCATATGTTACACATACAACTCCAATTCTACTTATGAACATGTGCATCACACGTACAAATTGTAGCTTTTTCTTCAAAATATTTTTTCCAATTACATGCAACGCACGTCCACCTCCAAAACTATTTCTTAACAAATATATTGCATATGAAAATCCTCCAACTCTTATTAAAACGTACATCGCACATGGAAAATAATATATATATATTTATATATAAGGAGCCCTTCGGTTGATATATATATATATATATATATATATATATATATATATATATATAGAGAGAGAGAGAGAGAGAGAGAGAGAGAGAGAGAGAAATGTTCACATTGATCTACACATCATCCATTGAAGTATTACAAAATTGTATGCTGAAAATCGTTGTTTTTTATAGTCACATGATGGATGGACAAATGAATTTCAAATGATTTGATTTTACATATTTAGACTAATTTAGATGTGTTGTTCAATGTGAATGGTTCGGATCATCGATACGAAGGTGAGAATGCCAAGAGCACACGAGTGCAGACGGAAGTCTAGTGCGCACACGAACATTTCTCTATATATATAATATATGGTGATGGCTTCAAGGTTTAGTCTAAGAATTTTGGCATCAAAGAAAGAAGACACATGTAATGTAATCACCAACTAAGGTCTAAGGTTATGAAAAGATGAGGATTTTGTTGTTCGGTTCTCTCTCCGTGCATTGGAAAGTGATGAAAAGCACGAGTTGGCACTTGCTTCTGTTTATTCAAAAGAGTAATGTTTTAGCCTCTACCAATTTCACTACCATTTTCTTCACTACCTTAGGTGGCATACTCCTATTGGAGAGTTCTCCCACCTACTCTATCTTTTCCTACCTATTGGAGTGTGCCACCTAAGGTAGTGAAGAGAAATATAGTGAAATTGGTAGTGGATGTAGCATTACTCTATTCAAAACAGTGAAGATGCTGATCCCTAGGAAGAGCATGAACTGGCATGGAATTAATGTCTATCACTTGTATCAATATAACATTTAGAAACGTTAAACCTAACCACTACCCCCACTGTCGAAATCTCAACTTTTTTTACAGGGTTGTATAAATAAATATATTTAGTCCCTAACACAAGTTGTTACTTTCAGGAGATCTTCTATAGGTTTATCTTTATTCACTACATCTACTTCACTATGTAATGAGATACAATTCTCGCTATATAAGACTATTGGATTTATGGCTTTAATATGAAATTAGTTTTGTTCGGAATGGCTCAAATGAAATTTATAGTCAAAACAAGGGGCCAAGATGGTTATCCAATCTGTGTAGTGAATGAATGACTTGCGGTAAAATAGTATAGGAATAATTTTACAATAATGCTACACACACTTCCTATATTACAATAATGCTACACACATTCTCAACAAAGGGTAGTTTTTACAACAGTACAAAAAAACTATACCACAAAAAAAGATATGAGAGGAGACGAATATAGAGAAAGGCAGGTCGACAAGCCGGTGAAGTCTAGAGGCCACAGTTCTTCAGCTATGCTGAAGCGCGAGAGAGAGGGGAGAGAGAGAGACGCGTGGGAGGAAGAGGCCAGACAACCATCGAAGCCGCTCACCACTTGGTCATAGAGATTGAAGTGGGGTGAAAGACAGGTACCTCGTTTGGAAGGAGAAGGTGTAATATCCCGGACGGATATTACCGTATATAAATTATTATTTATTATTATTTTATTATTATTTTGTTTTAATTCCAAAATTAGAACATTTTGGTGATTTTTACCCGGTTTGCTCCTAGACAATATCTGTATCCAGATATCGGCCAGTATACATCCGTATTGTATCAAATTGATACCGTGATCTTCCGAACTAATAATAAAATTTATTTTATTATTATTTCTAAGATTTAATTATTTTTATGCGGATTATGCGAAGATTTTCCGGTATACAGACATATATGCGCACGTGCGAGTAGTATGTCGATTAGTGCATTATACGAATTATGTGTTGTATATTTTGGACAACACTTATTTTGCTATAACCTAGTAGGGAGGGTTAAGGATTTGATCAGGAGGTTTAACCTAGGTTAAGTTTACATAAGAAGGTTAAAAATTCTTCTAGAACAAACCCTCCTCCATACAAATCTTCCCTCACATAACACCTCCCCCACTCTCCCCCTTCTCCTAGGTATGGCCGGCCCATGAAAGAAGGAATGCATTTTGTGGAATTGTGGGGAGCTTATGTGCAAATGTGTGAGTGCACAATTGCACTTTCCACCCTTCTCTCCTTCTATAAATAGCCCTTCCTTCTCCTCCTTCTCTCATTTTAGAAAACAAAAGAAAGAAAGAAAGAAAGAAAGAAAGGAAAGGAAAAGAAAGAGAGAAAGTCTCATACTAATTTGAGAGTTCTCTTGTAGGTTTAGTAGAAGATTTCTAAAGCTAGGGGAAGGAGAAGTTATGCTAGCAAGTTCTTCCAACAAGAGAACTAGGTGGGGGTTTCTTCATGCTTTGTTTGATTGGTTGTTTGTTTGTTTGTTTGTTTATTTGAATGATGGTTTTGATGTTCTTCTCCTTCTTACCCTCTTGTTTATTTTTCTTTTTGGTATGGTTACTTTGTAGTGGTGTGGTTGTTGTTTGTATGTTATTGGACTAAAGAAACTTACATATTGCATAATGTTGAACAATACAACCATGTAAGGTTGTAGAACTTGATATGGAACCATACATATTGCATATTGTTGAAATATACAACCATTGTTGGTTGTAGGACTTGGTGTAATAAATAAAAAGATCTTCTTTTATTTTTTAATCACTAGTTGTAGTTAATAATTAAAAAGATCTTCTTTTTATTTCTAATCACTAGTTGTAGCTAATAAGTAAAAAGATCTTCTTTTATTTTTTTAATCACTAGTTGTAGTTAATAATTAAAAAGATCTTCTTTTATTTCTAATCACTAGTTGTAGCTAATAAGTAAAAAGATCTTCTTTTATTCTTAGTCACTAGTTGTAGCTAATAAGTAAAAAGATCTTCTTTTATTTTTTTTTAATCACTAGTTGTAGTTAATAATTAAAAAGATCTTCTTTTTATTTCTAATCACTAGTTGTAGCTAATAAGTAAAAAGATCTTCTTTTATTCTTAGTCACTAGTTGTAGCTAATAAGTAAAAAGATCTTCTTTTATTTTTTAATCACTAGTTGTAGTTAATAATTAAAAAGATCTTCTTTTTATTTTTGATCACTAGTTGTAGCTATCTTTTCTATTTACTAGAAGTAAAGTAAAGTAAAATAATCCCTCCTTTATCACTAGTAGTAAATAAGATTAGTAAGCAACCAAGTAGTAGTAAGCTAAAATAATAAGTAGTAGTATGTAATAAAATGAAGTAGTAGTAGCATGTATGTTGATTAATGAAGTAAGTTGTATGTTGTAGTAGTAGTAGTAGATAGTTATGTGTTGATCAAAATAGAAGTAGTAGTAGTAGTAGAATGTTGTAGGATATTTTCTAAAAATATTCCTTTATGTTTTGTGCTTAGAACATTGTAGGATTGCTTCTAAAAATAATTAGAAGCCATATCCATGCTTAGTTAGTTGTAGCTTTGCTTCTAAAAATACTTAGAAGCTATATCCATGCTTAGTTAGTTGTAGGATTGCTTCTAAAAATAATTAGAAGCCATATCCATGCTTAGTTAGTTGTAGCTTTGCTTCTAAAAATAATTAGAGGCCATATCCATGTTTAGTTAGTTGTAGGATTGCTTCTAAAAATAATTAGAAGCCATATCCATGCTTAGTTAGTTGTAGCTTTGCTTCTAAAAATACTTAGAAGCTATATCCATGCTTAGTTAGTTGTAGGATTGCTTCTAAAAATAATTAGAAGCCATATCCATGCTTAGTTAGTTGTAGCTTTGCTTCTAAAAATACTTAGAAGCCATATCCATGCTTAGTTAGTTGTAGGATTGCTTCTAAAAATAATTAGAAGCCATATCCATGCTTAGTTAGTTGTAGCTTTGCTTCTAAAAATACTTAGAAGCTATATCCATGCTTAGTTAGTTGTAGGATTGCTTCTAAAAATAATTAGAAGCCATATCCATGCTTAGTTAGTTGTAGCTTTGCTTCTAAAAATACTTAGAAGCCATATCCATGCTTAGTTAGTTGTAGGATTGCTTCTAAAAATAATTAGGAGCCATATCCATGCTTAGTTAGTTGTAGCTTTACTTCTAAAAATATTTAGAAGCCATTTCCATGCTACTTATGTTGTAGGATCACTTCTAAGAATATTTAGAAGCCATATTTATGCTACTAATGTTGTAGGATTACTTCTAAAAATGATTAGAAGCCATATTCATGCTACTTATGTTGTAGGATTACTTCTAAAAACATTTAGAAGCCTCATTCATGCTTTACATGTTGTAGGATCATTTCTAAAAATGATTAGAAGCCTCATTCATGCTTCACATGTTGTAGGATCATTTCTAAAAATGTTTAGAAGCCATATTCATGCTTAATAAGTTGTAGGATTACCTCTAAAAATATCCTACCATGTTTCCATGCTTAGAATGTTGTAGGATTGTTTATAAAAATATTCCTATCATGTTTTAGGCTTAAGAGGTTGTAGGATGCCTTCTAAGAAATTCTATCATGCTTATGTTTAGAAAATTGTAGGGTTCATCCCTAAAGCTCCTACCATGTTTAGTGATTTATTTATGATTAGGAAATTGTAGGATTCATCCTAGGAATTTCCTACCATGGTTAGTAGTCATTTATGCTTAATGAAGATTCGTGCTAGATAAGTGGTAAAAGAATTGTATGTCATGCTAGCTAAATTGTAAGTAAGTTGTATGTCATGCTAGTCTAGATTGTGAGTAAGTTGTATACCATGCTAAAGTTCAAATACTTGCTTAGAATGATTGTAGGAGTAGTGGTAGAACTACCTACTATGCCTTGGAATGTTGCTTGTTTATACTAATTGGGTTGCGGTGATTAGTCATGATAAGTAGTAAGCTTTCATGATCAATTTGTAACCTATGCTTGACTATAGTGGACTTTATGTCTAGGTCGTAAGTGATTTTCATGCTTAAGCTCGATGAAAGCGTAAGCATTAATCCCATTCATACATAGGAGTATCATGGTGGTTGAGTTATACGATTAAATTGTCGTAGGGAGATGCTTGTAGTTGTATGCCATACTTAAGGCGCTATAAGTGGAGGTAATAAGGATTGGGAAGACCACTAGTGATAGTTGGTCCGATAAAGGCCGTTAGGTCGCCTTCGGATTCTTCCTTAGTGGAATACCGACCATAAAGTATTAGTAGACTCTTTTGTTGCTTCTAATATTAGATGACCAAGTTTGTTAGTAAGCACGTTTGGTTGCTTCTAGGATTGATTACCTGTATGGTTGTTTGCACACGGTTGTGCTCGTACGTGGCTCGACTGGCCCGTATGTAGCTGTGGGTCTCATACGTAGCTTAGTCGGCTCGTATGTAGGTGGTTGTCCCGTACGCGGCCCGACCGGCCCGTACGTAGCTATGGGTCTCATACGCGGCTTATTTGGCTGGTATGTACGTTGTTGTCTCCTACGAGGCCCGCCTGGCTCGTAGATAGTTGTTGTTTCATACGTAGCTTATTGGCTCGTATGTGGTTGTTACTCGTGTATAGCTGTTAGCTAGTACACAGTTCGTTGTGGGCTATCGACCATCAAGACATAGCGGCATGCATGTATATTCGCACGACCGAGGTCTTGGATCGATGAGCCACGAACCGGATCCTGAGGGTATCTGGTAAGTCTAGGTTGAGCAGCCTAGTAGAGTTGTCTTGCGAAGCCTAATTTAAGGCCTAGCACGTTATGTTATAATATTATCGTCCCTAGGATCGTCGAGTCAGGGACATCATTAGGGTAGTGACTTATAAAGGTCATTTTGCTTAGACCCTTGCCGAAGAGAGAGGAGTTTGGTTGTAGGGGGCACCTTACGACCAACTTGTCCCTTGAGGGAGGCCTTAGGTGGTGTACTGGGTTGTACCTTCCCGTCAAAGGGATACGTACAGTGACGTCTCACAAGTTGGGAGCACGGGTTGCGTATCTCGCTCTGTTAATTCCTGAAATACCGTGGCTGGGGTGCCACAGGATGCATGGTGCAGTCCTGCGCTTGCTATACCCCAGAGAGTGCCACAGGGTAGGCTTCGCGCTGCCCTGCGCTTGCGAAACTCTATGGTTTAATTTTGGAACGATGCCCGATATACTGGGATCGAGTGAGGTCCGGCTTGCCGGGTAGTAGTGGAAAACGGAGACACCATAAGCAGACTGCATGGGGGGCACTTGACCCCTTCTGCAACCTCACAGAGTCATGGAGTATTGTCAGGAACAGGTCGTGTACAATTAGAATGCGTAACGTGGGTTCAAATCCCTATATATGGAGAAACGGCTTGAGATGGAGTCGCATGTAGTATGGGCTGCATGTTGCTTTCGGAGACTTGCTGACATTAGAATAGGAAGCGTCCCGTCAAAGGGATACGCACGGTGCCATCTCACAGGTTGAGGACACGGGTTGCGTATCTCGCTCTGTTAATTCCTGAAATACCGTGGCTGGGGTGCCACAGGATGCATGGTGCAGTCCTGCGCTTGCTATACCCCAGAGAGTGCCACAGGGTAGGCTTCGCGCTGCCCTGCGCTTGCGAAACTCTATGGTTTAATTTTGGAACGATGCCCGATATACTGGGATCGAGTGAGGTCCGGCTTGCCGGGTAGTAGTGGAAAACGGAGACACCATAAGCAGACTGCATGGGGGGACTTGACCCCTTCTGCAACCTCACAGAGTCATGGAGTATTGTCAGGAACGGGTTGTGTATGATTAGAAGTCATAATGCAAGGAAGCATTCTAGTTCTATTTAAATATCGCGTTAGAGTCTAGTCATAGCACTCACGAACACTTAAACTACACCAACACCATTGCTATATTGTGTATATTGTTTGGAAGATTCGCTGCTATAAGATCAGCCTTTAAGCGTCAGTGAATACTGACGTCCCCACTTCCATAGGTACTGGATAGCAGAAGTACAGGTGCGAGATTCAAGAGGACTCAAGGCAGGGAAAGCAAGGAGTCAGTGTTAGGTTTAGTTCCGCTGCAATATATGTATTGATTATCTATTTAGTTGAGAAGTACTCAAGTGAGAGTTACCAAGTGTTGTTCTTCATTTCTTGTACTCTGATGTAATTTGTGGAAGGTTGTAATACTTGGGATTGTAAAGGAATTATTGTAACTCTATTATAATGTATTGCAGTTGTGTAATGTTCAGACTTGTAATACATTGGGTATTGAATAAAAAGTTTTAAATTCTCCTGTTTTTCTGTGTATTGTGACTAATTGAAGAAAAGATCTTGGCTCGTGTCACGGTTTCCCGGTATTCGGAAATCGGGGCGCTACAGAAGGAGAGGGTTATAAAGGAGGCCAAGCCCAGAGGTCGCATTGTCGAGATACATCACCGGCCATCTCCAATCCAGCGCTCTCTAAGAGTAGGGATAGACGAAAGCAACAACAACTCTTTCGCTGAGGTGACGAGAGGCATCGAGAGGGGCGACGTTGAGCATAGAGCTCAGCATCGTTCACCAACTCTGAGATAGGAGAGTCTGAGGAAGAAAGATGATGAAGAGGGTGAGTGGATTCTTGTGAAGCCAAGGAAAACTCCGAAAAGAGCCCCAACTCAGAGTGTCTACAGCGATCGCAAGAAGGAAGGTCTCCAAAGCTGCCACAAGTGTGCAAAAACTGGACACTCAATCAACAATTGCAAAAACGATTGGTTTTGCTACATTTGCAAATCCTCCGGCCACATTTCGACGGTGTGACCAAAGCTCATAACATCTGCTTCCGGTTCCAAGGATCCACTGCAACGACAGTCGGCATCTCTCAACTCAGAGGCAAGCAAGACTCAGGAAAGTGTAGCGGGAGAGCGGAGGGTTATTAAGGCGACGATTACACCAACGCCTTTAAGGGCAGAGTTTGAGAGAAGATATCGGGGCTGCATCGTCGCAAATGCACAGACTGGAAACCCTAACGCACAAGACATCACGGAGTTGCTGTCGGCGGTTCTGTCCCCAACGCCGACTTGGGTTGTGCAGGAGGTGACTTCGAACTACTTCTTCCGTCATTGTAACGACGACGAGGTCACGACATTTGCGCTTAAGATGAAAAGGATGGAAGGGAGGGATTCGCGAGGCCTAGAATTCTTCCTAACCCTTAAGCCATGGACGCGTGAGTTCGGAGCGATCAAAGCGGAGACGTTGCCGGCAGTCTGGATTTGACTTTTCAACCTTCCTTACCATTGTTGGGTAAGGTCTGGTTTCCAAAACATCGTTCGCAACTTCGGCATACTCATCGAAGTCGATAAGGAAACAATAACGCATGCTGGTCATAAGTTTGCGAGAATTCAGGTCGGAGTGTCTAACACTGGGGATATTCCTTCCAAAATCATCGTCAACTTCGAAGGAGAGTCTTACGAAGTGTTGGTGATCGTCGAGAAAAAAATTTTTGTTTCCTTCACTGGCGAAAGAGTGCTCGACGTAGAAGAAGATGTGGACAGCCAGGATGTATTGTGGGAGGTTGAAGATAAGCAAAGGTCGTTGGATCGTGGAGATTTCAATCACTGCCACTCATCAACTCTTCGAGAGCTGAACGGGCACAGACCGTCCATCAAGGCTCAAGGGAACACAGACCGTTCAATAGCGATTGACAGTCTACCACGTGATACAGCTGTCGTGGAGAATTCAAATGCTCCATTGAATGGGCGCCAAAAGTGCGAGACGCAAGGCTCGAGGAGAGGAGGTGGCGTGATGAAGCAATTAAGCCAGGTCACATCAGGTAGGAGGTCAACAGGTTTTCATGGAATCCTCAAAAGCAGTGCTTCGATTGGTTTAGAAGCCAGTAAAGATCTAAGCATTGGAAACGAGGAAGGGGCACACTTTACTAAAGATGAAGTAAAAGAGTCTATTAGACTAGCCATGAGTGCCCTACTCAAAAACAAGTCCACTGAACTTCTTGTACCCGGGTCAAAGCCTAATCCGAAAGTGGGTCATGTTGTTTTACTAGTTTTGGATCCAAAGGTGTTAGAAGATACACCAAACAAAGAAGAGGAGACAAATCAATTTGAAAATTTAGGCAATGGAGCTCAATCAATTCAGCAGTCGTCGGACCAGGAAACTTGTGAAGGGATTATTGGGGCACTAGAGGGGGTGCGAGAAGACAACACGATATCAGCTACTGAAACAGAGATTGAAGAAAAGGAGGTCAAAGGAAGTGTCTGTAGCAACAGCAAGAAATTCTTCAAGTACCAAAGGAAGGGAAAGAGCCGGTAACCAGAGGGGGGCCACAGACAACTAACCAAGATGATCTCGTCAAGGAGCTAGCTAAAGAAACGGAGCAGGATTCGTCTGGTGGAGTTATTCCCACTCATGACTTCTCAATTTTAAATTCATTAAATGATGATTCGCTTATTTATTTTGCTAGTCTGTATGGTCTGGTCATGGGCTCTAATAGGGCAGAGAATTTAGAAAAGGTAGCAATCATTAGAGGGGAATCAGAGGGAGCTTTAGTCTAAGCTCCGGCTAGGGTGGGAGGAGGGGTGGGGGGGAAGAGGCCAGGTGTCTAACTATGTCTTAATGGTATACGTCTTTTGGAACGTTAGGAAATTGAGGAGTAAAAAAAGAATGATTTCAATAACCATTAATAAAATTAAGCCCGCCATTTGCGGTTTCCAAGAAACTAGAATAGAGAGTCAGACTATAGGTGAACTAACTAGCATGAGATGGGCAGCCGACTTTGACTGGCATTTTAAGCCGACGGTGGGGTTTTCTGGGGGTATCGCGACGGGGGCAGACATGAGAGTTTTCGAGATCCTAGACAAATTTATCGGTAATTTCACGGGGTCAGTTAGACTTAGAAGGAGAAGCAATGATTAGGAACATGTAGTGATGACGGTGTATGGTCTATATGATTCTAGATTACGAAAGGATCTTTGGAAGGAATTAGAGTTTATCAGAAGGAGATGGGATCATCCGTGGGTGGTAGGTGGAGACTTCAATATCACTAGATTTCAAGACGAATATAGAGGCAAGGGGTCACAATTGCAGCCAACAAGAGGCCTTCAATAGGGTTATAGACGATTTGGAATTGATGGAGCTAGAGATGACAGATAGAAAATTCACCTGGTCCAATATGCAGCGAAGTCCAACCCTAGCTAAACTAGATATAGTGTTGGTTTCGAGCGATTGGAAGGATGTCTTCCCTCTCGCAAAAGTTAAATCCGTGGTTCGATACACGTCAGATCATTTGCCCCTGATTATAGATTGTAACCAACATTTTAAAAAGAAGTACTTCCCATTTAGATTCAAAAAGTCTTGGACTACATTTGAAGAAACACATCAGTAGATTCAGGAGTCATAGGATCGTGCTACCTCGCAAACATCGGCAGTTAGAATTTGGGTGGAAAAGATAAGGTGACTTAGAAGAGAGTTAAAAGGATAGGCGAAAGAAAAATATGGGAATAATACATTAAGGCATGAGGAAATCGGCAATAGAATTCATGAATTGGAATCTATCCAAGAGGACAGAGATTTAATGGACCCGAAAAAAGAAGAGCTAGCAAATGGGAGGCTAGAGTTACAACAAATACTTTCATTGGAGGAAATGCATTGGAAGCAACGGTCGAGAATACAATGGCTTAAGGAAGAGGACGCCAATACAAAATTCTTTCACAAAGTGGCAAACGGAAGGAGAAGAAGAAATTGCATATCGGGGTTAGAGATCGATGGAAATTGGATTGAGAATGAAGACCTCATCAGAGACCACCTAGATAAGAAGTATCATGAGTTATTAGGTCGAACCGATCAAGGTAGAAGCTCTCTCTCGGCGGATATGTGGAGCTCCTCTATGATAGATGGGAGTGAGGGGACCGAAAATAGTTTTTCAGAAGAGGAAGTAAGAGACGCAATCAGGAAGTTGGGACAAGACAAAGCACCGGGATCCGATGGACTGCCTATATTTTTTTACAAAATCTATTGGCAGATCATCAAGCGGGATTTAATGAATATCTTCAAAGATTTCCATGAGGGTACAGCAAATCTAGACAGGCTTAATTATGCCACAATTATCCTCATCCCCAAGAAGCAAGAAGTTCGTACAGCGGAGGACTTCAGACCGATTAGTTTGCTTAACGGATCCTTCCAAATAATTACGAAAATCCTGGCACAAAGATTAGCTCCGAACTTAGAAAACGTGGTGGCTACATCGCAGAGCGGTTTCATCCGCGGAAGAGACATTGCGGATAGCATAGCGACCGCTCATGAAGCTGTTTTAAGAGGAAACAAAGAAAGGGTTGACGGTTTCCTTCTGAAAATAGATTTCAGAAAGGCATATGACTCGGTGAACTGGGAATGCATAGACGAAGCTCTTAAGCTCAAAGGATTTGGAGAAAGATGGGGTCGTGGATCAGGCGTTGCGTTCAAGGAGGAAAATCGTTCATTCAGGTGAACGGGTGGCAAGGAAAGAAAACAAGATGTAAAAGTGGGCTTAGGCAAGGTGTCCCGATTTCGTCACTATTGTTCGCCATCATTGCCGATGGATTGGCCGAAATGATTAAATGTTCACAAGAGAACAACTTCATCAAGAGCATTAGGATCAAAGGTATTGATCAACCCATGACCATTCTCCAATACGCAGATAATACCCTCTTATTTGGGAGAGCAAACATAGATGAGATAGTAGCTATCAAGGTTGCGCTGGTCTGTTTCCAAAGTTGGCCGGGGTTGAAAGTAAATCTTAGATAGCTGTGTCACCCCAATTAGAGAACATTTATCAATGTCGACAACCAATATCTCGGCAATCTTAGATTGTGAGACGGCCGAATTCCCGATTAAATATCTGGGGACAACAATTAGGCCAGAAAAGTTGTTAAGAGAGGACTAGTCTCCCCTTATAGACAAGATAGCCAAGAAGCTGGCTGGGTGGAAGAGTAAATTCCTCTCTTTAGGAGGTAGGATCACCTTGCTCAATTCAGTTATTAGCTCAATTTCACTCTACCTCATGTCTGTCTATGAGCTTCCAAAGTGGGTTATCAATAAGATAGATAAGATGAGAAGGCGTTTCTTATGGAAAGGTACAGATGAAGGAAACAAAGGGTTTCATCTCATTAAGTGGGGGAGATTCTGTAAGAAAAGAGAATTCGAAGAATTAGGAATCCTCAATCTTCATGAAATGAATCGGGCGCTGCTCAGTAAATGGTGGTGGAAAATTTTCAAACAAAGAAAAGGATGGTGGAGATTCTCGCTTGACCTCTTTCGCAAAATAAAAAAGTATCGATTCGGAGGGCAGAGCGCATTTGGTAAGGTTTCCTTCCTTTGGAAAGGGGTGACGAAGCAAGGGGACATTTTCAATGCCAATACTAGGTGCAGGATTGGGAATGGGAAGAGTATTAGATTTTGGAAGGACATATGGTGCGGGAACATAGTTCTAAAAAATCTATTCACTGCGACGGCGGAGTCTGTTGTTAATCAAGATTCTTTAGTTGCGGATGTCTGGAAAAGCGAGAAATTGAAGATCACCGTTGATGGCCAATTAAATCAGGAGAGTATAGGTCTGTTTGAAGAGCTCAATAGATTGATACAAATGGAAGGGGGCCAAACGAATTCCGACCTTGATGAACGATGGTGGAATTTTGATCAGTCTCAGTCCTTCTCTGTAGCATCAATGTACAATTGGCTAAATGAAGGAGGTATCAGATGTTCGGTAGAGAACATCATTTGGAAAACCCAAGCGTCGTTGAAAGTAAGAGTCTTCTGTTGGATAGTATACAATGACGCAATCTTATCCAAAGTAAATTTGAAGAAAAGAAACATGAAAATCTACGTTCGATGCACTTATTGTCTAGCAGCTGACGAGGACACTACACACATATTTTTCACGTGTCATAGGGCGAATCTTACATGTGAAATGGTTTGTAGAGGATTTGGGTGTATAAGGTATCCTAGGTCTACCACTAATGTTTGGGGTCTGTGGAGGGAGAATTACATTAGGGGTGAAGATAAAAAAGCATGGGAGATAGCAGTTGCGGCAACCCTGTGGAGTCTGTTGCTAGACCGAAACGATTTATGCTTTCGTAACATTCATTATAGATTTTCAACTTCAATGCATAAAATCTTTCTTTCCATTCATGATTGGGCAGGGTATGTCGGCACCAGGAAGAAGCTGAGGATGAATTCTGAGTAGTCTACCAGAAGGGGGAGGAGAGCAGGCGTATCTCCAGCGCAATAGTTTACTTCTCTTGATGTATCTATTTCTTTGTTGTTATTTTGTAGATACTTTATGATGTTATTTTTATGTATTTTTGGAGACTGTTATTACGGCGCGTTACGCCCCGTAGTAGACATGGCTTGTACTTCTTTTCTTCGTTAATCCGCCATTAATGAATCGATGACTTCAGGTCATCTTTTATCCCAAAAAAATGCTACACACACAACTTATTATACAACATTTTTTATACAACTTTATGAAGTACTATAACCTCTTTTATAATAACTTTCAATAATATTGTGTCACATAAGTTTGTAAGGAAAAATGTTTTTTTTTTTTTGAAGAAAATGTGGAGTCTGGCTACCCTGTTTCATTAATAAGTGATTAATAAAACAAACTCAGAGTAGTGAGCTTACAACAAAATCCTACAACCAAAACAAAAGAACATAACTCCACCCCAAACATGGGGGGTGGGACAAAAGACAAAACATAGAGTAGCTACAAAGAAATGCATCATACCCCCCGACAAACCCTGGGGTGGTGGGTATCAATGACCATCGTAGACCGTGCTGGCTATCAATCGATTGTCGGTCCGATCTCGATCTCCTCTTCATCAAACTTCTGTACCTGGAATACACTCGCAATCCTTTTCCTGGGACCTGCTGCTATCACATTATCCCAAAATAAAATAAAATGCATAATATAAGTCAAATTGCTAGAAATACTATTGCAAGTTCTACGAAAGTAAAAATTATTTTTGTCTAGCCAGAGAACCCAGGTCATTGCGGCGATAGCGATATACCATGCTTCTCTCATAGCACCCCTCTCCGTCGCGAACTTAGGACCTACCCACAGGTCCTCGTATGTACTAGGATATTGAGATGTCCCTAGGGCGCTGAGTACCTCTACGATAACTGCTTTGCTCCTAGGACACTAAAGGAAAAGATGGTCTCTAGTCCCCAGGGTAGCGTGGCAGAACCGCATTGAGAGTCCACATTCGGTTGGTACTTAGCGAGGTTTTCTCTAATCAGGATCACATCATTTAGCACCAACCATATGAAAACTTTGATTTTTAGCGGGGCTTTCGTTCTCCAGATAACGGCAGACCACTTTGGTGAACATCCCCTGAAATGAATGCGATTATACATGGAGCGAACCGTGAACTTGCCATTCTTCTTCAATCCCCAGATTTTCTTATCGGGCCCCTGAGAGCAACCAATTCCAACGTTGGTGATGTAGGCCTGAAGTTCCGTTAATCTGAGCTGAGAGCCTAGGTCAAGCGGTTGTTTGAAAGATGGATTCCAGGCGCCTCTTTTCAAGGCTGCTGCCACCGTGCAGTGTGTTTGTGTCGCCTGCTCATATAAATCGGGGAACAGGGATCTAAGTATGTGATCAGCACACCACTTATCCCACCAAAATCTGGTGAGTCTGTCGTTTTTGATAACTGATTTGACAAAGCTATGGAAGGGTTCGTATGCCTTAGTGATACCTTTCCAGAACCAGGATACCCAAGGGCCTATCTTGAAGCCCAGATTTCTCGTTCCATTCCCATGCATATATTCTGAACAAATTGTTGCCACCCTTCTCCATTAGGGTGGAATACTTTCCACCAACATTTATCCAGTAGCGCCAGATTCATATCTCGAAGATCAATTATACCTAGGCCTCCATGTATCTTTTTCATGCACGCCTTCTCCCATCTAATGAGGTGATATCTTCCTCGGTCCGGGTCTGCCCCTTTCCATAAGAAACGTTACCTAGTTCGGTCAATTCTTTGGATTACCCATCGCGACATTTCAAAGGAGAAGAGATAATAGGTAGGAAGGTTTCAGAGGACTGCATTAATGAGCGTGACTCTCCCTTCCAAAGAAAGGGTTTTACCTTTCCAGCCTGCTAGCCGTTTCTCAACCTGGTCAAATGATGGGTAGCCAATCTGCCTTTTTGAGTTTCTCGGATCTTAGCGGCAATCCAACGTATTGAATGGGGAAACTCTCGATGGAGCAATTGAGGATTATGGCATGATCCAGCGCCTCTTTTGGAGTCAGAGCAATGGTAATGAGAGCACTTTTGTGGAAATTAACTATGAGGCCAGACCAAGCTTCAAAGCAATACAGAATTCCTTTGAAGACGGTAGTTTCCCCTAGGTTGCCATTGCGAAATAGGAGAGTATCGTCTGCATATTGGAGTATAGAGCATCCTTGACGATTGATTCCCTTAGCCACTGGTACGATCCAACCTGCTCTACTGTATTTAGCCATCATGGATCTTAGAACGTCTGCCACGATGGTAAAGAGAAGGCGTGATAGCGGATCTCCTTGTCTGAGCCCCCATCTGCAGGAGAATGGGTGGCCTGATATCCCATTTACCAAAATAGCCATCCTACTGGTGGTAAGACAAGTGTGGATCCATCTGATCCATCTGTCCCCGAAACTCCTTCCAGCAAGCACTTCCAACAAACAGTCTCATTCAACAGAGTCATAGGCTTTCTCAAAATCCAACTTCAGGAGGTAGCTCTTAGAGTTCGAAGTGTGGCATTAATGGATAGTCTCTTCAGCCGTTGCTATACTGTCCTGAATACATCTTTCCTTGATGAAGCCCATCTGGTCCTGACTAATGAGGCCATCCATTACCTTCTCCAGTCTGTTAGCGAGAGTCTTGGTAATGATCTTTACAGAGCAGTTAAGGAGGCTTATGGGGCGAAAGTCTCCAACTCGTCGTGAATCTTCTTTCTTAGGAATCAGCACCACCTCCGCGTAGTTGAATCTCCCTAATTTGAGTTTATGCTCGTAGAAGTCTTCGAACAGGTTCAGCAGGTCACCTTTGATTTCCTCCTAGAATATCTGATAAAATAGAATTGGAAAACCATCTGGACCTGGAGCTTTATCTTTTCCAAGTTGTTGGACTTCCTTCCAGATCTCCTTCTTAGTGAAGGGTGCTTCGAGGGATTGCAGCCTAGGATCTGAAGTGCCTGCTAGGTCTTGCCAGAAATCGTGTTGGAGTGGGACTCTCAAGTCCGCTTTGTGCCCAAAGAGGCGCTTGAAGTGGGACAGGAAAGCTAGCTTAATAGCAATGTCGCCTTGTACCATTCCAGAATCCGAGTTGATTGAGTGAATGAGGTTAGATCTACGTCGGACACTGGCAACTCAGTGGAAGAATGTTGTGTTCGCGTCTCCCTCTTTGAGTCACGAAATTCTAGACCATTGTTGCCATCTGATTTCCTCAATCCTGTAGAGCAGGTCAATTTCCTATCTGAATTGGAGCAATCGATTCCGCTCTTCCTATAGTAGATCCCTAGATTCTTTCATCTTCTCTAGTTCCTCAATTTCTTTAAGAAGAGATTCCTTCGCTCTCCATATCAGCGTAAATCTTGTCCGGTTCCATTTCCTAAGTTTGCCCTGAGCCTGCCAATTTTTCACACCATATAGTGGACGCCTCACTACCCTTGGTCGGGAGAGACCAACTCTCGTTGACCATATTTTGGAAGCCTCGAATTTCTAACCAAGCTTTCTCGAACCGAAATTTTGATGGCTTTCTGGGTTGGTCCTCCCCAGAAGATAAGAAAATAGGCATGTGATCAGATGTTGGTTTAGGGAGTGATTTAGTTGATGACAACGGAAATTTGGTCTCACAGTCCGTGGAAACCAAAATTCTATCTAACTTAACTAGAATGGGCGCCGCCTGCATGTTCGACCAGGTGAAAAGTCTATCCGCGATGGGGATGTCAACCAATTCCAGGTCTGTGATGACCTTATTAAATGCTTCCCTGTCTAGGTCACCGGAACCTCTGCCTCTGTGTTCTGAGGTGAATCTTGTGATGTTAAAATCGCCCCCCACCACCCAAGGGTGTGACCAGTGTGCTTGGATAGCTCTTAGTTCTGTCCAGAATGCCATTCTAGCGACAGAGTATGTGGCCTGTAGACCACCGTAACCGATTGAGTCCACCGGTCGGATTTACGCTGTAGCAATACCGACAAAGAAAATTGCCCGTGGAGCTCGTCAAGACAACAAAAGATGTTGGGGTTAAACCCTAGGGTGATGCCCCCAGACTCCCCAACTGATGGGGACATCCTCCATTCGGTGATTCGACTACCCCCTACTCTACTAAGTCTAGACATGTGTAAAAGTTTGGTCTCTTGGAGACCCACAATGTTAGCCTTAGAACTGGCTACGACTTCCTTAACCGTTTCTCGCTTGCCCCGCCCACCAAGGCCTCATAACATTCCAGAAGTGGGCCTCCATTAACTACGGCTACGGGGGGAACGTGACTCGTTTTGGCAGTCAAGTTCAAATTAAGAATAACTCTATCGGTCTCCCATCCTCTAATTTAATTAAGGAGGAGGGCATTCCTATCAATATCGGTAACTGCAAGACCACAGGTTTCGGCTAGATAAAAAATCTCAGTATTAGTCATGAAATTAAAAACAGAAGCTAGGAAAGAGCCTGCACCTCCGATGCTTATCTTAGCTGCTTTAGCGACTGCAGCAATCTCCAGTTAGTCGTCTAAGGACTCCTCAATAGCCCTCTTGTGAACCCTGAGATCTGTACCACCTTGAGACGAGCTTGTAACCATTGATTGTGTTGGAGGGAATGTGCGAGATACCAAATCTGGTGATATACTCGAGAGCTCTTCAGCCACTCCTTCTGAGTCCAATGACTTTCCTTCTGAGTAGACATAGTCATCATCGAGATTAAGCCTATCATCTCGGTCATCTTCATCAATGTGAAGAGGTGAGCCTGGGACACACTCATTTGCGCCCACTAAATTGTTTGTGCCCATTACTACATCTTCTCTTTGAATGGGCCCCTCTTTGGGCCCATATAAATTCTTCTCACTTAAGAGATCTCCCACACTCAAAACCCCTTCTGTTAAACTTGTCTTCTTGGGCTTGGGCCCAGACGTAAACTCCTGAGCTTTTAAATTTCGCTATGTCTGTGGAGTACAATAGCCTATATTGTTCCTCTGGTGCAGCAGGTCGTCCCCTCTGACTCCTTCGCCACTTGGCTCCTTCTGAACGGCGTACGTTACGGTCGAGGCATTGAAAGCTGATGCCGAGGCATTGAACGTTA
This sequence comes from Hemerocallis citrina, assembly GCA_017893485.1. Taxonomy (NCBI): domain Eukaryota; kingdom Viridiplantae; phylum Streptophyta; class Magnoliopsida; order Asparagales; family Asphodelaceae; genus Hemerocallis; species Hemerocallis citrina. The sequence continues at coordinate 226,734,456 of CM030359.1, read as the reverse complement.
CACTCGATGCATGAGTCTCTTCACCTCTCGATGCTTCTTTGTCTTTATCGCAGAGGTCCTTGCCTAAATCGTGCTTCCTCTTTCCCTGAGAATCAAGCCCCCTGTTTGTTTCGCTCTCTATTGGGACCTCTTCCTTACCTCCGAGCAGCTGTTTTCTCATCGTCTTCCCCAAAATACAATCTGCCCTTTCCTGCTCTTGACCCAAAGTACTCCACTTTTTCTCTTTTGGTGACCTACTTTGCTTTGGGTCCAACTCCCTGGTCAAAAGCGACACTTCGCTTGTCGTCTTCTCCTTACAGCTACTTCCCTTTACCAACTCTTGCCCCAAAGCTTGTACCTTTTTCCCTTTTGGAGAGGTGCTTTGCATGTCGTAATGGAGTGGGTTTTTTCCATTTCTAGGCTTGCATGCTCTGGATCCTCTCTCTGTTCCGCTCTTCGCTTTTCCTCACCAACTTGCAGGGGTTGTTTGCCAGTTTAAGATACCTGTTGCCCTCCCTTTTCCTGTCTTGCCTCTGACTCTGTGAAATTAACCAAATCTGGACATGGATCTCGCTCTACCATCCTTCTTCCATCCTGGCCGTTGGATCCCTTGGTCAAGCTTCATTCTCGATCAACGGAGTCCGACCCTGAGACTTGACGATCTAATCCCTCCACTGCAGGCTCCCGACGAACCTCCATCTCTCTAGCCGCCTTGATCAGTTCTCGATGAGCACGCTCCACTTCATAGGTCCCGTCTATGGTAAGATCTCACTCCGGTGAGGCAACTTGTTTGTAGGAGCGGCCATCTCTAAGAGAGGGGGGCGGTGTGGGGGACGTGATGGATAGGATCTCCGTCTCCGTCTCTGCGCGCTTGTCGAGCACGAACCGGATGAGATAGGACTCCTCGTAGGAGAATACTTTTGCAAAACGTGGCATTAGGGAGATGTCACCGCTCCTGATCAGTATCCTAGCCGATACGATCTCTGAGCGGCGAATCGTCTTCTCGTCAATGTCTTCCACCAAGCCGAAGTCGGAGACTATCTCTTGCAAAGCCTCCTTTTTCCAGAAGTGTAGTGGTACGTTATATATCCATATCCAATATTTGTCACCCTGTGGCCGTTCTGCATCAAAGCTCGGTTACCATGCTTTAAACTCCATCTTGAAGTGCCCAAAGTCCACCGTGGCCATTCCAGTGACCTCTATCATCTTTTCTGGCGATGGGAATGATATCAGAAATTGGAGGTGACACATTTTCTTTACCACCCAATCTATGTGAGCCCTCATTGGCCACCTAGCATTTAGTACTTGGAGAAGATGGGTCTCCGATGGCCTTCCTGATCTTACTCGCGCCACTGCGCACCATTGGCGTAGCCATTTTTCTTCATTCTTGATTGTGACAGGCTGTTTGCGAGTTTGATCGTAGCTGGATTGTCAGGCGATCTGCCTCTGCACACCTGCCGTTCGTCGTCGTTGTTGGAGCTGATGACGTTCATGCACGTGTATGAGATGTGACCCCACGTCATACACCTCAGGCACCGAACTTCTTTAGTGCATTCTGTCCGGTAATGTCCCAACTCTCCACAGTTGAAGCACGGCACCGGTTTGCATTTTCCTTTTCTTTATTTTTTCCTGTTATCCTGTAGGGTTGGTGTTGGGGGGTTAGGTTTTCTTTTTTCTTTACGGGTTACTTCTTGCCACCTCTCCGACGAATCCCCAATCGGAGCCTGTTCCTCACCCTCTTTAAGCTCATCGTTTGGACCCCCCTGTTGGGCCCATACAACGATAAACTTGAGAGGGTGGTGGACCTCCTCCTTTGGTGGTGATTGGTGGGGGTTGTGTGAAGAAGATGCAGTTGGAGGATTGTGGTGTTGAGTGATGGGTTTCGTTGGGGGTATGGTAGTATTTGGATGATTGTGGTGGTGCGTGGCAGATCTCGGTTGTGGTGGAGTGGTTGAATGGTGTTGGTTGTCATGGCTTTAGTGTCTTGTATGTTGATGGTGCTCTCTGTAATGGTGGGGATGGTGAGTTTCTCTACGGTAGACCCTTTCTCTGGTATAACTTTCTCTGTGGTTGTTTCTGTGTTGCGTCACTGTTTGGTATCGACGGTCATACTATTGTCTCTGACGTGACGCTGGATCGTGGGGGGGGGGTCTTTTACGCCCGTAGTGGCTAGTAGGAGGATCCCCTCTGTGGGCCTGTCCCCTCGAGATCAGCTCCTCCTGATGGCGATGATGATCTTTGCCTCTCCCCCCATGTCGATGAAGTGCACTTCAGTGTGCCCGCGGAGGGGTGAGAGCACATCTGAGCCTAGGGGGTTCTCCCTCAGTGGGGATATTCAGTAGGTTAGGGCTTGGGGTAGGGACGTAGGGTGCAGCCGCCGGGGTGTCTGAGGTATGTGGATGAGGAGGTGGAAGGGGAGCATCAGAGGTTGGGGGGGAGGGGTAGGGATGGTTGTAGTGTGGCGGGCCCTCTCATTAGGCCCACACCCACTCAATTCCAACTCCGAAAGCATGAGGGAATGGAGCCGGTGGTCCGAAAGTTGTTCAGTAGGGCGTCGATGGTGGTGCGGAGGGTGCAGAGGGCGAGGAGGTGAAAGCTGTAAGGGAACGAAGAGGTTGACGGAGCAGCTGTCCAAGGAAAAGACCAAGGGAGGAAGCAGGAGACTTTGGACTTGAGAGAGGTACTTTTTCATTGTAGTTGTTTCCCTTCTTCTTCTTCAGTTGTAAACTCCATTAGAAAAAGTGACAATTTAAATTGGAGCAAAATTGGAGAAGGACAATGTAGAATGGGCTGATGTTTGATATATCGGGAGAATGTAGAAGGACAATGTAAGGAAAAATGTTGAAGAAAAAATTATAGGTATAGCATTGTTAATCATTTTATATTATTTCTTTCCAAATTTATTTCTTACCTTGTTGTCTTACCAAAAGTGATGTGGTGAATCCAAAAGAGATTGGAGATTCCTTCGGGTCAAGTTTAACTATGGAGTTAATTTTGGAAACAAATATCGAGAGCACAACTTAGGATTTATATAGCGTTTTTTTAAAACGTTGTGCTTTTTATAGCGTTTCGAAAACGCTATGATTTTGATAGCGTTTTGTCAAAACGCTATGTCTTTTATAGCGTTTCGGAAACGCTTTCTTTGTTATAGCGTTTTCAAAAATGTTGTTGCTTTAATAGTGTTTTCAAAACGCTATCAATTGACAACGTTTCCAAAATGTTATCAAAGATACAGCATTTTTGGAAATGCTATCTTTTTCACAACATTTGCAAAATGCTATATTTCGACAGCTTTTCCAAAAAGTGTTTTAAAAACACGCCCTAAACATACAGCATTTTGAAAACACTATCAATTTGAAAGGGTGTTTTTTTAACTATGTTTTAAGAATGCTATTTTTTTAACCTATACAACAACAACAACAAAAAAACAACGGATGCAAATAAAAGTTGATATATAGAAAATATCAATACGTCATTCAACTATAAAAGTTCTAAAAATTTGTGAACAAGTATATCAATATTCTTGCATCATAAAAAAAATTTGTACAATAAACTTGAATCCATACAATAAACTCATAACAAAGTCCATCCAACAAACTTAAAACTGTAACAAAAAATTCTTTAGTGACTAACATCAAAACAACTCGCATTCTTCGGTTCATCCACGATATCTCCGATCTGCAAATGGAGAAGAAAATGTCAAAGTATAATTAATATTAATGATCAAATATGCTTGCATTTATAGTATTACTAAATCCTTTGACAGATGTAAAGTTGCAAATTATGATGCAGCATTTGATAGTGAAAGGACCCCTAACCATTTCTACATGCAGAAGCTATATATTTTGAGGACTACATAGAAACTCCACCTACATCCATCTAAAAATTTCAGAACAGGAGTACATAGTGGAAAAGGAAGTAGGCACAAATGTTCATACAATTTCATTACGGACTAAACAAGATTGTACTAACAAGCTGGCTAGTCTCTTGCTAATTACATGAAATAGCTACATCTCCTGCCAACACACAGGAGATGGAGATCGAACCCTAACTCCCCATCATATGATTTTTGACACATGCTTGTTTGCTTCTAGATGTTTTCTTATTCCTTGTAGCTCACTCCGAAATTCATTTCATGAATGTTGTCGGGTCTTATGAATCATTATAAAGAAATTGCTGAGTACTTCAATAGGTGAGGGGGTGTCTGTAATATTTATTTTTAGACGAAACAAACTTCGCTAATTGATCTCAACTCTCTCAAATTCTCATGATAAATATGACAGACAATTGAACGGAATACATAGAGCTCATGTGCACTCCAAACATGAGGGGTTATTTGGTCGTTAGTACTTCACTCCCATAAACCAGATTCATAATCCAACTGGCATTTGTAATCAATCTATATGCAATTTTTTTTGTCACAAAGATATTAGGTACAAGAACCTTCATGACATAATAAAGCATGAATTTACCAACACAGAGAAACATATCTAGTGCAACAAAAATTTGACAAATTTAGAAAGCCAAATCTAAGAGCATCCACAGTCGTTTTCTATTTCTCCCATTTTCCCATATTATAGCAAACGGTGCGCTGCACTCGTTCGCTATAATTGCCATTTTTTCCATTCGTCTCAAATCTGTTTCTCAAATTTGAGAAACGAAAGTAAGAATTCTCAAATATAGAAGACGGGAAATCATATACCGTCCGAGGGATTTTAATATTTTTTTTTATTTAAAAAAGGGTCGGACGGGGAATGATACCCCGTCCTTACCTTTTAAAAATTCTTTTTTTTGGGAAAAAATCCCCAGACGGGGAGTCTTCTCCCGTCCGGGAGAAGATACCCCGTCCGGGGTATTTTCCCTTTTTTTTTTTTTTTCTCTTTTTTGGGGTTTTTTTTCCAATTTGTCCTTCGATCTCTATTGAACGAATTTAAAAGTCCAAGGGTAATTTGGTCTTTTGCCAAATGAGAAAAATTTGAGAAACGACGACTGCAGTATACTACTCTATATGCTATTACTGTAACTGCCATATTTTGACAAATGAGAATAACGACTGTGGATGCTCAATACTATACACAATATTAGAGCATCCACAATGGTTTGCTATAAATCCCATTTTGCCATTTTTTTAACAAACCAGCACTGCAGTGGTTTGCTATATTTCTCAAAATTTCCATTTTTTAGCAAAGCGATCAAATCTGTTTCTCAAATATGAGAAACGATTTGAGAATTCTCATATTATAGAGGACGGGGAATGATTCCCCGTCTGAGAAATTTTATTATTTTTTTTTATCAACAGACGGTATATCATATACCGTCTGACGTTGTTTATTATTTTTTAATACGCAATATGGTCAAACGGGATATGTTTCCCCGTTTGTGACATTTAATTTTTTTTTTTTTTTTTTTAAAAACAAAATCCTCCTCAAACGGGACATGATTTCCCGTTTGTATCAAACGGTAGATCATGTACCGTTTGAGAGGATTTTGTAAATTTTTTTTTTTTTTTTCTTATTTCCTGGATTACATTTAGTTTACTAAAATACCCTCCTACTCTTCCTACGGCATTTTTATTCAATGAAAGTAAGATTAATCCCAACGGCTACTCAACCAACGGCTATCTCAACGGCTATAAAATTTACAACGTCTATGAAAATCACTATAAATAAGATACAGGTTTGATACAATATGGTATACAATTTTAAGTGCAATTGTCATAAATTGGTAAAGTAATTATCCTGCTTGCCGATACCGAGAGCTATTTTGAGAAGAATTTTTCCAACGACAATGGCATCTTCAACGACACTGGCTGCTTCAATCAGGGGTTCAAGAGGAAGAGCTTATACAACTAGTGAGGATGTTATCCTTTCACAATCTTGGATAGCAATTAGTCAAGATCCAACAGTGGGTGTGGACCAATCGGTAAGCCAATTTTGGGATCGTATATTCAACACTTTCAAAGCAATTCTAGGCATTCCAACGGATCGGACATCGGCATCGCTTAGTAGTAGATTTCATATTATATCCAAAGATGTGTCTCTTTTTGTTGCTAAATTGGCGAGTGTTACAAATAGAGCAGCAAGCGGAACCACGGAGGCCGACAAGGTATATTTATTTTGAATTTACAATTATTATTTTTTTATTGCATAGTTAGAGTTTAAAATAACTGTTGAATTTTTTTTTTTTTTTTTCAAGATACGGGAAGCAAGAACCGAATACATGCATTCAACTGGAAAAGCTTTCAGATTTGAAGAATGTTATCAACTACTAAAGGATTTACCCAAATTCTCTCTACGTACTACTGCTGTCTTCGAGTATGGCATTGGTACACAATCATCTGATATTGGAAGCAGTCAACGTTCCCCCCTTAATGTTGACTCTCCCAACTCCGACGTAGCGGTTGGAGGTGAATCTTCTACACCACTTTCCCGTCCACCCGGGCGCAAAGCAGAAAAGAGGAAAGCGAAAAATAAAGGAGATGGTACTGACGATGCAATGCTGGCAGAGACGATAAGATTTAACACCTGCTATATTGAGACACAAGGACATAGAAAACAATCGACGGAGTTGAAACTTGCTTTGAAAAAAAGGGACCAGGATATGAAAGAGCAAGCAGAGGAAGATCGAATAATGGGGTTGGATCTGACTAAATATCCTGATGAGCAACGTTATTATTTTGTTTGTAGACAACGTCAAATAATGGAAAAAAGAGGTTTCATTAGGGATTAAAATTTATGTCTATTTATTTATGTAAGAGTTTGAAGAATTACACAAATTGTATCCTGAATTTTATATTTATTATTAAACCAGCTTCAATTTTTATTGTGAACGTATTAATTAAGATTCAAATGGACATTGAAATTAATTAGAATTGGAATACATTGAAATGACGGAATACATTGTTCAATTCATAATACGGAATACATTGTTCAATTCATAATACGGAAAATTACAAGTCTAAAATTTGAAATTCAGAAAGGATTACATTTTATCAATCGGCTTCCCCAAATTCGTTCCAAATATGGTCAACCAAATCTTGTCGAAGCGCATGATGTCGTTGTCGATCATGTAAATCTACGCTGCGAGCCAAACGAGTTGTCTGTTCTGTCGGAGCAGTTGTGTTTGGTGTTACGAATGTACTGGATGAACCTTGTTCGTAGTCATAATCATGTATACCTTCTTCTCTTTCATCCTCCACAATCATATTATGTAAAATAATACAAGTCTTCATTATATAAGAGAGACTTTCTGCATCCCACATTCGAGCTGGCCCTTTCACGATCGCAAACCTAGCTTGTAAAACTCCAAATGCGCGTTCAACGTCTTTACGTGCACCTTCTTGCATTTGAGCAAATTTTTTCTTTTTTTGTGTCTCAGGTGCAGTGTAAGTTTTCACTATAGTAGCCAATGGGGGGTAGATTCCATCTGCCAAATAATACCCCATGGAGTAATGATGATTGTTTATAACATAATTAGCAGGAGGTGCACAACCATTAAGAATATCATTAAATAGTGTTGATCGGTTAAGCACGTTCAAATCATTATTGCTTCCCGGCATTCCAAAAAATGAATGCCAAAACCACAGATCATAGGACGCAACTGCTTCAAGTATAATAGTTGGTTCGCGAACATGACCTGTATACTGACCCTGCCAAGCTGCAGGGCAATTTTTCCAAATCCAATGCATGCAATCTACGCTACCTAACATACCCGGGAATCCACGAGTTTTATTCTCTTCGAGAAGTCTGTTGACATCATCTGCGTTTGGTTTTCTTGTATATTGGGGACCAAAAATATTGACAATTGCTAAACAAAATCTACGTACCGTATTGAGTACTGTAGTTTCCCCAATTCTGACATATTCGTCGACTGCATCAGCAGAAGATCCGTACGCTAAACATCGCATTGCTGCTGTTAATTTCTGTATTGGAGACAAGCCAGCGGTGTTTGCAGCGTCTACTCGTTGTTGGAAATATTGATCATAACCTACACATGCTTCAAGTATCCTCATAAAAAGAGGCCGACGCATTCGAAATCGTCGACGAAAAATAGAATCGGGATAAATTGAATTTTCGCAGAAATAATCCCGCATCAACCGGTTGTTGCCTTCAACTCTCTCACGGCGAATATAACGGCGATGTAAATTTCGCTGTGAAGCGAGATTAGCCAAAGCTCGCTGCTGCATGCGCCTGTTAAACATTATTGCAACATCGTCTTCTTCATCCCATTCTTCAGATGAGTCTGTAGAAGTTGAAGAAGAAGAGAATTGCGACATTTTTTAGGAGGTGTTGATGTGTAGGGAATGATGGTTAGGATAGTCGAGAGATTGGGGCCGTATAAATAGAGAAAATTGGATGCCCTTCACGTGAACAACCAAGATGAAAGTGATATTGATTGAAATTAAAGCTGTTAAAGTTGAAGTGATTGAACATCCGTATTACTGTCATGTGAACAACCATTATTTCACAAAAGTCCAAGTCATGTGAACATCAATTTGAACATCAGTGAACAAGTCATGTGAACTACAATTACTGAAATACCCATTCAGTGAACAAGTCATGTGAACTACAATTACTGAAAAAAGGTAAACATATGTTGCCCAAAATACCCATACAACCCAAATGAGAAAATCTTCTAATCGTATTGGGTGTTTGGCACAAACGAAGGGGTGCTCGTGGAATCCTCCGATCCAACTGTCTGCCGCGAGCTGGAAGGGCGATGCCTCGATATCGATCGCCTTCCTGTTGTTGACATCGCAGGAACTGAATCGCGTAACACCGTTTTGTCAACAATAAATTTTCGCAGTTGACAATTATTTCTTGACAATTCCTGACATTGTCTGTAGAGCTCCTCCTACAAATAAAGTTGAAATATATTAATAAGCAAAATCAACATAAACCAACTACAAATATTAAAAATTGACTCATATTCTTACGTATGATTGATCACCCCGCGGTTGAAACTCAAAATTATTCTGCTCGAGAACTTCTGTTACTGTACCGCCCGCGTAAATGGGTGCTTCGACTAAGTTCTCCCCAAAAAGGGCTGGTCTCTCAAGTGCCGGTGGTCCTATATATTGGGTGGGCATATAATAAGGAGGTGCTGGATATGGCAAATGGGTTGATGGATCGCTGCAACCAGCTCCTCCTATCAAATCGACGTTAGCACCATGCGACAAATTCGGCATAATAGGACCAATTGATACCTTCGCCCAATACTGATCGTATACCCTTTGTTCCACAAGAGAGACTAGTCTAGAAGCATCTTTAGGTGGAAAAATCTCAGGTTCTTTCATTCTAGACATAATCTTAGGGGGATTTGCTGGGATAGCAATAACCCCAGTTGCTTGCCTATAACATCGGTCACCGAGATACCATACACCCTACATTTCGATTATATTTAGCGCTAACAACCATAAGTAAAGTAAGCATTAATTGAATAATTGTCTATATTATTACCTGACGATCATATTGGAAGATACAGCGGTGGTGGGATAAGAACATCGCACATTGAACATCATAGTCGTTTAAATATTTGGATCCATCATATGGTTGCCATATAATTGATGCTGACGATCTCATCTCTAACTGATTCCGGGCCAACTGAATATTGTAACGGATTAGATCACAACTTGATTGATCCAAATTACTGCGATTCCAACGTGATATTTTCGGTCGAATATCAGCATTTTCCAGATGGACTGAAAAGTTTATGTTCCGATCACTCATTGGTGTACAAATACTTGTGTATTCATATGCCCAGTACTGAAACAAACACATAATAATATGCGATAGATTAAAAGTCCACAATCATTATTATTTTCAATTGTAAATATTGTAACAAAATAAATAACATTATTTATTAAGATTACCTCTAGTATTTGCCACGGGCCGTTGAACGCTTTCAATTTAAGCCGACTGCAAGCATCCAAAGACATATATAGCAATGCCAAAGATGTACTACCCCAATCGTACGATCCAACAACAGTCAAATCTTCAAATGCAGCAAGTAAACCACATCTCATTATACCGGAAGCGTTGGGCAAGAGAAACTCGCCCACAAAATACATGAAGAAAGCTCTGCCAACTTTCATTGCCACTACAGGATCGGCTATAGCTGCATCTATCCAATCCTTCACAAAATACTTCTTAAGGAAAGATATACGTATACCGTGAGTTTTCCAATCTGCAGGCGTAATTTCTGGAAAGAAATTATCATGGACCAAGTCAAAGGGGTATGCACCGTCGTTACATGGCGGCAACTCACCCATCCCAATAGGTAAACCCGTTAACATTGCCCAGTCTAACGGGGTAAATCCCAACTCACCGGCTGGAAGGTGAAAAGTGTGGGTCGTGTCCCACCATCTCTCAACCAAAGCCTCAACAAGACGAGCAGACGACTTTTCTGTATCAATAGTAAAAAAACGAGACCAACCTGCATTGTCGACGAGCTGTTTTATTATAGGAACACGACAAACTAACTTGTACGCTTTAATTGGTCCCTTCCAATTTCCTCTGAAAGTAACAAATCCACCTATAGGTTCATTTGTAATCACCTTACAAATGTGTTGTCCATCATCGACAACTCTTAGCCACTGTGATGGATCGTTGGCATTGACAAGCGCAGTTGCTTCTTCTTCGTTTCTGTTTTGTGACGGTGCGGACTGTGATGGTGCCGACTCTGACGAACGCCTTGATTTAATATTCCCAATAAATCGTCTAATTGACGAAGACATTGTCAATGTAATGTATATTGAACACAATATAGAGATAAGAAATTTGTAGAGGAGAAGATCACAGCCGAGAGCCTTGCAAATTTTTTTTTTTTTTTTTTTTTGGAAGACTGCCGAGAGCAAATGTGGTTAACCAATTTTTTTTTTTTTGGTTTGCCGAGAGCAAGGGATGGTTTGAACCTGTCGGTTTAACATGGTGATTTATAGCCTTCAATGAAGGCCAAAAGTGGAGGGCTTTATCGACTTTTCCCCATTAAAGTAGGAACCAAATTATTAAATCACCCACGCCAACTCTTTATTCGGTCAAAAGTCAAAAGTTTCCCCATTCCTCAAACGGGAGAAGTTATCCCGTTTGTTGCTTTTCCAAATTTTTTTTTTTTTTTTTTTTATAAAATAAAGAGACGGGGAATGATACCCCGTTTCTCAATTAAATTATTAAAAAAAAATAAAGAAACGGTATATCATATACCGTTTGACGAAAAAAAAAAGAGACGGGATATCATATCCCGTCTCTCGTACAAATAAGAAAAATATAGCAAATGACCACTGCAGCATTCCTCTCTATTTGCTATTACTGTAGACCCAAATTATAGCAAATGAGAAACAACCATTGTGGATGCTCTTAGACATTAATATTATCAAAGCATACTATTTTTCCTTGCATACTGTCGCGATTCTCTAATTGTCTGTTTCAAAACTAATTTGTGTATAGGATTGGATAATTGCATGGCATAAAATAAGGGTTTTGCTAGTTTGGGACTTGACCAGGTCAAAAATTCGAATCATAAAACGTCAATGAGTGGTTGATATTTACCAAATTTCGAAGATTGTTTTTTTTTTTTCTTTTAATCCATTGAATGGTAGGGATGAAAGATCCAAGGGTCTTTGACTACATTCAAGTCGTATAAAAACTTGTAAAACAAAGGAATTTGAAAGGAACATCACCTATACTTTAGCAGAAATTTCATGTGAAAAGTGCTAAAAAGTTCGAAAATAATTTGCAAAACTGTAATAAAATCAACAAGGAAAACACTAACCATAATATGACGAACGATGGTTTCTGCGAAACTTTTTACTGATCCAGTCACTCTGAGGATCGCAGAAGCTTCACTTTTCTCCATCTATACTAACAGTCAAAACACACGTTTTGACACAAATCAGTAGAAATAAAAGCCTAGACAATGTCAAAAGAAAGTTTAAGATTAACCCAATCAGAATTCATAGGAAGTAAAGCTTGCATAAGCTGTAGCTGATAAGCATCAAATAATCCTAGAAAAAGATATCTCAAACACGTCTCACTAAATCTGATTCAATAACAATAAACGTCGAACCAAATACTCAACCAATATTCAAAGCAACACTCAGGAAAGAAATTCATGATGATAACAACTACAATAACATTTATCCTGAAGGGGATAGATGTCAAGGGCCTGTAAGGTTGGTGGTACTTTCTCCATCATCTGCTAGTTATATGCAATTGATGTTTCATACTCACCTAATTAAAGGGGATAAAGTCCCGATAAGAAAATCTTGGTCGTTATCATATTAGATGGGCATATTGCGAAATTGGTGGAGATTGCATTCATCTCTTGAGAGAAATAAATCTTACTAAAATGGGTTCGAATTCATCTGGACTGAGAGGGATGACGGAAGCCGCTACAAAAGTACATAAAAGCAATTCATCTCAAGATAAGCAATTCAGGTTTTTTTTTATTTTATTTTTTTTATTATTGTTTTTTTTTTGGGGGGGGGGGGGGGGGGGGGGGGGGGGGGGAGATGGATAAAAGAGTCATCGCTTCATTAATGATAAATTCACGAAACACAGCACAACCCACAACTCAAAATATTACTAATTACATAATCCAGTACTCAAAATAACTTCGAAAAGCAACAAAATAAGATCGACATATAGGATTGTTTCTTGTCGAATCTTGAGCAGCTACCTCCGTCTACTCTTCATCTCCCATACGAAGTCTCTTCTTTCCACCTGTTATGGCATTCCAATCGTGAGAAATTGATAAAATTTTATGCATCAAAAATGATAATCTATGATTAATATTTTGAAAGCAAAATTCATTACGATCAAATAACAATTCCCACATAGTTGCAGCTTTTGTAATATCCCACGAATCTCTGCATTCTTTCTTAATTCTATTTATTCTGATAGTTCCCCACACATCTGAACACGACCTAGGACACAATGCACTCCCAAATTTTAATACCACCAATTCCCAAACGCTTCTAGCTCTAGGGCATAGGAAAAGCAAATGATTCGTATCTTCCTCTTCCTGCTCACATCTAGCACAAATACTGTTCACTATCATGTTTCTTTTCTTTAGATTTGTCTTGCTAAGTATTGCGTCGTTCTTTACCAGCCACAGGAATACTCTGACCTTTAGGGGAGCGCCTATAGCCCAGATAATGTCAGTAACATCATTCCGCAGACCCCTGTCATTCAACCACTTGTACATGGACTGGACTGAGAATATCGCACTTGAATTGAGGTTCCAAACTCTTTCATCTTCGATATCGTTCGTGTACCGCCCCTCCCTCCTAATGAAAGTATTCAGATTCTGAAGCTGATCTAAACATCCCTAGTTTAGATTTTGATGTACGTCCATAGTCAACATTTTGTTTTGCCATACATCTGCTACAAGGGAATTTTTGTTGATGGTTACTGATGCAGCTTCCGGGAAAAGACTAATAAGGGTGTTGTTTCCGCACCATTTATCCTTCCAAAATCTTGTCTTTTTTCCATTCCCGATCCTGCATATGGTATTGTCATGGTATATCGTCCCTACTTTAGCTACTCCTTTCCATATTGGTGACGCTTTCCCTCTTCCTGTAACTCGTCCGAATCGAATTTTTTTTCTCTTCTTATAGGAATCGAAGGATTTGCTCCACCAGATATTTCTCTTATTCCTCATCTTCCACCACCACTTGCACAACAGTGCCTTGTTCATTGCCTTTAGGTGTAAAACTCCCAAACCTCCAAACTCCTTTCGTTTACAAACTCTTCCCCAATGAATAAGATGTACTCCTTTCCCGTTCTTGCCCGCACCTTTCCACAAAAATCTTTTTCTGTATCTATCAATTTTGTTGGTTACCCATTTCGGAAGCTCATACATCGACATCATATAGATTGGTATACAACTGAGGACATAGTTAATTAACGTCAATCTTCCTCCCAGAGAGAGAAATATTCCCTTCCAACCAGACAATCGTTTGCCAATTTTATCAATTAGATTGTTCAAATCGTCCCTAGACAAAGGTCCCAGTCTCAAGGTCGATCCCAGATACGTTACAGGAAACGCACCCACCTCGCACCCTAACTTGTTACCGATAGTCGCAATAGGGATTGAAGTCACCTCGCTAATCGGAATGACACAACTTTTGGCCGCGTTGATCTTCATCCCTGACCATGCTTCGAAGCATTTGATCAAAATACCCAATTCAGTTGCTTCCTCCTCAGTAGCTTTCCTAAACATTAGAGTGTCGTCCGCGTATTGAAGAATAGAAATTGATTCGTGGACACCTTTAACTGAAATACCCCTAATTGTGCCCCTTTCTCTACCCCTTTTTACCATTTCCGCTTCCCCCCTAAAGACTATAGCGAACAAAAGGGAGGATAATGGATCGCCCTGTCTGAGCCCTCTTTGACACCTAATTTCTTTACCACTCCATCCGTTAACCTGCACCACCGATTTTCCGCCCTTTAGACACATGTGGATCCACTGTCGCCATTTAGCACCGAACCCTTTTAGGGTGAAAGTCTCGTTCACAGCTCCCCACTCCACCGAGTCATATGCCTTTTGAAAGTCTAACTTTAAAACAAACCTGTCAGCTTTATCTGTGGATCCTCTGTAAACGACTTCGTGGGCCGAAGCGATACTATCCATGATGTCTCTACCCTTGATAAAACCGCTCTGAGTCTTTCCTACCACATCCTTGAGATGTGGAGCTAACCTTCAAGCAAGGACTTTTGTAATGATCTTAACGACCCGTTTAGTAGACTAATTGGTCGCAAATCATCAATCGATCTAACCTCTTTCTTCTTCGGAATCAAAATGATGTTTGCATAGAGTCTTTCAAGTACTGTTGTTCTGTCGAAGACCTCTTTTAGAATATTCATGAAGTCTGATTTTATGATGATCCAGAAGCTCCTATAGAAGAACATTGGAAATCCATCCGGTCCTGGCGCGTTGTTCTGTCCCAGCCCCTTTATTGTGTTGAACACTTCTTCCTCTGTAAAAACATCTTTGGTGCCTTTGCTCCCTCCAATCCTTGTGGATTCCCACATCTCTTTGCAAAACTTGCATCTATTAATCATTTGACCACCAAGTAAACTTTTAAATTTATCATCTATATGCCTCCTAATTTTTTCATCGTTCTCAGTCCAAACTCCCTCAATACCCAGCCCATTGATTTTGTTAATCCTCTTCCTCTCGTTGGCCGTCTTATGAAAAAACTTAGTATTCACATCCCTTCTTTAAGCCACTGTATTCTAGATCATTGCTTCCAGTACAATTCTTCCATCTGCTCTATCTGATAGATTTCGCATCTACTTGACCTAAGCTCGTCGTCCATCTGTGTAGAAAGGGCTTCCTTGCTCCTGTAGTAGTTCCAGCTCTACAATTCTATCTTCCAGCTTTTGTACCTTCCTTTTTTTTATCTCCGAATTCTTTAAAAGCCCAAGTCTTCAACCTCCTACGCAACCTTCTAATTTTTTCACTCCAAATTCCTAGTCGCCCCTACCTTCCCAGTTTCACTACTACACGAATCCAGAATAATCGATCGTAGCCCTGGATGTAATGCCCAAGCCTTTTCGAAACTGGAATTGCTGTCGAGCGCTCTTGTAATCAATACCACAGTCTAACCCCAAAGGACAATGATCAGACGTCAAGCGAGAAAGGGATTTAACGAACGCCAATGGAAAGTCCTCTTCCAACTCACTCGATACGAGAATTCTATCGAGCTTAGCAAGAATGGAATTTGTTTGCATATTCGACCACGTGAATCTCCTATCAGTACTTGTTAATTCCATCAACTCTAGCTCATGAATGATATCATTGAAGTTGCCTCTTTCGACTCTACTCGCACCTCTTCCGTTGTGTTCAAACCCAAATCTGGTGATATTGAAGTCTCCTCCAACCATCCTAAGGACCTAGACCAAGAATTCCTAATATCTCTTAATTCGGTTCAAAATTGATCTCTAAGCCTCGAGTCGTACGGTCCGTAAATCGAAGACACCATTTGAACTTTGTTATCCCCTCTTTGTCTAATTCTAACAGTAACCAAAAAGCCCCCAATCAATTCATTCAGAATCTCAAAGCGATTATTGTCCACCCCAATAGGCATTCCACCCGAATACCCGATCGCTGACTTAAATCTCTAGTCAAATTCCCCTATATATTTCAGTTCACGAAAGTCGTTAACTGTTGGATTATCTAATCTAGTTTCCTGAAACACACAAATACTAGGCCTTCTCCTAGCTAGTGAATCCCCTATAAGTCTTTTCTTAGTCTTCTGTCTCATCCCTCTAACATTCCAGAAAATGTATAACATGGAAACTAAGTTGACGTCTACTCTCCTATGCCCTCCTATTCAATAAGAGCTTCTACTGTCCTATCCCATTGTTTACTCCTCTAATAAAATTGATTTGTCTTAACTGTACTGGGACTCATGGCAATACCATATAAACTAGCATAATAGATCAAACAATCATCATTCAGTAATTGTAAAATTGAGGTGTTATTAATCAGTATACCTTCGCATGCTGACGCTGGTTCTTTTGCTCTGGCTGCTACTTTGATTAGATCCTCTTCACTCGGACCTTGGGATCCCCACATATCCAATTGCCTTTTGCTTCTCCTATGATACTCCACTGTTGCTTTCGGGCTCGCCCCTACACTTGTGTCGTCGTTTTCTCCTCCTGCTAGCTCATCCACTTGTTTTTCCCATAATTTTGTGTCCATATCTGATGTGTGCTCATCATCTGCTACTCCCTCTAGAGCCTCTATCATCTGATCACCATATAAGAGACCCTGATTATGCCTCTCATCCTCAATTAATTACTCTTTAAAAGCCTGATCTGTCTGATTCTCTGAAATACTGATAGTATTGAGATGGGCAGTGTTAGAACGAGACGATTCGCCAACCGCACTTGAATTTTGGATTGCCTTCCATTTGATTGCCGGACTTTCATTTGGGGTGTGATTATTTGCTTTGGATGAATCTAAATCGTCTATCCCCTTGAGCACATTCTTTTCCAATGCATTAATCTCCAGTGCTTTAGTCACAGCTGCTTTAATTGCTACCTCAAGCTCCTCCCTTGATAAAGACAAAATGTCACTATTGATTTTGACAGCTGCATTATTCTCCATCACACCTACATCTACTGGTTTCTTCAGAATACTCTCAATCTGTTTGCCCTGTACCATCTCCAAATTGCACATTGGGTCCTTCCCCTTCTCTGTGTACTTGCCGCTTGCCTCTCTTTTCAAATCAGCACCATTATCAATTACCATAGCTTTATTCATAGGTAGTGTATTGGCTTTTGAGCTAGACTGTAGATTGTACTCCCCTAATGCTTTCAATCGAAGTGACTCTCCATCCTCTACAGTGTAGCCCCCCCCCCCCCCCCCCCGCCATTTTTCTGAAACCAATTTTGAAATGTTGTGGCACGAATGTACAACTAGCTGTCTCGTGGGCCCCGCATCTTGTGTAAGTCTTGGTGAGCGATCTACTCGCGTGCCTTGGTCGAAAGGTGTGGCATCAATCAGAGAGCTGATCTGGACCGAACATGTAAGATTAACTTGCCTCACATCCAACGAGCACACTTCATCTTCAACCTCTCGCTCATCCATTTCCCCCCGTTCGATTCTTCCGTCGTAATCTCTCGCTCTAAAAGAGACATTTTTCTTCGTCTCTACCACAATCTTCACATCGAACACATCCTGATCAAAGTCGACCTTGATCAACGTCGGAATGTCCTCTTTACGCTCAACACCTACTCGAATATTGGCATATTCTCTTCGCTCTTGTAACAACGTATTTTTGTCGATGTCGGCAACCAACCCAAATCTTCTAACTAGGTTCTGAAAACCAGACCTTACCCAACAGTGATAGGGGAGATTGAGGATTCGAATCCAAATCGCTGACATGGACTCTGCTTTCGACGCGCCGATAGCTCGATGCCACCTCGAAAATGTGACGAAGAAGCTCCTTCCTTCGATCCTTCAACGCCAACACCTCTTGTAGTCTTTCTTCAGTAGCACAATGCACAAAAAAAGTGTTCGCACTCATCGTTTGGACTACCCACTTCCAGTTCGGTGATGGATTGATCACCGCCATTAATAACTCTCCTATATCTTGACTCGTTGGGTTCCCGCTTTGAGCTTTGACAATAACACAGTAAGAGAATTTCTTTTCAAATTCAACCATTATAGGAGTCGGCGTTATCGTAACTCTCACTATTTTTCTCGTGCTTGATTCACTCCCTTCCGTCATGGTGTGCTCTGCATTAGGCGGCGACGCTATAATGCTAGCCTTCTTCACAGTCGACGTCGGTGTCCTCTTCAATGGACAATCCAAAGAGATATGTCCATTACCCTTGCACACATAACAAAACCAATCGAATTTGCATTTGTTGATTGCGTGTCCATAACGGGAACACTTATGACATCTCTGTTTGCTTGCCGGTGGTTGCCCTTCCGACGAGGAAAGGCTACCTCTCCTGCTTTCCTTCTCCTCGTATTTGAGTTTGCGTGGCTTCACCAAGACCCGCTCACCCTCTTCGTCTTCCATCTTTCTAACTTGTTGCTCCGGAACAATGGCTGATCGGTGAGCTCTATGCTCTACTACAATGTCGTTCTCTCCCCTCGTAGCGTCTGCAAAAGATTTCTTTTTAGCGACTCTGCTATTCCCGTCGTCTCGAGAAGCCTCAGGTGATCTCACGTCCTTTCTACTTCTACCTCTGAGCTCTTGAAGACTTCTATCTCTCTCCTTCGACCGGTCTCTATGATCGGATCGAAGAGCTCGACGCGGTGATCTCTCTCTGTGCTGAAGCTACTTCCCCTGATGGTAGTCATCCTCATAACGTCTAATGGGGCGGTGACCTTCTACTTCGTCTTCTCTGGAACGCTTCACCATGGAGCTGGGGTGTGTCGACGGAGGCTTGGATTGATGAAGGGAGTAGGATTTGGTTAAGGTGGACTGCTGTTTAGAGTACTCGCTCCTCTTTTTCAAGACTTGCTTATCGTCTGTCAGGGCAATATTGGATCAAGTGACTGCCAACTGGTTTATTCACACCTACTTTTGATCAAAAGATTAAGAAAATAGGAGGATATGTGGTATAGGAGTCATTCTTCCGTATATTACAAAATAGTTATTCAATGTTCAATAAAAACCAAAGTAAATAAAAATCACAATTCACACTATTCACTAAAACCAAAGTAAATAAAAGTGCAAATAAACAGATTACAAAACTACATAAAATTAAAGGCAATCATGCTTACATTTTTCTACTTTTTTGAAATATAAATTTATTTACATTTAACATGTTTCGAAAATTTTGTATTATCTATCTGTAGAGCCTCTCTACAGTTAATTTGGAATTTGAAGAATATATTTTTGACAGTATAATGTATCTATATAAGAATAATCAATGTACTGTAACATGGAAGGAAAATATCTTCCCTAAGTAGATTTGGATGATTATATTAGTTACGATAAGGTTCTCCTTCTATCATTTTGTGTTACTTTAAAATTATAGAACATTGGGTAATTTCTTGCAAGAATAGTTTATTTAGAAGAGTGTTTAGTTTGAGATGAGAGATTTTACTTTCTTTTTTCCTCGAATTTTTGGGAGATAGTAAAAGGCATTTAAGGGATGAGCAAGCTTTACATCTAGAAATTCTCAAATTAGATTTAAGGAAAAGGGAACTCTAAATTGTTCCTCCCATTAATCTGATTCATAAAAGACAGTTTTTCTCTTGTTCTGTGAAGAAGAGCTAGGAAATTTTCATTTATTTATTTGTCTGGCACCTTTGGTTAAAACCTAGATGAGCGGTAATGATATAATACGAGAAGTTGAGAACATAAAACTGTATGGTATGAAAGTATGATAAATTGAAGACTTATACTCTATACAAAAATTATAAATATCGGTTTCCCAGAGTCTAGCTTCTAAGGATACTCTACTTTGTTCCATTTTGCTAAGGGAAAAAGTAATCCCTCATAGCTCAAATTAGCTATTAAATTTTCAGAAATCAAGCAACTCCACTTAGTACTTACTTTAACAATGTACATGAGTACTGCCAATTGGAAGAGAGTTTATCCTTCTCGAAATCAACATCAAAATGCGATGAGGAAGCAGCTAGAGATGACTTCTTCCGATCACCAAGCGATTCATCCTCCTTTTTTGCATACCAAAGGGACTCATGTTCTCCTCGCGAACTTCAGTAACAGTTCCAACGATTGACGGAGGAGTGAGGAATCTTCTGGAGTATTACTCCTACCTTCAACCACACTATCCTTTCTCTGATTAAATCCAGCATTCCGGTCTCGGCAATGGAGCTTTTTGTCAATCTGGTTGAGGAATGCCTTGCCTCTATTACTGGGTCTTCAGGTCTCGGCAACCTTCTTCTTAAGCTCTATGCCATTAAACATGGCTGTAAGATCTGGCGTCGCGGAAGGCAATTCAACACCAACTTCCTTAAAAGTGTTCTCCTTGCTTCCATTGAATCCCTTGATTTAATGGAGGAGAAAGGCTCTTTGTCTGCTTCTGCTCGCGACGAGCGACAAGTTTGCAAGCGCGAGTATGCCGACATCCTTCTTCAGGAACATTCAATATGGGCTCAAAGATCCAGAGCCAAATAGCTGAAGGAAGGTGACGGCAACACCGCCTTTTTCCACCATTTTGCATCCCACAGGCAGCGTTGTATCGAATTTCTTTGATCCATGTTAATGGGGTGGACCTCCACTCTGAACCAGATATTCACCGTGCTTTCCTTTCTTTCTATAAAAATCTTATCGGTTCTCCTAAATCGCATCTGATCTCTCTTGACTGGAAGCAACTCTATGGCTCCCATTCCATTGACCTGTCCTCTCTCGAGGCTCCATTCTCCATGGAAGAGATCAAATCTGCTGTCTTCGCTTTAAAAAGTGACTCTGCGCCAGGACCGGACGGTTTCCCGACTTTTTTCTTTCAAAAGTTCTGGAACTGGCTTAAATTTGATCTGTTTAACCTGTTTAAGGACATGCACCAAGGTTCCTTCTCTTTTGACCGCATTAACTACGCGCACATTGTTCTCATTCCCAAATTGGCGGGAGCCCATGTGCTAGCGGACTTTAGACCCATAAGCTTGATCAACACTACTTTCAAAATCATCATGAAAGTTCTCGCCGCTAGGCTCAGCGCGATTATATCGCCCCTCATTGATCCGGCTTAATCAGGTTTCATCAAAGACCGTTTTATTCTTGATAGCGTTGCCTTAGCTCAAGAGATTATCTCCCTCTGCCACCATTCCAAATCGGAAGGCATCCTTCTTAAACTAGATTTTCAAAAAGCTAACGATAATGTTAGTTGGGATTTCCTGTTTGATATCCTCCTTCATCGGGGTTTCAGCTCTAAATGGATTGCGTGGATCAAATCCAGCCTTTTTGCCGGTACCTCATCTATCCTTATCAACGGCTCTGAGGGCCACAAGTTTAAGATCCAATGCGGTCTTCGCCAAGGAGACCCTCTCTCCTCCCTTCTGTTTTCCTTGGTTGCGGACGTTTTCAGCAAGTTGCTTCGCAATGCTCACGAAGCTAATGTCATTGATGGCCTTAGGCGCTCCCATCACTTTGATAGTATTCTTAATTTGCAATACGCTGATGACACTATTATCTTCACTAAACCGAATCGCTCCTCCTTGCATAACCTTAAGCTACTTCTTTATTGCTTTGAGTTGGCTTCGGGCCTCTCCATCAATTTTCACAAGTCCTCGGTACTCTGGCTGGGTGGCGACCCCAGCCGCCAGACCGAGGTCTCTCAATTTTTTAACTGCCATATTGCGTCTTTCCCCATCACTTACTTGGGTATTCCTCTACGTTGGGGCAAGTTACTTAGATCTGACTGGTTCCTCCTCATAGATAAAATTGAAGCCAGGCTCAATATCTGGTCCGGAAAGTTGCTCTCCCGCAGAGGGAGATTAGTCCTCCTTAATTCGGTCATCTCTGCTATTCCTCTCTACATGATGTCTTTCTATTACATTCCCTCCTGGGTCCTCAAGATGGTTGACCAAATCAGAAGCAATTTCTTCTGGTCTGGTTCATCCAGATTTAAGCAAGGTTCTCACCTTTGCAACTGGAGCCTTATCTGTTCCTCTAAGGCTACCGGTGGCTTGGGAGTCCTAAACCTTCGGGACCATAACATCGCCCTGTTAGGCAAATGGCTCTGGAGATTCCATAGAATGGACCACCTACCTTGGGTTCAGTGTATCAAAGGGTATTATTTCTCTTCTATCCCCTGGTGGGATTTCCACACATCTATCCATTGTTTAGCTTCCCCGTTCTGGAAAGGTGTCTGGAAGGCCGCTGCAGCCTTCCAATGCGGTATTTACCGTATCTGCGCTGACGGTTCCAGAACCAAATTCTGGACTGACCTTTGGATAGGCAACACCAAACTTTCCTCGGCCTATCCTCAGCTTTTCAGTTTGGCTTCCTCCCCGGACGCCTCAGTGGCTGAGTCTTTCTCCTGGGTTAATTCCATCAGGCACTGGGTCATCCCGTTCTCTGTTGAGCTGTCTCCCCCCTTACTTTCCGATCTTCACAATCTTATTTATTCTCTTAACCTTTTCGAATGGCAGCCATTTGAAGATATCGGTTGGCGTTGGGGCGCCTCCGGGACCTTCTCTGTTAAATCTTTTTATGGTTTTCTTAACTTTCATGGAGTTAAATCCCCTTCAGCTAATTTCATTTGGAGCTCCTGCACTCCTCTCAAGGTTAAGATTAACTCTTGGCTTGCTCTTAACAACAAATTGCTCACGGTCGAGGTTCTTAATAAAAGGAATCTAGTGTGGGGACAACTCTGTCCCATGTGCTCGGAAGTTTCGGAAGATGGTAATCACCTTTTTGTATGCTGCTCCTTCATCGCTCCTCTTTGGAAGATCGTTTCTCTGGCTTGGGAAAACCCGGCATTGCCTACCAATCTTGTCTCTTGTTGGTCTTCCCCCTCTTCGCATCCTAGATTTCGCAAAGGGTGGAACTTATCGGTTCATATCATTATTTGGATTGTGTGGCTGGAAAGACTCCGTAGGCTATTCTCGCATAGAGCCTCCTCTATCTCATCTTTGATAGAAGAGTTTTAATTTCTTTTCAAATTTTGGTCTTCGAAAGTTAAGTTCGAAGACCGAGTTTCCTTTAATTGTAACCGCTTAAAAGAATCCTTGCTTTGTCTTACCAGACTTTCTGCTTTATGACCCTCAGTTATTGGATGGATGCTTATATTGTTTTTTTTCACAGGTTTAATTTAGGGGCAGGCTTCCCTCTTCAGTGGTGCCTCTTGGCCTCTTTTGGTTCTGTTTCTTTTGTGTTTCCTTTGCTCTGCTCAGCTCTTTAGCGCAGGTTTTTGGGCTGGTTTGGCATTGCCATGAAATGGGTTGTCTTTTGAGGCCTGATTGTTTAACTGGCCTTGTGTTGGATCAGGCAGCAAGTGTCTCTTGTTGCGATCTTCGGACATTTGGCTTGGGTTGTTTAGCCCTCTTTACTGCCGCCCTAATGCCTTTTTGTGTCCCGTTTATTTCATGGATGTAATATTGCTATTAGTTATGGATGCTTAATTTTCTTTTTGGCCTCGTCTGCCATCTTTGGCGCTGATAGTTTCGATCGCTGTTATTTGTGAGTTTGTTTGTTCACTGTTTGCTTCTTAGCAGTTTTTGTTCCTGCCTTTTGGCATCTGGAGCTCGCGTGCTCCTTTCGTTTTTTATTGTGCTATTGTTATGTTTGTGTTGCTTGGTGGGTGGGCTAGCTGTGCCCTCCCGGCTAGTTTGGATGATTCCATTCTTTAGCCGATTGGGTTGTTGGCTGTGTTTCTCCTTTTTTTGGTTTATGGCTGATCGCGCCTAATGCCCTTATCAGTCTCTTCGCACAGCGCATCTCTCTCAGCGCCGCAACATTTTTGTCTCCTTTGGTGTGTCATGGTGTCAGGCCACTCTGATTGGCGCGAGGGGTTCCTCTTGCTTGGTTTTTTGGCCGCTGCTGGCGAGTGTAGCAGCGGAGCGTTTTTTATTGGGTGTCTTGTTCATGTTCCCGGCATTCCCCCAGGCCTGTTGGAACTCCATCACCGGTCCTGCTGCGTTGAGTCTGCTGCTGTGTCGTAGGATGGTGATGTCTGTTGCCGGGGGTCTCCGGTCGTCGCTCCGGCTCTTCGAGGATTGTTTCCCTCCTCTTCCTCCGGCACCTTTTCAGTGGTGGTCTTGGATGTCTGTGTGGTGTAACATGTATCTATTGTTGTTTTTCCTCTTTCCGTTGTTTGTTTGGCACGCCTTTCGGCGAATGTTTTACGGCTTGTAAAACTGTCCTTGTTGTTTTGTACAATCGTTTTTTATTAATATATTTTTTGATCTGGCTGGAGTCGTCCGACTCTATCCGTTTACATCAAAAACAATCTTCCAGCTCCTCTATTCACTACTGTTCGGGGTAGTTTGTTACTGATATTGCCAGCCACAACGGAACTGGTGGATGTGCTACTCTTTGATGGCTCTGATTGTGGGACCAACACTCGAGTTGCTCGAGGAAAATTACCATGTGTCATTCCTGAAGCCCCATTTGGCTGAAAATGAAACGAAAGTAACTATTAGACTGTAAATTCCATCCATGGTGCATTCATCAGAATATACTATAAAATGACCTGAAGTGCATTCTGCAATCTGGAAATTCTGTTGCTTGTGGTTGCAGCACGCACAGAGATGCAAACAACCAAACAATATTTCCATAGAACAAATGCAAGTCAAAGTAACAAATTTAAACAAAATCAAAAAATGAATTACATGCAATGTATTCTTATTGGCCAATCAGAACTACCCTGCGGACCTATACTGATCTCAAAAGGTCCTGTAAAATACATTTTGAGTCCGAATCAAGACATAGTCATTCCAAATTCAAGAAAACAAAGGGACGAAGAGAAGAAAAACTTAATCTTTTCCCCAAATGTTAAGGCTTCCATTAGTTGTACACAGAGTATTTCTGTAATTCAAAATTTTAATATAAAAAAAAATTCACTTTTTTGGCAAAAAAATTTCAATTCCTTCATTGATTGCATTCCATCAACTACAATATACTCCACCAATCAAATTTTTTTAAAAACTAACAAACCCCAATCTGCCAAGACCTAGATCTCGTCTTCTACGAAACTGTAGAAAAGTTCAGTTACTCACCGAGTGGCCGGTAGCGCTTGAATACGGCATTAACGTGCCGCAAAAAATCGGGCGGGTGAAGCGGAGAGGGAGGAGGAGGAGGAGGAAGTCGACGACGAAGTGAGGTTGTTGTAGTTGGAGGATTGGTCTCCTCCGATTCAGATCGGATGGTTGAGATTGGTCCTCCTCGGTGGAAGGTCATCTTCCTTTCCATCAACGGGGAGCAGGATTGAGTGATTGGATATTTGGACTAGGGTTTGTGAAAGCGACCGATGGTTTTGGGATTTAGAAAAGGGAGGAGAGGATTTTGGATGATTTGGGTTTTTGAGTTAGAATTTCTTTTTTATCCCTATCACTTCAGTTTATTTACGAATATTATAGCGTTTCTAAAATGTTATAAAAAATACAACATTTCAAAAATGCTGTTGTAGTTAAGAATAAATTTCAAAATTTATCAAAGACAACATTTTCTTTAGAAATGCTATTATTGATCACTTTCAACAGCATTAACACTTAAATGTTGTAATAAATCCGCTATAGAAAGCCATATATGTTGTAGTGAATTTCCACCTTCGTATCGACGATCCAAACCGTTCACATTGATCTACACATCTAAATTAGTCTAAATATGTAAAATTAAATCATTTAAAATTTATTTGCCCATCCATTGAAGTGTTACAAAATTGTATGGCTGAAAATCATCAGCCATACAATTTTGTAACACTTTAATGGACGGGCAAATGAATTTCAAATGATTTGATTTTACATATTTAGACTAATTTAGATATGTAGATCAATGTGAATGGTTCGGATCGTCGATACGAATGTGAGAAGGCCGAGTGCACATAAGTGCAGACGGAAGTCCAGTGCACACACGAACATTTCTCTATATATATAATAGTGTAATGCATGTGCGATGCATGCCCACAAAAAGTATAGTCATTAAATTAAATTAAATAAATTGCCCATAAGGAAAGATATTGTAAATATTAAGAAAGATCAAAATTTTAAGAACAAAAAAAAATTTATAAGCAAATCCGTTTGCAACAAAGAAAAAAAAAAAAATAGAAGCCTATTTACATTAAATGAGAAATTGAGTTACACATTTAGATATGTATTAGGTTATTCAAGCATATCAGGACATATGAGATGGTTCAACACTATCTGTATTATTGCAGAAATATCCCATATATCAGATAAATGGATACAAAGTCTTAATTGAATCCATTTACACCCCTAAGTATAAGTTAAAGAAAACAAACCTTCAAGCAAAGCTCAAGAGCTATTAAAGAAAAATAACCAGCATATTGAGTTAAACATAATGAAGTCTCTAATATTTTCCTTTCTACCAAAAAATGGTGCCAGTTTCTAATTCAAATTCCATATCTTATCAGTTATGTTAAATGATAGTGTAATGTATTTAAACATCAATTCAATTACGTATAAATCAAAGGTTTTTTCTTACCAGCCAATGTGTTTATCTTAATCCAAACAGATATCTTAGCAAATGGAAAATAATCTATAACGATATGCTCGGCAGGTTATTATAAGATACATTAATCTTAGTAAACCAACATAAATGCACATAACATGAAACAGAAGTATTATTTTGTTCCTCCCAAAATTATCAAGTAAACTTTTTTCAAGTTCATCTGAGAGTACACAAATCGTATTTTGAAAGGTGGGTCACTCAATATACTTCAGACTGGGTTGCTCAGTCAAAAAGACTGCTAAGGATTTCAAACCACTACAAAGTTGTAAGAAACAAAAGTCAGATATACATGCTAGGAAGTGTATTATGAAACCATTTATGTAATAATCAATTGAAATTATTGGTTACTGTTATGGCTAAAATTGGGGTTAAATCGGGACCGTCCAGATCGATCACGAATCCTGAAGCACGGGGGTAAAAAGGTAATTTCACATGCAGATGGATCCAAAACGGGTATTGGGCCTCCTTCTCACAGAACCAACCACCCGCGAATAGATCCACTTCAATTGGGTACGGGTCCCTACCCGATACAAGCCCAATCCACCAAGAAGAGAATCAGGCCACTGATTTGGTCAAATCAATAAACCTGATTAGCTCTCACCAGGGAATCAAGGCCTAACTTCCCAAAACAGAATAGGAGGATTTTTCTCCTATTTGTTAGGCAGGAAATTAGGCCCCAAATCGTTCCAAAGGCGACTATAAATACAACCCTTCTACCACCGAGACCAGGTTAATCACTCTTTCACCACTTAAGCTCTTTCTTAATCTTTTCCTGATTACTGACAAGAGCGTCGGAGGGTGCGTCGCCGGAATCAACCCCGGTGTTTCGCACTTCCTTGCAGGTTGTGCCAGGGGCAAGAAGGCCGAGTCAATCGTTCAGGTGTTTCTCGGACTCACAAATTCTATCTGTTTACCCCCACACCGAAATCAGCGGTAACAGATTGGCGCCGTCTGTGGGAAACCACCACACGAACGACCTCAGCTTCTTCTTCCTCGCCTTCCATCACCATGCCTCCGAAGAAGAACAGATCCAAAGGATCCAACCGGGTGGCCAACCCCGCCGACCCTACGGAGGATACCCCCATCAATCCAATTCCCCAATCTGGGCTTCCTCCGCCGGCCCAACCGGTCCAGCCTCATCATCCTCAACAACAACCCAACAATGGTCCCGCCGGTCTCAACGACCAGAAGCTAAAGCAGCCCGTCCAGGACCATGTCTCGGTCCGTAACGGGTCCTCGGACTCGATGGCCTCCCATAACCCCGACCTCAGCCTCACGCTCCAGAACCGCCAGAAGGAGAATGACCTCCGCACGCACCTTGAAGAGAGGCGGGCCGGAGCGGGAGCCTCCCGACAGCGTCAGGGTGAGCGGTCACCTCGTCGCCGAGACAGGCAGAGATCCCCGTACCGGAGAGGCCGAGCGGCATCTCCCGAACACCGGAGGAGGAGGCCGCGTTCCCCCGAGGATCGGCATCGTACGAGGGACCGCGAGGTACCCATCAACCGTGCCGAATTCCTCCAGTTTCAGGAGACTGTACTGCAGGCCCTGAACGCCCGTGCCAACAACCAAAACCCCCCGAGGATCCCAACACCCCCTCGGATTCCCAGTCCTCGCCGCCGGTCACGAAGTCCCCTCCAGGCTCCCAGTCGTCAGCAACAGTACAGTCCCCGCCGATCCGAGGGATACCGGCACCGAAGTCCACGCTCTCCCTCTTATGAGGAAGAGTCCGAAGGGTCATACGGTTACCGGCGAGGGGACGATGCCTTTGACCGCCACCTCCATGAGGTGGAGAGGCGCATTGTCCGTATGGACCGAGAAGAGGAGTCCAGAGCAGGGACAGTTCGCCCGAACAGACCGCCCTTCTCTCGGACAATCATGGAAGCTCGCATACCGAGGGGTTTCAAACCTCCGCAGTTTGAAACGTACTCAGGCGAGTCCGACCCAGTAGATTACGTCGAGAGTTTTAAGACTCTGATGCTGATCCACCAAGTCTCCGACGCCATACTCTGCAGGACCTTCCCCGCCACCCTTCGGGGTTCGGCTCGGGAATGGTATTCCAGGCTTGCCCCCGCCTCCATCTTTTCATTTGAGCAGTTTGAGACACTGTTCATAACTCACTTTGTGAGCAGCCGACGGGCTGAGAAGACGAGTCTCTCCCTTCTGAACCTCCGGCAGGAAAGGGGTGAGAAGCTGCGGGACTATGTGAAGAGGTTCACTGCAGAAGTTAGGTCGATCGCCTCCTTAGACCAATCCGTGGCAACAGTGGCGTTCCAGTCGAACGTCCTCAACTCCAACCTCCGCTCGTCCCTAGCAAAGAAGCTGCCTACCAACTTCGCCGACCTCCTACTGAGGTGCGAGAAATACATCCGAGCCGAGGAGGCCGAGTCCCTCCCGAACTTCGGAGGACCCTCCTCCGGCTCGAAGAGGAAGGCAACGGAGGAAGAGGGGGCCAAGAAGACAATGAAGGACGGAGGCGGCCAGCGTCGTCCTCCCCCCACGTTCGAGAAATTCACGCCCCTCACAACTAATGTCTCCACTATCCTCATGGAGGTAGAGAAGGAGGGGGTCCTCCCCCCAGCCCCGAGAATGCACAAACCGGCGAAGAGGAGGGACAAAGACAAGTGGTGTCGGTATCACCGAGACCACGGGCACGAGACGAATGACTGTCGGGCTTTGAGAGATGAGATCGAAGCCCTCATCCGAAGGGGGCAGTTGGCGAAGTTCGTGAAGGCTAACGATCGGACAGATCAGAACTCTCCTCCCCCTCGGGGGGCTAACAAGCGCTCTGAGCGGCGCGAAGTAACACCTGAGTTCGAAGAAGAAAGGGTTCTGCATATGATCCACGGGGGCCCCATGGGCGGCTCCTCTAATACGACTCGAAAAGCCTTCGTCCGAGAGGTGAACTCGGTCCACAGTGCTCCTCCTCCCAAGGGCTTCGGAGTGCCCGTGTCCTTCTCCGACGCTGATATCGAAGGAGTCCGAACCCCTCACTGTGATGCCCTCGTCATCGACCTCCGCATGGCCAACTTCAAGGTGCAGAGGATTTTGGTTGACAACGGGAGTTCGGTCAACATACTATTCCTCTCGGCCTTCCAGGGCCTCCAGCTATCCCGAGACCGTCTCAAGCCGGCCGGATATACTCTACACGGGTTCACGGGGGTCCCGGTAACCGTCGAAGGGGTGATAACCCTTGACGTTACTGCGGGGAGCACCCCTACTACCCGGACCGAGCCCATGGACTTCATGGTCGTTGACGTCCCGGCAGCATACAATGTCATCCTCGGCCGCCCCGGCCTAGCCACTCTTGAGGCTGTCCCCTCGGCATACCACTTGAAGATGAAGTTCCCCACTCGGTCGGGGGTAGGGGAAGTCAGGGGAAGCCAGGAAACAGCTCGGAAGTGCTACATGACTTCCACCGGGGGACCAGTGCTCTCGCTCGAGACACTCGAGATCCCCGA
This sequence comes from Hemerocallis citrina, assembly GCA_017893485.1. Lineage (NCBI taxonomy): Eukaryota > Viridiplantae > Streptophyta > Magnoliopsida > Asparagales > Asphodelaceae > Hemerocallis > Hemerocallis citrina. Next base: position 226,704,396 of record CM030359.1, on the reverse strand, counting down.
GCCGAGGGCTCGCCCAACGTCCGAGCCAGCGGACGAGTTAGAAGAAGTACTCTTCTCCGACGAGGACCCAAGCCGAAAATTCCTCGTCAGCAAGTCCTTGCCGACCGTGCTATTCTCCGACCTGGTGAGATGCATCCGGGGTAACCGCGACCTATTTGCTTGGTCGGCCGCGGATATGCCCGGCATCTCCGAAGACTTGCTCGTCCACCGCCTAAGCGTCGAGCCGGGGTGCAAACCGGTTCAGCAGAAGAGGCGAAAGTTCGCTCCCGAGCGACAGCAGGCAATCAAGGAGGAAGTGGATAAGCTGCTGAAGGCCAAGTTCATCCAGGAGGTGAATTATCCCGAGTGGCTGTCGAATGTTGTAATGGTCAAGAAGTCCAATGGCTCGTGGAGGATATGCATCGACTTCACCGACCTCAACAAAGCGTGTCCGAAGGATCCCTTCCCTCTCCCGAACATCGACACCCTAATCGACGCCACCTCGGGCCATGAGCTCCTCAGCTTCATGGATGCCTTCTCGGGCTACAACCAAATCCGGATGTTCCCTCCGGACATCCCGAAGACCTCCTTCGTCACCGACCAAGGCCTCTACTGCTACCGAGTAATGCCGTTCGGTTTGAAGAACGCGGGCGCCACCTACCAGCGCCTCGTCAACAAGGTCTTTCAGCATCAGATCGGCCGAAACATGGAGGTGTACGTTGATGACATGCTCGTCAAGAGCATCCACGGCACCGACCATGTAGCCGACCTCCAAGAGGCTTTCGGCGTGTTGAGGAAGTACAACATGCGGCTAAATCCGAACAAGTGTGCGTTCGGAGTCTCCTCTGGCAAGTTCCTCGGTTTCATGGTGAGCCAGCGGGGGATTGAAGCTAACCCCGAAAAGATCAAAGCCATATTAGACATGGCCCCGCCTCGGAACGTCAAAGAGGTGCAGAAGCTCACCGATCGGCTCGCAGCCATTGGTCGGTTCCTCTCCAAGTCAGGGGAAAAGTGCCTTCCCTTCTTCAAAGCGCTCCGAGGCGCTAAGGGATTTGAATGGGGCGAGGCACAGCAAGCATCGTTCGACCAGCTGAAAGCCTATCTGGTGAACCCCCCTCTGCTCAGTAAGCCGGTCCCAGGCGAGCCTCTCTTCCTCTACTTGGCAGCCTCCGAGCAGTCCCTGAGCGCTGTCCTGGTCAGAGAAGAGGACCGGACCCAGAGGCCTATTTACTACGTGAGCAAGGTACTTCGGGATGCCGAGCTCCGTTATCCGAGGATAGAAAAGATGGCCTACGCCCTCGTCATGGCAGCAAGAAAGCTTCGGCCCTACTTCCAATCTCATTCAGTCATCGTCCTCACCGATCAACCGCTCAAGCAAGTCCTCCATAAGCCCGAAACCTCCGGCCGGCTGATGAAGTGGTCGATAGAGCTGAGTCAGCACGACATCTCCTATCAGCCTCGGACGGCAATTAAGGCGCAGGCTCTCGCCGACTTCATTGTAGAATCCACCATCCCTGAGGCCGGCCACGTCCCGAATGGACCCCCCATTTGGACAGTCTTTGTGGACGGATCCTCTTGCAGTGAAGGAAGCGGCGCCGACATTATCCTGAACGGCCCTGATAGCTTCGTCCTACAGTATGCGATTCGCATGAACTTCAAGGCCTCGAACAACGAGGCGGAGTACGAGGCCCTCATAGCTGGCCTCGGACTCGCACGAAGCGCGGGGGCGCAGCGCCTTCGGGTTCACAGTGACTCCCAACTAGTTGTGAATCAGGTCTTGGGCGAGTACGAGGCCCGGGATGAGCGAATGGCTAAGTACCTCGCCAAGGTCCGGGGTCTGATGGGTCAGTTCGAAGAAGCCATCATCCAGCGTGTCCCTCGGGAGGAGAACTCACAGGCCGATGCTCTCTCCAAATTGGCTTCGTCTTCTCTGCAGGGTCTTGAACAGACCGTGCTGATCGAAGTCCTCTCCAAGCCGAGCATCGAAGACGAGACGCCTAGCTCGATGGAGACATTGCCGGTCGCACTGCGGGACAATTGGATGAAGCCACTGGTGGAATTCTTAAGGGATGGAGTTCTGCCTCAAGATCCCAAAGAAGCACGCCGAGTTAGAACCCGAGCCGAGCGCTATGTCTTAATCGAGGGCATCCTATACAAGCGCTCCTTCTCCCAAATAGACGGCCGACCATATCTACGATGCCTCTCTCTGGATCAGGCTGAATATGCCCTACAGGAGCTTCATGAAGGGATCGGCGGGGCACACTCGGGATTTAGGTCCCTGGCACGAAAAGCTCTGAATTATGGGTACTTCTGGCCGACGCTTCTCCAAGACGCCGAGCGACACGTTCGGCAGTGCGGCTCCTGCCAGAAACACTCCAGCATCCGACGCCTCCCTCAAGCCAACCTCACCTCCCTATCGAGCCCTATCCCCTTCGCGATGTGGGGAATGGACCTGATAGGGCCTTTCCCTCCAGCTCCTGGTCAGCTCAAGTTTTTAGTCGTAGCTATCGACTACTTCACGAAGTGGGTCGAGGCCGAGCCCCTCGCCACGATAACCGAGAACAAAGTGGTGCAGTTCTTCTGGAAGAACATTATATGCAGATTCGGCGTCCCGCGCGTCCTCGTGACAGATAATGGGACCCAGTTCACTGGCTCAGCATTCCGAACCCTGTGCGACGACCTCGTCATTCAACAGCGTTTCTCGTCCGTCTCGCACCCCCAGTCGAACGGACAAGCCGAGAACGCTAATAAGCAGATCCTTGCGGGGCTCAAGAAGAGGTTGGACAAGTGCTCCAAAGGACAGTGGGTCGACCAACTCCCTAATGTGTTGTGGAACTACCGCACAAGCAAGCGGACGCCCACTGGAGAGTCCCCTTTCAGCCTTACCTATGGGGCCGAGGCCGTAATACCCCTCGAGGTCGGTATTCCTTCCCCTCGGCTCATCGCCTATGACGAAGCGCAGAATGCCAGGGAACTCAGAGGAAACTTGGACCTGATAGATGAACTGAGGGAAAGGGCATCGATTCGGCAGCAAAATTACAGAAGGAGAGTCGAGCTAGCCTACAACAAGAAAGTCCGGCCCGCCAATCTCGAGCAAGGAGATCTGGTGTTGAGAAAGCTAGCCATATCCCTCCCCAGTCAGAAGGGCAAGCTAGCTCCGAATTGGGAAGGACCGTACCGGGTCACAAAAGTTGTTCGGCCTGGGGCATATCGACTTGAGGACATGGACGGTAGAGAGCTCCCGAGGACCTGGAATGCCGATCACCTCCTGAAATACCAAGAGAGCGCCCCGGCGCCTCTCTAAGTAATCCGAGGTGTCGCGCCATTCCTCTCCTTTAACTTGTAACCTGTTCTATGAATTCTACTATGTAAAACGGTTCGCCGTCAAATATCAAATAAAGAAAGCTCCATTTTTGTTTTTGAATTTGCCTGTTTTTTCCTCCCCTCTTACTATACCGATGGTTCGGAGTCCAACACTCGGCTCGACTTTACCTCCTCGGTTCGTCTCCGGACGAACCAGGGGTAGATCGCCGTTCGGAATTGCTCCCACAGCCGTTGAACTATACCAATGGTTCGGAGTCCAACACTCGGCTCGACTTTACCTCCTCGGTTCGTCTCCGGACGAACCAGGGGTAGATCGCCGTTCGGAATTGCTCCCACAGCCGTTGAACTACACCGATGGTTCGGAGTCCAACACTCGGCTCGACTTTACCTCCTCGGTTCGTCTCCGGACGAACCAGGGGTAGATCGCCGTTCGGAATTGCTCCCACAGCCGTTGAACTACACCGATGGTTCGGAGTCCAACACTCGGCTCGACTTTACCTCCTCGGTTCGTCTCCGGACGAACCAGGGGTAGATCGCCGTTCGGAATTGCTCCCACAGCCGTTGAACTACACCGATGGTTCGGAGTCCAACACTCGGCTCGACTTTACCTCCTCGGTTCGTCTCCGGACGAACCAGGGGTAGATCGCCGTTCGGAATTGCTCCCACAGCCGTTGAACTATACCAATGGTTCGAAGTCCAACACTCGGCTCGACTTTACCTCCTCGGTTCGTCTCCGGACGAACCAGGGGTAGATCGCCGTTCGGAATTGCTCCCACAGCCGTTGAACTACACCGATGGTTCGGAGTCCAACACTCGGCTCGACTTTACCTCCTCGGTTCGTCTCCGGACGAACCAGGGGTAGATCGCCGTTCGGAATTGCTCCCGCAGCCGTTGGACTATGCCTAAGGTCCGGAACACGTATCCCGACCACTCTTGACTGTCAGCCGAGGGCCGAAGGCAAACACATCCGGTCGGCATCCGAGCAAGTGCCTTCCCGAGCTGGTAAACGGGGAAAACACACTTCCCCCTCAACTTCCGCGCGTGATCTCGATCAGACGGCTCAGATCGTGCCACTCGCGCAAAATGACAAGATAACGTTTTCTTGGAGAACGAGCCACCTCGAGATCCGCGCCCACATTCGACGGCTCAGATCTCGCCACGTCGAAACAGCACTCTCGAGAACATCGCCGTGTCAGACCCACTAAGCGACAAATCGCCGTACCCCGGGGGATCCATTCGGCTAAATAGACACACTCAGTTCAAATAGTTCGGCACGGTCAACACAGTTATAAACAAAGACAGACGTACAAAACACCGAAAGGGAATTTTATTAAATATCGGCGTACAGTACAAAATAGACCATTACAAAAGTGTCGGCAAACAAAACATACAACCCCCGACCCACTACACTTGTCTTTCATAAAAATGCATCCTCTCCATCTTGTTCGCCCTCCTCGGCAGACGGTTCCTCCGCCTCACCTCGAAGCTTCGCCATTTCCGCTCGCAGCTGTCCCATCTCCAAGAGCAAGTCGTCCCGTTCGGCAATGAGTTTCGACTGAATGTGCCGAATACTTTTGACCCGAAGAGCATTGCTGAATGCGGTCTGCGAGTCCTCGTCCTGCCCTACAGGGCTCAGCTCGACGATCTTGCTCTCCAAACGTTGTGTTTCGGCCTCCCGGAGACTGAGAACCAACGAAAGGTGACTCCACTCGCCCTCGGATCGGCATAGCTTCAGATCGACACTCCTGGGGCTCAGAACCACCGTTCCAGAGGTCGCCTCGGATGCGGAGTCATCATTCGGACGCCCGGAGTCCGATCCATGGATCGCCGCGACAAGCTGAAAAATAGGAAAAACGAACAACGCGGTTTCAATACAGTGCCGAAGACAAACACTTAAAAGTTTTTCAGAATTTTTATGCATTCAGACATAATAGTGTTACAAACGGTCGACCAACCCTACAACTAGGTTATTACAACGGACAACAGAAATGGAAAGTGACATAATCAAGTCCTCTTCGGAAGGGGAATGCTTCGGTTTAGGGAAACGCGAGGACGACGAGGTCGACCCTCTGAGCTCGACCCTAAACCAACGAAGCGCGACCCCCCTTCACTGCTAGTCCTAACAGCCGCGCCGACCGATGCCCCGCTCGACGATACGGCCGCGCTGCTCTGAGCGTCAGTCGGACTACGCCTGGTCGTTAGCGGGCGCGTCGCGAGTTCATAAAACGTGATCCCCCTCTCACTTTCCTCGCGGGTGCACGATGTGCTGCGAACATTAGCCCTCTCCGGCGCAGGTTTAAGCGACGCGATCTCCTCCTCCAGTTCGATAATCCGATCCCTCAAAACGACGTCCTTCGCCAATTTCTTCGATCGAGGGGCCTTCAACGACCCCGAGGCATTGGGACTATCAGTTGCAAGCCGCCGATAGTGGGTGACCTCGATCCCCCTATCTATTGTGATCCTCCTGAGCATGTCGACTTCGGCCGACAGTCTCTTACGCTCAGCCAAAGCCCCCTCCAGCTCGGAGGCCATCTTCTCCCTTTCCGCCGAACACTCCCTCTCCGATAGCCCCAAGTGTTGTACTTCGGCCAAAAGATCGTCGTTTTTCTGCTCGGCGGCTTTAAGCTCCCCACGAAGCCGCTCAACTTCCCCTTCGGAACCAGGACCCAGGGAGCGCTTCCGGAGTTGATGCAGCTCGCGACAGTTCCTCCTCAGGACTGCCCTGACCTCCTCCGCCTGGCCGAGCAGGAGAAACCGCCTCTGCCGGCTGTCCGAGAGTTCACGCTTCAAGTTGGCCAATTCCTTCCGAAGGAAGACCAGCTCCGTGACCGGACCAAACACCACCTGAAAAGCGGAAATAAATCCGAGGCCCAACAGTTGGAGAAATTTACGCCCAAAACGCCCAAAACGCACACTAAGTCCGAGGCTCAACACTTGGACAAATTTTTGGCCAAACAAAATACTTTTCATTCAAAACAAAGGCGGTGGCCAGTCCGCAATAAGGCTTACAAAAAGAAAACAAAACCAAAAAGACTGAAAGTAGGAAGACAACCGAGTCAGGGGTCGACCTTTTTGCCGCTCGGATTCGTCGACCCCTCGGCCTTGCCGTCGCCGTCACCCTCGCCCCCGCCTTCGCTCCAGCTCTCCTCCTCGGAGAGTTCCTCCTCCTCGCCCTCGGCTTCGGTCTCTCCATCGCCTTCGGCGGGTTCCGTCTCACCATCGGGTCCGAGTAAACCCTCGGTGATCCCTTCTTCCCCCTCCACGGGCTCGTAAAAGTCATAGGAGGACGAGTCGAAGCCCGGGTTCTTCGCGGCTACGTGGGTCAGGGCACGGCCGTAGGCGTCCAGCATATTCTGGATCATGTGCTGCGCGGCCTCCTCTTGCACGGCCTTCTTCACCTCCTTCACCTTCCTCAGGTGGTTGGCCTTGATCCTCTCGGCTCTCTTCCGAGCAGTCTCCCCTTCCGACCGAGCCTTGGCCAGCTCATCCTTCAGCTCGGTGACCTCCTTCTCGGCTCCCGACCGAGCGCTGGCCAGCTCCTCCTTCAGCTCGGCCACCTCCTTCTCAAACTTGGCCGCCGTATCCTTCGACGATTGGATAGCGTCGGCCAGCTTCTTCTCCAGGTCCTCCGCTTCGGCGACTCTCTTCGTCGAAAGAAGCAGCTCGGACTCAAGCCGCTTCGCCACCCGAACGCGCTCCGTCCTCTCCTTCTCCTTCTCCTGATCCTTCCTCGCCATCTCCTCGACCAGCCAACTGAAGTGGCAGAGGGTCTGGAAGAGAACAACACGTTAAAATCCGAGCCCAAGAACTTAAAGAAAATTCCAAAGAAAAAATATGAATGAAGAAGGGCTCGACACACTTACCGACATAGTGCTCCGGGCCATCTGCATCACGTTGTCCCCTGCCATCCCGACCCTCAGGGTCGCTCGGTCCTTCGGGGTCGGCAGGTGCCTCACTGCCTCCATACAGATGTTCCCGTCGCCCAAAAAGCCGTCGACGTTCATCACCTGCCAATCGGGGACGAAGATCTGTTTATGACGCTCGGTCAAGATCTTCTCCGCGCCGGGGGTGAGTGGTGGAACCGGGAGGGACAACGCATCAGCCACTCCGAACTCATTGCTCGACGGACCAGGAGCGTCCGCCTCCGGGGTAGGAGCAGGAGCAACCGAGGCCGAGGGATCGAGGTCCACGACCCCACCCTGCTCGGGGACCGCGACCTTTGCCGAAGGGACAAGGACCTCAACCTCTCCCTCCTTCAGGACCGCAACCTTCGGTTGGTTGGCTGCCTTCACTACCGAGGCCTTCTTCGAAGCTCGGCTGTCCTGAGGCACTGTCGACGGCCTCTTCTTCTTCTCCTGCTCGGACCTGCCCTTCGCCACCAGGGCCTTGTAATCGAGCTTCATGGTCTCTGCAAGAGTCGAACGAAAAAACTTAGAAAATTGAATGCAAACTTTACGGAGAGAAGTATAAATACCAGAATCGTACGAGGGTCGATCGGACTGAGACCCCCACGGAACAGATGCTCTTCGGTGATATCCTTCCAGCTAAGCGTCGGCAGAGCAAGGATCTTCTTCTGGACCTCGGTCTCCGCAGCGTTCAGAGGAACGTCCTTCTTTGTGCGCTTGGGTAGTCCGTCCGCCCAAACTGTCGGTATCACCCATGGCGTCAGATTCCGAACGAGGAAGTATTTGTCCTTCCAGTGTTTGATCGAGTCCGGATTCTCGATCAGTTTCACGCCCGGCGGGGGCGAAAGATAAAACCTCTTCTCGTCTTTTCTCGGCTGAACAGGTCGGAAGAGACTTTGAAAGAGGTACATGGTCGGCTTGGCGCCGATCTCTTGGCATCGGAGGAGGAACGCCACAACTTGCCTCCATGTGTTCGGCATCAGTTGAGCGGGACTCAAACCATACCAAACCAGGACGTCAACCACGAACGGGTGGAGGGGAAAGCGAAGACCGGCAATGAGGGAGTCGACCGGAAAGACGCATATGTCCGGAGAGGACCCAGTGTTGGCTCGGAACCCCGGCCCAGGGAGGAGCAACGTGTACTCGAGAGGGATCTGGAAGCCCTCTCGGACCAGATGAAGGTCCGCTTCGCTAAGAGTCGAGATCTTGCGATCGACCTCGGACAGCTCCCTAGGCTCGTTCTCCTCCACCAGTTTAGCCGTACCTTGGGTAACCTTCTCCAAGATATCCTCAATATAATCCCGGACTCCTCCCACGCTCGACACGGCGATGGGCTGCCGACCGAACTCCCCCGCTCTCTTCGGCGTCTCCACTATAGTAATCACGGCTTTGCCCTTTCGGGACTCCGCCGCGACTTCTTGGGGCACCACGGCCACTCCGCCCTCCGCGTCTGGACGAACAACGTCCTGCTCGCTCGGCTCCACTACTCCTTTCTCTTTCTCCCCTCGGCCAACGGCTTGCTCCGAGGCGGGGGTCTCAGCCGAAATCTTAACCATATTTTCCTAAAGAGAGAAGGGAAAGAGACTGACCTTGAAGTGACAGCTACGGTCGGAAACTTCGCCGGAACTAGGAACGCTACCGCGACAGCTAGCGACACCACCAGGGAGCTAAAGACCTCGAAGCAAAGTAAATACGAAAGAGAGAGAGTAAAAGTGAAAAGTGAAGACTTGGTCAAAGGGGGGGTAAAGATTTATAGTGAAAATGAGGCGCCTCTTGGACTTCCAGAGCGACTTTTGGGCTACTCTCGAAGCATCTCGAAGGCCCACCACAAAGTCAACCAGCTCGGCAAGATGGGACGAGAATCCGAGCTGCGAGCAAACCGAACGTGGCTGCAATAGAGTCCGCTCGGAATCCGTGCAAGTGCCTTCCCGAGCTGGTAAATGGGGAAAACTCCCTTCTCCCTCAACTTTCGCGCCTGATCTTCATCAGACGGTCCAGATCTCGCCGAGAGCACTAAACGACAAGATAGTGTTTTCTTGGAGAACGCGCCCATCTCGAGATGCGTGTCAGCATCCGGCGGCTCAGATGGCGCCACGTCGCTCGGACGATCGGACCCTCGGACGCCTCGCCTATGCATAAAAGAACCTGGAAAATTTTTGATTATGTTTTAAGGCGCCGCCCTCGGCAGGCGCCCCCCGGGTCCCATGCCTCGGTCGGTATTACGCCGACAACAGGCCCCGGTCGGAAACAGATCGGCACTCCCCCATCTCTAACTCCCCCGGGCTGACCTCCGTCAAAAGCCATCAGCCCGAGAAGGAAGACAGAGATGGGAGGGAACCCATCAACACTCAGAGGTCGAAAGAGACGCACCATCCCGAGCTAGTTGGTTGCAACTGGAAGGCTCGGCTTGTCGAAAGACTCTAACAGCGGCGCCTTCACAGTTGCAACAAACGGACTCGGACGGCCCGGAGATCAACATCGGACAGGGGTCGTCACTCTCCCACCAAGATCTCCGCCTACTTCGACACTCACTTCGGAGCAACCGAAGAAGGCAGAAGATCTTGGTGAGAGAACGGCGACCCGTCCTTCGAAAGAGGTCCACACCCCGGGTCCGGACCATGGCCGTCGACGCTACTGTCTTGTTGCCCCCCACCCCTCACACCCCTTCGGAGCAGTGAGGGATGGGGAAACAACAAGACAGCGGGGCGACCGCCCGTCCTTCCGAGAAGGCCCATCCCTCGGATCCGGACTACGGTCGTCACCACTCTTGCCTTATTCTCCTCCGCTCCCGACACCCACTTAGGGACCGTCCGGAACGGGAGAAGAACAAGGTAAGAGAGCGACCACCCGTCCTTCGGAGATAACTCATCCCCCGAGTGCGGACTACGGTCGTCACCACTACTACCTCGTTCCCCCTCGCTCCTGACATCCACTTTGGGGCCGTCAGGAACAAAGGGAAAACCAGGCAGAAGAGCGACCACCACTCCGAACTTCAAGAGAGAAGCTATCCAAGGCAGATGCCTCCGAGGTCTGGAACCCAATTTGGTTGTGACGAAAATGACAAAAGGGATGGGATACTTATAGCCCGCCTCCAATAACCAGCCATTACTACCCTCGGAAATTGAAGCGCCGAGTTTTAATTGAGAGAATTATTGATCCCCGGAAGTCGAAACGCCACGCATTAATCAAAGGAATTATTCTTAATGACCTGGGGAAGGGAAATGCCGCACAAACCCCGAGCATCATTAATACCCTCGGAAGCGAGATCGCCTCCGAACAGATAGCGCCACGACGCTGCCGAACCCCCATACCTTCGGTCGGCTGCCGAGCAGAGGCCTTCCCGAACTGGTAAATGGAGAAAAAAAGGCACCGAGCTATCTCAGCCGTTGGATCTCCTAGAAATTCACGCTCCCAATGGCGAACGGTTCAGATTGCGCCACGTGCGCTAGAAGACAAGATAGCGTTTTCTTGGGAACCGTTCCCGTCTCGAGATGCGTGCCAACATCCAACGGCCCAGATTACGCCACGTCACTCAAGCCTTCAATCGGCTGCCGAACCCCCCATGCCTTCGGTCGGCGGCCGAGCAGAGGCCTTCCCGAACTGGTAAACGGAGAAAAACGCTGCCGAGCAACAGCAGCCGTCAGATCTTTCCGAAATTCGCGCCCATCTGCGATCAGCGGCCCAGATCAAGCCACGCCATAAATCAGTATTTAAATCATTTTTTATCTATTTAATTTGTTTTATTTGTTTAAAAATTGCGAGAAAATTGTTAAGAATTCGGGAAAATTAGCCAAAAATTCTGGAGAGTAATTGAGATTTAGGGGGCACATTTTCGAACCCTTGAACAAACAATTATCGCCCAGAATGTACGGCTAAGGCCCCCGAATGATTAGCAAACGCGTCGCAAAGTTAAACAAGTAGTCCGAAAAAATAGATAAAAACTCTTAAACACCCGATGTGACCAGAGAACTGCCAGCGGCATCAAAAGTTGCCTCACTACCCCCTTTCTAGATTCAAAATCCCACGTCTGGACTCCAATACAACTCCATCAGCCACTAAAACAGCTAAACTACTCCTCAAAGTCTGATCACACTCAGTCTTTAGGAGTGGGGGGCTCGTGATATGGCTAAAATTGGGGTTAAATCGGGACCGTCCAGATCGATCACGAATCCTGAAGCACGGGGGTAAAAAGGTAATTTCACATGCAGATGGATCCAAAACGGGTATTGGGCCTCCTTCTCACAGAACCAACCACCCGCGAATAGATCCACTTCAATTGGGTACGGGTCCCTACCCGATACAAGCCCAATCCACCAAGAAGAGAATCAGGCCACTGATTTGGTCAAATCAATAAACCTGATTAGCTATCACCAGGGAATCAAGGCCTAACTTCCCAAAACAGAATAGGAGGATTTTTCTCCTATTTGTTAGGCAGGAAATTAGGCCCCAAATCGTTCCAAAGGCGACTATAAATACAACCCTTCTACCACCGAGACCAGGTTAATCACTCTTTCACCACTTAAGCTCTTTCTTAATCTTTTCCTGATTACTGACAAGAGCGTCGGAGGGTGCGTCGCCGGAATCAACCCCGGTGTTTCGCACTTCCTTGCAGGTTGTGCCAGGGGCAAGAAGGCCGAGTCAATCGTTCAGGTGTTTCTCGGACTCACAAATTCTATCTGTTTACCCCCACACCGAAATTAGCGGTAACAGTTACCTAGCCACATCTTTGACCATAGTCAACCAAAAGGGCTACTGCTGATGTATCTAATTTTTATATAAATATTTGTACTCATTTACCTATAAAAATTGTTTGTATTCGTCTATATTGTTTATAATTCATCTTATTTCCATAGATTTCAGTTAATTAATTATTTTTGAAGAAATAAGATTTTTTTATGCAAAAGATAAATATTTTCAGTAAAAATCAACAAAGAAAACAAGGACAATGATTGTTAAATTTTTATTGATTTGATGAATTTCGAATTTTACAATTTGGTTCTAGAAAAAGTCAATAGAAAATATTATTATCAATTTATATAATTTTAAAAGTACAATACGGATTGATGGATGATGAAAGAGTTTAAAAACTAGTTAATTAGATTAATAGATTGATATTAATATAAATATTCTAATTAATTAATTAATTAACTAAACTAAATTACCTAACCTAACCCTAATCTACCTTTTCCTATATAAAGAACAGGTGCTAGTTGGTAGGTGACGAAAAGGAGGGGGCGTGCTTGAGTGGCGGCGCCAGACCCAATAAATCAAAAAGGAAAAAGAAAAAAGAAAAAAAAAACAGAGCTCGTTCTAAAAAAAACGAAACACGGAGAAGAAGCCAAGTCAGACAAGAACGTAGGCTCGAAGTTCAAGGAAAGAAGAGAGAATGAGGAGTGACGTCAGTGCCGCTAACGTGGCTCGGCGATCAGGACAACGACAGAGGACAGAGAGATTGGGGGAACTTTTGTGCAACTTGACTGCGATTTGGTGGCTCAGTTTCGGAGGCGTTCAGTTTGCAATTGTTTCTACAAAATAGTTCTCTTTGTATCTCTTTTCTTTCTCTAATTTTTTTATAATGCAATCCAAGGCAATGTTTGTTAGTTGCAAAACCATTATGAACTAAATTTATTTTTCTAGAGCTTCGATGTAGCCTAGTTTTGATTACACAATTTTTAATTTCACATTATTTTTCTATTTTTCCATGGTTGTGTGTTTGATTTTTGATCTTAATGCTTACAATTGGTTGACGAACCTTTGTATGATTTATTGGATCATGGAGAGACCGAGAGGTAATTTGTGATTTAGAACTATAAAATTAAACATCATTGATTGAGCAAAATTAGAGATGATTTACCGCGATTGATGTGACCGTTAAAAAATCCACAAAACTTAATGAGTCTTCAATTAATTAAATTTGTGCATGAACTATGACAAACTGTTAGTTTGAGATATTTTTGGTGTTGTTCGAGAGAAAGCATTGAATAATTTGGGGATTTTGGTCTGCAACTTGGAAAAATAATTTTTTTATTCACTTGGAATTATTAATTGTGTGAGATTAATTAGGTGAAATCAAAAGTTCTAGAATTAATTTTGCCATTAACAAATCACAAAAATTTCAGATTCCGCACCTTCTTAATTAATTTAGTTAGATTTTTAGATTAATTTAATTTAGTTGCTTTCTTAATTTAATTTCGATTTTCCAAATAGTAGTTCATCTAGTAATATCGGTACTCAATAAAATAAGTAGTCCCTGTGGGTTCGACACTCTTTTCACTTAACTATACTACTTGTTGCGATTTTGTACACTTGCAAAAATTCACATCAAGTTTTTGGCACCGTTGCCGAGGACTAGTTATTCTTTTATTGATAATGAAAATTGCTAGACGGTTACTAGTTTGGATTTTTTTTCATTATTATTATTATTTTACCTCTTTATTTTCTTTTGACTTACTTTTATTTTCTTATTTTATTTTTAGTTTCTATATATATATATATATATATATATATATATATATATATATAAATATATATATATATATTTCGATACTTATTGTAATACCCCGCAAAATAGCATATGACTATTTTGCACTGTAACCCGTGCATTGACTAAGTATTGCACACAATTACATTTTTCCTAGAAATTATCAGTTAAATTGAGGAATTTCAGACATACAAGCTGTTCTGAACCCGATGAGATAAACTCGGGATATCTTCTCAATTAAACTGTAGTTTCGTCCCGATTATTTCAACCAGAAAATTGTCGGGAGGAAGCTATAATTTCTACAAAACCTATATTTTATAGATTTTAATATATGGGTTACTTTCAATTAAGTCTAGTGTTTGGATTAAAATGTGGTTTGTATTTGTGCACTAGGGTTAGAATGGGAATAAGATGACCTAGGGTTCCTTGACCTAACCTAGGGTTAGGAACCCTAGCATCACATCATGACTTAGATCTTGATGAGATCCAATGGTGGGATTAATTCACCATGTGTAGGTTGACCATGAGAATGGGAAGCTTCCATGAAGTTTCCAAGGAAGCTTCCATGAAGCTTCCACATGATGTGTTGGCACTCAATCCACCCTTCATTCCTCCACCCATCCCACCCTCCATCTCATCCCTACACCTCACCACACTCCAACCCACACCCACCCCTCCAAGGCCGGCCATATCACCCCCCCTCCCATCTCACTTCACTCCATTTTTTCCAAGCTCCATTCACACTCCTCCTTAGCTTTCTCCATTCCTCCTTGTTCAAAAAAAAAATATATATATACATATATATATGTATATGTAGGAAAAAGGAAGAAGTCTATAAGAATAGAAGGAGTAGTAGAGAAGGAGAAGAAGAAGTGTAGGAGAAGGTGTTGGCCAAGGTGCACAAGCACAAGGAGCAAAGACAAGCAAGCAAGCAAAGCTAAGAGTTAAGCCTACAAGGAGTGTTCTTGCAACTTCAAGTGGGTGATCTCTTAAACCTTTTTGTATTTATTTTTGTTGTGATATGAATGGATGTGTAGTAGTGATAGGTATGATTTGTTACCATGTTTGAGTATGAGTAGTGCTAGGAAAAGATAAATTGTATGGTAGAGAATTACTCTTTTGAGTTTTGGTTAAGAAGCATGATTGTGAGGGTATATTGGGGAATTTTTTACACCCAAACGGTTTAGAATATTGGGCTAAAATTCTGGGGTATTGTTCTTCTATGTATGTAGAGTATCCATGATTTTTTTCATAATATTTGGATGCATTTTAGTAGCCCAAACAGCGGGTCCAAGTCCGAACAGTAAGCAGCCAGAATGGCTGCTGGCTGTGATGATTTTTGTGTGTCTTTCCGATTTTATATCTCGGAAATGACATAGAATTTTGAGCTGGAAATTTTTGTGGACACCCTTGTATGTGTCTAAAACTATAGTCTTAAATTTCGTAATTTTCCGAGGTCGTTTGATGCCCCGAAAAATAGTAGAATGCGACTGGTCCGTAGGTGTCGGCTGAAGCTGACTGTGCTTTGTGCTGAAGTTCAAAAAGCCATAACTTCGTGTACGTTTATTATTTTGCTACAAAATTTTGGGAGTAGCTTGGGGTATGAGTCTATTTGTTGAATCTCAAATTTTAGAATTTTTAGAAGTCATTTGATGAGGTTTCAAGGGTAATTAGTGAGGGGCAGTAAACACCCTGCTGGAAATAAACAGCTGAAATGAAGCTATGTTTGAGGAGTCGTAGATCGTTGTGTGAAATGAATTTGAATGCAAATTTTGGACACGATGAAATCGTATACGTGTAGATAGAGAATCTCAAATTCCATGATCGTTGGACTTAGGGATGATTTACTATTGAATTTTGAAGTAGGGTACGTTCAGCCTAGTACGAGTTGTCTAGTTCGTGGAGATAGATATTCCTAGACTAATCTGTTAAGAATTTGGGCGACTGGCCAACTAGAGATTGGCAGTAGGGAATCATAGCCTTCTAACCCAACTAGGATTTTGAAATTCCAGGTTTTAGGTTGGAAGTTATGATTTTTCAAAGTGGGACAAATTTGGCCTTGTCGAGAAAATGTTTACTAGAGAAATAAACTTTTCCCTTGTCATGCACCCAATGGAAATTGGTATCCTTGAGAACATTAAGAATTGAATCTGAGGACGTGTCCAATTAGGAAGTTAAAGTAGACAATTCCATCTTCCCATAGGATACGGAATCGAGTAATTCCGATAACTAAGTGAACTCTTATGATATCGGACAAGTGCAGCAAGTGTGAAAAGGAATGTACTACTAAGAGTATATAAGGGCTATTGGATGACAAGACAATTGAATTTGAGAAAATAGTCAACTAAAAAGTTATAGCCTAGGGTCTTACCTTTCCAGAATGGGAGGTACCAAGCAATTCTGACTTGTGTGCTGGAAATTATGGACATGATGAGTTTAGCAACCTATTGTCTAGACTGACTTCAAACTTTGAGTTAACCCGGGGACTTGAGTCCCTTAAAAGGAAATTCAGGGAATCATCGACTAGGAGATGGCAACGAATCTCCTCACCTTCTAGGAAATTCTAAGCGTATTGGTTTCCGATGAGTGTAGCTGGGATCACAGCTACTGGTATTTCTTGATTGTTCCATCGGACAATTGATGAGGAACCCTCTGTCTACCGCAATACGGTGATCATGAGCTATCAGATTTAAAAGATGGGTTTTAGCGTTTCATTCGGAACTTAGGCAAGTTCCTGTGCATGTACTCATGGTGGACATGAGTGAGTTGGGATATAGCTCTGTTGGATTGTGTTGGGTGTCTCGATGCCCTAATCTGTCAATAGTCAAGAATGGATAATTATGTGCGTACTTACCTTCACTAAATTGTATTACGTCATCAGGGTGCCGTTAGACCACTCACTGAGGGTCACGGGCCGGGATTATTTTGGGTCGCTGACCTATGAAGGTATTGGGAATCAGCGGATGTGATTCCGAGATGGTTGTTACCTGGACAGACCAGTCAGGCTCGACTTTGTTGATCGACACCGAGTGTGGTTTGAATAACAATATATCTTCAGTAAACTGGATTGATTAGGTTTTTCGTTTATTTGTTTCGCTCGAAGTCTAAATTGGTATTAGGGGTGATTCCCTATAATCCAACTTGTTCTGAGAGTTAACACTAAGTGGTGATACTGGTTGTCTCTTCCTGTCATTAGGGATACGCACTGCGGTGCGTATCTTGCACTGTTAATTCCTGAAGTACCATGGTAAGAACAGGATACTGATATCCTGGCGGATCGGGGGTATTTTAGGACCTCCGAGGTCGTCATGTTCTATGTTGGTGGACACGAACGGATCATAAAGGATCTTTGTGCAATGGATATACCGCGGTATATCTGTAAGTTCGTCACAGCTTTCGAGGATGGTTCAACGCAGTAATTATTGGTGACTTCGGGGTAGCGCCCCGCATTATTTCTTTTATTTTATTTTCACCTCCTCAACCATGTCATACTATCAGGAACAGGAAGTAGACCAAATTAGAATGTATTGCATAGCCAGGGTTCTAATCCCTAAATATGGAGACAATGGATTGATTTGGAAAGTATGTAGTATGGGATGCACACATTTCTAATGCCTCGCTTGCATTAGACTAAGTACGTTGGCTTGACCTGGGTCACATGTAGTATGGAATGCATGTGCATCTAGAATCTTGCTGACATTAGATTAAGTGCATCTGTTCTATACTCTGTATTGTTGCATTAGACTCATGTCATGCCATACACGAACACTAGGAAATCAGGATGCACGTTGAATTTTTCATTCAAGATGAATTTGTGAGTGTGATAGTTTGAGGATCGCTGTTTCCTTATCAGCATTGCATCAGTAGAATTACTGACGTACCCCACCTTTTAGGTATATGGATATCAGGTCACGAGTATAGGAGAGCACAAGATCAGCAGGGCATCCAAGTAGTGGCAGTATGCACGTCTACCCTTCGAGCGGGTGCAGAATTATCAGGATCGCGTAGCAGAAGGCTCAAGCCGAGGGACAAGTCTCAGGAGGGGTAGATATGTTGATTCTTGATTTTGATGATCATAACACACTGCACATGTATCCTTGCCATACTTTATACTTACAGGTGCTATACACAAAGGACTCACTACTATACAGCTGAACAAAAGAACAAGCACAAAAGCTTCAGATAAAGACAATGGTTAAAGCTTCATTCTAGACTCAAGACTCAAGAATCAAGCCAAGACTCAAGCTCAAAAGTGTCAATAAATTGTCATGTCTTGTAAACAATATAATCTTATTTTTGTTGAGTCTTAGTATGATGTAAAGCCTTGTCACACACACATACACTCACTATTTTATAATGTGTGTTTTTCAAAAACATCAAAAAGAGTCAAAACAGTTTGAAATAATTTAACTGTTGAGAGTACTAGTCGACCGATGCTTATATCAGTCGATTAGCAGTACAAAACTGTTTAAATTTATTCAAACTCTGACCAGTCCACTCATTATGGCAACCCAGTCGACTGTTCGAGTGCTTTTGACCATTTTCTATTTTCAAAATCGATTTTCAAATTCAAAAGCTTTTAAGATCCGTTGGTTGACAGTTGAGATAACTGTCTCCCAACGTCCAGGAGTTCTAACTCTATAAATAGAGTTCAGAACTCACTGAAAAAGATCTTACAATATTTTTAAGATTTCCGAGCAATCCTTGAGCATTTCTAAGTGTAAAAGAGAAAAAGCTTTCAAGTTCTAAATCTCTGGTTCTCTACACTCAGTCCAGTATAACATCGGAATTCGTTCTGGACTGAGTATAGAAGTCGACCTCCTTTTAGCCACGTTCTACAACACATAACACCAACAAGGCTATAGGTTGACTGTAAATTTTTATTGTTTCTTTTTTGCTCTCGATTGGAGAGTTAGACTCTAGGGTGTAGAGTCGGTCGTTTCACTCTTGGTAGTAGAGTGGGTCTGCTTTCTCTGGTTGAGAGAAAGGACTACGGGTTAGACAAGGTTGTTGTCTCAACGCCGTAGGGTATTCTTGTAAACTTGTTTTTCAAGAATAGTGGAAATCTCAAGTGGGTTGCTTGGGGACTGGATGTAGGTCGGAAGGACCGAACCAGGATATATCATGTGTACTCTGTGATTGTTTCTCTTGAACTTGCATTTACTTGTTTCTGTTTAAGTTCTGTGAAACTTGTCTGGACAGTCGACTCAACTCATTATCAGTCGACTGGTCAGTCTCGTATAAGTTGAATATTAACTGTGTCTTTAGTCGACTGTCTCAACTTTAAGTCAACTGCACAGAGTTGTTTGTATTTGCTTTTATTTGGTCATATCAGTCGACTGGTTCACTCCTAAGTCGACTGCACCGAAGAAAAATTATTTATTCCGCAGTTTATTTTTATTAACACTATTCACCTCTAGTGTTTGTTGCCTCGCCTACAGGATCCAACAAGA
This sequence comes from Hemerocallis citrina, assembly GCA_017893485.1. Classification (NCBI taxonomy): domain Eukaryota; kingdom Viridiplantae; phylum Streptophyta; class Magnoliopsida; order Asparagales; family Asphodelaceae; genus Hemerocallis; species Hemerocallis citrina. The sequence goes on along the minus strand of CM030359.1, from coordinate 226,685,254 downwards.
TAGACCACTCCGTAGAGTTTCGGCAGTGACCAAGGGATTGCCGATCTGGAAGACAGCCGATGGCTTCACAAGAAAAGTTTAAATATTCTTGTAATCAGTTGTAATAAGTTATGTAATTTGTATTCCTTGTCCAAGGACAAATTGATATTTGTAATTATTAATGTAACAACTCTGATGGTAATAAAAATATTTAAATTTCCACGTTATTTACTGTGTTGAGATGCATTTGAAGGCAATGATCTTGGTGATGTCACGGATGTCCAATATCGAGGATCCGGGGCGTTACAAAGTGGTATCAGAGCCGACTTCAAATTGCAGTCTAACACAGTAGGAAATTAAAACCTGAAGTGCCAGTTAGAGATCGGTTTATGTTCAGATAATTCGAGTAATCGATTTATCTGTGACTCCTCTCTAACCAGGATTGAACTTGTTGTATTTTGCAGAATGGTATTCGAAGATATCTTCATCAGTGATGCGCCAATAGTAGCAAATGAGCCAACGCCTACCAGGGAAATAATAATAATAGAAGAAGAAATGAGGCAAGTGCTACAACAAGCTAAAAATGATGAAGACTCACCTCCACCATGTAACCCCTGTTTTTCACTTTTGGTATTTTTTGAGGGTATTTTTCATTTTAGTGAATTATTATTTTCAATTGTATTTTCGGAACAATAAATTTTATTATTTTTATTCTATAATATTTTTCTGGCAGTGTTGACCTCCTTTTGTTGATTGTGCGTCGTTTGGCCATTTTTCGACATTTTGAGCTCTTTTTCTCAATTTCTTGATCCCGTTCATGTATAAATATTATTTTAGGGTCATGGTGGATTTTTAGAAGAGTTTTAACCAATTTGAGATTTTTTTTGGCCTTAAGGAGATTTTTAGGAGCTATAGGATTCATTGTATTTTGTATCCTCATTTGAAATCTACCCAATATCCATTACCCAATTGTATACCTAATTAATCCTATTGATATCCACTACCCATTAACCCACATTTGATCTCCTATATATACTCCTAATACTAATTAATCCCTAACCCTAATTCTAATCTTTCTCCCTCTCCTAAAACAAACCAGCCTCTTCCTTCCCTCTCCATATTGTGCTCCCGGCCTGCCCTCTTCCTCCTCAAAACCGACCCTTCCCATCAGCCTCCAACCCTACTACATCTCCTAATCCATCCTTATACCACTCCATACATCAAAACCCTACTTCCTTCTTCCTACTTTTGTGGCCGGCCCTTCCCTAACAGCACCCACCTTCAAGAACAGCCCCCCCTCTTCCCTCTTCGCTGATTTGGAGTAGTGGGTAGCGTCCGTTTGAGTTCGTGCTTCAAGGAGACGATCGTAGGCAAGATTCGGTTTGTGGGTTCGCTCGAAATCACGTTAGAAGGCTTCTTGCTCGTGGGTTTCCTTTGAAAGGCTTGGATTCATCGCGTTCGTCATCACAAAAAGACAAGTAACTTGTACATCATGTCATTAGGTTGATACAAGTAGAAAGTTCACGTAATAGGGTAGTTTGAGACTAGAGACGGACAAAGATCATGTTTTTAATTGTGGGTTTCGTCTCTAAGGTTCAAAACAGGCTATAGACGACTTAGGACATGAAGTTTGATAGGTTTGTGCCTTAGGATTCACCCAAACGCGATTTGATCGCGTATGCGACATATTGTATACCCGATGTATGTTTGAACACCCATATGAGAAATACTAGATTTTGACATGTTAGATACCCTCCATTATGACATTTGGACAGTGGGTATATAGTGTTTTGAATTTGGAAGAGTTTGGATGATTTTTGAGGAAGTTATGACGTTTTGAAGTTTGGTTGAGAAATCTGGAAATTGGGATTTAACTGGATTGATTGTTATTTTTACCTGAATTAGAGTCCGAATCTCAACATGACTATTTCTGAGTAAATTGTAGAGAATTGAATCTAATTTCTAATCCCACTGATTTCACCCTGTTTGGAGTTTGTATGAATTAGTTATGATTATTTTAGTGACTGTATGCCGGTAGTTCCCAGATTTATTTCGGGATAGATTTTATCACCAAATTATTTTCAAGATCCAGGTTAGACCTAATTCCATGCCACAAGATTTTGTCCAGTGTTTCACCATGATGTTAGGTAGTTCTCTGATTTTTGTGATAATTAAAAGATGAGTTTTGAGTGATGCCTTACATCCTTCTATAGATCGCTTTTGCTGTAAACTGCGTGTGATTGTATATTGAATGCCGTGTTCACCTTATTTCTAATTACTGTATGAATAATTCATGTGAGATATGAAAGTTGGGTAATTTTATCTACTTTCATCCCGTTTTGGCGGAAGTGGATTTTGATGTGCTGTGTGCAAGATATGCATGATTTTGTACAGCGGTGTTGAAGAATTCCAGATCCATCAAAACTGTGTTTTGTGTTACTTTTCATTTTTGAAAACATATCTATACTTTCTGGAAAAATATGAAAATTTATATTTTGAGAATATACTTATAGGGGATTACCCCAGAATTTTCGTGGGTTTAATTAATGACTTTGTATGCTGTTTTCATGTGGTTTAAGTTATTCCCCTGTTTTCTGGCTGTACATGAAAACTGTGTTGAATTGTGTTTTAAGTCGAGATGTTGTGAACTAGTATATAGAATTATTATACCCGTTAGAAGCGTGTGGAAGTCTAGTTTCCAGATCCTTTGACGGATCATGATTTGCATGCTTGTAGATCTTTGGATCACTGATTTTGTACAGACTGGTCTTGATGTCCTGTTTATAGACATATACCATTTAGCTCGTATTTGTGAATGTTTTGTACCTATACTTGCTGATCTAATTCCCTGAGTCTAAACCTGATTATAACCTGTTAGTTTGACATCATTTAGCACACTCTCATGCCTGTTGATGATCTTAATAATAAAGTAATTAAGCCGGAGTATAAGGGACAGATCTAGTAGTGGATAGTGCAGAAACGTATACTCGGGAGGAGACTTGTGTTTCCTTTATGACAAGTTTACCGATCAAGTTTACCGATCAAGTTACCGATCAAGTTACCGATCATGTTTACCGATCAAGTTACCGATCAAGTTTACCGATCAAGTTACCGATCAAGTTTACCGACCAAGTTCTGTGATTCTGTGAATACTGAGTATACTGCCCTGCATGGTCCCCTACGAAATCTAAAGCGAAACTGCATTGACTGTAACAACCATGTGATAAAAAGATGGCACATGAAGTGTTACCTAGATAGTAATAATACAAGATATTAATACATGATTACCTGTTACCTGTACCTGATATATATCCTGTTACCTGTTTTCCTGATACTGGATACATATTTACCTGACTACCTGATTACCTGATAATTATACATGCTACCTGTTTACCTTTTGACTTTACACTTGATATATGTTTACCTATACCTGTTAGTATATCCTGTGGTTAGATAGTGTCCATGTGCTTGTATCCTATTCTATTTGTGACCCGGACTTGCCATTGACGGGTACTGTGTTTTCTCTTTTCCTTTTTCTTGCATTCGTTGTATTGCAGATTTTGGAGGACAGGTTCCTAAAGGTATTGGCAAGATGATGGGCTAGAGGCTGAAATTTGCTATTACTATTCTTGTTGCTTACTTTGGACAATATTGTATTTTGAACTTGTATTATTCCTTGTATTTGGGCAATGTGATCCAAGATTATTGTGTAATTCAGATCATGAATATTTGAGATTAATGTGTTTTATTTCAAGTATTCTTGTTGGTATTTGGTTCATAAGTGCATGTGGTTGATCTTTTTCTGGCTTCCGACTCTGATTTTACTGTGATATGTTGTAAAGAATTCCTGAACAGCTTAAGGATGATTATATTCATTCGCTGGACTTTTGTTACGCGCTCGTATTCCATATTTTTGGGAAGCGGTGTGTGACACACCATTACCAGACCCAACCACGGAACAACAGACGATAGCCATGTTGTATCTGAGAGTGAGGAAAGTAAAGAAGCGCAGGGACAGGGCAATCTACCAGGCTAAACAGAAAATCGACACCTACTGAGCACAGATTGCATGCCTAGAAGAAGAACGTGGGCAACTCCAATCCGATATGATGCACTTCCAGAGCCGTTGGAAGGAACTCCAGAGAAACATCAAGCCAAGGATAACTGGGAAAACTACCAAAAACACTAAGAGAAGGCACCCCAAGGAAGCTCCTACGGCCAAAAGTTGTTACAATTGCAAGAAGGTCGGACATTTCAAGTCAAACTGCCCAGAAATGTCAGCCAAGAAATGCTACAACTGTGGAAAGCCCAGGCATATCAAGTCAACATGCCCACAGCTACAAGAAGGATGCTCAACAAACAAGTAGCAGAACGTTAGTAACAAGGTTAATGCCATGTGGATCCACTATATTTTGAAATGTTTTGAAGTTGAAGATAGATATAATCTGCTTTGTATTATAAATATTCAACTCAGTTATGAATGATATGATATTTTGGAAGGCCTTTTTCATTATGGTACCTTCTAGATAAGTTACGTTTTTTTTTCAATTAAGGCTTGGTTTGGCAGATAGGATGATCATAAATCATACGGAAGCGCTTCCAACTTATGATTATGATCTTCCCTACATCTGAACCAGTCTCAATGTATTTTATGTCACTAGCAAGCTTGGTGTAGACGTGTTCAGTGACGACTAATCTGTAACCAGACATCAATAAAAGCAAACATGCAACTGGATACCGGGAGGCAAATCTGCAACTGAAGGTCTAGAAGGCAAACATGCAACTGGACACCGGAAGGTAATTCTGCAACCGAATGTCCAGAAGGCAACCCTGCAACTAGATATCGGAAGGCAAGTCTGCATTCGAATATTCAGAAGGCAAAATTGTGACTGGATGTCGATTCATAACCTGATGTGCAGGTAACAGGAGCCACCAGAAGATCGGAACAGAATTACACGACTTCGTCTTTCTATGGAGGGAGTGGCCACCGACTAGAAAAAAGTCATACTCAAAAAGTAAGTCAACATCATTTATGGAGAAGGACAAGCAAAATAATGCAGTTATTATCTACTTCAGAGTAGGAACAGAAAAATGTCAGGATCAAATTCATGATGGGTCTATTCAGAAGACCGGGGAGCGACAATTCAACTGGCGGAAGACTAGTTTGTCAAAAGTATCACTCGAGGAACTGGAGTTGGTTCAAGGAATTTGTCTCGTGGACCACTGGTGATCATATCTTTGTTTTCTTCTCCACTAGCGTCGTTCTGAGGACAGAACGATTCTAAGGAGGAAGTGATGTAATACCCCTCAAAATAGCATATGGCTATTTTGCACTGTAACCCGTGCATTGACTAAGTATTGCACACGATTACATTTTTCCTAGAAATTATCAGTTAAATTGAGGAATTTCAGACATACGAGCTGTTCTGAACCCGATGAGATAAACTCGGGATATCTTCTCAATTAAACTGTAGTTTCGTCCCGATTATTTCAACCAGAAAATTGTCGGGAGGAAGCTATAATTTCTACAAAACCTATAATTTATAGATTTTAATATATGGGTTACTTTCAATTAAGGCTAGTGTTTGGATTAAAATGTGGTTTGTATTTGTGCACTAGGGTTAGAATGGGAATAAGATGACCTAGGGTTCCTTGACCTAACCTAGGGTTAGGAATCCTAGCATCACATCATGACTTAGATCTTGATGAGATCCAATGGTGGGATTAATTCACCATGTGTAGGTTGACCATGAGAATGGGAAGCTTCCATGAAGTTTCCAAGGAAGCTTCCATGAAGCTTCCACATGATGTGTTGGCACTCAATCCACCCTTCATTCCTCCACCCATCCCATCCTCCATCTCATCCCTACACCTCACCACACTCCAACCCACACCCACCCCTCCAAGGCCGGCCATATAACCCCCCTCCCATCTCACTTCACTCCATTTTTCCCAAGCTCCATTCACACTCCTCCTTAGCTTTCTCCATTCCTCCTTGTTCAATATATATATATATATATATATATATATATATATATATATATATATATATATAGGAAAAAGGAAGAAGTCTATAAGAATAGAAGGAGTAGTAGAGAAGGAGAAGAAGAAGAGTAGGAGAAGGTGTTGGCCAAGGTGCACAAGCACAAGGAGCAAAGACAAGCAAGCAAGCAAAGCTAAGAGCTAAGCCTACAAGGAGTATTCTTGCAACTTCAAGTGGGTGATCTCTTAAACTCCTTTGTATTTATTTTTGTTGTGGTATGAATGGATGTGTAGTAATGATAGGTATGATTTGTTACCATGTTTGAGTATGAGTAGTGCTAGGAAAAGATAAATTGTATGGTAGAGAATTACTCTTTTGAGTTTTGGTTAAGAAGCATGATTGTGAGGGTATATTGGAGAATTTTTTACACCCAAACGGTTTAGAATCTTGGGCTAAAATTCTTGGGTATTGTTCTTCTATGTATGTAGAGTATCCATGATATTTTTCATAATATTTGGATGCATTTTAGTAGCCCAAACAGCTGGTCCAAGTCCGGACAGTAAGCAGCCAGAATGGCTGCTGGCTGTGATGATTTTTGTGTGTCTTTCCGATTTTATATCTCGGAAATGACAGAGCATTTTGAGCTAGAAATTTTTGTGGACACCCTTGTATGTGTCTAAAACCATAGTCTTAAATTTCGTAATTTTCCGAGGTCGTTTGATGCCCCGAAAAAATAGTAGAATGCGACTGGTCCGTAGGTGTCGGCTGAAGCTGACTGTGCTTTGTGCTGAAGTTCAAAAAGCCATAACTTCGTGTACGTTTATTATTTTGCTACGAAATTCTGGGAGTAGCTTGGAGTATGAGTCTATTTGATGAATCTCAAATTTTAGAATTTTTAGAAGTCATTTGATGAGGTTTCAAGGGTAATTAGTGTGGGGCAGTAAACACCCTGCTGGAAATAAACAGCTGAAATGAAGCTATGTTTGAGGAGTCGTAGATCGTTGTGTGAAATGAATTTGAATGCGAATTTTGGACACGATGAAATCGGATACGTGTAGATAGAGAATCTCAAATTTCATGATCGTTGGACTTAGGGATGATTTACTATTGAATTTTGAAGTAGGGTACGTTCAGCCTAGTACGAGTTGTCTAGTTCGTGGAGATAGATATTCCTAGACTTATCTGTTAAGAATTTGGGCGACTGGCCAACTAGAGATTGGCAGTAGGGAATCATAGCCTTCTAACCCAACTAGGATTTTGAAATTCCAGGTTGTAGGTTGGAATTTATGATTTTCCAAAGTGGGACAAATTTGGCCTTGTCGAGAAAATGTTTACTAGAGAAATAAACTTTTCCCTTGTCATACACCCAATGGAAATTGGTATCCTTGAGAACATTAAGAATTGAATCTGAGGACGTGTCCAATTAGGAAGTTAAAGTAGACAATCCCATCTTCCCATAGGATCCGGAATCGAGTAATTCCGATAACTAAGTGAACTCTTATGATAACGGACAAGTGCAGCAAGTGTGAAAAGGAATGTACTACTAAGAGTATATAAGGGCTATTGGATGACAAGACAATTGAATTTGAGGAAATAGTCAACTGAAAAGTTATAGCCTAGGGTCTTACCTTTCCAGAATGGGAGGTATCAAGCAATTCTGACTTGTGTGCCGGAAATTATGGACATGATGAGTTTAGCAACCTATTGTCTAGACTGACTTCAAGCTTTGAGTTAACCCGGGGACTTGAGTCCCTTAAAAGAAAATTGAGGGAATCATCGACTAGGGGATGGCAACGAATCTCCTCACCTTCTAGGAAATTCTGAGCGTATTGGTTTCCGATGAGTGTAGCTGGGATCACAGCTACTGGTATTTCTTGATTGTTCCATCGGAAAATTGATGAGGAACCCTCTGCCTACCGCAATATGGTGATCATGAGCTATCAGATTTAAAAGATGGGTTTTAGCGTTTCATTCGGAACTTAGGCAAGTTCCTGTGCATGTACTCATGGTGGACATGAGTAAGTTGGGATATAGCTCTGTTGGATTGTGTTGGGTGTCTCGATGCCTGAGTCTGTCAATAGTCAAGAATGGATAATTATGTGCGTGCTTACCTTTACTAAATTGTATTACGTCATCAGGGCACCGTTAGACCACTCACTGAGGGTCACGGGCCGGGATTATTTTGGGTCGCTGACCTATGAAGGTATTGGAAATCAGTGGATGTGATTCCGGGATGGTTGTTACCTTGACAGACCAGTCAGGCTCGACTTTGTTGATCGACACCGAGTGTGGTTTAAATAACAACATATCTTCAGTAAACTGGATTGATTAGGTTTTTCTTTTATTTGTTTCGCTTGAAGTCTAAATTGGTATTAGGGGTGATTCCCTATAATCCAACTTATTCTGAGAGTTAACACTAAGTGGTGATACTGGTTGTCTCTTCCTGTCATTAGGGATACGCACTGTGGTGCGTATCTTGCACTGTTAATTCCTGAAGTACCATGGTAAGAACGGGATGCTGATATCTTGGCGGATTGGGGATATTTTAGGACCTCGAGGTCGTCATGTTCTATGTGGGTGGACACGAACGGATCATAAAGGATCTTTGCGCAATGGATATACCGCGGTATATCTGTAAGTTCGTCACAGCTTTCGAGGATGGTTCGACGCAGTAATTATTGGTGATTTCGGGGTAGCGCCCCACATTATTTCTTTTATTTTATTTTCACCTCCTCAACCCTGTCATACTATCAGGAACAGGAAGTAGACCAAATTAGAATGCATTGCATAGCGAGGGTTCTAATCCCTAAACATGGAGACAACGGCTTGATTTGGAAAATATGTAGTATGGGATGCATACATTTCTAAAGTCTCGCTTGCATTAGACTAAGTATGTTGGCTTGACCTGGGTCACAGGTAGTATGGAATGCATGTGCATCCAGAATCTTGCTGACATTAGATTAAGTGCATCTGTTCTATACTCTGTATTGTTGCATTAGACTCAGGTCATGCCATACACGAATACTAGGAAATCAGGATGCACGTTGAATTTTCCATTCAAGATGAATTTGTGAGTGTGATAGTTTGAGGATCGCTGTTTCCTTATCAGCATTGCGTCAGTAGAATTATTGATGTACCCCACCTTTTAGGTACATGGATATCAGGTCACGAGTATAGGAGAGCACAAGATCAGCAGGGCATCCAAGTAGTGGCAGTATGCACGTCTACCCTTCGAGCGGGTGCAGAATTATCAGGGTCGCGTAGCAGAAGGCTCAAGCCGAGGGGCAAGTCTCAGGAGGGGCAGATAGACCACTCCGCAGAGTTTCAGCAGTGACCAAGGGATTGACGATCTGGAAGACAGCCGATGGCTTCACAAGAAAAGTTTAAATATTCTTGTAATCAGTTGTAATAAGTTATATAATTTGTATTCCTTGTCCAAGGACAAATTGATATTTGTAATTATTAATGTAACAACTCTGATGGCAATAAAAATGTTTAAATTTCCACGTTATTTACTGTGTTGAGATGCATTTGAAGGCAATGATCTTGGTGATCTCATGGATGTCCAATATCGGGGATCCGGGGCGTTACACTTATATTTCAGGACATACAAGTACATTATCATGGCCAACTATGAGAACAAGGCTTTGAGAGATTATGCGATGCCCTCAATTCATGGAGCAACATCAAGTATAAAGATGTCTGCAATTGAAGCAAACAACTTTGAAATTAAACCAGCAATTATTCAGATGATTCAACAGACTGTTCAATTTTGGGGACTACCGCACGAGGATCCTTATGTTCATATTGCAAATTTTCTAGAAATTTGTGACACTTTCAAGCACAACGGAGTATCAGATGATGTAATCAGATTGAGACTCTTTCATTTTTCACTAAGAATTAAGGCGAAGGCTTGGCTAAATTTTCTACCACCCGGTAGTATTACTACTTGGGAGGGACTTGCACAAAATTTTCTTGCTAAGTATTTTCCGCCGACAAAGACAGCGAAGCTAAGAAATGATATTACCACATTCATTCAGTTTGAGACTGAGTTTTTGTATGATGCATGGGAGAGGTATAAAGAGTTATTGAGAAAGTGTCTTCATCATGAACTACCGAAATGGCTGCAAATTCAAATATTCTATAATGGGTTGGGAGTTACACATCGATCTATGGTTGACGCAGCAGCTGGAGGTGCACTTATGAGAAAAACTCATGAAGTAGCCTATGAACTTTTAGAGGAGATGACATCAAATAATTATCAGTGGTCTTTAGAGAGAACAATGCCAAGAAAAGTGGCTGGAGTTTTTGAACTTGATCCTATTACTACTTTAACTGCACAAATTGATATTTTATCTTAAAAATTAGGCAATATGAATTTTAATGCTATTCAAACTAATATTATTTGTGATTTTTTTGCAGGAAATCATTCAAGTGCAGATTGCCAAGTGGGGAACCCTTTTGCTCAATCAAATTTCAATCAAGCAAATTACGTGTCAAATTTCCAAGGGCAAAACAATCATTATGCAAACACATACAATTCAGGATGGAGAAACACCCCCAATTTTTCATGGAACAATGATCAAGGAGGAGCAATTAGACCACCTCAAAATTTTCAGCATCAAGAAAAGAAGCCGACACTAGAAGAGATGTTCATGCAATACATGCAGAAAACAGATTTGGCAATCCAAAATATTACAATTTCAACGTCAGCTTCAATTCGCAATCTCGAGGTTCAAATTGGTCAAATTTCAAATATTCTTAATGAAAGAACGGTAGGAGCATTACCAAGCAACACAGTGGTCAATCCCAATGAGCATAACAAAGTAATAACACTAAGCAGCGGGAGGACAATTGAGCAACTACAAGAAGAAAATGGCAAACAAAATGTTGTTGAAAAGGAAGATGAGTACGAACCAATTGTGGAGGAACAAACGCAGCATAAGTAAGTAACTTTTGATTTTTTAAATCATTAAAGTTCCCTATCGAAGAACAGTCATGTTTTCAAGTAAGTGAAACAGATTTAATTGTGGGTGAGAAACATAGTGCGATAATTGGAAAGTTACCAATCGAAGTATGTCCAACAAATTCAGCAACTTTTGAAACTGAAAAAGAAAATATTTTTGAATATGTTATGTATTTGGATGCTGCACCATTTATTCATCCATTTTCTCAGCAAAAATTCAAGGAGGTGGGAAAATCAAAGACATCATCATCATGGAAGAAACGACTCAAACTTGAGCTCAAACCTAATCCACACCTGAAGAGAAGTATTAGAAAAGATGTTTTAATGTTGTTGGATCTTGACGTTAGATGACCATATCAGCCACCATGTCTGACTGAAGACTTAAAACTTAGCGCTTTTTGGGAGGCAACCCATGTTTTCTTTTACTGCATTAGATTTGATTTTTCTTTTAGTTTATTATAATTTTAATTTTTGATTTTATTTTGTAGGATTGCATAATTTTGGAAGTGGCCGGGCGGGGCTGTTTTCTACACCTACATTGATGGCTGTTTTTTAGCAGGATGGAGTCAGAATCTGGAATTGTGCATCAAAGAAAAATTGTAGACAATTGTCTTAGCTTTCCAGCAAAAAAAAAGTCAGCCCATTAGGACACCTACAGCTCTAGATATCGCTGAAACACTGAACACAGCGCGTGCAGAATTTTTGAGACGAATCAGGGGAGAAATTCTGAACTTTTTGCATTCTTTTTGTTTTTCATTTTCCTTTCCCATTGAGGACAATCTGATATTCAAGTTTGGGGGAAGGGTTAAAAATTTATTTATTTTATTATTTTCTATATTTTTGAAAAGAAAAACAAAACAAAAAGGGATTTCAATTGGGCTCACCATTACACTTTTGAGTTCTTTATTGTGCTAAGCATTAAAATAATTTTTTTTTAGGATAGAAAATTTTTTGTAAAGCAAGATTTAGCATACTTATTTACTTTAGGATTATTGAATTTCAAAATTCCTTACACAATTGTAAGAGTCATGCGATTATACATAAAAGAAAAATGTGATGCTTTTTCTTGTGATTATCTCCTTTGATCTAGTCCTAAACAGAGTTTAAGTAAATAGAGTGTTAATGATCAAATAACTAAATGAATAAAGTCTATCTACTCCAATGTTTTGAGTTGCTTAGTAACTAGGGGAATTCATCACAAATGTTTACTTTTACGTCAAACGGTAACTTAAAATATGAGTATGCAAAGCACTATGAGTTTGTGACTTGTTGAGTAACCGGGTGAATTCATCATAAATGTTTGCATTTGCATCGAAAGCAAGTGACAACTTAGAGAAGAGACCCCAAAAAAAAAAAACTCTAGTTTGCTTCTCGGTTTGTAGTAGTAAGAAGGGAAAATCACATATGAAGTTGTTACATACTATAATTCTATTAATTACATTAAAATTATGATTGGATTTGGAATTATGAATAAATAATTGCACTGGAAAAAGTGAGTATGCTTGATTTTACTTTATTTGCTATTGTTTATATTTTAATTGACATTTTGATGCTTGCATGATGGGATCTCTTGGTGTGATGATTTGTGCTATTATTGATGATTATTCTTTTATTCGTGGTTTTACTTTTTGCTCGAGGACAAGCAAAATCTTAAGTTTGGGGCTATTTGATGTGTCTAATTTTTATATAAATATTTGTACTCATTTACCTATAAAAATTGCTTGTATTCGTCTATATTGTTTATGATTCATCTTATTTCCATAGATTTCAGTTAATTGATTATTTTTGAAGAAATACGATTTTTTTGATGCAAAAGGTGAATATTTTCAGTAAAAATCAACAAAGAAAACAAGGACAATGATTGTTAGATTTTTTTTGATTTGATGAATTTCGAATTTTACAATTTGGTTCTAGAAAAAGTCAATAGAAAATATTATTATCAATTTATATAATTTTAAAAGTACAATACGGATTTATGGATGATGAAAGGGTTAAAAAATTAGTTAATTAGATTAATATTAATATAAATATTCTAATTAATTAATTAATTAATTAATTAACTAAACTAAATTACCTAACCTAACCCTAATCTACCTTTTCCTATATAAAGAACAGGTGTTAGTTGGTAGGTGACGAAAAGGAGGGGGAGTGCTTGAATGGCGGCACCAGACCCAATAAATCAAAAAGGAAAAAGAAGAAAAAAAGAAGAAAAAAAAAGAACATAGCTCAGTCTCAAAAAAATGAATCACGGGCCACGAGCAAATCTAGTAGTCTTATATAGCGAGACTTGTATCTCATTACATAGTGAAGTAGATGTAGTGAATAAAGATAAACCTATATAAGATCTTCTGAAAGTAACAACTTGTGTTAGGGACTAAATATATTTATACAACCCTGTAAAAAAAGGTGAGATTTCGACAATGGGGTAGTGGTTGAGTAACGTTTCTAAATGTTATATTGATACAAGTGATAGACATTAATTCCATGCCAGTTCATGCTATTCCTCGGGATCAACATCTTCACTGTTTTGAATAAACAAAAGCAAGCGCCAACTCGTGCTTTTCATCACTTTCCAATACAGGGAGAGAAAGAACCCAACAACAGAATCCTCATCTTTTCATAACCTTAGTTGGTGATTACATTACATGTGTCTTCTTTCTTTGATGCCAAAATTCTTAGACTAAACCTTGAAGCAATCACCATATATCTCTAATCTCTAATACTATAATGGGAGAAGCCTTAGTGTCATTTGTGAATCTATTAACGCGTGCGACACACGTACAACCAAAACCACCAATATAAACTCATGAAATACGTAAACTTTCTGTGCATTCAAATCAATCTCTCTCTCTAAAAAAAACCCCACCGTTCCTCTCCCCCCCCCCCTCTCTCAATACCCAGACTTTTTTTTCCACTCACCCCGTCTGTTCCTCTCACTACGTCGTTGATTCGCCACCCACCACCGTCGAATCGCCACGTCGTCGCTCCGTCACTCGCTGCTTCACCGCACCGTAGCTCCGCCCTCGCCGCTTCACCGCGTCGTAGCTCCACCCCCGCCAACCGCCTCACCGCACCGTAGCTCCCCCCCCCCCCACGCGCTCGGCCACCCGCCACCCACCACCGCTTCACCACACCGTAGCTCCGCCCCCCACCCGCCACCGTTTCACCACGCCACCGGTACGTCGCGCCATCGCTCTGCCACACCGTCACGACGCACAGAACTGAGGACGACAACGCCGCTGACGTGGCTCGGCGATCAGAAAAACAACAGAGGAGAGAGAGAATGGGGGAACTTTTGAGCAACTTGACTATGAATTGGCGGTTCAGTTTTCGAGGCGTTCGGTTTGCAATTGTTTCTACAAAATAGTTCTTTTTGTATCTCTTTTCTTTCTCTAATTTTTTATAATGCAATCTAAGACAATGTTTATTAGTTGCAAAACCATTATGAACTAAATTTATTTTTCTAGTGTTTCGATGTAGCCTAGTTTTGAGAACACAATTTTTAATTCCACATTATTTTTCTATTTTTCTATGGTTGTGTGTTTGATTCTTGATCTTACTGCTTACAATTAGTTGACGAACTTTTGTATGATTTATTGGATCATAGAGAGACCGAGAGGTAATTTGTTATTTAGAACTATAAATTTAAACATCATTGATTGAGACTGTTAAAAAATCTACAGAACTTAATGAGTCTTCAATTAATTAAATTTGTGCATGAACTATGACAAACTGTTAGTTGGAGATATTTTTGGTGTTTTCGAGAGAAAGCATTGAATAATTTGGGGATTTTGGTCTACAACTTGGAAAATTAATATTTTTATTCACTTGGAATTACTAATTGTGTTCAATTAATTAGGTGAAATCAAAAGCCCTAAAATTAATTTTGCCATTAACAAATCACAAAAATTTCAGATTCCGCACCTTCTTAATTAATTTATTTAGATTTTTAGATTAATTTAATTTAGTTGTTTTCTTTATTTAATTTCGATTTTCCAAATAGTAGTTCATCTAGTAATATCGGTACTCAATAAAATAATTAGTCCCTGTGGGTTCGACACTCTTTTCACTTAACTATACTACTTGTTGCAATTTTATACACTTGCAAAAATTCACATTACCTGCTCAAAACCGTCAAGAGAAGGCATACTTGGATGACCATTCCTTCCACTTACTAATGATTAAAAATATTAAGAAGAAAATAAAAGGGTCATACCTGAAAAGTGAGCTACATTAGAAATCATCTTTTGGAACATGTTGGTAAAAAGCAAAAGCAAGTTATTTGAGTGTCCCCAGTCATAAACCCATAAGTTAGCAAACCATTATAAGCGACATCCCGAACTCAATAATCTCAATATAAGAAAAAAAAAATCCTAGAAAACCCAAAAGGGCATCTCGAAAAGGCATTGTCTCAAACACCTTAGGTTCCACAAACAACCATTTACTCATCCTAAATAACTGAGCGAAAAATAATATGAATGAATGACTTGTGATAGGTAAAGTAGTATAGGAATAATTTTACAACGATGCTACACATAAAACCTTTTATACAACATTTTTTATAAAACTTTATGCAGTACTATAATATCTTCTATAATAACTTTCAATAATATTGTGTCACATAAGTTTGTAAAAAAAATGTTGAAGAAAAAATTATGGGTATAGCATTGTTGATCATTTTATATTATTTCTTTCCAAAATTATTTATTACCTTGTTGTCTTTCCGGAAGTGATGTGGTGAATTCAAAAGAGATTGGAGATGCCTTCGGGTCAAGTTTAACTATGGAGTTAATTTTGGAAACAAATATCGAGAGTACAACTTAGGATTTTTTAGATTTTTATAAATAATTGTAGAAGCCTCTATGAGATGTAGTACTTCGTATGAGAGTTTTCTATTCTAAACAGCAGAGTATCTTCTTGTGAAACTTGAGAGATAGATAGATTCTTGGTAAAAGTATTGTATCTTCTGTCGACTCTAGTTGAATAATATCTCGGTTATTTCTCCAGCGGATTAGGTTTCCCGAATTGGGACAAATTGTGTGCTTTTGTGTTTGGTGTGGTCTACATTTGCTTAGTTGTTCATTGTGATCAGTTGTGACTCTCGCTTTAACTTGTGCTGTGCCAAAATTTCATAACAAAGAAAATTAAGATTATATCATTTCATTTAATGGATTAAATGTAATGCACTAATTGTTGGGGTTTGTAGATGCAAATACACGATAATGGGGTTGAAGAAGACAGACAAGCAGGAGAGTCGAAGTGGGAGCAAACAGGTTAAGAGCAATCTGAAGCTACAGGTAGAGTACGGTCGACCGCACCCCCGACTGACTATGTACAGGCAGTGCACGGTCGACCGTGCAGTCGACCGTTTCACTCTTTGATTGGACCCTGTAAACTTGAAGGAACGACCGATCGATCGCGCAGTCGACCAACTCACTCTCTGTTAGATCTTGTACAGTCGAAGGCATGAACCGGTCGAGGTTCACCCAATCCATCTGATTGATGAACTGCTGATATTAGAAGTTGTGAAAACCTATATATATTATATTGTGTATGATTTTAGGGTTATGTGAAAAGAAAAGAAAGATCTATCAGCTATCATGGAGAGAGAGAGATAGAGAGAAACTCTACACCTTGGTGGTGAGTTCTTGAGAGATTTGTAAGCTTGTTCTTCATATTTCTAGTGGAAATCTCAGGAAAGCCTCTGCACGGGAAGTAGTCATTGCATTGGGTGAACCTCGAAAAAATCTCATGTAGTTTTGTGTGTTGCCTTTGGTTGTTTTTTGTTCCCTTGCTTTTGATTTTATTGTTCTTGCATCTCGTTGATGAGTTATTCAGCAGTTAAAACTCAACAAAGTGATATCAGAGCACCAGATTGGTAGCGTTTATTGAGATGTGGGACAAGAGTAGAGTCAAGGAGTTCAATGGAAAAGATTTTACAATGTGGAAGATCCAAATGATTGCGTATCTCTGACAAAAGGATCTAGATGATCCGTTGTTGGGTTTGACGCCAGAAGGGGCGGAGGTCAATCCGGTTGCATTGGCAGCTTGGAATAGATTGGATCAGAAAATATTTGGACAGATTTAGTTTTCGCTGAGTAGGAAGTCGCTATTTTACATTGAGAAGGCAAAGACCGCGAAGGAGGTAATGGAGATCTTGATAGATATGTTTGAGAAACCGAATGCAGCGAACCAGATCCTACATCTAAAGAAGTTGGTCAATTTGAAGTTGTCGAAAAGGGGTTCGGTTGTAGAGCACATCAACAATTTCTGTATGGTTTACAATCAAATGGAATCGTCGGGTTTAAAGTTTGAGGAAAGGGCACAATCGTTGTTGTTGCTATCCAGTTTTCCCAATAGTCATGGCACAGTACAGCAGATTGTTACAAGCACCATGACTGATACGATAACTCTAAAGAATGTTATAAGCAGCATATGAATGAGGATGCAAGAAGGAAGAGACATGGAGAGACTTGGGTGTTATATCCTAGCAATGTCATGTTGTCAGTTGATAACCGTGGTAGAAGTAACAATAGAGGAAGGTCACAAAGCAGGAATTGCAGGTCCAAGTTAAGAACCGAACATCGCAAAAGTGAGTGTTGGTACTGCAAGAAGACGGGATACAGGAGAGACCAATGCGAGGAGTATAAGAAAGCACAAGCAGGGTCACAGGTAGCCAATATGGTAAGTATTGAATCTCGTTTAGATGAATTGTGTTTATCTGCGGAATTTAATATTATGCAAGATGAATGGTGTATAGACTCAGGTGCTTCTTATCATTGTACACCCATGAGGGATGCTTTGAGGATTACAGGACAGGTGATTTTGGTGCAGTTTCAGTTGGAAATGGGCAAATATGTCCAGTTGTAGGTTGTAACACCCCGAATTCCAAATAAGCCTAAATTCGAAGTTCCACATGATCTTTACACTTCACTTCGTACAATTTTACAAGGAATTTTGAACTTTTATTACAATATACTCTCTTACATCAACACGCAGTAGAATAAATAAATAAATTACAACATGGTAAATATACAATTGCAATAACTTTAGCATTTAAGTAATCATCAACATCCAATTCATCTTTATATCTTCTTGTAAATTCCAAGTCCTGCATATGAAACTGTGGGCACGCTAGTTGCTTACAACCGACGCAATATTATATATGGCCATTCTCACTATGCCGAAAATATAGTGATTCTTTAATACTTTAACAAACACAAACTTGAATGCATCACAAACAAAGCTAAAGAGGGACTATCCTATTGATGTCGTGTGTGCTTGTGCACTTAACCTTAATGCAGTTATTTATATTTAATGACACTAATGCACACTTGTTCGAACCTATGCATCCCATTCTACATAGATCCGAGGGCAAGTCCTTAACCGTACTTCATCTTGTAGGGTTGGATCCTTCGCTATGAATTTAACTACTATGGTAACTACGGTAAGTTCTTAGATGTTTTATGAGTTACGAGCCAATGTCCAGACAGCCTGGAGGGGAATCCCACATCATGACATGACGCATCATGTAGACAGTCTATGGACAATTCGCCTCCGTCATGGGACGATGGCACTACGTAGTCACCAAGCACCCCACAAGCATCGCCACGATCCCAATAATTCCGGAGATGAATTCACGTCATGACATGACGCATCATGTAGACAGCCTATGAAAACTCTCACACCATGAATTCGAGGTCTTTATACTTGTGTTTTTCTCTTACTTTGATCACATCTCTCCTTAGTGCCTATCTTTACATTTTTAGTTTGTTTTAGAAGAAAATCATCACAACCTAGAGCTAGCTTACCCTACCGGATTTAAACCAATACAAGAGACGGTCAGCCCCAACTGGCTACTTCTCAAGAGATGCTCAACCAACACTGGTTAGCTCTCAAATTCATAATAACAACTGTCGGTTTCTAAGAGTCTCGCCTAGCCTCTAGATTCCAACAACTATCTCGTTCTAGAAATCAACAATATGTTATATTCAATCTCAAAATAATATTTCAATTTCTTTATTCACAATCACTTTCTCAAAGAAAATATTTCTTTTATAATCTCATAACATGAAGTAACTCACTTAAACTTCTTTTATCAATTTATTCGCTTCTAGCATTGTGTGCAATTCAAATATTCTCAATCAATTACTATAACATCTCGTTAAGAGGATTCTAATTGCTTTTCAAATTTTCATCCTTCTTTAATTATACAAGAGTCACATTTTAAGGAGAATTATCAAGTTCTTCATCTCATTGTTTTAATATATAAAAATCACTTCCAATTCTCACAAAATATGTCAAAGTATTGTGAAAATATTTTTTTACAAAGTCTAAATAATTTTAAAGGAATAATAGAATTTCCCCCCAGTTTTTATTGCTCTTAAAACTCAAGAATATGCCTAAAAATCGAAATATATTAAAAAGGCAGGCGCCAGGGTTCGAACCTACGACCCCCACCCATGCTATAGTGATCAACTCAGAGTGCACCCAAAGACCAGAAAGCCCAACAGCGGCTAGCGATTAAAGGAAAACTTAAAAATCTTATATACTGGTCTTCAGCGATTTGGATAAAATCAAATTTAATAAAACAGAGCCTTTCAAGACTCGAACCCATGAAGGTATGTACTGTTCATAGCGCCCTGGCCTCACACCGAAAGCCAATACTCCCAAACCCATCATCTGTTACGAAGAAGAATCGAAATAAATTTATACCTTCTGTATGTTTGTAAATGTCCTTTACAAAATTTTAATTTCTCAGTCAATTTGTATCTCTCAAATCAAAACTTATTCCAGAATATTTTCTGTAAAAATACAGTATAGCAGTAAATAGTAAACTTTATAAAACTCATATTATTTGACAATGTCATAAGTTTTCTTTCCAATTTGCATTTAAAGAAGACATTATCGACTTTGAAATAAAACTATGGTTCCTCCTCAAAAACACCAATATAAGTTTCCTTATGCCAATAAAATACACATTTGTGGAACTATTTCCATATTTCTCTACTTTACTAGCATCTTAAACATTTTCATACATATTGCATTAATTTGACTATTATAAGAACGTTCATACATCAATTTGGAGATTTTTTATTCCAACAACCCACTAAATATATTTTCTTGTTCTCTCTCTAATCCACATGAATTCTAGTCATTTATTAGATACACAATATCATTTCAACACATCATGACACAATTAAAATAAGATTATGTAATCTACATTCATTCTACCAATCAAAATTTAACAACTAAACCATATATCAACTAGCATGCATCATACTCCTAAAATTAGAAAGGATTTAAGAAACACCCACCTAATAGAAGTGTACTAGTAGCAGTTTCCCCTTCAAAAGCTCTCTAAAACTCCAAAAAAGCCAATAAAATCCTCCCCAAAATCAAGAGCAATTGCTCCCGAAAGCACATTGGCCTTAAGCTTTGTTTTTTGATTAATTATGTGTGTAATGAAAGGCATTAGATTAGGGGTATATATAAAGTAATTATAGGGGTAGTTAATATAACTAAATTCCCATACCTCCTCCACTAACCTACACCACTACACCACCTGTTTTAACCAGTCAAAGCAAAGATAGCCGGCCAATATACTTTGGGGTGTGCACGTTGCACATGTGCACGTGCACGTGCTTTGTGTACACTTCACAAAATTAATTGTTTATTTAAATTAAAACATATGTTATATATATAATAAAATTATTTTAATTAAATTTTATAGTTTTTCATGCATGAATAAAATAGACACACACACACATACTTCAAAATTTCATTTTGAAAAAGAGAATACACTCAATACGTGCACCGCAAACACGTGCATCGCACGTAAAATATTAAAATACGAAATAAATTTCATTGACGGAGAAAATGTTTATAAATAATTGAAATACAACATACGAAAGATATATTTCATTATTTTTATATATTCCACAACGAAATTAATATGTACATTGAAAATACGTGCACCGTACATATCAAAAATATTTTAATTAAAATAAGAGAAAAATAAATTTCTATTTATAAAACAAATTTGAACACGTCAGTAAATAAATAATTGAAACACAGAAAATATTACACGTAGCAGTGAAAAAATACGTAATCGATACGTGCATCGATAACACGTATAAAGCACGTAAAAACACAGAGATTGAAATTCAATATTTGAGTTGGCTTAAATAGGATAAAATAAATTTTTAGAAGTCGGGAAATACATAAATAGTTGAAATATAGAATAATTATGACATTTATACTGAAATGTGTTATGGATATCACAGTAACGGTACAAAATAAACGTGTGTAACACACGAGGGGCAAAATTGTCATTTCCAATTTTGCGGGGAGTTACATAGGTAGAGACACAGTGAGAGTGAAGGCTCGCAATGGTGGGCAATTGGTATTGAATGACACAAGACATATTCCAAGTTTGAAGAAGAACTTAATCTCAACCAGTAAACTAGACAAAGAAGGATTCACAACAACTTTTGGACATGGAGAATGGAAGGTGACTACAGGTGCCAGGTTGGTGGCAAAAGGAAAGTGTGGCGACACGTTGTACTTACTCAGAGGAGGTGATTCAGGTGATATCATTGTTACAGCATCAGCAGGTAGTTCCTCTTCAATTCTATGACATGTCGGTTAGGGCACCCTGGTGAAAAGGGTGTCAAGCAGTTTTGTTCTAGGGATCTTTTGTCGGAGCTTAAGAAGGTTGAGAAGAAATTTTGTGAGAACCGCGTGATGGGAAAACAGAAGACAGTTAGCTTTCAGTTGAGTGGGCCTGAGAAGAAGCTTTGGAAGCTAGAGTTGGTATAAACAGATGTGTGGGGTCCAGCTCAGGAATACCCTTATGGAGGTAAGAGATACTTCGTTACATTCATTGATGATGCTACAAGAAAAGTTTGGGTTCATGCAATTCGCGAGAAATCTGAGGTTGATGCATTTAAAGCTTGGAAGGCCAAAGTTGAGAATGAGACGGGTTGCAAAGTGAAAACATTAAAGTCCGATAATGGAGGTGGGTACACAAGCAAATTGTAACACCCCCAATTTTTTTTTTTTTTTTTTTGAAAAACTAAACCTCTAAATACAATTCTTTCAATTTCTATATCCCTTTAAACATAAACTAAAATAGTTATATTTCAATAAAAATTTGAGCAGAGTTTTCCCTGTAATTTCTGTCCCGAAACACAATTAGCTTACGGAATTCTGCTCTAAATTCGTAGCTCACATCACAGGCAATAATATCACGGGCTCCCCAGGCCAAAATGAGCAGAATCACACAGGCAATATAATATCATGCTCTGGGGGCCAAACTCATAACAGGATATCAGTTACCAATTAAAAACCATAATTTTCTTTGAAAACGTGGCAAAAATTTTAGAAAACCCTTTGTAAAACCTAGCCACATGGCCCGGTACGCCACAATGAGATGGGTACGGGTCAAGAACATACCATACTACCCCCACACTATACTCATCATCGACATCCGGGTACTTTTACATTCAAATTACAATTTAAATCACTATTCACCTAACTAATTTTTACAAGAATTTAAAAAAATAAAATTCAACTCTACAAACCTACGCCTCACCTCTGCACTGCTGAGGACCTGTAACAGTAGAGGATCTAGGGTAGTCCAGGGACTCCCTAACCCCCCAAACACTAAGGGATTAGCCATTTCTGGTGTGAGTATAGTTATTAATCTACTAAATTAATTAAAATGGTATAAAGAAAATAATTTAAACTTACAAACACCAAGTTAAGATGATGCAACCTGAATTCTGAACATAACAACATCACCAATACGATGTTATATCAAATACTTTTCCAACCTGCATTAAACTATATAATTATCCATAACTTCACACATTTCACTATATGCTTCACATCAACCTCGGATATATCCTTATTTTACATTCGCATAGTACGAATATTCATCTATCCACAATTATCATCGTAACAGCATTTCGTTATTTATGTGAATATAACCATTTTCTTATTGCATACATCGCACGCATCCAAACAACAATACCATCTACCTCATCATAACATCTCATTACAAGTATTTATTTTATTGTATAACATCACATTTATCTATTTTTATAGCATCATAAACATATGCATTCATTCCCAGAATATCACACTCATTTATGTCGTATAACACAAACATCACATTTCATTTCACTTTGCGAGGTACTTGCATTTCATCACATCATTAACACATCACTAATTCGAATACTTATACTCATTGCATCAAAACATGTTTTATAGCTCATTCTCATCTCATTATACCACTTTAGTAATTTCTCATTCTTTATAAGTAATATATCTTATTATCATTTTCACTTATAACACAAATTGCCATTAGCTTCACTTTCATTCTCATCACAATATACTTCATATCCCCAAACACAATTTTGGGCTACAACATATCACACCCCAAAGCCGATAGCTTGGGTAATAATCACCGCACCCCAAACACACAGTTTGGGTAATATCACATCACATCTCAAGCCGATAGCTTGGTTATTAATTCACTTCAATTACTTATCATCTTCACTTTACTTTATTCTTCATTTCCATTATTCATTACCGATATCATACCACTCACCCTGTGAATTATGCCAAGGCAGGTAGTTCCCACCATTTCCACAAAAACAGCGGGCAGGTAGTTCCTTGACACAATTCCAAGGTGTAACAACTCATATCATACTGTATTTTACTTAAATAATCATTTACATAATATAATTACTTCATACTATTCATATTAACACATGTCTCTTTTACTATTTTCATTTTAAATTAACCAAGTACTGCATTTATCATTTCTTTTCATACACAAACTCATAACTCGTATTCCTTCATAATCATTTCATTCACAACAACTTTCTTTCACATTCACAATTCACGTTCCACTTTCTGTACTTTCACATTTTATTTACACTTAGTTATTTTATTAGTTTGTCGACCAGTGAGCCACAGTATCCCAACATACTGAAAGCCGACAGCCCAGTAAACACGCGGCCCGATGCTCACACAGAGTCTTACTCGTCTGAGGCTACGTCTTCCTCCTAGCCGAACTAGCGAGGGAACCACTAACCCCAAGTAGAACTTGGGTACTTCCTCCCGGCCGAAGCCAAGAGGGAAAAAGCCACTGACCCCAGGTACCTGGGTACTTCCTCGCAACGGCTGTCATCGAGGGAAAAACCGGGCCTCAAGCCGATAGCTTGGGCGATAAAATCCACTTACCCCAAACATAGTTTGGGTCCACTTACCCCAAGCTGGTCCTTGGGTGTTAGGAGGTCTAGCCCAAACCCCCAGGATTGCTGTAGGTACTGGTCAACAAAGCCAACTGTTATTAGCATTAGTCATTTCATCTTTTCAGCTTACTTTTGATTTACAACGAGTCATGTCTTTGACTTTAACCACGTGAATTAATAACACATTTATTAGCACGTACCATCTTATCCTTTATCTTCATATCAATAAACCACATTATGCATACACCCTGTTATTTAACATATAAACTCATCATATCATATTAATGCATAATATTAATGTGCCAAGATATTTATTTTGCCATAACATCCCACATTAAGAATATCATATGATTCATTACCTCACTATACCATATATAGGCATACGCCAAGTTATAACATTAATATGAGAACTACATTATGTTATTCCATATCGTAAAAGTATCAAAATGTATACTTCATCACATTATAATATCATATTATTACCCATTAATTCATTTCGAACATAATTATAATGTAAACATATACCCACTTACTAATTTCATCAATTATCACATCACGAGTCAATATCATGATATATATATCACAAACATACACCACACATGCGGATTTCCAAGAAAAGGAGCCAAAATCACTTATTTCCTCTAATTAAATCTCATAATATCCAATTATAGAATACTAGCTCATACACCATGTTCCATATAAGTAAAATCACCTATAAGGGCCTATATGTCCCAAAACATGCACAAAACATGCACTATAAATACACGGGTTTCCAAAACATGATCACAATCACTAATTTCGTCTAATTACATCTTATAACATCCATCCATAGCATGCTAGCCCATACACAAGGCTCTGCATATACCAAATTACCTATATCGGCCTATATACCCAAAAACATGCACGAAACATGCACGGGATAAAAATATGCATAAACAATTCAATATATTTAGTTTTTTATACTTCAACACATCACATTAACCCATAATATAGGATCTATATACCTAAAATAGTTAATTTCACCACATATCACAAAAACCCATTTTCGGGCCCCTAAAAATCTGTATTTTCATTGAAAATCAATTTTTGCTATAACTTCTACAAAATATATTAGAAGGCCACGAAATTTGGCCACAATATAAAATATTTATAGATACAACATACTCATGTGACGGATCGAGCAAACGATGTCCCACGTCCGCCTAGTAGCCTGTCGAAGTTCAACTTTTTCCACCTAATTGGAAAATTATAGGACTGATTAGCATAAAACTCAAAACTCGACCTACGAACCTCCAAATTCGAATCCGTCTTCACCTATGCGTCACAAATGACATATGTAGGTGAGCTACATCGATAGATTTCGAATTCGGGTCCCAATACAAACACTCCCTTATTGATCGGAGGCTTTCTAATTAGAAAATTCATATTTTCTAATTTCTTTAATCCCCTTTTTCCTAATCTCACAAATTAGGGTTAATAATAATAATAATACTCAATTACACCTCCGAACCCATCAAATTCTCACCTAAATCTCGCTCGGGCATTTCACCGAACACCCGGCGTGCATACATGGTATTCCCGTATTTTTGAGATTCTGACGGGTTTCTAATTCAATAAAATTTTCACTAAACTCATTCTAAATTGTTCCCCCTTAATTCACAACAATTTCTATAACTCATCCTTATCAATTATTCTATTTATCATCCAAATTCTAAAGCCAACACACTAATTAATTTATAATTCACAAACCACTCAATTTCTTACCAATCTTCCTTTCTATAATTACCAACATCACCTAATTACCTTACTATATCATTTTCTAGCAATTAAAACACAAACCCAAACAATCCCATCAAATAAAGTTCCATAATTCTTACCTTCCAAGCACTATTCTCGCAAATAAACGCCAAAAATGAGTAGAACGCCTCGAAATTGACATAAACCCTCAATTTTTTTTTTGAAAAAGGAAGTTGAAATAGCTAGGGTTTTGCACCCCCATGAATAGCCAGATGAGGGAAGGGGGTTTTTCTAGTCGGTTCAGAATGGGGAAGGGGAAAGGGGCATGGGAATGTAAATATAAAGACAATATTTCATATCAGTCCCTATTTGACCAAAGGTTTATATATATAGCCTTCTAGTTAATTCATCTAGGGTTTTTCTTGTAAAATCACTCCATAATATACTTAAATTCATCCCAAACAAAAAATAAAATAAGAAATGCATTTCTATGCATAATTGTAATCAAAATCAATAGTTATGAACGATAGCAATACATATAAATATGTATACATACGAATATCGCAATATTTTAGAAAAATACTTTCAACTTCAAACTATACTTTAATAACTCTAAAATTTTAACCCCCTATAATGTACAAATGCCCCAGAAAAATTTTGGGTCAAATTGGATTCGTCACCTCCGAGAAAACTCATATCAAAACTCCTATATTTTCAAAAAAAAATTCCCGTTTATCCCAAAATATCAATTTAATCATTCTAATACTAATAAAATCTATTAATAGGGGTAAATATACTCAGAAACATATTTAAAAATAATTTAAATCAAATAATTAAGGGATTAAAAAAAATAGATGTTACACAAATAGTTTGTTGACAATCTGGCAAAGAAAGGTATCAAAGGAATCAGGACAGCTCCTAAGACTCCAGAGGAGAATGGTGCAGAAAGAATGAACTGCACGATACTCGAAAGGGCGAGATGCGTGAGACTTCATGCGGGTCTTCCGGTCCATCTTTGGGCCTCTACAGTGGATACAACTGTGTACTTGATTAACCGTTGTCCGTCTAGTGCCCTTGATGAGGCCATTCTGCAAGAACTATGGTCAGGTAAAACTATCAATTATTCACATTTGAAAGTTTATGGTTATATTGCATATTCACTAATTGACAGGGAAGAAAGGAAGAAACTGGACTCTAAGTCCGGGGGTGTATATTCATTGGCTACGACAGTGATCAATATGGCTACAGACTTTGGGATTTTGTGGATAATAAGGTCATTCGCAGCAAGAATGTAGTGTTTCAATGAAGATGTTATATACAAGGACATGCACACAGGTCAAGATAGTACAATCAGTTCAGAGTCAGATTGTGGTTCATACTCAGATTCAAATTCAGATTCTGAAGGTGGTCCTAATGGTGGGGGCCCTATAGTGCATCAGCAGGTACAGGTACCACAGGCAGCATATGAGGCTCATGGTGAGCCTATTAGGAATGAGCAGGTTATCCAAGACGAATAGGTACAGCGAGAGAAATTTGGGGAACCTGAACCGGTCGGTGAACTGGTACTCACATTGAGAAGATCGACATGAGAGAGAAGACCAACTAAAATATTTGATCCATCAGCTAGTATTGTTCACGAGAGTGTTCTGTTCACGGATTTAGGAGAGCTATAGACTCATGAGGAGGCTTTAAAAGATGAGGCTCGAATTCAGTGGGAGTTAGCCATGAGGGATGAGATGAACTCCTTGGAACATAACCAAACTTGGGAGTTGACCAAGTTACCTATAAGGAAACAGGCTCTTATGAACAAATGATTTTTTAGAGTCAAGGATGAGGCAGATGGCAGTAAGAAGTACACGGCGAGGCTTGTTGTGAAAGGATTCTCTCAAAGAGAAGATATTGATTACAGTGAGATCTTTGCACCGGTTGTAAAGATTGCTTCAATTAGGGTTCTGCTTAGTATTGTGGTAGTTGAAGACTTGTATTTAGAGCAGTTGAATGTGAAAATAGTATTTCTCCATAGTGATGTCTAAGAAGAGCTTGTACATGAAACTACCCACAAGTTCTGAAGCTAAAGGGAAAGAAGACTTGGTGTGTCGACTAAAGAAGAGTCTTTATGGACTAAAACAAGCATCACAACAATAGTACTTGAAGTTTGATTGCTTTATGATAGGAAATGGTTTCGATGGATGCAAAACAGATCATTGTGTGTATGTTCGTAGATATGAGGATAATGATATAGTTAGCTTGACATTGCATGTGGACGACATGTTGTTAGCTGGTTCATGTATGGAGAAGATCAAGGAAATGAAGAAGATGCTAGCTTCGGAGTTTTCTATAAAGGACTTGGGTAAAGCAAAGCAAATGCTCGACATGAAGATTGGTAGAGACAGGAAAAGCAAGAAGTTTTGGTTATCTCAAGCGAACTATATGAAGAAGGTGTTGAAGAGATTCAATATGGATGGTGCATGGTCAGTCACTTGTCCATTGGCTGCTCACTTCAAGTTATCGATGGACTTGTGTCCTAAGACAGAGGCAGAGATGGAGGATATGGATGTTATTCCTTATGCCTCAGCAGTTGAGTGTTTGATGTATGTGATGGAGTCTACAAGACCAGACATTGCACAAGCAGTGGGAGTTGTCAGCCGTTACATGAAGAATCCAGGTAAACAACATTAGGATGCAGTAAAGTGGATTGTTAGATATCTAGCGGGTACTTCAGATTTTTCTCTTTATTTTGGGGAAGATTCTTTGCAAATACATGGTTATGTGGATGCAGATTTTTTGGGCGATCGTGATGGTTGCAGATGTAACGCCCCGAATACCAAAATACGGTAATTCGTAGCTCAACAGGATCTACACTTCACTTCGTACAATTTTACAAGGAATTTTGAAACTTTTATTATAACAAAGTCCTTTTACATCATAACGCAGCGGAAAATAAATGAAATACAACAATGATAAATGTATAATTGTAACAACTTTAACATTTAAGAAATCATCAGCATCAAATTCATCTTTTTATCTTCTTGCAATTTCCAAGTCCTGCATATGAAACTGTAGGTACGTCAGTTGCTTACAATCGACGAAATATTATAAACGGCGATCCTCACTATGCCGTAATATAACGATTCTTTAATACTTTAACAACCACAGACTTGAATGCAAACAAAGTGTAAAAGAGTGACTATCCTAATCATGTCAGTGTATGTAATGACTTAATGCCTAATGCAGATATTGCACTAGGATGACACTAATGAATACTTGTTCGAATTCTATGCATCCCATACTACATAGGTCCGAGGGAAAGCACCTACGTACTCCACATTATAGGGTTAGATCCCTCGCCATGCAACCTACTACGATGACTACTATAAGATTTAGACACTTTGCAAGTATTGGCTCTTGCCCTTGGAATACTGAAGACCAATCCCTCTCCGTGGATTATTCTCTGGCCCTTACGTCCATCGTCCCAGAATACTGCGGATCGTCTCACTCTGCGAGTCATTCTGGAGCCCTCATTGCACAAGCATCCTATGAGCATCGCTCTCGTCCCAGAATACTGGAGATCGTTCCACTCCATAGATCATTCTGTGGCCCTTACGTCCATCGTTCCGGAATACTGGGGACCGTCTCTCTCCAAGGATCATTCTGGAGTCCATAACTCACATTTGCACTCATTTTGTCATATCACCAACTAGTGCCTGGTCCTTATGTTTAGGTTATGATTATTAAAAACTAGAGTCTAGCTTACCCACCAATCTTAAACACAATACTAAGACAGTCAACCCAATACTGGTTACTTCTCACAATTTCATAAATTCAACTGCCGGTAATCTGGCCCTCGCGCACCCTAGAATAACAACCGTCTCAACTGAGACTACAAAGGTTACATCTAACCACATCAAGATAATTCATTTCTTTATTCACAATATCTTTCTCATATTCGTTTCTTTATTCACAATCTCTTTTTCCATATTCATTTCTTTATAATCTTAAAACATAAAGAAACTCACTTCAACTTCCATTATCAATTTAATCATTTATATCCTTGTATGCAACTCAAATATTCTCTTAATCAAATGTTAATAACTATAAAATCGCATCAAGAAGAATCTAATTGCATTCCAAATTTTTATCTTTCTTTAATTATACAAGAGTCACATTTTAAGAAGAATTATCAAGTTCTTCATCCCATAGTTTTAATATGAAATCCACTTCCAATTCTCACAAAATATATCAAAATATTGTGGAAATATTTTTTGTAAAGTCTATATAATATTAGAGGAATAATATATTTTTTTTCCAATTTTTATACTCTTGAAAAACTCGAAATATGTCAAAAAATAAAAAAAATAAATCGAAAAGGTTTTGAACCAGTGACCCCACCTGCTACAGTAACCGCCCCAGATCGAAACCGAAGACCAGTAAGTCCAAAGGCAGCTAGCGATAGAAGTTCATTCAATTACTTTATGTATGTACTGTACTGTGTTTTCGGAAAAATCACAATTTTAATAAAACAGAGCTACTTCAAGACTCGAACCCAAGACCATCAGCATTGTTCACAGCACTCTAAACCCTCACCAAAAACCAGTATTCCCAATCCCATTCTCTGTTATGATTATAAGTTAAAATTTCATTATTCTACTGGTCTGTTTATAACTCTTTCTTTAACAATTTTGATTTCCCAATTAATTTGTACCATTCAAAAATCTACTTCTTTTCCAGAATATTTTAGTTTAAAAATACAGTATAGTGCATATATGTAGATTTACAAAATTCTTATTTTCAACAATATAATAAAAATTTCTTCCCAACTTGCATTAAGGAGTTCATATTATCAATTTTCAAATAAAATGTTGTCTCCCATCAAAACTGCTTTATAAAATTCCTTATACTCATAAAACATATACTAGTGAGACTATCTCCACATTTCTTCACTATAATAGCTGTAATGCCCCGGATCCCCATTACCGGACATCCGTGACATCACCAAGATCTTTGCCTTCAAATGCATCTCAACACAGTAAATAACACGGAAATTTAAACACTTTATTGCCATCAAAGTTATTACATCAATAATTACAATATCAAATTGTCCTTGAACAAAGGAATACAAATTACATAACTTATTACAACTGATTACAAAAACACACTCAGACTCCTCTTGCAAAGCTATCGGCTGTCTTCCAGATTGGCAATCAATTGGCCGCTACCGAAATCCTGCTGAGTGGTTTATCTGCCTCCCTGGGACTTGTCCCTCGGCTTGAGCCTTCTGCTTCTTGACTCTTGATAATTCTGCACCTGCACGATTGGTAGGCATGTACACTGCCACCGCACTTGGATGCCCTGCTGGTCTGGCTCTCCTGCCCTCACGACCCGGTATCCAGTACCTAATTAAGTGTGTACGTCAGTAATTCTACTGACGCAATGCTGATAAGAAACAGCGATCTCCAAACTGGCAATCACAAACCATCTTGAATGAAAAGGAAAACGTGCATCCTAATTTCCTGGTGTTCGTGTATGCCATGGTCTAACAACTAATGCACTAATCACCTGCCTTATTGTAATACAAGCAACCTTGGAACTCTGGATATGCATGCATCCCATACTACATATGTTCCAGGCCAAAACATGACATGGTCTAATCTAATACACGAAACAAGAATGCACACGATGCACCTGCACCTACTCTAATGCGATTCATTTGGGAACGTATGTATCACATACTACATACTTTTCCAAAATCAACTTCGATGGAAATGTATGCATCCCATACTACATACTTTTCAAAGAGTTCGCCTTTCTGAATGTAGGGTTCAATCCCTCGCCATGCAATGCGTTCTAATTCGGTCTACTTTCTGTTCCTGATAGTTTGACATGGTTGAGGAGGCACAAATAAAAGACATAATTCGGGGCGCTACCCTGTTGTCACCAATAATTGTTGCATCGGACCCTCCTTGAAAGCTGTGACGAACTTACGGATATACACGCAGCATATCCATTGCGCAGAAGATCCATTATGATCCGTTCGTATCCACCAACATAGAACATGACGACCTCGAAGGTCTAACACCCCATATCTGCCAGGAAATCGACATCTCGTTCTTACCATGGTACTTCAGGAATTAACAGTGCAAGATACGCACAGCAGCACGTATTCCTAATGACAGGAAGAGACAACCTCATAGAATCACCTACCTACTGCTAACTCTCAGAACGAGTTGGATTATAGGGAATCACCCCTAACACTAATTCGGTCTTCGAGTGAAAACAATAAAGAAAAACCTAATCAATGTAGTTTACTGAAAACAAGTTGTTACCCAGATCACACTCGATGTCGATCAATAATGTCGAGCCTATCCGGCCTATCAAAACAACAATCATTACGGGAATCACATCCACTGATTCTTCATACCTTCATAGGTCAGCGTCCAAATAATCCCGACCTGTGACCCTCAGCGGGTAGTCCAACGGCACCCCAAGGAAGCAATTTAAATCAGAATGAAGGTAAGCACACACATAGCCAACAATTATGAACATTGACAGACTCAAGCATCGAGACACCAAACATAAACCGACTAGAGCTATAACCCAACTCACTCATGTCCACCATGAGCACTAAACACCGAAACTTGTCTAAGTTCTAAATGAAATGCTAAAACATCATTAAAACACGATAGCTCATGATCACCATACAGCGGTATGCAGAAGGTTCCTTATCAATTGTTCGATGGAACAGTTCAAGAAATAGCAGTAGCTGTAACCCAAGCTATGCTCATCGGAAACCAACACACTCAGAATTTCTAGAAGGGTAGGGAGATCCACTGCAATCCCCTAGTGGACGAATCCCTCACATTCCTTAAGGAGCTCAAGTCCCCAAGTCAACTTAAGCTTGAAGTTTAGTCTGAACAACAGGTTGCTAACTTGCAACATTCATAACTTCCGACACACAATTCGAATTTCTTAATATCCCTCATTCTGAAAAGATAAGACCCTAGTCTACAACTCTCCAGTTGACCATTTTCTCAAATTCAATCATCTTGACACCCAATAACCCTTATATACTTTCAGCAGTAGGTTCCTTCTTGCACTCGCTGCACCTTCCCAACATCATAAAGGTTTGTTCACCTATCAGAATTACTCGATTCCGAGTTCCATAGAAAGGTGGCAGTGTCTACTTCAACTTCCTAGTTGAACACCCTTCAGGTTCGATCATTGAAACCCTCAAAAACACCTAAATCCATTAGGTGCACAAACAGGGCAGACTTGGTCTTGCTAGCGAATACTGCCTTGACTTAGACCAAATCTGCTTCATCTTTGGAAAATCATAACTCTCAACTTACAAACTGGAATTACAAAATTCCAGATGGGTTAGAAATTAATGACTCCCTACTACAAATCTCTAATTGGCCAGTCGTCCAAATTCTTAACAAATGAGTCCAGGATTATCCATCTTCACAGACTAGTCAACTTGTATTAGGCTAAACATAGCCAACTTTGAAATTCAATAATAAATCAACCTTAAGTCCAATGTTCATGAAATTCGAGTTTATTAATCTACACATATACCATTTCATTGTGTCCAAAATTTGCATTCAGATTTACATCACACAATGAGTTATGACTCCTCAATTATAGCCCAAAATCTCAGCTGCTCTTTCAGCAGGGGTTCTTACCACTGTGTACGGTTTATTCTTGAAACCTTATCAAACGACCTCTAAAAATTCTAAAATTGGAGATTCATCAAGTAGACCCATACCACATGCTACTCCCAAAATTTCATAGTAAAATAATAAACATATGAAGAGTTATGGCCTTTTAAACCTCAGTCTCAAACACAGCCAGCTTCAGCCAACACCTTCAAACCAATTGCATTCTACAAATTTTTCGAGGCATCAAACAACCTTAGAAAATTATGAAATTTAAAAATATAGTTTTAGACATATATAAAGTGTCCAAAAAAAAATTTAGCTCAAAGTTACCACCCTACACTGAGTTACAAGGTCGGAAAGACACAGCCAAATTTTGCACAACAGCAGCAATTTCGGCAGCTCTCTGTCCTGAATTTGGTCCTATGTTTGGGCTATCAAATTGCATCCAAATATTATGAAAAAAAATCATGTATACTCTACATACATATAAGAACAATACCTCAAAGTTTGAGCCCGAGGTTCTAAACCGTTTGGGAGAAAGAAATTCCCAAACTTACCCTCACAACCATGCTACTTAACAAAAACTCATAAAAGAGTTATTTTTTACCATACAACTTATCTTTTCCTAGAACTTTTCATACTCATACATGATAACAAGTATTCATAGCTACTACTACTTGTCCATTTCAAAAAAGTAAACACTAAGTTGTAGAGTTAAGAGATCACCCACATGAAGATTGCAAAAATCTCCTTGCTAGCTTGGCTCCTAGCTTTGCTTGCTTTCCTCCTTTGCTCACTAGCTCCTCTTCACTTCAAGATGTAGTTGTTGTTGCTAGCTTTATCTTCTCCTTCTCTACTTCAAGACTCCATATTTTTCTACTTATCCTTCTCTCTTTTCCTTTACCCCCCCCCCCCCCCCCCCCGCTTTTTTTTGAACAAGTAAAATGAGAAAAGATGAGAAGAGGAGTGAAGGGGATATGTATAGAAGTGGAGAGGTAGGTTAGGGTTTTGGTTTTGACCGGCATGGGATGTAGGGTGGAGATGGGGAGAGGTGGTGTGAGTGGAAGATGGATGGATGGGATGAAGCCAACACCACAAGGGAGAAACTTCTTGGAAGCTTCTTTAGAAACTTCATGGAAGCTTCCCATCTCATAGTCAACCTATACACACATATCACATGGTGAATTACTTCCACCATTGGATCTCATCAAGATCCAAGCTATGATCATATGATGCTTGGGTTCCTAACCCTAGGTTAGGTCAAGGAACCCTAGGTCACCATACCCCGATTCTAACCCTTGTGCACAAATATAATCCACATTCAATTCATGCACCAACTTAATTTAAAAATGATCATATATATATAATTTAAAATCTATAAAAAAAAATACATGGTTTATAGAAATTATATGTTCGCCCAAAAATTATCTGGTCAAAACAATCGGGATAAATCCACAGTTAAATTGAGAAGATATCCCGAGTCTACCTCATCGGGTTTAGAACAACTCATATGTCTGAAATTTCTCAATTAAAACTGATAATTGTTAGAAAATATATAATCGTGTGCAATACACAAACGTGCACGGATTACAATGTAAAAATAGCCATATGCTATTTTGCGGGGTATTACAATAGCATCTTAAAACCCTTTTCATACATGTTGCATTATTTTGACTATTATAAGAACATTCTAACATGCATCAATTTTCATTCCAACAATTCACTAGATGGTACTATCTCTTTCGCTTTCTAATTTAACAAAAGTTCTAGTCATTTATTTGAATCACAATATTATTTCAACACATCATGATTCAATTAAAATAAGATAATGCAATCTACATTCATCATACCAATCAAAGTTTAACAACTAACCATATATCAACTAGCATGCATCATACTACTAACATTAGAAATGATTTAAGAACCACCCACCTCGAAGAAGATTTGCAATGTAGAAAACAATTCCTAGAAAGCTCCTAGCTCCAACACGATCTCCTAGCCCTTCTCCGCCTAGAAGGAACAACTCCAAGCCTCCAAGAATTGCAAGACAAAACTCTGTAACTCTCTTTCTTTTCTTCTCTCTTTGATTCTTATTTTGGTGCAAATGACAAACACTGGGTGGGGGGGGGGGATTTATAGGGGAAATGAATGGCTAAGATTTAATCTCACACTCCAAATAACTACCCACTACTCCACTCTCCCACTCTCCCCACTCTCCCCACTCAAAGCAAGGCCAGCCTCCTCTCCTAGTGCTTGCACGTGCACGCGTAGTGCACAAGTGCACACCCTCTGATTTTTTATATTTATATTTTATTTGTGTATCAACTAGTTGTTACATGACATGTGTAAGAATGTGTACAACTAATTGTATGATTATCTTAGTGGGCTTCTCTTGTGGGCTTGGTTAAATTTTTATTTATTTAATTTATTCTAGTGGACTTAGAGTCTTCTATTAGACCTATGGGTTCTAATTAAAAGTAGACAACTAAAAATAAATGAAAGAAAATTATGCATATCTTAAACAAATTTTAGAATGAAAATAATGAGATGAAATTTTACGTGTGTTGCACGTAAAAATAAAAGTTCAATTATGAAATCGATCTTATCAATGGAAAATATTTATAGATAATCGAAACACAACATAAGAAAAAATATATTTAATATACACATTCAATAATGTAATCAATACGTACATAGAAAATAAGTGCACAAAATATTTCAATCAAAATAGGAGAAAAATGAATTTCTGTTTATAAAACGAATTCGAACACGTCATAAAAATAAATGATTGAAACATATCGAAAATATACACGTAACGGCAGAATATACGTAATTGGCACGTGCCTCAATAACACGTGCAATGTACGTAAAAACACAAAGATTGAAATCTAATATTTAAGTTGGCTCAAATAGGATAAAACGAATTTTGAGAAGATGGGAAATGCATAAATAGTCGGAATCCAAAATATGTAGTGAAACACGTTACAGATATTACCCGTAACGGTACAAAATACACGTGCGTAATACACAAGAGGCAAAATTGTCATTTCTAATTTTGCGGGGTGTTACAGCCAAAGTACTACATGGTATATGTTTACAGTTGGAGGAACAACTGTCAGTTGGGCTTTGCAGTTACAAAAGGTAGTAGCACAGTCAACCACGGAGTCAGAGTATATGATACTTACAGAAGCGACAAAAGACATGTTGTGGATTTCAGAGCTTATGAAACAGTTGGGCAGAGAGCAACCCATAGGTGAGCTATGGTGTGACAGTTAAAGTGCAGTTTTCTTGGCGAAAAAACTCAGCATCACTCTAGGACTCGGTACATTCAAATGAGGTATCATTTTATTAGAATGGCGGTTGAGAAGAAATGGTTGGAGCTATCTACGATTCTTGGCACTAAGAATCCGATGGACATGCTCACAAAGGTAGTGGATAGCAGGAAATATCAGTTCTGCTATATTACTATTGGATTGTCTCCAGGTTAATTGATGAGGAGACTCGCAGAGGCACAAGCCTAGACAAGGGCAATGGAAGAATGAAAAACAGGTTAGAGACTTTGTGTATGTGTCTCCAAGTTGGAGATTGTTGGGGTTTGTGGATCCAAATACACGATAATGGGGTTGAAGAAGACAAATGGGAAGGGGAGTCGAAATGGGAGCAAACAGGTCAAGAGCATTCTAAAGCTACAGGCAGAGTTGCGGTCGACCGCACCCCCGACCGTACCCCCGACTGACTATATACATGCAGTGCAGTCGACCGTACCCCCAACTTGAAGGAATGACCGGTCGACTGCGCAGTCGACCGACCCACTCTCTGTTAGTCGAAGGCATGAACCGGTCGACCGTCCATGAGTTGCGATCGACCGTCGCGATGATGATTGATGAGCGACTGAGATTAGAAGTTGTGAAAACCTATATATTGTATTGTGTACGATTTTAGGGTTATGTGAAATGAAAAGAAAGATCTATCAGTTATCACTGAGAGAGGGGGAGATATAGAGAAACCCCAAACCTTGGTGGTGAGTTCTTGAGAGATTTGTAAACTTGTTATTCATATTTCTAGTGGAAATCGCAAAAGTGCCTCTGCGCGGAAAAGTAGTCATTGCATTGGGTGAATCTCGAAAAATCTCATGTGTTTTAGTGTGTTGCCTTTGGTTGTTCTTTGTTCCCTTGTTTTTTATTTTATTGTTCTTGCATCTCATTGGTAAGTTATTCTTTAGTTAAAACTCAACACTAATGTAGTAATTTTTAGTATAAACTGGCCCATCAAGATAAGCTGGGCCATTTTCAAGTCCAATGACCCGATCTAGCCTGTTATAGGGACTATTACAACAGTCCTAACGTAAAAGAGTCCAGATCCATCGAACCCAGTTTAAACCCCCTATTGCTAGGGGGTAACAAATTTTATCCCTCCACCCACAAGAGAGAGCCCAAACTCGATCTCTTCATGTGAAATGGATAACCGACTCTATTCAAATACTGGGAAATAAAGATAGATGAATATCTTGAAATTGGCCCCCCACGACGACTATACATATCTCGTGACCTCCTCATAAACCAGGTAACTGCAAACTTCGTTCTTAAAACTCACCATAACTTCGATTTTCTGACTTGGGCGTCGGAGGGTCTATCGCCGGGGCCACCCCCAGTGTTTCAGACTTGTTTTGCAGGTCCAAGGGAGCGACAACAGCCATTCTGAGCGATCAGATTTGGAGTCAAGCACTAGTTCTTTGTGGTCAACATCAACAAGTAACGAAGGTTCGATCTTTACTATTTTTCAGTAAAAGAATTCATATATCTTTGCTCCCACACAGAAATAAGCAGAAACATATTGACGCTATCTGTGGGAAACAGAAAAGATCACTGATCCAACCTCGTCGATCTGAAACTACCTTCTCAACCATGCCTCCAAGAAGGAAGGCAACGACGACGGCTACTCGCCAACGAGCCAGCTATCTCCCTTCTCCCCTCGCCGAGGACCCATTTCAACAACCTCAACTCGAGCAGCCCCCTCTCCAACAAATCCAACCTTTTTCTAGAGGAGCAAAACCTGGGGGCTCCCATCAAAGCCGTCAAGAACAACATCCTCTCCATGACCATGTCTCGGTCCACAATCTTTCCACCAACTCGATGGCCTCGCAAGGTCCTCATGGGTCAAGAGTATTAGGTTTCGAAGGCAATCACAGATTAAATACACAGCGAAAAATTACAAAAAATATTGAAACCTAGCCATGGATCCATACGAAAATCATAAATCGTGTTTAGGAGTTATACCTTGAAGATGGATCTGCTATCTCCACAATATGTTGATCAAAACACTACAATATTGCGGTGCCTCTACGGTATCCACATGAACG
Source organism: Hemerocallis citrina (assembly GCA_017893485.1). Classification (NCBI taxonomy): domain Eukaryota; kingdom Viridiplantae; phylum Streptophyta; class Magnoliopsida; order Asparagales; family Asphodelaceae; genus Hemerocallis; species Hemerocallis citrina. The sequence goes on along the minus strand of CM030359.1, from coordinate 226,646,310 downwards.
GATCAAATCAAGTTTTCCCTCACGCCGTGGTGCTAGCTGTGGGAAGGGGATGTTCCTCACGATCTCTCTCTCTCTCTCAATTTCTGTGACGGCTAGGATTATCTCATGTGTGACATTTTCACAGATACGTATCATATATATAGGTGCAGAAAATCAACCCTAAGAGAGTAATGAGGCAATTGAGCTCACAATCTGACCTGGATCAGATTCGTGTCTGGGCCTTTAAACTTTAGTCAGCCCATTTAATCTAATTAAATGTCCAACCAATTTCAGTTGTCCAAGTCTTACTTGGATCCCCAATTAAATTTATCTTATGAATTTAAAACTCAATTTTGATCCATTCTAAGTGTGTGACCCTGTAGGTTTCCATTATGTTGACAGTAATACTAAAATCATATTCTAGTATTACAAACAGTGAGCAGTATCTAGCAATACATCATTGCTACACAAGTAACGAGAATGTTAGTGATTTTACATAACCTCTTCATGACCAATGACCATGTAGTCTAGTCTCTTTGTCAAGATATCTTATTTGACCACAAGGCATAGAGCGTGTTACCCTTGTATAGTTCAATCTTTGGTTTCTTGATGTCCGAGTAGACTTACTAAAATAAATGAGCTCAGTATCTCATATTGACTCATTTAAGTATGGCCATGCATTTTGCAGTCTCACTCAATCAAGGGGCTCATAAATACCGCTCATGTTATGTAAGAGGGACACATCCTATCTAAGTTACTCACATCCCTCCGCATGATTTGTAGTATATGCAATAGTCGACTTCATAATCACCTTATTACAGGCAACGTTTGACGACATTAAAACATACAACTTCTCATGTAGGGAACCGTAGTGACTTCAAGTCAAAAGACTACGTATACCATGGTCACTGTGAGAGCCGCTTATGACACTCACATAACGATCCATACAGCGTTCTCATGATGGGTCAGTCTAGTACTTTATTACTCTAATATGTACCCATGTGAAGACTTAAGATCTCATATCCATGACCCGTGAGATATGGTCATCAGTCTACGCACATACTAGTCTCTATGTATTATTATTGTCCTAATTCACAATAATACTTGACTAGGGACATTTAAGAATAATATTCTGGTTACAACAAATAAGATCTCACAATCAAGTCAATTACTTGATATCCCATGATATTGAACCTACTATTCTAAAGACTTTATTATGTTCATTTAATTACAATAAAAAAACACATTAAATAAAATGCCTCATATATAAAATAAATGTCATGATGCAATGTAAACTAGTAATGTCAATACATAACTGGCCTCTAGGATATACACCAACAATCTCTCACTTGTACTAGAGCCAATCAGACATACATCTAATGCTTATAGACGTAGCGTAACCCTCAGGCTTTCGCTATGCAAGAGGCTTTGTCAGTGGGTCAAAGATGTTATAATCTGTCGGTACTCTGCATATCTTCACATCTCCTTTATTGATAATCTCTCGAATGAGATGGAAGCGCATAAGTATATGTTTGGATCACTGGTAAGATATAGGCTCCTTAGCTTATGCAATGGCCCCATTGTTATCAAAATAGAGGTCCACCGGGGCCACAATGCTAGAAACTATACCAAGTTCAGGAAAGAACTTTCTGATCCAAACGGCCTCCTTTGCTGCGTTGCAGGCAACAATATACTCAGCCACTGTGGTGGAATCGGCTACTATCTCTTGCTTTGAACTCTTCCAGCTCACAGCTCCACCATTTTGGCAAAACACAAAACCTGATTGCGATTTGGTGTCGTCCTTATCAAACTGGAAGCTAGCGTCAGTGTAACACTTTACAACAAGCTCTTCCTCGGCTCCATATACAAAAAACGAATCATTAGTTCTTCTTAAGTACTTAAGGATGTTCTTAACAGCGGTCCAGTAACTCTCACCGAGATCTGACTAGTACCTGCTCATCATGCTCAACACATATGAGACATCTGGACGAGTACATAACATAGCATACATGATAGATCCAACTGCAAATGCATATGGAATCTTAGTCATGTGTTCCCTCTCATCTTGAGTTGTAAGACATTGAGCCTTTGACAGACTTACACCATGCGACATAGGCAGAAATCCCTTTTTGGACGCTAACATATTAAAATATTTCAATACTTTGTTTATGAATGTACTCTGACTCAGGCCAAGCAATCTTCTTGATCTATCTTTATAGATCTTGATGCCTAATACATAGGTAGATTCATCCAAGTCCTTCATGAAAAAGCACTTTCCTATCCAAGTCTTTACAGAATGTAAGGTAGGGATGTGATTTCCGATGAGTAGTATGTCATCTACATACAACACAGAAAGATAATTGTGCTCCCACTAACCTTCTTGTAGACACACGGTTCATCTTCATTCTTGATGAAACCAAACTCTTTGATTGCATCATCGAAGCGATGATTCCAACTTCTAGAAGCTTGCTTTAACCCATAAATGGATCGTTGCAGCTTCCACACTTTTTCAGTATCCTTTAGAGTGACAAAACCCTTAGGCTGTGTCATGTGCACATCCTCGAGAAGATTTCCATTTAGAAAAGCAGTTTTGACATTCATCTGCCAGATTTCATAATCGTGATATGATGCAATAGTAAGCAAGATCCGAATGGATTTAAGAATGACAACTGGGGGAAAAATCTCATCATAGTCTATACCATGAACTTGCTTGAATCCTTTAGCCACCATCTGGCCCTTAAAGGTTTGCATGTTACTAGCCATGTCAGTTTTCTTTTTGAAAACTCATTTGCACCCAATAGGTTTTACCCCTTCAGGTGAGTCTACCAAGGTCGAACTTGGTTGGCATACATGGGTTCCATCTCAGATCTCATGGCTTCAAGTCATTTATCAGAGTCTGGGCCTTTTACAGCTTACTCATAAGTCGTAGGATCATCTTGATCCATGAGCAATATATCACCATGTTGAGTCAGGAGAAAACCATATCTCTCGGGTTGATGATGTATCCTACTAGACTTGTGCTACTTGAGCAGGTTGTTGTTCTATAATGATTTATGGAACCTGCTCCATTTTCACCTTTGGTTCACTACTACTTTGCGAAGTTTGAATTTCTTCAATTTCTATCGTTCTCACACCGGTTCTTTTGGAGATGAATTCTCTCTCTAAGAACACAGTTTTTCGTGCGACAAACACTTTGCCTTCAGTGGGATTATAGAAATAGTATCTCTTGGTTTCCTTGGGATATCCTACAAAGAAGCACTTATCAGATTTGGGACCAAGTTTATCAGATACTTGGCGCCTTACATGGGCTTCACAACTCCAAATCTTCATAAAAGACACACTAAGATGTCTCCCAGTCCATATCTCATATGGTGTCTCTTGAATCGTATTAGATGGAATACAGTTAAGTGTGAAAGCAACTGTTAATAGATCATGTCCCCAGAAGGAGCTTGGAAGATTTGCATGACTCATCATGGATCGGACCATGCTGACAAGGTCCGGTTCCTCCTCTCAGAGACACCATTCCATTGCGGTGTTCCAGGGGGGGTGAGTTGAGATTTTATCCCTCACTCTTTTAGGTGGTCATCAAAATCTTATCTTAAGTACTCAACACTTCGATCTGTTCGAAGGACTTTAATACTTTTACCAAGTTGGTTTTGTACCTCATTCTTGAATTCTTTGAACTTTTCAAATGACTCTGATTTGTATTTCATTAGATACACAAATCCATATCTATGAAATCATCAGTAAATGTAATGAAGTACTGAAAATCTCCTCTAGCCAAGGTGTTGAAAGGTCCGTATACATCACTATGTATGAGACCTAAAAGATCACTAGCCCTTTCACTTTTTTCAGTGAATGGAGTTTTTTTTATCTTGCCGACAATCAAGGTTCACATACCTTATATGATTCAAAATCAAATGAGTCCAAGAATCCATCTTTATGGTGTTTGGATAGCGGTTATCATTTATGTGGCCCAAACGACAATGCTAGAGGTAAGTTGGGTTCGTATCATTTGATTTTAATGAATATCTTAGTATTTATATTATAGATGGGCAATTCGAGGTCGAGAATATAAAGTCCATTACTCAATTGTGCACTAGCATAACAGATACCATTCAAATAAATAAAGCAACTTTTGTCATTTATTATAAATGAAAAGTCCTTATTGTCCAAACAAGAAATAGAAATAATATTCATACTAACAGCAGGCACAAAATAACAGTTCTCTAACTCAATGAAAAGCACAGTGGGAAATGATAAATGAAAAGTCTCTACAGCTAAAGTAGAAACTTTTGCTCCATTTCGAACTCGTAGGTCAACTTCACCCTTAGCCAATGGTCTACTCCTTTTGAGATCCTGCACATTTACACAAATGTGAGATCCACATTCAGTATCTAATATCCAAGATTCAGAACTAGATAAATTGACATCTATAACAAAAATACCTGTAGTGGAAGTCCACTTCCTTTCTTCTTCTTAAGCTCTTCCAAGTACTTATCACAGTTCTGCTTCCAATGTCCGGTCTCACCACAGTGGAAGCATTTGCCCTCCTTGGCCACCCCACCCTTAGGTTTCAAGGCAGAAGTGTTGGACTTGAAATTACCCTTGCCCTTTCCCTTGCCCTTGGGTTTCTTAATCTGCTTTTTGCCCTTGCCCTTATCTTTGACCTGTTGGACCATCATAATGCTCTTTTCCTTACTAATATTCTGTTCAGCAGTTCTCAATATGCTCAGTAGTTCTGGCAGAAATTTGTCATTTTCATTCATGTTGTAGTTCATGACGAACTGACGATAACTTTTCGACAATGATTACAGGACCAAGTCAGTGGCCAACTCTTAACCAAAGGGAAACCAAGCCTTTCAATATTCTTTATGTACCCAATCATCTTGAGCACATGAGTTCCAACAAGGTTTGTTTAGTTTTTCTATAAATTATTGTGTGAAGGGGAACCATGTATTGCATAAATCAGTCAAAACAATGATATTCTTTTTGTACTTCTATAGAAATTCCCATGATGTTCTATGCTACTAGGTTGCCTTTCTATTAGAATACTGGATTTGACATTTCATAGGCAATCGACTTAGTGAGATAGATGTTATTAAAATTTTAATTTATGATATTTTATTTTCAGATTAAATGATATTATTCAAATAAATAAAACCTGAATGAGTAAGCCACGATTATCCAAGGAGTATTGGACGACGTTAAAGATTTCATTATTTTTGCCAGGAAAATTCTTGTAATCCAAGTTTGATTCTTTGTCTATGGCGTCGGTGTACAAACTTTCATTTGAAGACATGTGACGAAGTGCAAAGATTTGGTGATCAACAGTTTTCTGCAGGGGTACACACAGTTGTTTTGCCCTGGAGAGCAGGCCCCGACGATTCCGATTGTATTAGAATATGACGAGCCCTTAATGAACGACGACTTTAAGTGTTGCCGATGAGATGCAAGATTTAGTGTTGGATGCTGTTGGAATTCATAACAATCCAGCACACACCAACAGTCCAACAACCCAAGCCCATAATGAGTCAACAAAAATATTAGACATTGGTGGTGGAGTGCAGGAGGGAAGACAAGACCCTGAAGTTAATAAAGAATATGAAGTTTTTACTAAGTTGATGGGAGATGCTAGTACACCTTTGTATCGTGATTGCACTAAAATTTTGAACTTCTCATTCATTGTTAGACTATTTCAGATTAAAACTTTAAACAGGTGGCCTGCCAAGTCTTTCACCATGCTACTTCAATTGTTGAATGAAGTATTTCCTGAATACTGTATTCTATATTTATCCCATGCAACAAAACAATTTTCAAGTAATTCGATCTAGGGTATGAGAAGATTTTAGCTTGCCCATTTGATTGTATGCTATTTAGGGGGGATAAGTAGAGACCGAGAAATGTGAAATTTGTGGAACTTTGAAATGGAAAGGAAAGCCGAATGAAGGAAAGCCGAATGTATAATGGCAGAAAGTTTTGCTACATGGGTCATCGGAGATGGTTGCATGACACATACATATTCATATCAAAAACATTGAAATTTGATGGGTTGGAGTGGGAACATGCGCTTAGAATTTTGTCTCGGTCAGATGTGTTAAGGCAGTTACAATGTCATTATTTCAATAATGGTAAAGAACCAGAAGTCATCAAGAAAGACCAAAAAAAGGCAAGAGATGAGTAACATGAGGACACTAATTTATGCGATGCAGATGACTGTGATAGCATGGATTTAGGGTCATGGAAGAAGAAGAGCATTTTTTTAAGTTGCCATATTGGGAATTCAACTTATTGCATCATAATTTAGATATGATGCGTACAAAGAAAAATATAGTCAAAAATTGTATAGGAACATATGGGGGATGATCGGAAGACAAAGGACAATCTTAAATGTCGCTTTGATTTAGTTGCATTGGATATACAACATGAGTTGCACCCAGAGTACTTACCTAACGGCATTGTTCGCATTCCTCATGCAATGTCCAAAAAAAGTTGGAACTGTTTTGCAAAGTTTTATAGGAGCTTAAAGTTCTTGATGGCTATTCATCTAACATAGCACGGCGTGTCAACTCTAAGGACAAGAAGCTTTATGTCTAAAGTTACACGACTGCCACATCTTGATGCAGGATCTCCGTTCTGTGGCTTTAATATTTTCATTGTATGAGCAATTCACTGTCGTCATCAAGTATCTTTGTAGCATTTATAAAGGACTTTGCTCAGGATATCTGAACATATTGATCAATTGGAGCAGCTTTCGGCAGTGATACTTTTTCATATGGAGAAGATATTTCTCCCATCGTTCTTCACTATAATGGTTCCCTTGATAATCCACCTGACTGGTGAAGCAAGACTCGGTGGACCGATACATTATCGGTGGATCTATCTCATTGAGAGATGATTATTCATGCCTCATTGAATATTTGGTTTCTCTACTTTTTGTTGTTGTATTTTCACACCTTTTATGATTAAAATATTTTACAATATATGTACCTGATGTGGCTAAAAATAGGGTTAAATCGGAACCATCCAAATTGGGCACGAATCTTATAGCTCGGGGGTAAAATGGTAATTTCACGTACAGACGGACCTGAAATGGGTACTGGGTCTTTTCTCCAAAGACCCAATAGCCCACGAACAGATCCGCCTTAACTGGGTGCAGGTTCGAACCCGCAAAGAACCCAATCCAGCTGGATAGAATTAGGGTCTAAGATTATATTTAATCAACGGCCCTGATTGACTCTATCTATTCACTGGGAAGTAGGGATTTTATCTTATCCCGAAACTGGTCCCTAAGGCGGCTATAAATACCCCCCATCCCCTACTGTTAACAGGTAATGAATCTTTTGCCAGTAAAAGCTCATTCATAATCTTTCTAATTACTGACTTGAGCGTCGGAGGGTGCGTCGCCGGGATCAACCCCAGAGTTTCGCACTTTTTGCAGGTGAACGGCGGGAGATCACGGTCAAACACCGGCGGAAAGGTTCCATGTTTGGCTATTCGACATTCCAAAGAATTCACAAATTCTATCTGTTTCCCCCCACACCAGATTTAGCGGTAACAGATTGGCGCCGTTTGTGGGAACCCACGAATAGCAATCCTTCCTCTTCCTTGGTTAAGATCATTTCCAGCCATGCCTCCCCGAAAACTGAGATCCAAAGGGTCCAACCATGGACCCACTCCTCCTCAACCACAACAGGAGATCCCCCTCCAAACCGTCCAACCACAGGGCAACTCCCACCACAACCTGATCAGCCCCCGCAGCAGGACCAACCTCCTCTTCAGAACCTTCAATCCCAAAGGGCTCTGCTCGGGCCCCAGAATGCTAGCACAGGGGCCTCTCGTCCCAACCCTCAGAAGCAACCTCCTCATCGAGACTGCATCTCCGTACACAACCCTTTTATCGATTCAATGGCATCTCACAACCTCCGGCCTTCCGAAGACCTCTGTAATACCCTCCTCAACCGGTAGAAAGAAGAGGACCTTCGTCACCGTTTGGATGAAAGGCAGGCCCGTGAGGGAGCCTCCCGCCCGGAACGTCCAAATGAGCAATTTTCTCGTCGCCGCGACCACAGGAGGTCCCCTCCTCGCAGGGGGCAGAGAGAGTCCCCTGAGTACCATCAAAGAAGACATCGTTCTTCCGCTGGTCGGCAGCCCTTGAGGGACGATAACAGACCTATCATCCGAGCCGAATTTCAAGAGTTCCAGGTTACAATCTTGTAGGCCCTCAACCTTCGGCCGAACAACAACAATGCTCAGAGGATCCCCACTTCTCCTCCTGTCCAAAGTCCTCGCCATCAGTCCCTAACCCCTCCTTAAGCTCTGAGTCACCGACATCACAGTCCTCGCCATTCCCTGAGCTACCGTCGCCGTAGCCTCCGCTCCCCTTCGTACGAAGACGAGTCCAGAGACTCATATGGCTACCGTCAGAGGGATGATACTGTCCATCATCGTCTCCATGAGATGGAGAGACGCCTCAGCCAACTAAATAGGGAAGAAGAGCTGAGAGGAAGGACCCTCTGTCCAAGCCGATCTCCCTTCTCTCGAACAATTATTGAGGCGCCTGTTCCAATAGGCTTCAAGCCCCCACAGTTTGAGACTTACTCTGGGGAGTCAGACCCGGTGGACCACATCGAAAGCTTCAAGACCCTCATGTTGATCCACCAAGCTTCCGATGCTCTACTGTGCAAAACCTTTCCAGCTACTCTCAAGGGTCCGGCTCGAGAATGGTACTCTCGTCTTGCCCCATCCTCCATATTCTCCTTTGAACAATTTGAGACCCTCTTCGTCACCCACTTCGTAAGTAGCTGCCGCACCGAGAAGACTAGTATTTCGCTACTCTATCTCAGTCAGAAGAAGGGTGAGAAGCCGTGAGATTATATGAAGTGGTTTACCGTGGAAGCTAGGTCCATTGCCTCCCTCGACCAATCGGTCGCCACTACAGCCTTCCAGTCAAACGTTCTCAACTCAAGCCTTCGGTCCTCCCTAGCCAAGAAGCCCCCGCAAAACTTCTCTGACCTTCTTCTCAGAAGCGAGAAGTATATCCGGGCTGAGGAAGCTGAACATCGCCCCACTTTTGAGGGGTCTTCCTCCGGGACCAAGAGAAAGGCAGCTGAAGAAGAGGGAGCGAAGAAGCTCCAGAAGGACAACGGGGGCCAGCGCCGCCCGCCTCCCAGATTTGAGAAGTTTACCCCTCTTAACGCCAACATTTCTACCATTCTCATGGAGGTCGAGAAGGAAGGAGTTCTACCTTCTGTCCCGAAGATGAATACCCCCGGCAAGAAGAAAGACAAGGAAAAGTGGTGCCGATATCATCGAGACCATGACCACGACACCAACGACTGTCGGGCTTTGAAGAATGAAATTGAGGCTCTCATCCAGAGAGGGCAGCTATCTAAGTTTGTGAGAAAGGACCGAATTGACTTTCCTCCTCCCCCCAGGGGGCTAACAAGTGTCCCGAGAGGCGCGCCGAGACTCCCGAGTTTGAAGAGGAATGCATCTTGCATCTCATTCATGGAGGTCCCATGGGAGAAACCTCCAACTCTTCCCGGAAGGCTTTCATACGAGAAGTTAATTCGGTTCACAGCATACCCCCTCCCAAAGGCCTCGGAGTTCCGGTCAGTTTCTCGGATGAAGACCTGGAGGGCGTCTGAACCCCCCATTGTGACGCACTAGTAATCAACCTCCATATGGCAAATTTTAAAGTGGAGAGGATTCTGGTGGACAATGGTAGCTCCGTTAACATCCTCTTCCTGGTGGCTTTCCGAAGACTCAAGTTATCGCGGGACAGGCTCAAGCCCACCAGCTACACGCTCCATGGGTTCACGGGAGTGCCAGTGACTATCGAAGGGGTGATCACCCTCGACGTAACCGCTGGCAAAACTCCTACTTCCCGGACAGAGCCGATGGATTTCATGGTCGTCGACATCCCAGCTGCTTACAATGTGATTCTAGGCCGACCTGGCCTAGCTGCTTTAGAGGCCGTCCCGTCGGCTTATCATCTTAAAATGAAGTTCCCCACCAAGTCTGGTGTAGGGGAAGTGAGAGGCAGTCAAGAGATGGCCCGCAAGTGTTACATGACCTCCACTAGGGGTCCCGTCCTCTCCCTCGAAACCCTTGAGATTCCCCAGGGGAACGCCCAACCTATGTCCGAAACCGGTGGATGAGCTGGAGGAAGTGCTCTTTTCCGAGCAAGATTCGAACCGCAAGTTCTTTATCAGCAAGACCCTCCCATCTGCCCTATGTTCTGACATAGTCCAATGCATCAGGAAGAACCATGACCTCTTTGCCTGGTCGACTGCTGATATGCCAGGAATTTCCGATGAGCTCCTCGTCCACCACCTAAGCATTGCTCCGGGGTCCAAACCGGTCGAACAGAAGAGGTGCAAATTCGCCCCTGAGCGCTAGAAAGCTATAAAGGAAGAAGTGGACAAACTCCTCTAGGCCCGGTTCATACAAGAAGTCAACTATCCCGAATGGCTCTCAAATGTTGTTATGGTCAAGAAGGCCAACGGAAGTTGGAGAATTTGTATCGACTTCACAGACCTGAACAAAGCCTGCCCTAAAGATCCATTCCCTCTCCCCAGCATCGACACCTTGATCGATGCTACTACGAGCCATGAGTTGTTGAGCTTCATGGATGCCTTCTCCTGATATAACCAGATCATAATGTTCCCCCGGATATCCCGAAGACCTCCTTCGTCGCCGATCAAGGGCTCTATTGCTACAGGGTAATGCCCTTCGGGATGAAAAATGCCGGTGCAACCTACCAGCGCCTCGTCAATAAAGTCTTCTAGAATCAGATCGGCCGAAACATGGAAGTGTATGTTGATGATATGCTAGTTAAAAGCATCCATGGGGCCGACCATGTTTTCGATCTCCAAGAAGCATTCGATGTGTTGAGGAAGCATGATATGAAGCTCAACCCGAAGAAGTGTGCGTTCGGGGTCTCGTCGGGAAAGTTCCTAGGCTTCATGGTCAGCCAAAGAGGAATCGAAGCCAACCCTGAGAAGATCAAAGCCATACTGGACATAGCACCTCCTGCAAGTGTGAAAGAGGTTTAGAAGCTCACGGGGTGCCTCGCGGCCATAGGGCGCTTCCTGTCTAAGTCGGAAGAGAAGTGTCTTCCTTTCTTCAAGGCCCTCAGGGGGGCTAAGGGCTTCGAATGGGGCCAACAGCAGCAAAAATCGTTCGATCAGCTAAAGGCCTATCTGGTCAATCCCCCTCTCCTCAGCAAGCCTATCTCTGGGGAAACACTCTACCTCTACCTAGCTGCCTTCGAGCAAACCCTCGGTGCTGTACTAGTGAGGGAAGAAGATAAGGCTCAGAAGCCTATCTATTACGTAAGCAAGATACTTCGAGATGCTGAGCTCTACTATCCAAGACTAGAGAAGATAGCATACGCCTTGGTTATGGCAGCCAGGAAGCTCCGCCCTTATTTCCAATCTCACTCGGTGGTCGTTCTTACCGATCAGCCGCTTAAGCAAGTTCTACACAAACCCGAGACCTCAGGCCGTCTGATAAAATGGTCGATCGAGCTGAGTCGGCATGACATATCTTACCAGCCTCGAACCGCAATCAAGGCTCAAGCCTTAGCTGAAGTTATTGTTGAGAGCACCATCCCAGAGGTCAGTCAAGTAGCGAACGGGCCTCCTATCTGTTGGATCCTGTAGGCAGGGCAACAAACACTAGAGGGGGGGTGAATAGTGTTTATAAGAAATTAAATCTCAGAATAGAGATTTTTCTTCTGTACAGTCGACTTAGGGGATAAACTAGTCGACTGAATTAACAAAATGAAAAAGTAATTTAAACAAGTCTGTGATGTCGACTTAGAGTTGAGACAGTCGACTTAACATACAGAAAACTTTCAGAGTATACGAGTCTGACCAGTTGACCTATCAAGTACTCAGTCGACTGTCCAGACAAGTTTCACAGTAAAATAAAAATACAAACTGAGAAAATATAAATGCAAGTAGAGAGATACAACTACAGAGTGCACACGATGTATCCTGGTTCGGTCCTTCTGACCTACATCCAGTCCCCAAGCAACCCACTTGAGATTTCCACTATTCTTGAAAAAGTTTACAAGAATACCCTACGGCGTTCAGACAACAACCTTGTCTAACCCGTAGTCCTTTCTCTCAACCAGAGAAAGCAACCCACTCTTCCACCAAGAGTGACAAACCTGACTCTACACCCTAGAGTCCTACTCTCCAACTGAGAGGAAAAGAAAAACAATAAAAGTTGTTTACAATCAACCTATAGCCTTGTTTGTGATTGTGATATAGTACGTGGCTAAATGGTTGACTTCTATATCCAGTCCAAAACGAAATCAAATATTATACTGGACTGAAGACAGAGAACCAAGTCTTAGTGAATTGAAAGCTTTAATCTCTTGAAAGTATGAAACTTAAGATCTCAAAAAAAATGCTTGGAGTATTAGTAACTTTTTACTGTGGATTCTAACCTCTATTTATAGAGTTAGATACACTGGATGTTGGGAAACAGTTGCTCCAACTGTCATCCAACGAAAAAAATAATTTGAATTTGAAAAAGCGATTTTAAAAACAGAAAACTGTCAAACGCACTTGATCAGTCGACTGGGTTGTCATAATGAGTCGACTGGTCAGAGTTTGAATAAGATTAGGCAGTTTTGTACAGACTCAATCGACTGGAACAAGTAGCAGTCGACTAGTACTCAACAGCTAATCTAGTTCAAGCTGTTTTGACTTTTGGTTTTGAAAACACACATTTAGAATGAGTTATATGTGAGTGTATGTGTGTGTGACAAGGATGTACATCATTCTAAGACACAAATAAATAAAAATATTACATTTGTTTATAAGACATAAAAATAAATGACTTTTGAATTATAGGTCTTGACTTGAGTCTTGAGTGAAGCCATTGTCTTTATCCAGAGCTTGTGCTTGTTCATTTGTTCAGCTGTATAGAAATGAGGCCTTTGTGTATACAACCTACAATTATATAGTATAGCACAGATACATGTTGCAGTGTGTTGTAATCATCAAAATCAAGAATCAACATTCTCCTCCTTTTTGATGATGACAACACAATAGCTGATAATAACAAAATAATAATAATACAAGCATTGATATGCTCCCCCTATTAAAAGCACATAATGCATAAGCAGAAATCATCACAAAACTGAGCATGGAAAAAAAATATCAGATCAGTCGACTTAAGAAGGAATCAGTCGACTGAACAGAACTAAACTTAACAGACAACAAAATATGAGGTCTTCTCCCCCTTTGTCATCAACAAAAAGACACAAGTGGGAAGAACCAAAGCATTGAGGCAATATGGTAAGATAATAATGAACAACTGAAATAGCTGAATAATGGAGTCTTACAAAAAAACAACAGATTCTTACAACATATAAAAATGCATAAGGAAAATACATAGTAAAGAAAACAAAAAATCAGCAATCTTCGTCTTCGTCGTCATCATCAACATCTTGAGACGGAGGTAGAAATTGAGTGGTAATAACTGAGTCAGATTGGAGATTTTGGATTCAAGGGAATCAATATGGGAGTCAAGGGTATCTTGACGATCCATGAGATAGTTAACAGCATGATATAGACTACGTGAATCATCAAAATCAGCACGAGGACGAGAAGAGCTGGAGGCTGAAGATGGTCTAGCAGAAGTTGCTAAAGGAACTTGGGTTTGGGGAGTAGGCCTAGGGGAATATCTAGGTGAAGGATCAAGAAGCTTCATTCGTGCTAGACTGGCACGATCGAAGCACTCATAATGCTTAACAACATTGGTCTCGGAGTCGAGATCAATATCATAAGCAAGGAAGACACGAGTGAGGAGACCACCAAAAGGTAGAAAGTGAGTATGAGACTTGTGGAGTCTAGAAAAGATGACACGACCCCAATTGATATTTATTTTACCAAAAAATTGCATAAACCGCTTGTTGTAATTTCATAGAATACTGATCAAAACTTCCTGTTTTGGGAAGAATATTATATGATAGTATTCTTGCAACAAGTTTTGCAATAGGTGTGATTGATTTATTAGACATGGGGGGGTCCATGGTTTGGCAAAAATATTTTAGATAAAATAGATGCATCATCTAAAATGATCTCACCTAAATCAAGTCCTTCATCATCAATACCCATAATTAGATTAACTCTCTCGGATGTGAGTTTAATCTTCCTATTTTTCACAGAAGAACAAACAATAACTTCTCCTTCATCCGATTGAACGACTTTCATATTGGTATAAAAAAGATAAATGAGTTGTGGGTAGTAGTGAGGTTGATTTTGTAAGGATAAAAAGTCATAAAGACTACAATTTTGAAAGAGGAAAATAAGATTGAACCTATCAAGATCATCGAAATTTACAAATCTACCTGGAAAAATAAGAATGGTACAAATAACATACCACTTCTCCAGGAGATCAGGACTCCTAAGATATTGTGAATAGTCCTTAGATGAAGAACTATCATCTACATGGGAGGTTTTAGATCTTTTCGGTGCCAAGAAAAGAATGTAAGGGAAGAGATTATACCAACAAAGAGAAGGGACTCAAACAGCAAAAGAAATTGGAAATCAGCAGCTCCAAACAGCAGATCCGGCAGTCGACTTCTGAATCTTTCTCTTTCTCCTTAGGGTTTCAGATCTAGAAATAGGGAATGGGGTAAAAGTGAAAGTGAAAGAAAGTAGGCAGTGAAAAGGGTTTTTAACAGAAGCAAACGGTTAGGATTGAATGAGAAAGAAATCAACGGCTCACAAGAAGTCACGGGCGAGTCAAAGTGAAAGATTTCTCAAAAACAGTGTGACGATTCGAAGTTGAAGACATACTGATTTGCAACAGTCGACTGGTATTAAGGTACAGTCGACTTAGTCGAGAGAAAACATAAATGATTATTGCAACTGATCAGTCGACTTGGTGATATCTCAGTCAACTGGTCAGTGAAGAAAATAAGCATATAAACAAATACAGGACAGTCGACTGAACATCATATACAAGTCGACTTAAAAGAAATATTTTCAACAAATATCATGAAAATTACATATCCCTAGTTCTCTTCTTAAAGTAATAAAAGTATCTTCTTTAAGGGGTTTTGTAAAGATGTCACACCCCGCTTCCCACTATACGGAAATACAGGCACGTAACTGAGGCCCAGCGAATGATATACATCATCAATAAGCTGTACAATTATAAGCTCAACAAGATCTTTATAACACATTCACGCATGTAAATATAATAATCACATGAGCTAAAAATAGAATAACCATCATTTGGATAATACATCAATATCGGGTCAAGATGCCCGAGAGTACAAGGTGCCAGAATTAAAATAATATGATAAGCAGTTCGCTATAACAACTAGATAAAATAGCGACTGAAAGAAAAACAATATGAAGTAGTAAGGAAGTAGCAACGATCGTGTAGCGCCCCGATTTCCATATAACTGGGAAACCGTGACACATGCCAAGATCTTTCCTTCAATTAGTCACGATACACAAAAATGCTGGAAATTTAAAACTTTTCATTCAACACAGAGTTACTACGCAGTAATTACAATTATCAGTTCGTAATACCAACTGTAGCGCCTGCCCTTTTTCCTTTTTAACTCCAAACTCAATTTTTCCAATTTCTATATCACTTTAAACATAAACTAAAATAGTTATGTTTCAAAGAAAAATTGGGCAGAGTCTCCCCTGTAATTTCTGTCCCAAAACAGAACAAGCTTACGGAATTCTGCTCTAAATTCCGTAGCTTA
This sequence comes from Hemerocallis citrina, assembly GCA_017893485.1. NCBI lineage: Eukaryota > Viridiplantae > Streptophyta > Magnoliopsida > Asparagales > Asphodelaceae > Hemerocallis > Hemerocallis citrina. The sequence goes on along the minus strand of CM030359.1, from coordinate 226,630,580 downwards.
CATCACAGGCAATAATATTACGGGCTCCCCAGGCCAAAATGAGCATCATCACACAGGCAATATATATATGCTCTGGGGGCCAAACTCATAACGGTATAACAATTATCAAATAAAAACCATAAATCCTTTTGAAAACGTAGTAAGTTTTTAGAAAATAACTTGTAAAAACCTACCACGACGCCCGGCACTCCACAACGAAATGGTTACGGGTCAAAAACCATATCTTGCCGCCTCACACTATACTCTTCATCATCATCCACATACTTATACATCAAAAATACAATTTAAAGCATAAATCTTTACTATTTACAATTAAATCATAACAACGAATTATAACTAGAGTTCCACTCCGCGGAAACCTGTACCTACACCTCACCTCTGCACTGCTGAGGACCTGTAACAGTAGGGACCTAGGGTAGTCCAGAGACTCCCTAATCCCTAAACACTAAGGGGTTAGCCATTTCTGGTGTTAGTATAATTTATTAAATAAGTAAATAAATTAAACTTACAAGTAAAACATAACGAACTCACAATTACCAAGATAATCGAATCTTACTTGACATCTGAACATATAACATCATAAATGGGATTTCACATCAATTTCTCTCTAAACCATCACCTGTATGTATATCCATACCCGCTCATAATCATACTTATCTTAGTAATCATTTGAATAACCCCTATCATAATACAATATTGATCTTATTGCCTTATATCACATATCACATCATAGGCATATGCATTCATTTGCATAGTACCACATTCATTCATGTCCAATCTAACGTCTCATTGCACATTACCATTTATATGCATTCCATCACAATAGACTCCGCATCGCCAACATGGTTTGGCAATAACATATCACACTCGCAATTCAACTTGAATGGAAAAGACACGTGCACCTATAATTTATGTGCCAGTGTATGTTATGACCTAACTCTAATGCAAGGTTACCAATACGGTGATGATATGGCTAAAAATGGGGTTAAATCGGGACCGTCCAGATCGAGCACGAATCTTGAAGTACAGGGGTAAAAAGGTAATTTCACATACAGATGGATCCAAAACGGGTATTGGGCCTCCTTCTCACAGAACCAACCACCCGCGAATGGATCCACTTTAACTGGGCACGGGTCCCGACCCGATACGAACCCAGTTCACCAAGAGGAGAATCAGGGCCCTTGATTTGACTAAATCAGTTCAACAGGCCTGATTAGCTCCCACCGGGAATCAGGGGCCAATTTCCCAAAACAGAATAGGAGGATTTCTCTCCTGGCTGTTACGCGGGAAATCCGGCCCCCTAACCGCTCCGCTGGCGACTATAAATATCACCCCTCTACCACCATGACCAGGTTAATCACTTTTTCACCACTTAAACTCTTTCTTAATCTTTTTCTGATTACTGACAAGAGCGTCGGAGGGTGCATCGCCGGAATCAACCCCGGTGTCTCGCACTTCCTTGCAGGTCGCGGTAGGAGCAAGAAGGCTGAGTCAACTGTTCAGGTTTTTCTCGGATTCACAAATTCTATCTGTTTACCCCTACACCGAAATCAGCGGTAATAGATTGGCGCCGTCTGTGGGAAAAACCACACGAACAGCCTCAGCCCATTCCCCATCGTCCTCTACAGTCATGCCGCCGAAGAAGGTCAGATCCAGAGGGTCGAACCGTGTGGGCAACCTCGCTGACCCGGCGAATGAAGTCCCAGTCAATCCTATTCCTCAGTCCAACCTCCCTCCGCCGACCCAGTAGGTCCCACCTCCTCCTCCCAAGCAGCAGCCTAACAATGGTCCGTTCGGTCATAACGGTCGGAAGGAGAAGCAGCCCCTCAATCCGGGCCATGTCTTGGTCCATAATGGGTCCTCGGACTCGATGGCTTCTCATCATCCCGACCTCCGTATCACACTTCTGAACCGCCAGAAGGACGACGACCTCTGCACCCATCTTGACGAGAGGCGGGCCCGAGAGGGAGCCTCCCGCCAGCGTCAGGGTGAGCGGTCCCCACGTCGCCGAGACGGCAGAAGGTCCCCGGACCGCAGAGGCCGAGCGGCGTCCCCCGAGCACCGAAGGAGGAGGTCCCGTTCCCCCGGGGATCGGCGCCATCCGAGGGACCGAGATGTGCCTATCAGTCGGGCCGAATTCCTCCAGTTTCTGGAGACCGTTCTGCAGGCTCTCAACCTTCGGCAGAACGTCCAGAATGCTCAGAGGGCTCCGACGCCCCCGAGGGATCCCAGTCCTCGTCGCCGAACCCGGAGCCCTTCCCCAGCTCCCAGCCGCCAGCAGCGACAACAAAGCCCTCGCCGGTCCCAGGACTACCGGCGTCGCAGTCCACTCTCCCCTTCCTATGAAGAGGAGTCCGGGGGGTCATACGATTACCAGCGGAGGGACGATGCCCTCATCCGCCGTCTCCATGAGGTGGAAAGGCGTATCGGCTGCATGGACAGGGAGGAAGAGTCCCGAGCAGGAACCTTCCGTCCCAGCCGACCCCCCTTCTCACGGTCGATCATGGAGGCCCACATACTGAGGAGTTTCAAACTGCCACAGTTTGAAACATACTCAGGGGAGTCCGACCCGGTCGATCACGTCGAAAGCTTCAAGACCCTGATGCTGATCCATCAAGCTTCCGACGCTGTGCTCTGCAGGACCTTTCCTGCCACCCTCAGGGGGTCGGCTCGGGAATGGTATTCCAGGCTCGCCCCCTCCTCCATCTTCTCGTTTGAGCAGTTTGAAACACTGTTCATTACTCACTTCGTGAGTAGCAGGCGAGCCGAGAAGACAAGTCTGTCCCTGCTAAACCTGCGGCAGGAAAGGGAAGAGAAGCTGCGGGACTATGTGAAAAGATTCACCGCAGAGGTAAGGTCTATCGCCTCCTTAGACCAGTCGGTGGCAACTGTGGCGTTCCAGTCGAACGTCCTCAACGCCAACCTCCGATCGTCCCTAGCCAAGAAACCGCCGCATGACTTCGCCGACCTCCTCCTGAGGTGCGAGGAGTACATCCGAGCAGAGGAGGCTGAAGCCCTTCCGAGCTTCGGCGGGCCCTCCGCGGGTTCGAAGAGGAAGGCGACGGGGGAAGAGGGGTCCAAGAAAGCTCAGAAGGACAATGGCAGTCAGCGCCGCGCTCCCCCCAGGTTCGAAAAGTTCACTCCCCTCACCACCAACGTCTCTACTATCCTGATGGAAGTGGAGAAAGAGGGGGTCATCCCCCCAGCTCCGTGGATGCACACCCCGGCAAAGAGGAGGAACAAAGATAAGTGGTGTCGTTACCACCGAGACCACGGGCACGACACGAACGACCGCCAGGCCTTGAGAGATGAGATTGAAGCCCTCATCCGTAGGGGGCAGTTGGCCAAGTTCGTGAAGGCGAACGATCAGGCGGATCGCAATTCTCCTCCGGCTCGGGGGGCTAACAAGCGCTCCGAGCGGCGCGAGGAAACACCCGAGTTCGAGGAGGAAAGGATTCTGCACCTGATCCATGGAGGCCCCATGGGGGGCCCCTCTAATACCTCCTGAAAGGCCTTCATCCGAGAGGTCAACTCGGTTCACAGTGCTCCTCCTCCCAAAGGTCTCGGCGTCCCTGTATCTTTCTCCGATGCCGACCTCGAAGGGGTCCGAACCCTACACTATGATGCCCTCGTCATTGACCTCCGCATGGACAACTTCAAGGTGCAGAGGATTTTGGTGGACAACGGGAGTTCGGTCAATATCCTTTTCCTCTCGGCCTTCCGAGGCCTGCAGCTGTCCCGAGACCGTCTCAAGCCGGCCGGTTATACTCTCCACGGGTTCACGGGGGTCCCGGTAACTGTCGAAGGGGTGATAACCCTAGACGTTACTGCGGGAAGCACCCCTACTACCCGGACCGAGCCGATGGACTTCATGGTCGTCGACGTCCCAGCAGCATATAATGTTATTCTAGGCCGACCCGGCCTAGCCGCCCTGGAAGCTATCCCCTCGGGCATACCATTTGAAAATGAAGTTCCCCACTCGGTCGGGAGTAGGGGAAGTCAGGGGAAACCAGGAAACAGCCCGGAAGTGCTACATGACTTCCACCGGGGGACCAGTGCTCTCGCTCGAGACACTGGAAATCCCCGAGCCGAAGGCCCGCCAGAGGTCCGAGCCGGCGGACGAGCTAGAAGAAGTGCTCTTCTCAGACGAGGATCCGAGCCGGAAATTCCTCATCAGCAAATCCTTGCCGACCGCACTGTGTTCGGACCTGATTAAATGCATCCGGGACAACCGTGACCTGTTTGCATGGTCGGCCGCGGACATGCCCGGCATTTCCGAGGAGCTGCTCGTCCATCGCCTAAGTGTCGAACCGGGGTGCAAACTGGTCCAGCAGAAGAGGCGAAAGTTCGCTCCCGAGCGACAGCAGGCCATCAAGGAGGAGGTTGATAAACTTCTAGAGGCCAAGTTCATACAGGAGGTAAATTACCCCGAGTGGCTGTCGAACGTTGTGATGGTCAAGAAGTCCAATGGCTCCTGGAGGATATGCATTGACTTCACCGACCTGAACAAGGCGTGTCCGAAGGATCCCTTCCCGCTCCCGAACATCGACACCCTTATCGACGCCACCTCGGGCCATGAGCTCCTCAGCTTCATGGATGCCTTCTCGGGGTACAATCAAATCCGAATGTTCCCTCCGGACATTCCGAAGACCTCCTTCGTCACCGACCAAGGCCTCTACTGCTACCGGGTAATGCCGTTCGGCTTGAAGAACGCAGGCGCCACCTACCAGCGCCTCGTCAACAAGGTCTTCCAGAGCCAGATCAGCCGAAACATGGAGGTGTACGTTGATGACATGCTCGTCAAGAGCATCCACGGCACCGATCATGTAGCCGACCTCCAGGAGGCCTTCGGCGTGTTGAGAAAGCACAGCATGCGGCTGAACCCGAACAAGTATGTGTTCGGGGTCTCCTCGGGAAAATTCCTCGGCTTCATGGTAAGCCAGCGAGGAATCGAAGCTAACCCCGAGAAGATTAAGGCCATATTAGACATGGCCCCGCCTCGGAACATCAAGGAGGTGCAGAAGCTCACCGGTCGGCTCGCAGCTATCGGTCGGTTCCTCTCGAAGTCGGGGGAAAAGTGCCTCCCCTTCTTCAAAGCACTCAGGGGAGCTAAGGGTTTTGAATGGGGCCAACCACAACAGGAATCATTCGACCAGTTGAAGGCGTACTTGATGAACCCCCCTCTACTCAGCAAACCTGTCCCGGGCGAGACCCTCTTCGTCTATTTGGCTGCTTCCGAGCAGACCTTGAGCGCTGTCTTAGTGAGAGAGGAGGACCGAACCCAAAGGCCTATCTACTACGTGAGCAAGGTCCTCCGGGACGCCGAGCTCCGTTATCCGAAGATAGAGAAGATGGCCTACTCACTAGTCACAGCGGCGAGGAAGCTTCGGCCATACTTCCAGTCCCACTCCATCGTCGTCCCCACCGACCAACCTCTAAAGCAGGTCCTCTACAAGCCCGAAACCTCGGGTCGGCTAATGAAGTGGTCCATAGAGCTGAGTCAGCATGACATCTCTTATCAGCCTCGGACGGCAATTAAGGCGCAGGCCCTCGCCGATTTCATCGTGGAGTCCACTATCCCTGAGGCCGGCCACGTCCCGAAAGGACCCCCCGTCTGGACAGTCTTTGTGGATGGATCGTCCTGTAACGAAGGAAGCGGTGCCGGCATCATACTGAACGGCCCTGACAACTTCGTCCTCCAGTACGCAATCCGCATGAACTTCAAGGCCTCGAACAACGAGGCAGAGTACGAAGCACTCATCGCCGGGCTCGGACTCGCCCGAAGTGCTGGAGCCCAATGCCTCCGGATTCACAGTGACTCCCAACTAGTCGTGAACTAGGTCTCGGGCGAATATGAGGCCCGAGACGAGCGAATGGCGAAGTACCTCGCCAAGGTCCGGGACCTCCTGAGCCGGTTCGAAGAGGCCACCATCGAACGAGTCCCTCGGGAAGAAAACTCACAGGCTGATGCCCTCTCCAAATTGGCTTCGTCCTCACTTCAAGGTCTCGAACAGACCGTGCTGATCGAAGTCCTCCCTAAGCCGAGCATCGAAGACGAGACGCCCGCCTCGGCGGAGTCGTTGCCAGTCATGCTACAAGACAATTGGATGAAGCCATTGATAGAATTCTTAAGGGATGGAGTTCTGCCCTCGGATCCCAAAGAGGCTCGCCGAGTCAGGACCCGGGCCGAGCGGTTTGTCCTGATCGAGGGTATCCTATACAAACGCTCTTTCTCTCAGATAGACGGCCGACCGTACCTAAGGTGCCTCTCTCCGGATCAGGCCGAATATGCCCTGCAAGAGCTCCACGAAGGCATCGGAGGGGCACACTCAGGATTTAGGTCCTTGGCCCGAAAAGCTTTGAATTATGGGTATTTCTGGCCGACCCTCCTTCAAGACGCCGAGCGACATGTTCGGCAATGCAGTTCCTGTCAGAGACACTCTAGCATCCGACGCCTCCCTCAAGCCAACCTCGCCTCCCTATCAAGTCCCATCCCCTTCGCAATGTGGGGCATGGACTTACTAGGGCCCTTCCCTCCAGCTCCGGGTCAGTTCAGGTTCTTGGTCGTAGCCATTGACTACTTCTCGAAGTGGGTCGAGGCCGAGCCCCTCGCCACTATAACCGAGAACAAAGTGGTACAGTTCTTCTGGAAGAGCATCATATACAGGTTCGGAGTCCCCCGTGTCCTCGTAACGGACAACGGGACTCATTTCACAGGCGCAGCGTTCCGAGCTCTATGCGACGACCTGGCCATTCAGCAGCGCTTCTCGTCCGTCTCCCATCCTCAGTCGAACGGACAGGCAGAAAATGCCAACCGGCAGATCCTCGCAGGTATCAAGAAAAGGCTCGACAAAAGTTCCAAGGGCTTATGGGTCGACCAACTCCCCAACGTCCTATGGAACTACCGCACGAGCAAACAGACCCCCACAGGCGAGTCCCCCTTCAACCTCACCTATGGGTCCGAGGCCGTGATACCTCTTGAGGTCAGAATACCTTCCCCTCAGCTCACAGCCTATGACGAAGCACAGAATGCCAGAGACCTCAGAGCAGAATTGGACTTGATAGACGAGCTGAGGGAAAGGGCATCGATTCGGCAACAGATCTACCAAAGAAGAGTTGAATTGGCATACAACAGGAAGGTCCGGCCCGCCAACCTTAAACAAGGAGATTTGGTCTTGAGAAAGCTAGCTATATCCCTCCCCAGTCAGAAGAACAAGCTAGCCCCGAACTGGGAAGGGCCGTACAGGATCAGGAAAGTTGTTCGGCCAGGAACATATCGCCTTGAAGACCTGGAGGGCAGAGAGCTTCCGAGGACCTGGAATGCCGACCACCTCCTGAAATACCAAGAAAGCGCTCCGGCGCCGCTCTAAGTAACATGGAGTATCGAGCCATTCCAGTCCTCCGACTTGTAACCCATTTTTCACAAATTGTACTATGTAAAACGATTCGCCGTTAAATATCAATAAAGAAAGCTCTATTATGTTTGTGAATCCGCATGTTTTTCTCCCCTCTTATCACCTGCTTTTTATATTGTGATTTCAACCAATGGTTCGGAGTCCACGTTCGGCTCGGCCTCATCCCCTCGGATCGTCTCCGGACGGACCAGAGGTAGACCGCCGTTCCGAACTGCTCCCACAACCGTTGAACTACACCGATGGTTCGGAGTCCAACACTCGGCTCGACTTTACTTCCTCGGCTCGTCTCCGGACGAAAAAGGGGTAGATCGCCGTTCGGAATTGCTCCCACAACCGTTGAACTACCCCGATGGTTCGGAGTCCAACACTTGGCTCGACTTTACCTCCTCGGCTCGTCTCCGGACGAACCAGGGGTAGATCGCCGTTCGGAATTGCTCCCGCAGCCGTTGAACTATACCGATGGCTCGGAGTCCAACACTCGGCTCGACTTTACCTCCTCGGCTCGTCCCCAGACGAAACAGGGGTAGATCGCCGTTCGGAATTGCTCCCACAGCCGTTGAACTATACCGATGGTTCGGAGTCCAACACTCGGCTCGACTTTACTTCCTCGGCTCGTCTCCGGACGAAACAGGGGTAGATCGCCGTTCGGAATTGCTCCCACAACCGTTGAACTATACCAATGGTCCGGAACCCAACACTTGGCTCCCAGTCCCCCCAAACTCACTTCGGGCACATAATCCGAACTCTCCTAACTATTAGCCGAAGCCCGAAGACCCACGCCTTCGGTCGGCTACCGAGCAAGTGCCTTCCCGAGCTTGTAAACGGAGAAAACACACTTTCCCCTCAACTTTCGTGCATGATCTCGATCAGACGGCTCAGATCTTGCCACCTGCGCTAAACGACAAGATAACGTTTTCTTGGGAACTGAGCTGCCTCGAGATTCGCGCCTGCGTTCGACGGCTCAGATCTTACCACCTGCTCTAAACGACAAAATAGCACTTTCTTGGGGGCAGAGCCGCCTAGGAATTCGTATCGTACCGTGTCAGAGTCGCTAAACGACAAAATACCGTACTCGTTGGAACACGTTCGGTTCAACACTCTCGCCGAAGAAAATAACGCGTTCGGCTCAAAGACCTCGGCACGACCAACACAGTTATAAACAAGACAAATATGCAAAGCAATGAAAGGGAATTTTATTAATGGTCGGCACATAATACAAAACATTCCATTACAAAGTGTTGGCAAACAAAACACACAACGCCCGACCTACTACACTTGTCTCTCATATGGAAACATCCTCACTAGACTGTTCGTCCTCCTCGGCTGGCAGCTCCCCTGCGCCCCCCCGGAGCTTCGCCATCACAGCCTGCAAGTGCCGAATCTCCGAGAGCAAATCATCCCGCTCTGCTATAATCTTCGACTGGTTGTGCCGAATGCATTTAACCCGAAGAGCGTTGCTGAATGCGGTTTGCGAGTCTTCATCCCCTCCTACGGGGCTCAGCTCGACGATCCTATTCTCCAAGCGTTGGATCTCGGCTTCCCGGAGATCGAGGACGGACGAAAGGTGGGCCCGCTCACTCTCAGCCCGGCGTAACTTCAGATCGGCGCTCCTAGGGCTCAGAACCACCGTCCCAGAAGTGGCCTCGGATTCGGAGTCATCATTCGAACGCTCGGAATCCGAGCCATGGATCGTCACCACGAGCTGAAAGGAAGGGAAAACGAATAACACAATTTCAATACACTGCCGAAGTCTAACACTTGAAAATTTTTCAAAAAGATTCGCATTCAGACATAATAGTGTTACAGACGGCCGAACCGACCCCACAATTAGGTTTTTACAACAACCAACAAAAATGGAGAACGACATGATCAGGGCCTCTTCAGAAGGGGAATGCTTCGGTTTAGGGAAACGCGAGGACGACGAGGCCTGCCCTCCGAGCTCGACCCTAAACTAACGAAGCGCGATCCCCCTTCACTGCTGGTCCTAACAGCGGCGCCGACCGAAGCCCCGCTCGACGAAACAGCCGCGCTGCTCTGAGCATCGGCCGGACTCTGCCTGGTCATAGGCGAGCGCGTCGCAAGTTCGTAAAACGTAATCCCCCTCTCGCTCTCCTCGCGAGTGCACGACGTGCTGCGAACATTAGCTCTCTCCGGCACGGGCTTGAGCGACGCGATCTCCTCCTCCAGTTCGATAATTCTATCCCTCAAGACGTCGTCCTTCGCCAACTTCTTCGGTCGAGGGGCCCTCAACGAGCCCGAGGCGTTGGCACTATCGGTCGCAAGCCGTCGGTAATGGGTGACCTCGATCCCCCTATCTATCGTGATCCTTCTGAGCCTGTCGACTTCGGCCAATAGCCTCTCGCGCTCGGTTGACGCTTTCTCCAGTTTGGAAGTCAGCTTCTCTCCCTCCGCCGAACGTTCTTTCTCCGCTAACTCCAAGTATTGGACCTCAGCCAAAAGGTCGTCATTCTTCTGCTCGGCGGCAGTGAGCTCTCTACGGAGACTCTCGACTTCGCCTTCGGGACAAGAAGCTGGGGGGTGCTTCCGCAGTTGCCACAGCTCGCGACAGTACCTCCGCAGAGCTGCCTTCGTCTCCACCAGCCTGCCGAGCAGGAGAAATCGATTATACTGGCTCTGAAAGAGCTCGCCCTTCGTTTTCACCAGCTCCTTCCGAAGGTATACAACCTCCGTAATCGGACCAAACTTCACCTGAAAAGTGGAGATAAATCCGATGGGACATCTACAACTAGTCACACACAAATCCGAGGCTCGACACTTGGACAAATTTTGGCCAAACAAAACATTTTTTCATTCAAGTTCAAAGAGAAAGTTCTACAACAGCGGTGGCCAGTCCGCAGTTAGGCTTACAAAAAAAGACAAAAAAGAAAAAAGACAACCGAGTCAGGGGTCGACCTTTTTGTCGTTCGGGTCCGTCGACCCCCCGGCCTTGTCCTCGCCATCGCCCTCGCCTCCGCCTTCGCTCCTGCTCTCCTCCTCGGAGTCGTCCTCCTCCTCGTCCTCGGCCTCCCATGGGTCCCCGACGGGTTCCGTCTCCCCCTCAGGATCAAGCAACCCCTCGGGGACACCCTCCTCCCCTTCCACGGGGTCGTAAAAGTTATAGGAGGACGTGTCGAAGCCCGGGTTCTTGGCGGCTACATGTTGCAAGGCTCGGCCATAGGCATCCACCATGTTTTGGAGCATGTGCTGCGCGGCCTCCTCCTGCACGGCCTTCTTCACCTTCTTCACCTTCCTGAGGTGTTTGGCCTTGATCTTCTCGGCCCTCTTCTGAGCCTTCTCCGCTTCCGACCGAGCCTTGGCCAGCTCCTCCTTCAGCTCGGCTACCTCCTTCACCGACGCCTCGAGCTTGGCCGTCGTATCCTTCAGCTCGGCCGCCTCCTTCTCCGAGGCCTCAAGCTTGGCCGCCGTGTCCTTCGACAGTTGAATGGCGTCGGCCAGCTGCTTCTCCAACCCCCCCACTTCGGCAGCCCTCTTCGTCGAGAGAAGCAGCTCGGCATCAAGCTGCTTCGCGACCTTGACGCGCTCCGCCCTCTCCCGCTCCTTCTCCTGCTCCTTGTTCGCCAACTCCTCGACCAGGAAATTGAAGTGGCAGAGGGTCTGAAAGAGAACAACACGTTAAAATCCGAATCCAAGAACTTGGAGAAATTCTAAGGAAGAAATTTGGATGAAGAAGAGCTCGGCCTACTTACCGACATGGTATTCCGGGCAATCTGCATCACGGCGTCCCCTGCCATCCCGGCCTTCAGGGTCGCTCGATCCTTCGGGGTCGGCAGGTGCCTCACCGCCTCCATGCAGATGTTCCCGTCGCCCAAGAAGCCATCGACGTTCATCACCTGCCAGTCGGGGACGAAGATCTGCTTATGATGCTCGGTCAAGATCTTCTCCGCATCGGCAGTGAGGGGCAGAACCTGGAGGGACAGCGCATCCTTCACCCCGAACACGCTGCTCGACGAACCGGGAGCATCTGCCTTCGGGGTCGGTGCAGGTGCATCCGAGGCAGGGGGATCGGAGACCACGACTCCCCCCTGCTCGGGGACCACGACCTTCGTCGGAGAGACGAGGACCTCGATCTCCCCCTCCTTGAGGACTGCGACCTTCGGTTGGTCGGCAGCCTTCACGACCGAGGGCTTCTTCGAAGCTCGGCTGTCCTGAGGCGCTGCCGACAGCCTCTTCTTCTTCTCCTGCTCTGACCTGCCCTTCGCCACCAGAGCCTTGTAATCAAGCTTCATCGTCTCTACAAAAGCCGAATGAAAAAACTTAGAAAAATTTTCATGAACTTTAAACAAAGAGTATAAATACCAGAAGCATACGAGGGTCGATCGGACTAAGACCCCCACGGAACAGATGCTCCTCCGTAATATCTTTCCAGCTTAGCGCTGGCAGGGCGAGGAGCTTCTTCTGGACCTCCGCCTCCTCATCACTCAGCGGCGCCTCTCTCTTGGTCCGCTTGGGCAGACCTTCCTTCGCCCAAACCGTTGGTATCACCCATGGCGTCAGGGCTCGGACGAGGAAGTACTTCTCCTTCCAATGTTTGATCGAGTCCGGGTTCTCGATCAACTTAACTCCCGTCCGAGGAGAAAGGAAAAACCTCTGCTCGTCCCGCCTTGGCTGGCAAGGTCGGAAGAGACTCCGAAAGAGGAACATAGTCGGCTTGGCGCCGACCTCTTGGCATCGGAGGACGAACGCCACGACGTGCCTCCATGTGTTCGGCATCAGTTGGGCGGGACTCAAACCGTTCCAGACCAGGACTTCAACCACGAACGGGTGGAGGGGAAAGCGGAGTCCGGCAATAAGGGAGTCGACCGGAAATACGCACACGTCCGATGAGGACTTTGTGTTGGCTCGGAATCCCGGCCCAGGGAGGAGCAGTACATACTCAAGCGGGATCCGGAAACCCTCTCGGATCAGACGAAGATCGATCTCGGTAAGAGTCGAGATCCTATGGTCCACCTCGGACAGCTCCCTAGGCTCGTTCTCCTCCACCAGCTTAGTCGTACCTTGGGTGACTCTCTCCAAGGTATCCTCGGCGTAGTCCCGGACGCCTCCCACGCTCGACAGGGCGATAGGCTGCCGACCGAACGCCCCCGCTCTCTTCGGCGTTTCCACTATCGTGACCACGCCTTTACCCTTTTGGGACTCCGCCACGACTTCCTCGGGTAGCTCGGCCACCTTGCCCTCTTTGTCCGGACGAACGACGTCCTGCTCACTCGGCTCAACAACTCCCTTCTCTTTATCCCCTCGGCCAACGGCTTGCTCCGAGGCGGGGGTCTCATCCGAAATCTTAACCATTTTTCCTAAAAGAGAAGGGAAAGAGACTGACCTTGAAGTGACAGGTGCGGTCGGAAAGTTCGCCGGAAACAAGGAGCGCTACCGCGACAGCTAGCAACGCCACCAGAGAACTAAAAACTTCGAAGCAAAGTAAAAACTGAAGAGAGAGTAAAAGTGAAAAGTGAGACTTGGTCTAAGGGGGGGTGAAGATTTATAGTAAAAATGGAACGTCCCTTGGACTTCCAAACGAAAGTTTGCGACTTTTGGGCTGCTCTCGAAACGTCACGAAGGCCCATCACCACTGTCTCCATCACCAAGTCAACCAGCTCGGCTCCAGGGGATCTGAATCCGAGCTACAAGCAATCCGAACGTGTCTGCAACAGGGCCCTCGGTCGGCCACCGAGCAAGTGCCTTCCCGAGCCTGCAAACGGAGAAAACACACTTTCTCCTCAACTTCCGCGCCTGATCCCGATCAGACGACCCAGATCTCGCTGAGAACACTAGACGACAAGATAGTGTTTTCTGGAGAATGGCGCCCGTCTTGAGATGCGCGCCACCATCCAACGGCTCGGGTTGCACCACGCCGCTCGGACGCCTGAACCCTCGGACATGCCACCTATGTCTAGAGGAACCAGGAAAAATTTTGATTCAAAGTTTTAAGGCACCGCCCTCGGCGAGCACCCCCCAGGTCCCGTGTCTCAGTCGGTATTCCGCCGACCCACGGGCCCCGGTCAAAAACAGATCGGCGCTCCCCCCATCTCTGGCTCCTCCGGGATGACATCCAGAAGCCATCAGCCCGGAAGGAAGACAGAGATGGGAGGGGGCCCATCAACACTCAGAGATCAGAAGTAGCGCACCATTCCGAGCTAGTTGGTGGCAACTGGAAGGCTCGGCGTGTCAGAGGACTCTGGCAACAGCGCCTTCACAGTTGCCAACAACGAGCTCAGACGGTCCGGAAGTCCGAGCCACGACACATGCTGGAGAAGCGCACCATTCCGAGCTAGTTGTTTGCAACTGGAAGGCTCGGCCTGGCAGAGGACTCTGGCAACCGTACCTTCACAGTTGCTAACAACGAGCTCAGATGGTCCGGAAAAATCATGGTAAAGGAACAACCGCTCGTCCTTCCGAACAAGCTCACCCCTCGGATTCGGACATGGATGATCACCTCTTCCACCAGGATCTCCGCCTACCTTGACACCCACTTCGGAGCAACCAAAGAAGGCCGAAGATCTTGGTGGAAGAACGACCACCCGTCCTTCCGAAGTAACTCATCCATCGGGTCCGGACTACGGTCGTCACCACTACTGCCTCGTTCCCCCCCCCCCCCCCGCTCCTGACATCCACTTTGGGGCCGTCAGGAACAGAGGGAAAACCAGGCAGAAGAGCAACCACCCCTCCGGACCTCAAAAGAGAAGCTACCCAAGGCAGATACCACCGAGGTCAAAAACTCAACATTACTGCGACTGAAATGACAAAGGGAGTGGAGTACTTATAGCCTGCCCCCAAGAACCAGCCATTATGACCCTCGGAAGTTGAAACGCCGCGTATTAATTGAGGGAGTTATCCTTAATGACCTTGGGGAGGCGGAACGCCGCGCAAGTCCCGAAGCACCATTAATACCTTTGGGAACAGAGTCATCTCGGATTGCCAAAACCACAGGCCCCCGGTCGGCCACCGAGCAAGTGCCTTCCCGAGCGTGTAAACGGGGAAAACTCACTTTCCCCTCAACCTTCGCGCCTGATCTCGATCAGACGGCCCAGATCTCGCCGAGAGCACTAAACGACAAGATAGTGTTTTCTTGGAAGCTGCGCCCGTCTCGAGATGCGTGCCAACATCCAACAACTCAGATAGCGCCACGACGCTCGGACGACCGAAGCCACACTTCCTCGGTCGGCTTCCCGAGCAAGTGCCTTCCCGAGCTGGTAAATGGAGAAAAAAGACACCGAGCTACTTAGTCCGTTGGATCTCTCAGAAATTCGCGCTCCCCATGATGAACGGCTCAGATGGCGCCACGTGCGCTAAAAGACAAGATAGCATTTTCTTGGGAACCGCGCCCGTCTCGAGATGCGCACCAGCATCCGACAGCTCAGATAGCGCCACGTCGTTCGGCCTGCCGAACCCCCTACCTCCGGTCGGCAGCCGAGCAAGCGCCTTTCCGAGCTCGTAAACGGAGAAAAACGCTGCCGAGCGGTAACAGCCGTCAGATCTTTTCGAATTTCGTGCTCGTCCATGATCAATGGCTCAGATCGAGCCATGTCATCCATCGGTATTTAAATCGTTTTTTATTTATTTAAATAGTTTTATTTATTTAAAAATTGCGAAAAAATTGCTAAAAATTCGGGAAAATTAACTAAAAATTCTGGAAAATAATTGGAAATTTGGGGGCACATTTTCGAACCCCTGAACGAACAATTATTGCCTAGAATGTACTGTTAAAGGCCCCCGAATGATTAGTGAACACGTCGCAAAATTAAGTAAATAGTCCGAAAAAATAGATAAAAACCCTCAAATACCCGATGTGACCAGAGAACAGCAAGCGGCATCCAAAAAATTACCTCACTACCCCCTTTCTAGGTTCAAGATCCCACATTTGGACTCCGATACAACTCCACCAGCCACTAAAATAGTTAGACTACTCCTCAAAGTCTGATCACACTCAGTCTTTAGGAGTGGGGGGCTCGTGATATGGCTAAAAGTGGGGTTAAATTGGGACCGTCTAGATCGAGCACGAATCTTGAAGCACAGGGGTAAAAAGGTAATTTCACATACAGATGGATCCAAAACGGGTATTGGGCCTCCTTCTCACAGAACCAACCACCCGCGAATGGATCCACTTTAACTGGGCACGGGTCCCGACCCGATACGAACCCAGTTCACCAAGAGGAGAATCAGGGCCCTTGATTTGACTAAATCAGTTCAACAGGCCTGATTAGCTCCCACCGGGAATCAGGGGCCAATTTCCCAAAACAGAATAGGAGGATTTCTCTCCTGGCTGTTACGCGGGAAATCCGGCCCCCTAACCGCTCCGTTGGCGACTATAAATATCACCCCTCTACCACCATGACCAGGTTAATCACTTTTTCACCACTTAAGCTCTTTCTTAATCTTTTTCTGATAACTGACAAGAGCGTCGGAGGGTGCGTCGCCGGAATCAACCCCGGTGTCTCGCACTTCCTTGCAGGTCGCGGCAAGAGCAAGAAGGCTGAGTCAACTGTTCAGGTTTTTCTCGGATTCACAAATTCTATCTGTTTACCCCCACACCGAAATCAGCGGTAACAGGTGATGCTCTTATTCTAATGCCAGCAAGTCTCCGAAAGCAACATGCAGCGCATACTACATGCGACCCCATTCTAATTGTACACGACCTGTTCCTGACAATACTCCATCACTCTGTGAGGTTGCAGAAGGGATCAAGTCCCCCTATGCAGTCTACTTATGGTGTCTCCGTTTTCCACTACTACCCGGCATGCCGGACCTCACTCAAAACTAGACGATCCCAGTGTATTGGGCCTCATTCCAAAATCAAACCATAGGGTTTCGCAAGCGCAGGGTAGCGCGAAGCCTACCCTGTGGCACCCTCTAGGGTCTCGCAAGCGCAGGACTGCACAATGCATCCTGTGGCACCCCAACCACGGTATTTCAGGAATTAACAGCGCGAGATACGCAACCCGTGTCCTCAACAAGTGAGACGGCACCGTACGTATCCCTTTGACGGGAAGGTACAACCCGATAACACCACCTAAGATCTGCCCCAAGGGACAAGTAGGTCGTGAGGCGTCCCCTACAACCAACTCCTCTCCTTCCGGCAAGGGTCTAAGTAAATGATCTTTATAAGTCACTACCCTAATGATGTCCCTAGCCCTAAATAATCCTAGGGATGAAAATATTATAGCACCACATGCTAGGTCTTAAATTAGACCTTGCAAGATAACTCTACTAGGCTGCTCAACCTAGACTTACCAGAATCCCTCAGAATCTGGTTCATGGCCTATCGATCCAAGACCCTGGCAATACTAATGCATGCGCATGCTACTACCCTGAACTTGGATTTCTTCACACTCCGGTCCGCGATTAACCAACGGTTAAGATCTGACGGCACCCGCGAAGTGACTCGTCCACAGTCCCTTAGGAGTAAGGTAAACACACGTCTTGATGGTCGATAGCCCCTAGGGTAATAATATCCCCCTAGATGAGCACAACGAACTGTGTACTAGCTAACAAGCTATATACGAGTAACAAACCACATACGAGCCAATAAGCTATGTATTAACCAGCAACTACCTACGAGCCAGGCGGGCCTCGTGGGAGATAACAACGTACATACCATCCAAATAAGCTGCGTATGAGACCAACAGCTACACACGGGCCGGTCGAGCTGCGTACGAGACAACAACCTACATACGAGCCAAATAAACTACG